>OX422141.1:0-1200000 GCA_949129095.1 Volucella bombylans | reverse complement strand
ATCCAACTTAGCTCCCTGGAAGCAATGCAGGTTAAGTGCTGATCCTAACAGAAAATTGGATTATTTTCGGATGCTTATTGAACATCTCTACAACGTATATGTTCCTACTAAAACTGGTTTTGTCTGCAATGAAGCCTGCCCATGATGAGAAACAAACTTTACTCCGCAAACTGGAGTTGATGCGTCAAAACTTCACTATTTGTCCTCTAAGCATTCTTCAAAAAGTCTATGGAAAAACCTACGTCAGATTGGTATGATTGGCAAAAGTAGTAGTAGTGTCGATTGAAATTTAACCTGACAGGTTTGACTCCCTATAATGCGATCACTTCTAGAGCTCTAGACCATCAAGCTGATTTTGAGGTTTTTACAGAGAAAGAGGTCGCGAGTATTCTCAGGCCATTGAGATCGAAAGCAGTTGGAGAGGAAGAAGTGCCACTTCGTTTTGTGAAAACTATTTTGCCACAAATCATAAGTCATTCAGCACACATACCTAATCAACGCATGTATGTTATAATGACTTCAACCTTTCCTTTGGCCTGGAAACGTGCAAGAATTATTCCTGTCCCTAAGAAAGTGCTGCTAAGGCCAATAATTACAGGGCTATCAAGATTCTGCCATGTCTGTCTGTCCTCCTTGCTGAAGCCCCTTCAGTCCGGCTTCAGAACAGGCTCTAGCTGCGTGTCCGCTTTGGTCAATACCTTGAATGATATAAAGACTGAATTTGGTAAAGTATTTGTGACCTTGCTTTGCCTTTTCTACTTTACAAGGGCCTTTGGCAAGGTCAATCACTTCATACTTAGCTGGAAAATGCGTCATCATTTTGCGTTTGGTGATAGACCTACAAGGCAATGCATGCTCTGGTGTAAGGTGTACCTCAGGGTTCAATCTTGGGGCCCATCCTGTTCTGACTGTACATTAATGCCTTACCGTCGATTTGCAATCATGTGTCTATCCACCTCTACGCCAATGATGTTAAAATTTATTCCTCGCAGCCGACTAATAACCGGGGAGAGTTTGTTTCAGAGGATCTGCTTGCGATTAATCAATGGCCAATGAACAACGGGCTGGTCCTAAGCCGAACTAAATGCCAAACCAAACATATCTCTAACAGTTCCCCTGAACTAGCCTCTGTGCCCGATATCTTACAATCAGAGATTAAAATGAAAGCTAGTAGACACTGCAATTAGCCAATGTTGTTACAATCACATCAACATCGTAGTTCCGTCCCGCTTGGGACACGTAGAAGTCTTGTGTAAATACTCTTCATGTCTATAATATCATACGCTGAAGTAATATACAGCAACTGCCAGAAGCTTTCAATGATGCTGTCAGGAATGTTCACCACCTACGTAGGTATGATCGAATCTCTCCACACTCGAATGATTTTCTATGCTGTACAATGTTATTTGCACAAAAAACGGTGTTGAAACCAAAAAAAAAAATTATTTGTATTTCGGTGCATGGCTAAGAACTTGAACTTGCTGTGAGGGTAATGACCTTTTGGCAAAATATTCCTTCTGCGACTATCGCCCTTATGGTTACGATACTAAAAGTCTTCTTTTATTGAAGTTGTAGGTCCTTATAAGCGACGTGAGTAGGCTCTATCGAGTTGGATTAGTTCTCTCAGCTAGACCGTCCATAGGATTTTCCTGATAAAGGTCTCTGATGAAGATTGCTTCAAGAACCACATGTCCTTCTGCGACGTTTCTTTAAAAAAATATAACAGCTACACGTAGGCCATAAACATGAAAGATAGTTGGCAAGAAACCCTTTCATCCGAAAGTAAATCTTTCCGCAAGGTTTCCCTTGTAATGGTGCTACAAGGCCTAGTTGTTTAGACAGTAATTCAAGATGCTAAAAAATCCTAAAAAAAATCCTAGCTCTACCAGTGTTTCTTTTCTTTAAACGCTAGTACTTTTGGAAAGATCCTGCCTTCCATAGCTGTACTAAATTTGAAGGTGGAACCACTCTGAAACGTGACACCGGTCAAAAATGGCAATCGAAACAATTCCGCCAATTCATGTAATGTATTCCAATTCAAAATCAATCACTTAAGCCAACTTCGTAGACAGATAACTGTCCAGTGAACATGTCAAGGCGTTTTACCAACAATCCGCAGACAGGTATCTCGATTACCCCCGGTTTGTCCGATCTGTCGGCCGCTGTAAAAGTTTCCAAATTAACTGACAACCAATCCAACAGGCCAACTGTGACAGAATTGTTAACTCATAGACCATTGCAAACACAATTTATGTCAATTGGATGTAAATTAAGCGGCATTTCGCCGCGCATTGATAAATAATAATTGTGAAGTCCGTCCAACCGATCTATGGATTGACGATTGAAGTCATAAATTGACCATAACAACAACTGCAGCTGCTGACCAAATCAAAGTTGCGTTCGATGACAAAATCACCGTGCCCAAGATACGAGTACAAATAGAGTTCAGCGACTACACATCGGTAAGATCCAGCCTGAGCTACTGGTCGTGGAGTAGTCAACACTCAGTATCTGTATATCCACTGGTGAATCGAGATCAGGAGATCATAATCCGAGTACATAATGACTATGACCAGCGCGCTTAGACGTTGATGAGCCGTGAAATTTCAGCAACAGAACGCATTCAAATCAATATGAGCTGCAGTTGCACCAGTACGAATAGTCGTTACTGTTTTATGATTGAGTTTTGTGTTGTTTGAATGGTTTTGAATGGTTTTGCCCATGTTCAGTTTAATGGCCAGCAAATTGATACGATCGGTAACGTTGACTGTATTTGGTTTAATGTGCCTGCAATAAGCACGAGACGGATACCGAAATGGTGGTTACAGTCTCGAATGTCTAATCGGACCAATGAATCTTTACACGGTATTGAGTGCGTGCAATGGAAATAAATTATACCGGCAATGGCAGATTACTGCCACCAGCCCGGTAATGTTCAACGGCCCTTGACGAAGAAGCTCTCATTGTGAATCCAATTTTCATGGTCTCTGCTAAGGTTTTTGTGTTAATAGTGCTGGTGGTGGTGCTTTGCATGTGAAGGATTTCCACCAAAAAAAAAGAAGACAGAAACTGAAATTGTTGAATGATTGGTTTCCCTTATCGATATCAGCCTTCTGTCAATTGACATTAATTACGTTGCACATGCATATCCATGTTTCTTGGTTTGAGTGAAAGTCAGACTAATCATGGTCGCTTTTGACTTCGAAAGGAGGCAACCTGCAGAGTTGATTTCTGGAGAAATGACATTAGCAGATCGAGCAACAAATTGATGACATTTGTTGTCTCTCGATATCAAGAAAATCGTGACTGTCCATCGCAAACAAGAAATGTCGTCGATTTTACTCGCCCTCATGCAAGCGATCTGGTCCAACGTGTGCACATTTCAGCTCTGGACACTGAGGTAGAGACAGGCCAATGTTTGCGTGGTTAGATTGGATCTAACTGTCAGTGGCAAATCCTATGATTACCAAGTGAACGTGTCGTATGCAATGATGGGAATAACTATCAACGTGTGCATCTCGTATGCTGTACTTTAATCGAAGGACTAACTGCGTCCTAACACAGTCTCTGGCCATAGAAAACCCGTATTTTAGCCTTGCCTTGCAGGTGAATCGGTGATCTTACTTCCGCGATCCCATTGAGACCTGGGACCCAGAGCTACATAATTTGAACGCATGATAGTGAATGAGTTAAGTTCACTGATATCACAGCAGTTAAATTAGAGGATGTACCTGAAGTTTACCACACATTTTATACCTCATCTAGGCATAAATAGTGCACAAGAGCTCAAGATAAGACACATTTAATGGAAAATCACCGTAGTTAACGACTGACGTAAGTCCCTTTTCTGGTTTCTTACGACTTCCAATCCCAATTTGTTTAATATGGGAAACGTAACAGTCTTCTGTTCACGGATATAGCAACTGAATCTAAGAACGACAACACATACGATATCCAAATAGGAACCATGGGTGTGAAATAAACGCCAATGAACACAATGAACACGATGGCATGTTTAGAATACTTTTTGGGTGGTCGCAAATGCAACATTAGGGGCTTTCATACTCTCATCTGACCTGGTTGTCAATAATCTTGGCTGCTGTTAACCCTGAAGAGAATCTTCTCTGCTAGCCCGTCACATACAAACGAAAGCCCAAAACCCTGGCAAACAGTGAGAGTAGCCTATATACCGAACATTGAAAAGAGGACGCCTGCTAAGAGCTTATAGTCCTCTAGGTAAGTCTGACTTCCTTCATATTGAAGAGCATAGAGTTTGGTCGAGCTATATGTGTGTGCAAAACTGCGTTCCGAATGTAACTTCTGTCTAGGATGCAATATGCTTACCAACGCAGATTATGCCCTGGCCACTTTCACCCACAGCGAAAGTGTTTTCGACGAAGCAACTTTTGACGGCATGTGTAACTCGTTCCCACAACACGCCATACACGAATCACTAGTTTTCCGGATCGAAGCAATGCTGGTGAATAGGACACAGATGCTAATGCTGACTACGGCCAATATATGTATGATGGCGGGTGTAAACGCAAGACGGCGTCCTTGGTTGGTCGACCCACGGCCTAAAGTTCTCAATAGTTCTGATGTCTATGCTTAAGCATATGCAGATGATGTAGCTGTACTCTCTGTTGTATCATGTCTAGCGACTAGACAGCTCTAAATGTGATCGACCATTTATGGACTAGTAATGGGCTTTCAGTCAATCCTCCCAAAACTGAGGAATGGAGGAAGCTGACTGCTCTGACATGGTTTAGTGCTTAAAGGCATCAACATTAGATTCTTCAACTAATCAAAGTGTTTGGATGTCATCTTGGATAACAAACATCTCAAAGGCGGAGTCTACCTTCCGGTAAGACTTATCGCCGAGGAGTGTCCTTTGGATCGGCTATTATAATATCCTATCCTTCGGTTGTCTGATGGAATAACCTTTCACGAAAATACGTCCCAAATGCTCTTACCCAACACCAAAAGACGGTCGTATTGGCTGCATGGGGGCTTTTTCTAGCACGCTTGACTCTGCTGTGGATGTACTGATGAATCCTCTCCGCTTGATATTCATATCATGGGCTAGCCAATTCTATGTGTTATCTTTACTGAAACTGAGAAAATTGTAGACCTCCAGAATGGTGGTAATCATCATTAGTAATTGGTTAACTAGGAATCTCCTCCTGTTTCTTACATCTGTGTAAGTCCAGAACTAGTCAAGACCTGGTATGGTAACCCTCCCAGTAGTCTCAAGGAAAGATCGAGTGTTAGGCTACTTGAGTTCTGGCGAACAAATACCTTTGATAAATACTCCAGGGCTTCATCCTTAATTGCCTTGGATTCGTCCGTAGTTTTTCTTGAATAGGTCATAATAAATGACACTTCCGTGCCATAGGTTTTCCTCCTAGCTCTAAGGTTTTAATGCAAGAAGGCCAAGCTCAGCTGTGCTCTAAATTGGATTGTCCTTAATCTAATCGGCTCTTTCAGAGTCTCGACAAAGGAGGAACAGTCTGACCACATCCATATCTTGGCTGATTAAATGGATTCTTCATATAATTTTAGGCAGTTTCACCCACGACTTGGGACTTTGGTTGATGTTGGAGACCTCCTTTGTCAACCTTCTGTGATTGGAAAGGTCTTTCATTCTACAGTAGTGAAGTGCCCTTGTTATGCTTTGATGGAATGATACTTTAAAGAATACGTTCATGTCCATTGGAATGGCTAAAACTTGGTGTTTAGTTCTTCTAAAGAGTATAGATTTTGTCTGGGAGCTATTGACTGTTTATTTATCGCAGTCTTTTTGGATCTGGATGCGGGCCAGAGCTCTCCATCCTCACACTTAGATTGAAAGAATTCTGGTCGTCATCTGAGACAGAGGTTAGGTAAGTTAGGTCAAGCCCTAATGCCACCGTTCTTAGTTTTAATTGTGACGACAAGTACTTTGAAGTATCTGACGTCAAATACTCTAAGTTCCAAACAAATTCAACGACTTTCTAAAAGCTTACTTATTTATATACGAACTGGTTTGCACAGCATCACTCTGATTAGAATCGAGACTACTGGGTAACTAGGGTCGCATCTGGGTCACTGCAGTCATGAAGAACTCCGAGGCCATATGCACTGGTAGTGAAACGGTCAAAGTTATGCAAGAATATCTTTCTGACAGAGCATCGACGTGAACCAATAGTATCACCGTAACCGCAAAACTGGTGGCTTGTCGCCAACCTCATACAGCCTGAGCCGTTAGGGCTCCAAATGCCGAAAATCTGGTAATAATCTAGTGCGGGTCTAATAGCTTGTTATAAATAAGTCATAAAGAATTTAGGGGGTTACTCTGATGCATTTTTCTGCTTCAAGAGACATTAGAAAATCTCCTCTGATGATACCATGTTAGCCATCTCGTCATTTTGCCAGCATCTCTTCTATTGTTATAGCCATTTCGGTTGAAGACAATATCTCAAGAAGTTGAAGATTAGAGGAAGACTTACACAGATCCTTCGCTTTCTTGTGTTTTAATAGCAATATTTGCTGTAGGACACCCAGGGGCGAATAGAAGTATTTACCCAAAAGCAAAAGTTACTTTCGAGTTAGGGCTATTTAAAGGAGATATCTACGGCCGTTCAAAACCCCATAAATCCTAGAGAAACCTTTCACTTAACAAAGTATTTTTAATTTCCCCTCAAGAGAATACATTACGACCAACGACAGTGTTTAGTTTTTTATTAGAATTCGAATACCCATGTTCGATCGACTAAACTCTCAATTACGATGTCTACCGTGGCATATGTCATTCGCGGCACACGTCCCCAATCACAGTGGACTTTACATCCCCTCCCCCTTCATTTCAAATGATCTTAACAATCTAAACAATCAATGTATCGATTTTCAAGTTAACACGTAAGTGACGCAGACCATTGGGGAATATATGTATGTTGCCCCTAAAATGGTACGTGCGTCGGTTGTGGCTGCTTAAACATTCCAAACCGACAAAGTGTTACACTTGTTTCGAATTGTATCTCAGTTGGAGATTGTAAACACCACAATAACCCAACGGCACTGTAGCATACCAAAAAAAAACGATCGTTTTCCACCTCTACTAAGCAGCAACATATCAGAAATCGACTCGTAAGTGAATCTGAATCTGAATCTGAATCTGAAAGTGTATCTCAAGGAGTGTTTCCAATCGAATCCACATTTTTTTTTTGCACGAACCAACAAAACGAACTTGTTACTCTAGTCACCATGTTCGGAGCAAGTTTCTATCGAAATGGTACTCCGATCTGGTTGAACTACGATCGATGATCATATAGAGCGGATTATGATGAATACCAACAGTTGTTGGGGACCTCTTCTAAGGTGCGTTTTTGAATAGTTTTACGAATTCCTGAATTTTAATTTGAACACCAAGCGCGCAGAGCTCAAGTGCCTTTGTGGTGATGGTGATCGCACTTCTGTTTTTGGCAGCCCACCTCCAGATATTCTATCTGATCTCGACACTTGGTGTCGATTTATAATTTAGATCAGCCAACCAAGAGAGGTAGGTGGTCTTGCAAAATGCACCATGAAGAATGCAGATCCTTTCGCAACATCGGCTGTGGAGTAGATGGTTTTTAGTGAATGTTCTGTTTGGAAGCAACCTTGATGGGTAACTCTTGAGGTATGAATAAGTGAATCGAATTTCAGGTTTGCGGCTCCCCAATTTGGTAACAAAATGAGGAATGGTGAAGATCGCTGTAATTGACATTATTGCAACGGATAATTGACGAAGGTTGCATCGCATACATTTTCTTTTTCTCTTGAAACAATGCGGTGGAAACTGGTTTAGGAAATGCATTATCGACGTGAAAGGAGCATTGGGCTAGGGTGGTCCATCCAAAATTGGAGGTCAGACAATGAGCAATTTCTTGTTGGCCAACTTAATGGGCTTTTGTTCTTTTTTTTGGATAAGGAATGGGAAATGATGCAGCATTAAATGTTGAGCGCGTTCGTAGAAAAGTTATTTTTCTTTCTAGTTGCCAAAAGGTCATTCGACTACGAGTACTCGTATCTATACTAATCTAAACCACTCTTATTGCACTCTAACTTGTACAAAAACTAAACACTGCAATTCTCCGCCTGGTTAACGCTCTCTTTTACTACGCACGACATGGCAATTAAATGTCAATGGTCTCAATTAAACTCGAAACCCGATCGTTAAATTTAAATCCGACTCCGCACACTCACTAAATCTCAATCCATCTAACTATCAGAGTAATGGGGAGAACATAAAAATTAAATGCGTTTCCAATAAATCCATAATCACGTTAAGCCGATCTATGAGGTCGAATGCACGAGTAAGTTTGTGTATTTCACTCCTGCAGTTGGCTAGTCGTTCTGGTAAAAAGTGATGGTAGTTTCAGAATGGATTTTAGAATTTATGCTGGTACTAGCTAGCACTTGAATACATGAAAATCAATAGATGTACCGATAGTGAAAATAGAGAATATTGTTCAAAATTTAACAATAAACTCTGCTCACGAATTAACAATTTTTTTTGTTGTTTTTGTAAAAATTTAACTCAAACATAAAACTTTACAGGCAGCACTTATTTGAGATTTATGGTAGCGATACAATTGTATCGATAGCTTCGATGAAATGACTGGGTAGCTACTCCTTTGCTAGTCGGATTCGTGACGAAATTTCAGTCTTGTAACTAATTTTCTCAATTGGGGTCTCTTGGAAAATTGTCTTGTGATCATGCTGAGAGCACAAAGATTGTGTTATGAATTTGTTGGGGTTGAAAGTGAGGTGAACAGAGATATGACGTGCGATTGTGGAAATGGATGAGGTACCAACGTTCGCTACTCAACTCTTTTGTTTTTCGGTCATATTTTGCTTGTTTGTTGATAGAATTAACTGACTATTGTAATAACAGAGACACTCCTTACACAATTGTTTCTGAAGGACTGTAACAATCATCTAAGAGCAACGCTGAATGACTTATGAGAAATATGATTTCCTTAGACAAATCTAATTTCGCGGAAGTGTCATTTATTAAAGAATCTTGGTCGAATGAGAATTTATTCAATAGCTACAAGCCAAGATAATGCACACAATGCCTACCAGGTTAATTACCAGAGTCTTCCAAAAGCAGTAATTGTAAAAGAGGTAAAGCAGGAACGAGAAACAAAGATAAACAATATCCTACCTCAAATGTAATTTTGATAGCTGAAAGATAAATGTGTCGTCTTGCTCTCAGTTTATGTATATTCAGTTATGTGAATATATATTATACTGATCTTGAACTTGTTTGAATAATGAATTCTGAATTTAATGACACAAATGATGACTTTTCTATCCTCGATCTAAGTTTTTCAAATTGTGATAATGTTTTTAAAAATAGTTCATACTCCATAAACAAACTGTTTGTCGTACATCAGAATATTAGAAGTTTGAGAGAAAACTTTGCATCTCTTGCTACCCACCTTGATTCTTTTCATTGCATTCCGGATATTATTATCGTTTCCGAAATTTGGATTTATGGGTTTGAAATTAACGATTATCATCTACCGGATTTCCTTTTCTTTGCTAATCCAAATGAAAATTATGCTGCGGGCGGTATCGGCTGTTTTATTAAAGAGAAACTAATAGTTCATGAAGCTAAGTGTGTCGACTTTCAGAGCGCAGACATTCTAAAGGTTTCTGTTAGGTTTAATCAGATAGATTTTGTTCTGTTGTCTGTCTATCGTCTACATATGTTCAATGTTTTGGCGTTCATAGGAGAATTTTCTTGTCTGCTGAACACAGTAAAAGCAAAAAACCTAATTATTTTGGGAGATTTCAATATTAATATGTTAGATAGTAGCGAAACTGTGTCAAATTACTTGGCCCTCTTGGCCTTCCACGGTTTAGCTAGTTTTATAAATGAACCCACTCGGTTGTCATCAGGTACGTGTTTGGATCATATTTATGGACGATTTGCAGACTTTCCATTGAATGCCTGCGAGAGGTGCACATATGACTTGCAAATCACTGATCACTCAATGATAGGTTTATTGGTGAATACTTTTCAAAGCAAAAAGAAGAGTCGTACCGAAGTTAATAGCCAAAAGCAAAAAACAAGAATTGATTTTATAAAGCTGACAAATCTTCTACTTTATGAGTCCTGGGACGATGTTTACATGGAAAGTGATGCTTCTGCTTCTTATGATGTGTTCATAACTCGCCTTAATAAATTTATATCAAATTGCTCCTCTACGGAACCATTGAAAAAATCTAAAAAAAAGTTAACGTAAAACACAAGCTTAGAATAAAATGCTCCAAGAATCCCATGAACCTTAGGCTGAAAAATAAGTTTAAAAAGCTATGTTTGGGTTTAAAAAAAGAGATTGCTTTTTGCCGCGATAATTATTATAGAACTAAATTCATTTCTGCTAAGGGTAACCTTAAATCAGAATGGCAAGTAGTGAATGATATTCTGAACAAGTCTCATTCTACAACAAAACCCCATTCAATTTGTGTGAGCAATTGCGAACTGTTTGACAAACTTGACATTGCTAATGCTTTCAATGAGTATTTCACCTCAATAACAAACAGCATACCAACACAAACAGCTCTGAGAAATTGCACTCGTTGTTACAATTCAATAAGTGGGGGTGGTGACCTGTCGCAATATACGAGCTTTGCCTTCGAACCTATCACTGCTTTAGAGCTCCTAAAAGCAATTGGATCCCTAAAAAAATCGAACTCTTGTGGCTTTGATAATATTTCAAATATACTTGTTAAACAAATAGCATGCTATGTGATTGACGTCCTGGCAGTCACTTATTGGCCAACAGATACAACGAAAATACCCGATCTTGTCGATTTCTTCGTTGTTAAAGGAATTCGTAACTCGGATATAAACGTTGATGAAAGCTTCGATCTTTCCTCCGATCATTCTCCAGTCATACTGACAATGAACGACACGTTTATTAAAAAACAAGGACCATTAAGACTAACTGGACGAAATACTAATTGGGAAGGATTCAGAAATGAGATTAATAATAACCTAGAACTAGACGTTTCACTTAAAGCAGCACTTGAACTCGAAATCGAAGTGGATTCTTTCGTTGAAATAGTCCAATGTGCTGCGTGGAACAATACACCTTGTCAACGAAAAAGCACGGCTAAACGTAACTTAAACTACCCGCCTGAGGTAAAAGATATGATAAGAGAAAAAAGAAAAGCTCGCAAAAGATGGCAAACAACTCGAGCGCCGCAGGATAAAACACGCCTAAACAGGCTCTGTAATCTGCTCAAGGAGACTCTTAAAAGTTACAGAAATTCCGAAGTAAATACATATGTTCAAAACCTGACGGCAGGAAAAGAAACAAATTACTCGCTTTGGAAAGCTTTAAAATGCTTAAAAAGGCCCAAAATCCCCGCGCCACCAATCAAGGTCGGCAATAACGAATGGGCTAAGGGGGATAAGGAAAAAGCGGAGGTTTTTGCCGACTATCTTGAAGAAATTTTCAAGCCCTCCGACGGTCCAACACTGGTACCCGACACCAGTTCTTTAGAAATAGCATATAGTAATTTTGTAATGACAAATGCAACTCTTGCTGAAATTAAAACTGTAATAAGGAAATTAAAACCAAAGAAGGCTCCGGGGTATGACCTTATTACCGGAGAAGTTCTGAAAATGCTACCTCAAAAAGCACTTATAAAGCTCTTACACATTATTAACGCGGCTCTGAGGCTTGAATACGTGCCAAGTCAGTGGAAAGTTGCTGAAGTCATTATGGTACTAAAACCAGGAAAACCTCCAAACGATAAAAAATCATACAGACCCATTTCTCTTCTACCGATCCTGTCGAAAATCTTTGAGAGGATTTTGCTAAAATGTCTTCTCCCAATTATCGAAAACCAAAATCTTATTCCCAACCATCAATTTGGATTTCGGACTAAGCATTCAACAATTGATCAGGTGCATAGAATTACTGATGTAATTGAAAAATCCCTGGAAGAAAAAAAGATTTGTTCGAGCGTATTTCTTGACGTCTCACAAGCTTTTAACAAAGTATGGCATGAAGGTTTGAAGTTCAAACTGCGACGAATTTTGCCATTAAAGCTTTATAATATATTGACAAGCTATTTTGAAAATAGAATTTTTCGCGTTCGATACGGAAATGATGTTTCGAAATTTAAAGATATCCTAGCCGGAGTACCGCAGGGAAGCGTACTGGGCCCACTTTTGTACCTTTTATATACAAGAGATATACCACACGTCGAGGATACTGTTCTCGCTACTTTTGCTGACGACACCGCTATCTTAGCGGTTGGAGAATCAATACAAGACTCAACGGCGAAACTTCAGACTGCTTTAAATAAAGTCTACGAGTGGACAAAGATCTGGCGAATTACCCTTAATGAGACAAAATCTGTACATGTTGACTTCATCTACAGAAAGATAAATCACTTGCCCATTTCTATAAACTCGGTGTGTATCCCCTTTGCAAACGAAGCTAAGTATTTGGGAATGACACTTGACGCGAAGCTTAAATGGAAAACGCATGTTAAAAAGAAACGAAAAGAACTAGAGGCCAAATACAAAGAAATGTACTGGCAACTTGGTAAATATTCCAAGCTAAGCTTAGAAAACAAGCTGCTTCTTTATAAGCAAGTGCTAAAGCCGGTGTGGACCTATGGTATACAACTCTGGGGTTGTACTAAGAAATCAAATATAAATATAATACAAACTTTTGAAAATAAAGTGCTACGACAATTTGTGCGTGCCCCATGGTTTATAAGAAATAATGACCTGCATCGAGACCTCGGAGTTCCTTTCGTGGAAGATGAAGTCAGGAACTGCGCACGAAAACATAAAGTCCGGTTAAGCGGCCATATCAACAATACAGTCCTAGAAATCTTGGACGAACGAAACATACTACGCCGTCTTCAACGAACTAAACCGTTGGACCTTGCGCGATAAATTGAAACCGCATTAAGAAAGCGGAATATGTAGGGTCTTTCATTGGAAAGTGTCCTACCAATCGTGATTAACTTATTAAATAAAAACTGCTTGATAAGTTATACTTAGTTGCGGTATTAAAATTACCGGCTGCTTCACAAGGGCCACTTGATGGACAACGCGTTGTCCCAACGTCCTAAAACCTGGTAAAAAAAAAAAAATTTTAATCGCAGTATATTTGCAGGAACATTTCCCGTGGCACTCAAATGCGCCGACGTAATTCCGCTGTTTAAAAAAGGCTCTGCAGACGATATGAAAAACTATAGGCCAATTTCACTTCTGCCCACTTTTAGCAAATTATTCGAAAAAGTTATTAAAGAGAGAATAATGTCTTACTTGAAAAAAATTGAGTTTTTCAATCCAATGCAATTTGGTTTTCAGCAGGGTAAATCTACCGAAGACGCTCTTCTAAATTTTTGCTCAAATATTTTGTCTAACCTTGATGGTAAAAAATTCACGGCTGGTTTATTTGTTGACATCACAAAAGCCTTTGACATGGTCAACCATACTATACTGTTGGATAAAATGGAAAAAGCGGGTTTTCGTGGGTTCATACTAGAGTGGCTTAGATCATACCTAGCAAACAGATCTCAAAGAGTGAAGATTGATGGTATGAGAAGCGAGATTCGTTTCTACAGTTTGGGAGTTCCTCAAGGTTCTGTGTTGGGACCCATTTTATTTCTAATTTATATAAACTCACTGTTTTCACTAAACTTCAGAAGTAGAATTACGGCGTTTGCAGACGATGTTGGCTGCTCATATGGCTCTGAAAGTGTCTTGGATTTAATCTCTGACATTAATTGGGATCTTAGTCTATTAAGAATTTGGTTCGCAGAACACAATTTGAACATTAGCTCAAAGACAAAAATAATGTTTTTTAACCTAGTTTCCCCAATGTGTATGAATGCGGACGTTTACTTCCACGCACCAGAATGCCAAAAGTATGGATTAGCAGGCTGTAATTGTGATTCTAGTCAAATACTTCCAACATTTTGTAGCAGTCTTAAATGTAGTGATAATTGCTTTTTAATTGAGGAAGTAGACGAGTTTAAGTATCTTGGGCTCACAATTGATTCTAGGATGTCATTTGCAAGCCACACAGAGTCCCTAAGGAAATATTTTCGAAATACCCTGCGACACTTTTTTTATCTAAAAAATGTTTGTTCAAAGCAATTATTAAAAATCATTTATTATGGTGTCTTTCACGCTAAACTCCAGTATGGAATTGTTTGTTGGGGGGGCGTGTATCTGAATAAAATCAAGCCCTTACTAGTCTTACAAAAAAGTGTAGTAAGGAAAATCTGTAACAAAAATCGGCGTCATCCAAGTTTCCCATTGTTTTATGATATGAAAATTCTTCCAGTTCGTCATTTGTATTGTTTTAAAGTGTTGAAAACGTTCTTTCAGAGATCAGGAAATTTAAATTACAGACTTATATCTGATTACAATCTACGGAGAAACTTTTCCTATGTTGCGACTGTACCCGTTTTTCGTACAACTGCATTTCCGAATTTTTATAATATCTCTTCATGTCGACTATTTAACAAGCTCCCTTTAAATATTAAAATGATAAGAATTTCTGGAATATTTGAAAGGTCCATAAGGTCTTGGCTTTTTAATTATGATTCACAGAACGTGGAATACCTTCTCTCTGATATTCTGGTGTAAATAATGTTTTTTTTTTTTTTCTAACTTCCTCTTAACTTTTCTTTATTTTTATGTAGTTATTTTATTTTGATTTGCATCCTTCACTTTTCTTTGTAAATATAATTGTATATTAAATTAACTTGTTCTTTGAATGTAATTAAACGGGTCACCCCATCCACATATTAATAATATTAAAACCCATTGAAGTGGCATTTGGCACTATTTTAATACTTTATGTATATAAAATATAAAATGTCACTATATTATTTCTATTATATATTTTTTCTTAATATACTTAATGAATTATTGTGTTCAAATCACGTAAATTTTACACATGTATTATATATAATGAAATAAAAAATACTACTACTACTACTACTACTATGTTCAGGAAATGAGGCTACTACAAATGCTCAATGCATTTACTAGTAGGCCTGCAAGCAACCAAATGGCTAGAAGTTGTTCGAATATCAAGGTGTCCATCCCACTTAGCTTACCAAACTTTAAAGGCGAAAGCGACTGACCCCGAGAAGTAGTACCATGTAAGATGAATTCGCGTGAATATATCTTCGATTGCATCAGCAGTCAGCATGACATATTCTTTATATAAATCATTGGCGTGGGCCTAACTACCCGGCCATGTTAAAACTCTACCGTTGCTAACCGAGCAATAGCTTCGGATAAGGACGGATGAACTGTTGACGGCCCTGCAAAATGATGTTCCGAAAACACAAATCATTGTCATCAATTCTCAACTTAGTACCAGTACCTTGTCCTGTTCATACAAATTGTTTGCCGATCGTAGTAGGCCTGGAAAGCCGACGTGAAATCTTCTAGAGTAATGCTTCCTTCTCACATTTCGTTGAATAGCCTCTACGTCTTCCAGACGGTCTTCTTTCATGTCGACAGAAGCCAGATCCGCCAAGTGTGGTGGGTGGTTGATCACAGAAAGTGATTGTCTATCCAATGCTTGGATTACTAACAACGAGGAATACCCAAGAGCATTATTGTAAGCAAGAATTAGTCACTTGAAAGGGGAATTTTTAAACATTTGGTTTTTAATTGTCAAAAAAACCACAGCAAGATTGCAAAAGTGTATAGAATTTGTATTTGAGTTGATAAATCATTTCATGTAAATGTTGATCACGACTACGTTTTAAGTGATCCATACGGAGAGTCCAATTATTAATCACTTCTTCGAGCATATTGGCTGATATCTCGCTGATAACAAGTGTAATGTTGCCTTCCAAGGCTGCGATTGACGCTGGTGTAATGGCATAGACGAGTGCTTTGACGTATCTCCATAAAAAATAGTCCAAGGTCAGCAAATGGTACGATCTAGCTGACCACCTAAAATGAGAGATAAATTGCTCGCCGAACTCATTTGTCAGTTCGTCCATCGATTCAGGTGCTATGTAGCCTGTAGCGCCATCTTGCTGAAACCAGGTTCACCTAATGTTTGAAATCATTGAAAGACAGCGGGCGCCACTCACGGTCATCTTTGACAAAATACAGGCCAATGATTCCGCCAGACCATAAACTGCACCAAACTGTGTAGATTTCCAGGTGCATTGGCAGCTCTTGTATTGTCTGTAGTTGCTCATCGGACCAAATACTGCAGTTTTGTTTATTAACATACCCATTTGACCAGAAATGACCTACGTCGCTAAAGACAATTTTTCGACAAAAAAGCGGACCTTCGTTCAGCCCACTCACCAAAAATTCGACTCAGTCGCAAGGGCGTTTGACTTCAGGACTTGCACGAGTTGTATTTGTAAGGTTTTAGATCAATATCCTTGCGTAAGGTCTTCCACGTAGTTGAGTAACGCAATCCCAATTGCTGTGAACGGCGACGACTAGACAAATCACTGTCTTCATTAACACTGGCGGATACAGCTGAAATATTTTACTCTATTCGCACACTATGCGAAATTTGGTCACTACGGCTTGAATTGCTTGCTCAGTAAGTCGATTATGATGACCGAAAAATGGTCGAAGTGCCCGGAAAACATTTTTCTTAGAGCACGAATTTTGACACATGTCAAAATGACTTTGACACATGTCACGAATCACGAATCAAACAGCAAGAAAAACACCCTTTTCAATGAAATACTGCGCTGACTGCTTGCCCGAAAGGGATGAATTCATTGTGAAGAATACCAAAGGAATCTACACAAAATCAGCACCGTCTTCGCTTTTGGTTTTGAGGCCCGATCTTTAACCGACCGCCCTTCGTTGGAACTGAGCCATTCTGCGGTTTGAGGCTTTGTGAAAGGATCGTACTGAAAACACCACGGTTTCGTCTTGATCAGCCCATTCAATGAAGTTTTGACAAGATCCACATGCCTTCGTTTCAGGTCCTATGTTGCGTGTGCACAACTTCCTTTTGCCAAAATCACTTTGTAAAATGCTGTGAATGCTTCTTTCACAAATATTCAGTTGTTCTGACAGCATTTTAACCCTGATTCGTAGATTAATCCTGATTCGTAGCGGCCCGTACGCGTTCAACGTTTTCGTACGAAGTAGTAGTGGAGGCTTGTTCCTCTTTTGGATTGGCTTTCAACGACTGGTGAGCGTTTTTAAGCCGTGTGGACCATTGTTCTGACTTTAACACCCATCGTAAAATGCAGTGTTTAACATTTGAATCATTTCATTCCTTTATGGCAACTCTTCGCTCCACGTGAGCTGATGGAACAAAGACCCGCACTTCAAATGAATACTGTTGGCTACTAGATAAAGGTATTGCGTAAATCTATCGGCAAAATATTGTAGCGCCACTTGTGCAATTTACCAAATTAAAAATCAGTCCCTGAACTTTTTGAGTAAACTTTGTTGTACGGTGGCTACTATAAAGAATGAATTCATCGTAGGCGATAGAGTAAAACAAAAATCTTGAGCTCCCCGAACATAAACAAATGCACTTTGATAATCCGCATCAAAACTATTTTCGTCAATTTATCTAATTCACTTAATTATGTCTTTTTCGATTTTAGATACATCTTTTTTTAAATTGTTTTTTAGCTTAAATAAGTCGTAAAATGATCTTCATGGTCCCACCCCGTTCTAGTTGATATTTATCCATTTTGCATAACTGCTACTAATGGCACCTTCTACTCACTCCTTCGTTGGCCTTGGTTTAGCTAACGATTCCTAACTGGTGATCTGTTTTTGTTATTTAAGGGTTCGCACGGTAAAACGTATTACCATAAACTGATTTACGGATCGCGAGAGCTGAACGTTTTGCCACTGTATTACTTGAGGACAGCGCAAATGACAAGACACTTTATTCTTCCGTACTATGTTCCTGCTCGGGCGCCAATTAAATTCTATCGACTCCAAAACTTAGACTGAATTACATTTTCAAACTTAATTCTAAAGTAACCTTCACTAAACCTAGGTGTCATCAGCAGGTGTCACTCAAACTGTGATGGATCCTTTATAACCCAGACGTTGCGTCGACAGAAAACGAATGCTCGTGTGACGACTTATATTATCATTGTTCCCGCGGGTACATTATTTATGGTTTTTAGTTCATACGTCCTTAACTTATAGCAAAACAATTCACCTATGGAGAGGCGCTTCAATGAACGAAATCAGTTTGTGTGCTCTACCAGCAAAGGTAGAAGGAAGAACATCGGTTTCTCCAGAGAAAACAGGAGGAGTATGAGAAGTAAGTGGGAAGCCCCATAACCCAACCAAATAGAGAATTGCTATTGCAGGAAGTATGTTCGGAAATTTTACGAAAATGTAACAACCTGTAGAAATAAGCAAGGAAGCTTAATAACAGGAGAGTCACAGTCAACGCAAACCATTCAACCCAGGCAATTAAGCTGATCAAAATTAAGTTGAGACAGCAATACCTAAGCATAAGTAAAACAAGCCAAGGTACGGATCAGACGAACAACCTGTGGGATATTTAACGTAGCGAGAGATTGTTTAGTGGGAAGCATGTACCAATTTATTTCCAAGATGCATGGAACCGCATACATCTAATCCGCTGGAAACTGCGCAATCTAGAGAGTCACCAGTTTATTAAAAATCACCGACAAATTATTGTATGAATATCAAAAACCCAAGAAGTCAATATTGAATCTTACCACTTTCATGTTGGTTTTATTGTATATTTGTTGAGTTAATGAAACTAATCAAAATCTTAACCTATGAAGAAAAGTTGTATTGACTTCGACAATATATGGCAATTGGTTGATGGGTGAAACTTATTGATGGCTCACTTCAATGCAGGTTTCATGGCCGTATATGACTGCTTCTATAGAGGCGAGCTACACTGATGCATGTCCAGTTTTGACATCCCGGTCAAGCTCGTTTTAGTTCCCTGAAATTTCTGAGGAAGCCCTACGCCTTTTCTCAACAAACAGATTTTCTAGAATTTAGCTAATAAGACGCAACATAGACAGATGTGCCTCCCTTGCATTTCCAATAAAACATTTTCTTCTTTGTGAACGCCTATCAAATCAAAATTCTGTTTGACCTCGAATAGTACGTCTTCGCATAAATGTCTATTTCGAATGTCAAAGTCGTTTTTATCTTGAACATTCCTTCAGAACTCTTAAGTCTGTGCAGAATTTTGATGGGAAACTGTAGCTACTACATCAAAGTGTATTAAAAAATTATTGAACACATATGTTCCTTCAATGTTTTGGGAGTTGTCCTTCACTGACAGAACAAACTCAATAGTCTCAAAGGTTGAATTTATTGAAAAAACGTGCATAAGAGAATAAATGCATTTTAAGCATCTCGAACATCAGTCTGTCATTCTCGCTTTAGTCCCCTCGAAGCTAATGCATCCAGTGAAGTGGTTGTCTGACAATAGTCAAATATATGGACATTGGATGCCCAGGATTAGTATCGTATCACTGTTTGATTGATATAAACAATCGATTCCAAAGAGTCTTCGACTTAAATGGAGAAGGTCAACTCAGAGCATAAGAATAAAGACCTAATCGTGTCCACCTTTTGTCATGTTGAAGCCATAAGACAATAATTTACATTTCAAGCCGGTGACCTTTGGTACACTATGGACAGGCACTTTTTCTGGTCACTAAGGCCAACAGTAACTCTGGCAAAATCCTCAAAATTAAAGAAACCTTGACTTCAAGACTGTTCTTTATAGTAAGATTCGTAAAAATTTAAGCACATTGCAGCAGCTGTCGATGCCCAATATCTTATTGCATTTTCGAGCAATTTAACGCTTTTTTCGAGAGCTACATATATGCCTTCTTGATCAAAAAGAAAAAAGCGAGATATTGTAAGGAGGACTATAGCCTGCGTCGTATCATATATAGTAAATCAAACAAAGTAGGTTAATTTCCTCGAGAAGATTGACTCTCAAGAGTTCATAATGAATCAGTGATGTAGTCCCTACTTACATGCTCTGAAATACTCACTAATATCCGCATTTATTTCACCAGTTTACCTCCACAACAAGTTGTGAGTAACTTGCAGACTTCTTCAACAACTTCCACTTTCACACCTAGAACAAGTTAATCAGCATAATTGAGAATTCATGGGTACCACTATCTTAACTCATTCGCTCAACAAGTCTGTTGTTTAAATTACCTTAGCAACCACCCGAAGGATTGATCATTTCCGCTAAAGATTTACGATGTGCCGATGCACTGCTGTACAGATGGAATAATTAAATCGATCCAAAGAAGTCGTACTCGTATTCGTAATCCCTGTAATTAAAAGTTAAACATAAAAAAGATACTACCTCCAGCCTGTCTAGTTAGACTCTTAAATCTCATCTACCTTAGCCCCAGTTGGATGGACCAACATGGATGTAAGGGTTATTGTGTGTCGGATTGTCGTTAGCCGGCTATATTGGCTTTGATTTGTAGCAACGGATAACAGACTGCATGGCTTGGCTAATTACCTACAATTTTGTTGAATAATTTATGCAATTGAAAGTAGTATCTGGTCGGGTGGCCAATTTACTAATTATATTAACGATGAGTTCAGTTCAGATCACTTTGCCACCTGTGTTCATTATTCACAATGAATGCATGCAATTTTATGCAGGGGAATTAAGAATGTGAACTTAAGCAGCAAGACTGTCACTTATGCAATAAGATACGAGTACATGTATTGATTGATGGGATAACGATTTATTTGACTAATAAACTTCTAAAGTCGTCTTTTCGAAAAGTGATTAAGTGATTGCACACAATTAGTGGAAGAGAAGGGATGATAATGGTGCAAGGAAGATCTTTCCGACAGTTGAATTGCTGCGGTCATGATGAAAATTTATAATTACAAAGCAGAACCTGGATTGGTATCTCTCTCAAGTCTGTGGAATACGAATACCGTTTGCCGTACAAAAATTCATTTGGACGCACAAGTTTCCTTATCCCATCAGATATTTTTGATGGCCGCCGGCGGCGCTCATTATGTAAATACGAACGGGCCCTTATAGCCCCGGTAAGTGTATGTAAATACAATTCTCATTGTGTATTAATCACAACCTTGATGCTGGTAGGGCTCCAATGTTTAAAACCTTTCATAGATAGCCGTCATTAGATGTCATTAGACCGAGGACGATTTCAACGTCTGGCTTGGGCATTCATTATATGTCTAATCCAGGAGTGGCAATTTGCCTCGTTAGGCAAAATTTAAGTTCGTTTTAAAGTCGAGCATACACAGGAACTTTTACTTACCCGACTGCAGGAAGTTTTTTGCCTTCTTGGACGGAGGAAACCAGTGTTAACTATTATCAGCTGAAGAGGCCGCGTCTAATGTATTAGATTTCAACATGCCCCAACAAGGAAACCTCTGATTCGACTAGGAATGCAGACAGATAAATCTAGAAAATCAGTGAATGTACAGAGCGACAATACAGAAAAGAACGAAAAGGACTTGCGAGTTCAACGAGCACAAAAGAAGGGAATAACTAAGGCTCCTCTGAAGAAAACAGAAAAAGCTCAAGAAGTACTCGATCAAGGACTTAGAGAAGCAATTGGACTGATCATCGTGGTTTCGGGTTGTGTCGTCGGGGTAATTTCCCAACCACGTAAAAAGCAGCTAGTTATGAGAGAGACATCAGCCTCAGATACCACCGGAATCACTCAGTTAAGATCACGACCGCCAATATTCACGGACTTCGAATTGAGAGTTTGCACCTGAAACGTACATACACGGAATATCCCTGGTGCTGCTCAAAAACTTGAGTCTGTCGTCACGCGGTACAAGACAAATATTACTGCGATCCAAGAGATACAGCTGCCACAAAAGACTTCTCAGGTCTATGGTAATTGACTTTAAGCCCATAAGCGATAAGGCATCAATCCAAGGCATCAATCCAAGGCATCAATCCAAAGCATCAATCGAAAACATCTATCAATGAAGAGTTCTGTAACCTTGTAGTCTGTCTGGAGAATGATGTCGAAATTGTACTCGGGGATTTCAATGCCAAAATCGGTAAGGAAAACATTTTCCTTACGGAAAGTACAGCCTCCACGACACGACAACAGCAACGACTTCTGGCTAATCATAGTACGCTCATAACTACCACACGGTTTCGAGGACTAGCAATCAACCAAATCGATCATGTTCCAAATATTTATGAATGTGCAAATATTTAGCTGGAAAGAGGTCAACTCTGACCATTTTCTTTTTGCAGCCAAATTCAGAGCTCAATTATCAATTATCGAGAGAAAGCTGCGAGCCGTCTAGAAAAAGGAATTCAGCATTGGAAGTCTCAGCACGATTGGAGCAGTCAGAGCCTATAGAGAGCGTGGATTCAGCATTCAATACACGCATACAAACGCTGCATCGAAGGAAGAGTATCGAGCGAGAAGAAGGCTTACGCAGTCTCCCAGCTCAAGGACATCGAAGAGTCCCGCGACTGGCACTCTTCGAACCAGTGAAAGAAACCTAGTTACTGAAGCGCATGGAATGGTAGATGGGATTACCACAGATTACAGATAACCCACATCCAGTCAATGAAGAAGCCACAAAGTATAGAAGAGGTTGACTAAGCTATCAAAAAGCTGAAGAATACATGCACCAAATTATCAACCTGGTACGGGTGGGTGAAGGCGTGCCCGATGACTGGACTATCAAGTCTTTAAGAAAAGCGATCCTATGACCTGGAAGAACTATCGAGGCATATCCCTGCTAAGCAATAAGATCCTATCCAACTCTATGAGCTGTATCAAAATGTGGATGTAGTCCAAAAAGCTAAAACACGTCGACTACACTGGCTCGGACACATCGGCCTTAATACTATATTCCGGCAAAGGGGGTCTTAGAATCACAGCCCCAGGTTCCAGGTGAGAAGGAAGACCGGACCTCCGTTTTAAGGACCAGTCCATCGCAGATGGCAGAGCGCTTGGTCTAGACAACAGTGTTCCCGGGTGTAGATGTTGAATAGGATTTGAAGAACTATTGGAGCTCTTTCTTCGAAATGAATGATTGTAACTCACTCTCATCGGCGGTGGCATTATTTGCCATATTTCCATCATGGAACTCAGTGAACCGTGAATTTTGGAATCGTCAGTTCTCCATATCATTTTATAGATAGGAATTGTGTGTGATATTGCACGTCGTGGTTTGATCCAATGACATTATTTGCTTGTATATTTCCTTGGAAAATCGAATCTCTGGCCTCTAAGTACTTCTGTAGATGTTCGATCACAAAGAAGTTGTCATCATCGCCAGCTTCTCCTGGTTCTGTACCAACTGTTAGCAGCATTCCTTCATTGTCCGTCGTTCGGGCGTTCGTTTTTTCATGTACGATGATCATGCTATAGAGATCGCCCAATTTAATCTTGTAACTCTGATCTTGTCCTTGCATTTTCCTCAATTTTAACATAGATCATCGTATTCGATCAACAGTTGATTCTAGTGATCGCAAAAACAAAGCGTCTTTTTGAAGAAAAAAAAATCTGAACATCTGGCAACACCCCCTACCTATATAACCATTCTTTCAAACTCGAAGAAGATCCAGCAAAAGAAATCTCGCGATAATCTACCACATACGGACGAGTTCACCGATCA
Source organism: Volucella bombylans (assembly GCA_949129095.1). Taxonomy (NCBI): domain Eukaryota; kingdom Metazoa; phylum Arthropoda; class Insecta; order Diptera; family Syrphidae; genus Volucella; species Volucella bombylans. Next base: position 1,176,347 of record OX422141.1, on the reverse strand, counting down.
GCTGTTCGGAACCCGCTAAAGAGAAAGACTCGCACACTAACTTACCTCCGCCTCACTCACTCACTTTTATTTATTTTCTTTCTTCTTAGCCAATTCCACTAACAAGTGTATTGGTGTTCGTATTTCGTATTCACTCCAATGGACTATTACCAAGTCGTACACCTCCACAACCCCAAGTGACGGCACTGCAATGCTCCTGCTCCGGCCACGACGATTTCTCAGCATGCAAGCATGGTGTTGGACAGATACCAATTCTGTCACTTGAATGCAGGCCGGGCTAAGAAGACTACACCAGGGCTAGACACACATAGAAGGAGGTGGTAACGGAAGCTCTCTATGAGACAGCTGTGCAGAAGCTGTTATTAGACATGCAGCCGAGGCGACTCAAGACCAGAGAGACTGGTTCGCTCTTTCAAGACATTCGAAGCATAGACAACTCGCTGTACGGTGACTTGGTTAGGTAGTTGGTGTATAGGAGGTTCGACGACTCAGAGAAAACGATCAGTGATCAGTTGGCAGTCATCGGTAGCGGTTCAGTGGTTCGCGGTTTGGTAAGAAAGACGTTGTTCGATCGGTATCTCTTCAGTGGTGATCTCTTACTTTTATTTCTGTGTAAAAGTGTTGAAAATTCTCCGAAATATTTCCAACACCTGTAATTGATCTCGAAATTGGTTAGTGAAAATTTAAAAAGTGTGTAACGGAACGAAATCAGCAGCGATCATCGACCGGTATGAGCGGAAATAATCCCCCTTCTCCCAAACAAAAAAGAAGAAATGTTTGAAATTTGAAATCTTTGTGCCTTGACGTGTCTGATTGTTGTTTGCCCCCTTGTCTCTGTGTGATTTCTGTCTGTTTGTTGGTTTCTTTTGTCTTTTGGTGAACCTCAGTTGCAACAAAGAGTCTAGAGGAAAAAAATACGTCAAAAGTCTAATTATTTTAATTAAACGTAAAAGAAGAAGGTGCACGATTGTAGATACGGCTGCGAGTATTATGTGCAAACGATTCGATGGTGTATCTAGCCTCGATGTACGTGTATCTTGCCCTAAATGCAAAAAAGAAGAGTTTACGTGGATTTGGAAGCAAAATATAAACATAAAAAATAAATAAAGCGAAAAGCTGGGTTTAGATACGTCTTAAGTACGTGTAGATACGAGTACGTCCACGGGCATTACAAGTTGAGCATACGAGTAGCCGTATCTTCATGGCTTCATGGTGTAGTTGTGTGTTTTTTTATTTCTTTTTCGAATCTCGGTCAAATTTCGTTTTTTTTTCTTCATTTTTTGCTTTGGATTTCAATGATGTATCTGTGAGAATGGTGTAAGAGAGAGCGTGGTACTGCTACCTTACCATAAGTATTTGTATTGAAACTTAGCAGCACCAGCCAGCGTGAGCACCATCACTGCTGTCGGCATATGAGAACGAGCGAGTATCGTACGTATCCGTATACCATCGTCGGTCGGTCGTCGTCAGTGTGCAAGTGGGAATATTCGTATCTTTTCGAATGCGTTTGGTAACAGTGCGCGGGTGAAAATTCACATGTGAAAGTTTTTCCGCACAGCTACTCCTAACATTTGAGATACTGTTTTCCTCACATCAGAAATTATAAATAAATCAAAGATTCACTTGTTCACACTTTTGTTCGTGGAGTTTCGGGATTTTGGAAAAGAAATCTATTTTAAGCGTGACACGGACGTTCCTAGACATTGTTTATGGTTGCACAATTCCATGTGGAGGGCATTTGTGGGGGTGGTGTGTAAACATAGATTTTTCTTTTCGAATTTTTTGTGATTTGCTGTATGGTATTCGTACATAAATTTCGGTTTTGTGGCTTACATTGGGCAACTGAGTTGGTTACGACTTGGCAAGTTGAGTTGCGGCTTTATGGTCGGGAAGTTGGGGAGAATATATGTATAATACTTGGACTTGGGTTACTCGTATTTGCAATTTGCGGATCCGATTGCTGGTCTAGTAATTGGGAAATACTATTTTCCGAAGACCAAGTCAGATTTTGTATCATTTGATATATGCCGACGTGAATTCCACGTTCTTTTTGTCATTTACTCCTCAAAATAATAAAGAGGAAAAGAAAAAAAAAACGACGCGCACTATATTATCAAAAATTATCTCGTCGGACAGTCATACCAACCAGCTCCAGAGTGCAAATAATTTTTAATGAAACGCCAAAAAGTATTCCAAACCCGAAAAAACGAAATAAAATGAATTTAATCGACACAAACCCCTACGGCAATGGCCTCCTCTATGTAGGATTCAATCAAGATCAAGGGTGCTTTGCCTGTGCCACAGACACCGGATTTCGTGTCTACAATTGTGACCCGTTAAAGGAAAAGGACGCCAGTACTTTCCCGAAGGAGGATTGAGTCATGTTGAGATGCTATTCCGTTGTAATTATCTTGCCTTAGTCGGTGGCGGCATCCGTCCATTGTATCCACCAAATAAGGTCATCGTTTGGGATGATCTGAAAAAGGCACCTGCTATATCGTTGGATTTTAATCAGCCAGTGAAAGCGGTGCGTCTACGGCGTGATAGAATTGTTGTAGTTCTCGAAGGGGTAATCAAGGTTTATACGTTCACACAACAACCACAGCAGCTGCATCTTTTTGAGACTAGTACGAATCCGTTGGGATTGTGTGTACTCTGTCCACACAGTAATAAGAGTCTGCTTGCTTTCCCTGGCAGAAGAACTGGGCATGTGCAGATCGTCGATTTGGCCAATACAGAACGTGCTCCATTGGAAGTAGTTGCCCATGAAGCCTCTATCAGCTGCATTGCATTGAATCTTCAAGGCACCCGTTTGGCTACAGCCAGTGAAAAAGGCACCCTCATTCGCATTTTCGACACTGATAATGGTAAAAAAGTTGCTGAACTGCGGCGTGGCAGTAATCAGGCAACTATCTATTGCATTAACTTTAATCATCTGTCCACAATGTTGGTGGTGCCATCAGATCATGGAACCATTCACGTTTTCATTCTCGATGAGCCCAAACCAAAAGAATCTTCAATTCCCATCATACCAAAATATTTTTCCAGCCAATGGAGTTTCGTTAAGTTCTCCATTCCGCAAGGACCCCCGTGTATCTGTGAAGGGTAGATCAACTACCACTAACCTCGTAGAATTCGTGTCCTCTGTTCTCTCAGCCTTAGAAAATGGTAAAGAAGTTGACGTTATAACAACTGATTTCAGTAAAGCTTTTGACAAGATATCTCATAAACTAATCCTGTTCAAATTGTCCGTCCTGGGCTTTGAACCCATTTTGCTTAAATGGATATCTTCTTACCTGGATAATCGTTTTTATAATGTTCGTTTCAGATCTGTGCTATCGGCCCCTTTCTTGGCCACTTCAGGTGTTCCTCAAGGTAGTCACCTAGGTCCACTCCTCTTCATCCTAACTATTAACGACCTTCAAAGGCTCATTCAACACTCAACACTTTCTCTCTATGCTGACGATATCAAATTTTTTAAACCCATTTCCTCACAACAAGACTCCACCCTCCTTCAAATAGATCTAAATAGTTTTTCCACCTGGTGCATCAAGAACTGCTTAGAACTCAATGTCTCCAAATGTCAATCGATTACTTTCTCACGTAAGTGCAAGAAGTCTCCTCAACGAATTTACCATCTCGACGGCCAACCTATACCCCTTGTTGAATCTATCCGCGACCTTGGTATATTATGCGACGGGCAGCTTAATTTCCGCTCGCATATTGATGAGATAATTTCTAAAATTCGGCTTCGTTAAAAGATGGTCCAAAGAATTCTGCAACCCGTACGTGACTAGATCACTATACATCACTTACGTTCGCCCCCTTCTCGAGTACGCTAGCCAAGCGTGGTGTCCCTTTCAACGAGTTCAAGTATCTCGTATTGAGAGGATCCAGCGTCGTTTTCTTCGCTTTGCTCTTCGAGGTCTACCTCCCTATCGAGACCGTCTCAAACTCATTAACCTGAATACCCTTGAGGAACGAAGGGACGCAGCAGACATTTTGTTCATTCACCGACTCCTCTCAGGCTCCGTCGATTGCATGCCTCTTTGCAACTCCATTTTCTTTAACACTAACCCTCGTAATCTACATTCCACCCGTCTCTTTTATCTACCTATCCACCGCACCACATATGGCTCTAACGAACCAATCTCCCGTATGCTGCGTAAGGTAAACTCCAACCTTTCCGTTTTCGATTTTAATCGCAGCACACTTTCCCTCAAATTCGATCTCCTTCACCATCCTTAGCTTTAAGCCCTAGTATTAGTTTAAGTCTTAGTTTTTAAGCTTGTATTAAGCATAATAAATGGGGGCGTTAGCCCCCACCAAAATTGATAAAAAAAAAAAAAAAAGTGGTATCACTTTTTTTTAGGGCACACAGTTTCTATTGAACCACCCATCTGACCCTTTTAGAATACTAGCATTAAGCTGTCTTTCTTTACAAAGTCCTTATCCTTTGAGAGCAAAATATCCGTGGTTTCCTGTCTTTCCAAATGAAAACGTCCCTATTCAAGCGGCATGCATTTATTTTCACAATTTATTCAGAAAATAGTACAGTCATCCATCCTCTTAAGTAAATATTTTCAAGATTGAACACTTCTTCAAACACAATTCGAAACGGACCACTCTCTAGCTGCAGTCAGCGGACTGAGAATTACTGCGAGGACACTTAGCTTTAAACGACTGCGATCCCAACAAACCGCCAGAATATTTGTTGATCGCTTACCCTTAAACCTTACGTCGACGAATATTAAGATCAGTGACATCGATGCAAAGAAGCCGTCAGAAATTCCGCAACTGATGCACTTGATTTTGTTCTAATGATAGCCTTTGTAACTACAGTACGCCCTCGGTAAAAGCAATCGATGCGAATTCGAGCAGTTGCGTTAATTGAGGTTTTTGCAATAACCGAGTCACAAAAAAGTTGAGCCTAGAATTAGGATTTAACTTGAAACCAGAGTATGAAAAATAAAAGAATATTGTTCGTCGTAAAAGAAACGAAAAGTACATAGTATATTTAATTTATTAAAAAAAAAAAATATTTACATAGCGTTAATACAGTTTTTGGTTAAATTGATTTAAAAAATTGGGAAATGTTCGTTTGCTTTTTCTTGGAGGATACATTTCTGTCGACGGCAAGCTCTCTCAGTTTTTGAATAGTCAAGGTACCTATCTTCTAGTGAAACCGAATTTTCTTCAGCCCATTGAAGGCAAATGCTAAATGCTTGGATAACATGCTCCGTTTTGATTTTTGGCCGTGGAGAACTTACACTTGCACCTGTGCTTTTTCTTCTTCACTTTCGATTTCTTCGGCTTCTAGATTGTTGCAAACAGGTGCCTTGCTTAATTCCGCGGTGATAAAAGTTTCAGTGGAAAATAACTCTTGAAGCCTTTCACCATGTAATGATTTTATCGCTTATGACCCTCAACGGTAGCTCATCCTCCTCATCCCACTCACTGTCAGGAGACATCAAAATCTTAAAGTACGTTTGTATAGTCAAAGACTTAACCTTGTGCCATGCAGTAGCCAGGAGGAATATGGCATGCCTTAAATTGGAATCCTTTATATTACTCTCCAAATCTGAACCTCGGTTTCCGATTAAATGTGCCAAAAGTCCTTTTTTGTAGTACAGTTTGGTTAAGCTGATGACATTGCTCCATTGGTTGGAGAATAGCGGTGCAGTTTGCTGGCACGGTAACAATCTTTCTATCATTACTTATCACCTCCCCGTCTTTTGGATGACATTTCGCGTTGTCCAATAGCAGTAGAGCTTTTCTTGGCAAATTTTTCGATTCCAGAAACTGTCTTCCGACCAAATCAATGCGAAAAAAATGTTATCTCTGGCACGAATGTTGAATGAAACCAATCTTTAAAAATTCGTGTGTCATTCACGCATTTTTGTTTTCCTTGTAAACGACAGGTTTGTTTTCGAAATGCCTAAATGCTCTAGGATTTAAAGCTTTCCCAATAACGAACAATTTTACTTTGTGCGTACCAGACGCATTAGTGCAAGCAAGAAAAGTGATTCTCTCCTTGCTTACTTTCATACCAGAAGCAGTAGCTTCTTTAGAACCCACAAACGTTCTGTTTGGCATAAGCTTAAAAAATAGACCAGGCTCGTCCACATTGTAAATTTGAACTTGTAACAAGTCAAGCTCTTTAATTTCATCAAAAATGGTTCCACCAGTTTTGGCTTATTTGACAGCTTTTCCCCGCAAATCTTAAGCATTCGGATTTAATTCCGTTTTTTTTAAATTTGAAAACCAACCATTACTGGCATTAAGAGCTCCTGGTTTCTCTTTGATTTTTTTTGTGAAGCATACATGCTTTTGACTTAAGGATTTGCATGAAAATGGGTTCGTTTTGCCTGCGTTGCCTCTGAACCAATTGTACAATTAATCCTTAATATCGTCGACCCTTGTTAGAGATATGAGATCAATACAGTAATTAAAACATTGTTGTGGTTGAGTTCTAATAAAAGATATCGTTGTGCATTTACTGACATTTAACTGTGGATAGTTACTAACACTATAAGTGGACAAATTTTATTTTAAGGAATAATTTAAGATCATCCGCATGTGGTAGACAAAATTTGAATTCATGAACAATTTCCCTGATAAAAATAATAAACAGGAGGAGCCCTAAATGATTCCCTTGTGGAACCCCAGACGTGCAAGAAATTAATCTTGATAATTAATTGTCAAGGCAAACCTTTTGAAACCTTCCAATTAAAAATGGTGAAATCCAAAATTTTCGAGTTTCTCTATCAGCAGCACAGGATTTAGCGAGTCAAAAGCTTTGCTGAAGACCATATATACGGCGTCGACTTAGGATCTAATTTTAACAGCATTGATTGCATAAATTATTGAGACGACCAGATTAGATGTTGTTGAACGACCCGAAATAAAACTGTGCTGAGACTCGAATAAATGCTCCTTTATGTGGAATTCTAATTTATTTCTTACAATAGATTGGAAAGGATTTGGTATAGCAGACAATTTACTGATACCTCTATAGTTCTCGACATCATTCTTATAGTCGGATTTAAAGATATGCACCGAAAACGAGGTCTTCCACACTTTAAAGAACAAACCCGACCTTAGTGGTAGACTGAATATCATCAACACAGGTTTGCAGATACCATTGCAACAGTTTCTCAATATTGTCGCAGAAATACCATCGGCCCCAGGTTTAGAATTTGGTTTAGCAGTTCAATGTCCTGAAGAACTATGAGTAATTCGCCAAAAGCAATTTCGGCAAAAGTAGGAAAAAGTGGATGAGAGAAAACTGATTCAAAAACTGGGTCTCATCCGATTCCTATTACGAAACCCCTAGTTTCTACAGAGACTGGCTAAGCAAATGCATATACTCAGACCTTTCAGGCCAAAAACAGGGTTACGCTAGAAGAAGATACGCTCTCATGTGACGCCCTTCACACTATTGAGATTGATATCACTGTCATTGGTGTATTTGTACATTTTGCAATTGTACACATTTTGTACCACTTTACATAACAAGCCAACGTAATGCGCGTACAGAAGAAACTGTGGTCGCTGTAAGTGATGGTGTTGCGGGAGATTCGGAATAGTAAATACGACATTAATTCAGACTTTGTCCGTCCACTATGTGAGGAACTTTGCTAAAAATCCTTATACAAGATAGTAAACTATCGAGAATATAGCCACGAGACCATGGCTTGTAGCTTGAGTTCGCGGATTGAGCCCTTAGTAGGATGAATGCTTTTGTGAACAATCAAAACTGCCCTTCCTGGAGTGAGGAAAATCCAGAAGGCATACTCACAAAAGTGAACGTTGGTGGCACGATTGGTCCTTTCACATTATGGACGACATTGATCCGGTTGGTATGTGGAATGGACCTGAAACCACTGACTTAATGAGAATTCAGGTCAACGACCAATAATGTGAATCAGCCACCGAGATCGTTCGACTTAACGCTATGCGATTACTATTTGTGCGGTTATGTAAAGACTTTTGGTATATGCTGATGAAACGCAAACTATTCAGACATTGGGAGTCAATATTTAGCGCGATAGAGTCACATACTCAAAAGAGATGCACTTTTGTTGGTATGACCAACTCTCAGATCCGAAGAGTCTTTAATTTTTATTCGGAGAGACGAGGCAATTGAGGAAGACCTCGATCCAACTTATTATACATAACTGAAGGAAGCTCGCCATGGAAGAAATTATTTGCTTGACGAACATCTTGATCTTATACTGTATTGCTCTGATACTAATTTAGTTTATCGGACACCACGAAACTATCCAAAACAATTTCGATTTTTTTTTTCCGAAGGGTAATTTTGATCCATTGTATCGAATACTCATCGATCACATTGATTCGATAGAAAGCCTGATGTCAAACTGTGCCAATTACTTTTGAAATATCCAGGGCATCTATCTTGCTTTCGTCAGATTTGTGTAGAAATTGGTGTTAAATTTTGACGAGACGTGCCATCAAATCACCCGTGAACATGTTGCTACGAAAATCATACTCGAGCGCTTCAATGACTTTAGAAAGAGGAAAGATTCTCCTTTTTAAGAAACGGACAGGACAAACGTCGTTAGCATTCCTAAAGTGTAGATTTTCCAGAGAGATATACGAAGTTATTTGTGTATTTAACAAACTAGAGTACCCTTAACAATTTAAAGTACTTAGTAGTACGCTAGTGCGAAATTGGAGTGGTTCGATTGAAAGTTCGATGCCTCGCAGTATTAGTGGAGAAATTAGAAGATCTGAAAGTCTTGAGCTGTTTGAAAAGTGTTCAAAGAGCTGACAAATGCAGTATCATTATAATGGGACATTTGGGTAGAAAGTGAAGCAAAATTCCTAAAGTTTTTAACGAAGGCTCTATTCCCCCTTTGCAACAATGTAGTAATTTTAGCCTCAATCTTAAGTCATGTTGGAACTTTGAAGGGACGTTTCAACTTTTTTCGGTTAATCTACGTCTGGTGAGATCGAAAAAAGAAAAAAGCGTTCATTAACCCAGACACTGTAAGGAGCTACAGTCGTATCCCTCCCTTTTTTTGGTTTCATATGCACTATCCTACTTAAAGCAGAAAAGCTGCACATCATTATCGAGAATACGTAACGGCCAGCTTACGTTCCAAATCTACTCCAATTAGCCTTCTCATATTGTTGTCCTGTCCTCTTATATTTATTTTTCTAATTGTCCAGAATAGAGAGTACATCGTGGAGTTAGAAGCAATTTAAGGATGTTGGCGGCATTTCTGTCAACTGGTGTCAATGTGATATCAATGTGGGGACATTTACAGCCAGATTATGTTGTTTTCTCTTCGCAATATCCTTCGAGTTTTCAAGTTATTGATGCAACACAGAATTGTACATATTGAAACTGCCGCCGCCGGCAATATCGTTTTTAACATGAGTATGCAGGAACACATTGTTTTTAAATAGTGTCAACCGACGAATCGCACTTGTTTAAAGTTAAATAACTGCCCAGAATGGGTCCTGTGTAAATAAAGCCATAACAGATTTCTTCTCGAAGGGGTTTCTAAGAGTCCAACCTTTCATCAAGTGATTTCGCAAAATAATAGGTTCCAAGGCAGTATGGGTAGAAAACTAGTGGTAGTGGCAGTTATCTTGTCAAATTTTGCTATTTGAGAATGGTTTTCTCACTAAATTTAACAGCGTCATCTTGTGATCAAGATCAAGATCAAGACTTCTGATAAAAAGATACAATTTTGAAGGAAAAAATGTCTTCACTTCTCCTATCTCACTATCCGGTTTCAAATTTAAAAAAAAAAGAAACATTTCACAAAATTTAGATCAAGAGTTCATTCACTTTTGTTTTCAAGACCCACCTCCGCAAATTATACCATCGGACACTACTGACTTACTTTACGAGTAAAAGACAGACTTTCGATATTTAATGACAAAATTATGTTTAATGACGACAATCATTTCTGATTGCTTAATAACGATTCCTTATTAAGTTTGATTAGACGCTTTAAAAATGTCGCCCACTATGGCGTTGAAATGTGGTCACGAAAAGTGTTTAGCAACTTACTAAAGTTTTCGAAGTTCGTTTTTTTTAAGATGATAATTGCTGTTGCTTCGAAGTATTGTAGTATTTTTACTCCAAACAAATATTGATTGGGGTCTTTTCTGATATGGTATGTCTGTGCAGGCAGTGGGCTACGGTTTTCTTTTGGATTGTCTAGGATTCTTAATAGGTATTCAGTGGATTTTTAAAAATGCTACCTGATGGAATCTTTGGTGACTAATAGTTCGTAAGACCACATTTCGTCAGCTTTCGTACACGATTCTTCCCTCCAAAAAGATTAGCCTACAAATTTCCCCTTTCAACTACATCTTGCCTATTCTTCAACTGCTGTTGAATTATTTCAGTGTCCTGAAACCGATCACAGAGTTAACTAATGTATATGAACAAATTTCGTTAAGATATTTGCAACATTGAACATCATAATTTGATCATATCATTGGCGCATTCAAAGCCTTGGCTTAGGTTAGCTTAGTATTATGGGTTAAGACATGAGATCATGGAAGTCATAACTTCTTAAGTTTTACTGCTTTTACTAGCTGACAATGGAGCGTATCTTCCCTTAAGCCTATGTTTTCATAGCCTCCGCATAGTTTGCCTTCAGAGCTGGGCGTTCTATCTTGGTGGATTCAGTGGTAGATTCATTACAAGGTAAGTCGTAAGTATGACCACAGACACTATTTTCTTTGAAATGGAGTCTTTTATCCCTCTTCGGATGAAGAGTATAAAACCAAAAGAAAACGCATGGTACTTCTGGAGCTTTAAAGAGGGTGTCAGGGTTTGAGAAAAAAAATTCAAACGAGCCAGAAACGACTGCAACGTCTTCCTTTCTTAATACGACTAAAAATAAGAACGATAGCAAAAACAATTTAAATAAAACAACAACGGTGTGAGTTATAAAATTGATTCTGGCTTTATTTTGAAGCTACGTTGATATCATGATGCCATTCAAATAGCTGCCTCGACTTCGCTGGCAGTGCTTCAAGCGGTCGGTTCAATTATTGATTATCGTTCCAATATTTGCGGCGTTATTCCGGCAGTAGCGTCTCGAATGTTGGCCTCAAGCTCGATTGGTTGGCTTGTTAGCGTAGACTAAGGACTTGACATAGCCTCAGAAAAAATAATCGAGTGGAGTCAAATCACATGATCGCGTCGGCTAATTGTTGAACGCTCACTGTGAGATGACACAGTAGCCAGATTCCTCCTTCACAACTTCGAGCGTTGTGTCGCTTGTAGGGCATGTAGTGCCATATTGTTGAAACCACAGTTCGGGTATATCGATGTTGTCGAGCCCTGACCACATAAAGTCGGTTACCATCGCTCTATATCTGAGACCATTGACGTTGACGGTGTCTACTTCCTCATTATGATATCGTCATGCCATAAACCGCACCAAACAGTTAATCTTTGTGGATGCATTGGTGCTTAGCCGAACATTTGTGGTTTACATTTGTGCGTTCACCCCAATAATGGAAATTTTGCTTGTTGACATAGCTGCTGAGCAAAAAATGGGCCTCATCCGAGAAGATGTTTTTTTGGCCAAAATCCGGATCTCAGGCCAACATTTCCAGCTCCCAATTTGTGAACTCACGACGTTGTTTATGGTCGTCCGGCTTCAATTCTTGCGTCAACACGAATCTAGGTCCAAAATCAACCGCAAAATAAGCCAGGTTGGCTCATTGGCGATGCCGAATTCAGCTGATCGGCGCCTAATCGACATTTCTGCGTCTTTTTTGCTCAAACTTCTCCACGCTGCGACGAATTGCCTGCACACTGAAGCCATAATGATGGCCAACCTCACGACGAAATTCACCTAGCGTATGTAGAACTAAGCCGTAATTTCGATAACATTTTTTAATAATTTCCGCACGCCCGGCAAGCGTAAAACGATGCAAGATGAAATAGCAAACCTCACTAAATATTTTGACAGCTGGATGTCATTGGTAACTTTGACCGCTGCTGAAACACAACAATTGAAAAAAACTATCATTGCTATCCGGTCACCCCAATGTCCCAAAGGTAAATAAAACTTTTGATCGTTTGTCAAAAACATTAGAAAATCTCCCTCACCCTCCATTCCAGTGCTCATTTATAATGACATTAGAACTGTCAGCTCTTTGGACAAGGCTAATCTGCTTGCTGCACACTTCCAAATTGTGCTTTGTGTACATTTGAGTGCGACGAACCTTCAATGGGACGAATCCATTCTCGCACACGTGTAGTTTCAAGAGTACTCAAATATCTTAACATACATAAATCCACTGGTCCAGATGGTATTACATCTCCCCTTCTTCTGAAGCGGAATTCTTCCACGTTGGTAAAACAACTGCGTAAACTTTTTCATCAATCCTACTATTTAGGACTCTTTCTGAGCAGATGGAAAACCGCATTTGTCCAGCGCGTCCCTAAAAAAAGCGAATCTTCTTCTCTGTCCCATTGCACTTGTCCCTTATTCTTCTACTTTCCAAGGTCAAGTAAATGCTAACAAACCGTCAGTTCATGAAATATCCCAAAGCGCGAAAACTTCTCAATGATCGACAGTACAGTTTTCGTAGCAACAAAGCCACTGATGGTTTGATGGCATGTCTCACCAAAAAGTGGAACCAAAGCTCACAGCAATCTGGCGAAAGCAGAATAGTTAGTTGCACTTGGTATTAAGCCTGACATCAGGCTCTTTTATCGAAAATGTGTGCATCTCTTCTTAAACGGATTAAAAATTACCTATCGGAATGTTCAATTCAAGTAGTCTTGGATGGTTTCAAGTCTGATATCCATAAAATAAATGCTGGTACGCCTCAGGGGTCCGTTCTGTCTCCGACACTCTTCTTATTTTCATCAATGATTACTTGTCTGCTATTTCTAATCCAATATACTCGTATTCCTTTGCTGACGACAATACTCTCTGCTTTTCATATTCGTTTCCGTCCCTGCTCTTCGGCTGTAGAATGCGAATGACAACGTAATTCCGATGTAAGCAGAATCACTAAATGGGGAACCACAAACAGTCTGCAATTTAATGCCTCCAAAACACAATGTTGTCTATAAAGAAAAATTTCAGCACCCAGCATTTGCATGAATAGCATTTGCATCGTTGAAACCGAAAAACTTTCCATTCTCGGTATGTATGCCAATGACAACTTATGTTGGAATGATCACATATTCGATGTCGCCAAAAATGCTGCGAAACGTCTAGGTTTCGTCAAGGAATGTAAGAAATATTTCACCCCTTTCAAGTACACAGTGGTTGACTTAATCCCTAAGAGCTCTAAGGGCAAACCGGATTTTATCGCTTGTTAACAATTAGATTCCGAAGAAGGTACGAATACTCCTTTTGTCCCCAAAGAGACAGTAACTTTTGCTACGATATATCTGTTGCTGAGCATACGAGTTAGTAGGTACGTGAGTGACGGGTTGATTTCAATATTTCCAAGATTTCTGCATATTGTCCTTAATGAACGCAACTAATGTAAGTTCTTTACTTTGAACACTGTTTTCAGTCGTGCTGCTGGGTATAATCCCAGACTCGAAACCTAATTGAAATAGGAGGCATCATTTGTCGTCTATATTTGCAAGGTAATCCTGACCACAAAATAGAGACTAGAAGTAGGGTTAATTCATGTATTTCTGGCTCTATGAAGCCTTATTCTGACTCACAGAGAGTGCGGCGCCATTGCCAGCAAATGAACTCTCATTGTGCGTTCTTGTTGATTTTCATACTTTAGTGTCGGCAAAACGTCATTTATTTGACTAATACCTTTTTACTATGTCGTTGGCTTAGTCATTGCTGATTAATAGTGTAGCGGCATAAACGACCAAATTCCTTGACGTTTTCACTAATTGCTCCTATTAACTCGGACCAAAAAGGCATTATCCACATCCTACACGATTCCATTCCTTTTCAAGTGTCAATGACTTTTATTTTGGATACCAATTGGCAAAGTTTTCATTGTGCCAAAAGGTATTTATATTTTGTTTAACACTAACGTGTATTTAAATCGTAAGTAAATCTGTGTCACTGCGTTTGTCCGCCAGTCACATTGTACAGCATTTAATCACTTTATGTTGTTTTTTTTCCTCCGATAAACAGCTAAATAATTGCACAAAAATGAATTTTAATGATGGTCGTCTGCCTTACAGTGAATAGCCGACAACCGTCTAGCTAGTTAGTTGAGCAAAACCAACATAACCGACTTCTAAGACTCTGGAGATTCATGTTTTTCGTATTCGCAACTGTGGCTTGTTTACTTGCGCAAGATACGAATAAACAACAAATACATACATCGGAACGGATGTGTGATGGATTTTTTTTTTTTTTTTTTTGTTTAAAGTTATACCAAGATTTTTTGGGATTTTTAATTGCAAAATAAAAGAGAAAAAAACAACAAATAAATTAGGCACTTTGTTGGCAACGTTAATCGCAATTATTTTAGATAAAATTCAAAGAATTGTAGACGGCGTTTAGAGTCAGACAAGCTGCGTAGTTTTAGCATATCATCGGAGGCTACCTCTGCTGTATTTCGTAGGTAGATTCCATAGCAACAATTTTAAGCTGCTTTATGTTTTTCTTTCATGCAAAGTTGTTATTGTTATTAAGATTGGCAGTGTTATGGTGGAGCAGTAAGGTATACAAGTTATTGTCTAAGGTTTTATCCAAAATTTAAACTTTAATGAGGTAGATGTCCTTCAGCTTTGTAAGATTTAGTCAAGAGGAGCAAGACTTGTTGCCATTCACGCAGTACCTAAAGACATACCTTATTACACTCGGGAGATCTAGTTATTTTGTAAAGTTGTAGAAGAGTTATTCAATTAAAACAAAACAATCATGACTCGATTGATAAAATAAACTTAATTACACAGATAGACCACACCTGGACTGTAGGACGTTACCTGGACTCAACCAACCAACGTGATCTTGGGCTAACTGCCTACACTCGTCCACTTCAAGATAGTTGAGGTCCTCCTCCAACTGTGCGTGGTACCTAAGGCGAGGTCTTCCCGTACAACTTTGTCCCTATGGACATGAATCATAAACTCTTCAGACTAAAGCGCTCTACATGTCCTAGCCATCTTCGGCGAATGCAGCACACTTTTCTGATCAAGCTTATTTTTGCCGTTTCTTGTTTAAACATACCAGCGACTGGTCCAAGCGGTTTGCCAACGACTTTAATGGCATCTGCGGACGTAAGTAGTTGTCTTAGTTTTCTCAAAGTCACATATCCAGAACTTTTTCAACATCGAAAACATTGATGAAATTACTCCTGATTTCTATGGACCAATCCACACAGTTTAACGAGTTAGGCAGTGATGTCAAAGCTGTGGCCGTGGTGTAGAGTTTCAAGCACAAAAAAAAATTGTGTGAATTATAAACTTCGAATCACTCTGAGTGAAGAAAAAACTCTCCGTCCAATTCGGACCCCTGTAGAGCGAATATCGAAACCAAAACACACCTGAGTTTCAATCCACTACAAAAAGAATTTTTCCTTTCTCCTCCTTCTACCTTTCCGCCCGCGCCCTGGTAACAGTAAAAGGGTATCTAACATTTTAGGCCCGCGTAAATTATAACAAAAAAAACATAAATAAAATATGACTCTACATGGCTCGTCTCTATAGATATTGCATTCAGGTGTTGAATATCGATCTGGACTTACTGTGTTTTCTTTCATCGACTGACACGAACCCTCATAATCTACGTATCCCTCATCTCTTCTATCTATCAACCCACCACACCTCCTATGACGCCAACCAACCAATCTCCCGTATGCTACGAAAAATCAATTCAAAACCTAAGGTCTTTGAATTCCACCGCACCATTCCCTACCACAGATCCATTCTCCTTCACCACTCCAACCAACCTTAGTTTTAAGTTTAAATTTAATTTTAAGTTGTAGCTTGTATTAAGCCGAATAAATGGGGGCCTTCGCCTCCACCAACATTTAGGTTTTGTAGGAATACTTAGTCAACTATCAGGTCTAGGACTGTATAAATAGGCACCATTGAAACAGTTTTAGGTGAGTTGCCGCAAACTCTCAATTAAATCATACCCTGCTACCTTGCATACGGCGGGAGGTAGGTAGTCCTGTTTAGTAGCCTTGTTAAAACTAAGTTCATCAAGCCATCAGTTTCGCAATAGTGGTTGCTTTGCTGCACATCAGTCGCACGTTTCCGAACATTCTTTGTAGAAATCCGAAAGTCCAGATAGTTTAGCATATGCAACTGCATCCTTGAGGGCCAAATCGATTTTGGGACCCTTGAGCAAATGAGGTAGAATTTTCTGAAACCAGAAAGTAGCTTCGGATATATGAGAATTGCCGTTGATCTGTTAAGGGTTTAGATTCCGTCCACTACGATCTCTATTTCAGCATCCCAATATGTTTTGAAAATTTCTATATATAACGAGTCTGACACGCTGATTGTTGATGTCACCATTCATTCATTTACGCGAGTTTATCCACCGTATATTGTCTGCGAGATTTAGTCAATTCTGGCAAGATATAGTAGTGTTGCCATTTTCTCCTGATCAACACTCGGGCTTATGAATATGGCAAGTTGGTGGTCTGGTTACATGCTAGGAGCAGAGACCGCTACCACAAGGAAATAAAAATAAATGCAATCGACTTGTTGCCAGAGTTGATGCCGCTCAAAGCCTGCCCTATTCGCATAACACCCAGCCACACAAAAACAGTTCTAACACCTTCTTTTGTCTTCTCTTTATACTGTGGATGTTTTAAGTTCCACCTCTAACGAAGTAAACAGTATGAATGAAAAATCGACCCACACGTTGGCTAATATAATTTCTAAACTATATAAAGGACTCAGAGTTTGTTACCTAAATGCTCGTAGTTTAAATATTAATAAACTGGACTATTTTAAGTTCTTGTTTATGGATTCTTGTGTTGATGTTATTTGTGTAAGTGAAACCTGGTTCAATCCTAATATTCCTGATGAAGTCTACGACATAGCAAACTATAAGATTCATAGAAATGATAGAATCACCGATACTATAGGTGGTGGAGTGGCAATTTACTGCAGGTCATCTATTAAATCTTTTAGCATACTTAAATCAAGTGGACCTGGTATTGAGTTTATCATGGTTGAAATAACTGACTGTAGTACTAATGACTCACGTGCATTTCATATGAAAGTATTGTGAACAATAATTACCCGACACGTTTCGTCCCTAATCGTTTACCCAGTCTTTTAGATCTTACTATAGTCTCCGATCCTGCTTTTTGACCAAATATCTTTCGACATTTCTGACCATAACTTACTTTTTTTGACTTATAATGTAAATTTATCTAAACTAACTACCGCTAACTACTTTACTTACAAATATTTCAGATCTATTAACATTGATGCACTAAAGCTAGCAACTTTATCAGCCCCCTGGTTACAATGTAGACTATTCTCTGACCCAAATGACAAAGTTGATTACTTTCAATCTATTGTAACCCAATTGATTGATCGGCATGTTCCGACTAAAACAATAAAAATAACAAATCAAAAGTGTCCTTGGTTTATTTCTGAAGTTATTAATGCAATTAAGGCTCGTAATAAATTGCATAGTAAATGGAAACCTTCATTAAGAAGTATAGATTGGGAAGTATTTAAAAAGGCGCGAAATAATATACCCATTCGATTTGTAAAACTTATCTTACCACTTATCTTATGCCACCTGACTCACATTATTAATTTCTGCATTGTGACTTCTACCTTCCCCCCGTCTTGGAAATTCGCAAAGGTCATTCCAATTGCAAAAAAAGCAAAAGCTGATTCGCCTGCTGATTTCAGACCCATCAGCATACTTCCTTGTTTATCGAAAGTCTTCGAAAAGATATTAGAGAAACAAATTTTCGACCATTTAAAAAACAACAACCTTCTCTACCCGAAGCAATCTGGTTTCAGAACTAATCATAGTTGTTCTACAGCGATGGTGAACTTATTAGAGGAAATTAGACAGGACTACGACAAAGGTCACATTACTCTACTCTGTTTGCTTGACTTTTCTAAGGCTTTTGATAGGGTAGATCATTATATTCTAAGTTTTTAACTTAAAAACTTCTTTGGTTTCAGTGGCAGGGCCGTCAAACTAATTAAAAGCTATTTATCCGAGAGGTTTCAAAGGGTTAATTTAAATAGCAGATCCTCGTAACGTAAGGCGTTATTTCAAGGAGTTCCGCAAGGCTCTATCCTCGGTCCCTTATTGTTCGCCATGTTCATCAACGATTTACCTAATGTCTGCACCCACTCTTCTGTACATCTTTATGCAGATGATGTACAACTTCACTTAGGTAAACCTCTTCTCTTGCTTGATAAATTAGTCCATCTTATCAATGAGGACCTTCGCCGTATATCTGCTTGGTCTGTCGCTAATAAATTGCTTCTAAACCCGGCCAAATCTCAATCCCTTCAAGAAAATGTGATCTCATTTTAATTCCCGATATTTGTCTAGATAACACTAAGATTACTGATCATAATCTTTCTGGATATAGTCACACAAAAGCAGTTATAGGCCGTGTCTATGGATACCTCTGCAATTTGTGGCTTACTTCCTATTTTACCCCTTTGGATACAAGACGCAAGCTAGTGCTTCCCTTGATATTGCCTATTATTACCTACGCTGAGGTTGTTTATAGTGATTTGGACTCACTATCGCAACGTTAGCTCTTAGTTGCTTTCAATGATGCTGTACGATATGTATATCTCTGAATTCTCCAATAAATTACTAGGTTGCACTCTACAACAGTATCTTAAGGGAGAAATTGTATATTTTTGCACAAAATTATAACTTGCAAGTCTCCATCCTATTTATTTGACAAACTCGTTTTTAATCGCTCCTTAAGAAATCTATCTATTGTCCCTTTTCGTTATCAGTTCTTGAATTCATCGCGTCTTTTTTTCATTCGTGCTGTTAAATTATGGAATTCCCTTCCACCGCGAATCAAATTAATATCTAACCGTTCGACGTTTAAAAGTGCAGTCATCCTCTACTTCTCCTCCCTGACTTATTAACCCTAAATTTGAACCCTCCCCCACATAAACTCCACTAATATCTATTGCCACACAATTATAAATTTATTATTGTAATTTAGTTTTAAGTTAAAGATTATTTAATTTGCTAATCGATAATTTCTTAGTACTAAAAAAGATGTTTATCTTATTGTACGTAACCGACATTATTAAAATAACAGCAGCCCACTGCGTGATTAATTGTTCACTTTTTAAGAATTACCATTTGCTGAGATGATATTAGTGTACTAGTACAAGAGTCCAAATTGAGGTCAACCTTTCCTCAATTAATTTCCAATTAATTTTTTGGAACTGAATAATTTGTTGCTTTTTGAGAACTGGGTTGAGGTCTACGCTGAAGAGAATGCTTCCAGGGCTTATGATTTATTTCTGAAAACCTTAAAAAACTACATAAGTTCTTCAAGTTCTGTCACTTTGCGAAAACATTCAGAAATAAGGCTTAAACCCTGGGTGAACAACTCTCTTCTTAATAAAATAAAATATAAAAACAAACTCCGTCAAAAATGCTATAGACATCCTATGAATTTTAGGTTAAAAAATAGATATAAACGTATTTGTAAATCAACAAACATGGAAATTCGGATTTGCCGCGATAATTACTACCTCAACCTTATGAGAAAATCCCGAGGAAACCTGAAACAAGAGTGGAAAGCTGTAAACAGCATTATGAATCGCAGTGTTAAAGACCAGCATATTTCTGTAGAACTTAATAGCAGTGATGGTAATATCATTGATCCCCTAGCAGTAGCGAATGAGTTCAATGATCACTTTGTTTCAATTGGAGATAACCATTTTCCCGGAAATTCCACTGTTCATTGTAGCTGTTGCAATACTACTGCTGATATCCATTTGTGTAGAAATAGCTTCTTTTTTGCACCAATTACTGGCCTTGAGATCCTAAAAATTATTAATTCCTTAAGAAATTCATATTCTTGTGGTAGTGATGATGTTTCTAACACTGTGCTGAAAAATATTGCCTTCTACATCGCTGACATTTTAGCACATCTCTTTAATCTGAGTGTTGTGTCCGGAGTTTTCCCCGAAAAACTTAAACGTGCCCTTGTGATACCACTTTTTAAGAATGGATTTCATTTCTGTCTTCGATTTCTAAAATTTTTGAAAAGGCGGTCAAGAACAGGGTTTTGGAATATTTAGGTAAAACCAATTTCTTTAGTCCAATGCAGTTTGGGTTTAGGACTGGCCTTTCCACTGAGGATGCTCTTTTGGACTTTTGCTCCTTTATACAGAAAGGTTTGGATGACAAAAAATCTTGCGCTGGGTTCTTTGTTGATATAACTAAAGCGTTTGATATGGTTGATTACAGCATCCTTTTGTATAAATTAGATAATGCAGGATTTCGCGGATTTATGCATAATTGGTTTGCGTCGTATCTTAAAGACAGGATCCAACAGGTTAAAGTCGGGACGAGTATTAGTCTCCCTAAGACTCTTCATCTTGGAGTTCCTCAAGGGTCCGTCCTTGGACCTATCTTGTTTCTGATTTACATCAATTCCATATTTGCACTGCCTTTTAATGGAAAAGTTAAAGCTTATGCTGATGATCTGGGAATCGCATATAGCTCTGTCAACCCTCTGAACCTAATTGCTGATATCAACCACGATGCGCATTTATTGAGAACCTGGTTCGCTGAACATAAACTCATAGTTAGCAACTAGACAAAGCTCATGTTTTTTAGCCTAAGTCCACAGGAATGTCCCGACATAGATGTCATATTTCACGCCCCTAACTGCCGGAGGTATATATTGTCGACGTGCTCTGCTCTAAATGTTGAGAAAATTTTTGATGTTAATGTCTCTTGTCATACCACTTGCTTTAAAGTTGAAACTGTAAATCACTTTAAATATCTTGGAGTGACAATTGATCGAAATTTGAATTGGTCCGAACACATTTCAATCTTAAAGCAATATCTCCTTTCTACCATTCGTTGCTTCTATCGCCTCAACAAGTTTTGCTCCAGCGATATTTTAAAAACCATTTATTTTGCGATTTTCCACTCAAAGCTGCAATATGGCATAAGCTGTTGGGAGGGTGCCTACTTAAATAAAATGCAGCAGTTGAACATCCTGCAAAAGTGTGCCATTAGGAAAATCTGCAAGTGCACTCGTAGAGTCCATTCTTTTAAACTTTTTAGGCTATTGGGAATTCTACCAGTGAGGCACTTGTATTATTATAGGGTGCTAAAAATTTTCTATATGAGATGCGACTACATGCAGAGTCCAATCTCTGATGTTTATAGCTTGCGTAGGAATCTACTTTCTATAATTCGTATCCCTGCCTTTCGTACCACTAACTTCAGGAACTCGTACAAATAAATAAATAAATAAAGTATGCCCTCTATTATCTTCTTGCTTTTGATGATGATATATCTTAGCAACTTGCAGAATTCTGAAATTACCTTCTTCACAATTCCAATGTCAAATTCCAGATGTATCATCTAGGTAATCCCAACTCCTGAACTTCTCACTGATATACACTATTGGATGCAAATAAACATTTCTATCATAAATACGAGTATTTCGCACCAAATTCGTTGGATCTTAAATATCTTTACCATTAGTATCCGAACCAATTCTCGGCGCTATGCTAATTAATTCAGTAATTCGAGTATAAGGTTCAGCGACTTATGTGAAAATGCCGAAAATATTTTAGTTCAATCACTCATCAGAGCAATATGTGATCTCGTGTGGGACTAAGCCCTACTACGATCCACCTCTCTTGAGATTTGAATGGAAAAGTATTGTACTTACAAGTAGTCTGTCATTCCTCCACCTCACTTTACTCGTAAAGGTACGAAAATTCAATAAAAACAAACAAACCAAAAACAATGTATCTATCATTCCTTGCTCTTCACGTGTTTTTGAAATAATTTCTTCTATTGTAACTAACTCTAGAATTGCTACTCCAATATGTAAATTAACATTCTAAGATCCAACTCCGAATCTATTCGTTTGCATATGTATCTGCGTATCCTCTTCGATATCGGTACTAGCCGATCGGCTGGTACAATTCCAATTCAATCTACCCAATCTAGCAATCTCATCTTCATTTCATTTCTTCGCCGTATCTGCGCGTATGTGCTCTGCCATTGAAAATCCAACTTCAAGATCACTTCAAGCAAACGATCGCTCAAATAAGCTGAATCTCTTCAAAAACAACAACAACGAGGTACGAATATTAACTGACGGATTGCCTGCCAAAATGGCTAAAGTTCATCATTGTATCCGATCGTATGGCATACTTGTATCTGTTTGTAGTATTCGTTTTATTTTTTAAACCAGAAATACTGTTTAGATAACACAAATGGATAACACTACCTGCCGGACCATGTTTAAAGAGATACAAGACAACAACAATTTCATTTTTCACAAAAAAAAAAAATATAAAAAAAAATAAAAATTCAAGAAAGTAGCCAAAGTGATGGTGGATTGGATTGTAAACTGGTCTGGCCGGCGTTGGTAACCAGGTACGTGTTACTATCACAATCCGTCAATTTATTTTATTTTTTTTTTCACATTTCCAAGACGAAGCTTCACGTTACGATACAACCACTATGGGGCCGGACATATTCGGACAGAGTGTTGTTTTTGGGTAAAGGGAACTGGTCGCAGAAATAGAAAGTAAGAGACTTTGTCCCCCTCTACGTTGTCACCACTTTGGATAGCAATTTTTAATAAAAAAGAAAAACAATTCAAACACACATGCGAGGAAGACATAAATCTTGAGATTTTACATATTTTTGGCGCTGTATGTAGTGCAAAACATTATACTCTTCGGCAGGTTGTTGTATCTTTTGTTTTCGGTCTTTTTTTCTTTGCAATCAATTTTGAGAGGTGAAATTTGATATGTAGAACCAGCCATTCGATTGACAGTGTAGTCTTCGGAGACTTACCAAAGGCGGTCTTATGATTTATGAAGATCACGATTCAATCTGCATTAGAAATCGATTTTAGCTTGGAAATACACACCTCGCTTCGTTAGATTGAGCGACATTGTTGGTATGTTATAGTTGACACTACAACTTGATTTGAGTTCTAAAGAGTTAGTCAACTTTATGCAAATGACACAAATTTAGCCTCAAGTGGAAGCATTCGAAGCAATGGTGCTTCTTTTTGGAGGTCCTTGTCCTTTGAGTTTGAACAATGATGATCAACATGATTTTATAGATTCTATTTAATCTCGTATGGCTTATGCCACAGTGAGAAAAATTAACGTCGGATGGCTACAATCGCAAGGGACGATTAGAGTCATTACGGACCACTTTTCCCTTAACTCCTCTCATGGATAATCAGCATATAATCCGAGGGGCCAATGGGAATGCTGTCGGGGGATCATCAGAAGAAGGAAAAGTGGAACCAAAGCGTACATCAATCCGGTGAAAACAAGGTATTTGACAGAGTTTGGCATCAGGCTCTTTTGTCGCTGTTGGGATCGATGACTTTCTTCTTCAATGGATTAGAAACTACCTTTCGGAACGTTAAATTCAAGTTGTCTTGGACGGTTTCAAGTCTGATATCCAATAAATAAAAGTTGGTATGTCTCAGGAGTCCATTCTGTCTCCGGCACTCTTCTTAATTTTCATCAATAATCTTTTGTCTGCCACTTCTAACTCAATATATTCCTTTGCTGATGACAACACTCTCTTTTCTATAGAATGCGAATGACAGCGTATGCTAAGCTCATTAAATTCCAATATAAACAGCATCACTCAATGGGGAACCCCAACAGAGTGAAATTGAATGCCCCCAAAAAGCAATGTTGTCTATAAAGAGAAATTTCAACACCCAGCCATTATTCATGAATAGCATTTGCATCGTTGAAACCGAAAAACTTTCCATTCTCGGAATGTGTTTCAACGATAATCTACGTTGGAATGCTGCGAAATGTCTAGGTTTTCTCAAGGAATGTAAGAAATATTTCACCCCCTCAGATCTGCCCTCAATATATAAGACATTCATCCGCCCAAAATTGGAGTACAATGCCCGCATATTAAAACTCATAGGTGATCCCAATGTTGCACAGTCAATTGTCAAGCTTAAACACTGACATAATGTCTCGTATCTCACTCTGTTCTATCGCTACTTCCACAACCAGTGCTCCGTAGAAATCGCCAGTATCATTCCACCCATTCAAACCTTCAACCGTAACACTCGTCTCGCTATAAATACTTTTTTTTTTGTTTATAATTTACGCGCGCCTAAGGGGTTAGATACCCTTTTACTGTTGCCAGGGCGCGGGCGGAAAGGTAGAAGAAAGAGAAAGGAAAATTGTTTTGTAGTGGTTTGAAACTCAGGTGCGTTTGGTTTCGATATTCGCTCTCCAGGGGGTGGGAGTCCGAATAGGACGGAGAGTTTTTGCTTCACTCAGAGTGATTCGAGTTATAATTCACAATATTTTTTTTCTGTGCTTGAAACTCTACAACAGTCAAATCTACGTGTCAGTGTTATGCCTTCACACGCAGAATTTTTCTGTTTGAGTTCCAATTACAAATGAAAAACTGTCTTGCCATGGGCAGGACTCGAACCTAGACCCTCCGAGTGAGAAGCGATTGTTAGTACCACTACACCACGTCCACCCCTATCAATATCTTTCGGATGCACTCTAAAATATCGTGACTCGTTCCTAAGCCGTACAACTTGCTTATGGAATGCCCTGCCTAGCTCGTGGGCAAGCGAAAATTATAAAAAAAAATATACGCCAAACACAAGGTCCAGAAACGCTGGAAAAATACCTCTATTGGAATAAGATTGGAAATGTTACCAGAAAGTAAATGAAAGTCTCGGAAAAAATCAGAACCTAGGGTCGCAACCACTGGAACATCATAGCACAGAGGCAGTCGGTGATGAATATTTTGAAGAACCACTTCTTGCAGAAACAGGGAAGAAGGCGAACATACCGCCATTGAATCCGCACTAAGTGTGTGAAAACTACCATTTCTCCGACCGAATACAAGTGGAAATATCCAAATCTAAATGAAACAAATCCGCAGGAACTGATGGTTTCGCCGTTGAGCAATTCAAGGATATGGAAAATGATATGGGACAGAATCGTCTGGTGGTCCCCTGAATTCCGCCAACTACAGGGGTATAAACCTTAAACATCGATTGCTAACTCGTTGCAATTTTAGACCATTCACCATATATCCACTCTGCGGGTTGTGCAGAGCTATATCTCTGGATTCACTTTATTTATTATTCTATAAGCAGTCACAAGGCAGCGCTTGTAGTGAGCATGCAACGCACATCGTTGTAAAAAACACATAAGGTTGTAGGAGCACCAACTCCGTGTGCCTGCTGCATACGAACAGCTTGGGATCGAACTAGCTAGAGGGAGTTGTTTGTTGAACCGCAATTCTATGAACGCTATTATCCAAAGAAAATTAGGAAATATCGAAAATAAAATTTCTATGAGATGGTATTGAAGTTAAAGAGTGATGGATCCAATATAGACGCTTGTGGTACTCCATATTTTAAAGTAGAACCCCTTACAATTAAAGTTTTTAATTTATTTAACCAATTCCAACCGGCGGGAGAAGGATAGGTCGAACATATGGTGTATGTACTCGTATATGGTCTTTCTTAATTCTGATTTATATCCCCTTTATCTGTTGAATTACCTCGCTTGTCATTTTTGATTGCCATTGAATTCCATTTGATTACGATGAAGAAAATCAAGTGAGCAGCTATCTTAGCAAAACTGGTTCATGACTTAGTGTCACAAAGAGGAACTGTGATTCTTTGGCCTGCTTCCTTACTTCTCTCTTAATCACACTTTGGACCAGCTACAGCAGAAATGCTTAGTTCAGTTCAATATCATTAGAATTACTATACAGCACCAAAACCGGGAGAACAGATCCCTTCGCGGAAATAGTAGCTCACTATGGAAGTATAAATACGAGCGTTGCCATTAGTTTACTGGGAAATCCGCGATTCCCACTTCATTTTAACGTCTTACCAAATTGTCAAAGAATTATTAAATGGTCTTAGCCCAGAATACACGGAAGTAGTTGAGCTGACGTTACTTTTGGTGATCTTACTGACCTCGTCCTTGGATAGGCAGAATTGTTTCATCCAAACCTGTGCTTGAGCAAGTGTTAAGTTCCATCTCTCTTGTGTCACTTATCATCGTGGGAAGCTACATTCCATAGCTCACCTTCTCTTCTTTAGATTGTACTTTGGGCTGACTATGCGCTCATGTTCCCTCAAATCACATGAATATGCCCATAGGAAGAAGAAGAATGAAGAACGGACTACTTTGCGACACTGCCCTGGACATAAGTGTCCCAATTCACCATCAACGATTCAGTGCGGAAATACTTCAAATTTATCCAGAAGCGGGGCCACTTTCAAGTGGTGTGCTACTAACTAGCAGTTAGTGCAAAATTTTGCCAAATGAATGAAGCTGTTGGTTGCGGCCCAGCTCCAAGCTCAGTTCTTTGCATTTCTTTGATAAACTTTGACGTTCATTTGATTCCTTGTTGTGTCGTGTTATAAACCATCTATCAGAAAATTTCCTCCAGATAACTATTTGATTCAATTTAGAACTGATGTCTGTACTACTTATAAAAGGGATCATTCCATTGGATGAGAATCAATAAGAAGGAAAATACATTAATTACCTTTCCCATTAAAAAAAAGTTTGCGTACAGTAGATCACTATGATTTAAGGGCGTTATAACTATTATTCTCACCCAAATGGGCTGTGCCCAATAAGCCCCACAGTGTCGTTATATTGCAACAAAACCAATAACTCAAAAATTCTATAAAATTCCTTATTTTTAAGGGAAAATAAACACGAGACGTTTTATGCTCTTATAAATAAGGCACGAGTTATGATCTAGTATCAAATATTATTTAATTGCTAATACTATTGCGTAATGTACTAATAGCCTCTGAATCAAACACCTAAACCAGTTGTCATTGAAGAAATGTTTTCGCTGGAAATCCTTGACTAGTGACTTACGCTTCTAAATAGTAGCATTGGACACCTTATCTCGTATTCGTTTTGCTTTGGATACTCTATCTATCTCTAGCTGATGGAAAATTATATAAAAATTCTGCACGAGCAGATTTATCGACACATAAATAGGTTTTCTCAACAGCCAACCGGTCTTGGTAACGGTCTACGAGTATGAAAGTTAAAGTTATTCTCATTACAGCTTTCCAGTTTTCACTTACTCCTGTTCACATATTTCACGATTTATTGTACTTTGAAGAACTTGTTCTGGCCATAGGGTGTTGTAACTGGTTAATTGATGTAGATTTGGTTTCGCTATCTGGATAGTTAAGTTGCACATTTGCTTGGTGCATAGATAAAGTCACAAAATATGAGTCCATAACTTCCTGAATTTCACTGTTTTCAGAGTTGAGTTAAGCAACACCAAGGACTATGGTTTCTGACTGGAATTCGAGAAGTTATTCCCAAGGTCTCTGTCAGACATTCACCTACCTACTATCGAGTTGCGTGCAAGTTAACATTTTTTTCCCACAATTAAAATACGACGAAGTTACCAAAAAAAAAAAATGTTCTACCACCTGAAATACTTCACCGGTTCGACTTGCCTTCAGAATCTACTACCCAGGACTAAGTGAAACTTATTCACATGTAATCGCGCTCTGTTTCCACAGTCCACGTGCCACATACTCGCTTACAGGTTTTAATCCGAGAATTTCACTAATCCAAAGCGTTCGGCGAGCAACTTATCTTTGTCATTGTTGGCGAATAGGACTCTAATCATCTTAGCATGAATGGAATCTATAATTATCTAGTTCGACACGACTTAAGTGACTCAAGTTGGATTTTTATTTTGTTTTTTATGCAAGGGAATGTCTGCAATGCTTGTCTTAATCCAAATTGATGTTACTTTTGTGACATAATTACAGAGACGGAATGCTGTAATTTTCTGCTATAACTCAAAATCAGTGCTTTACATCTATCTTTTTACCTGCTTTACAGAGTGTCTTGTTACAGAAGAACAAAATGTTAAATGTTAAATTCGAATAGAACACCGTAGTTATATATAAAATAAAGTAAATTAATTGCCAGCCTAGCGAAATGCATTTAAAGTGAGTGAATTTAAACAAAAAAAAAATATTTAATAGAGTGTTTAGCGAAAAATAAAAATAAAATTTGTACAATGAGTGTCTTAAAGTCACCCCAACGAAGGGGTTATTCGTCAATTCAAGCATCTACTCCTAGGATTAACAGTATTTATAAAGTATTCATCGCATTTGGAATCATGCTTGTGATATGCCTGGATGTCAGCTGCTATGGTAAGTCTGCATTTTATTTTCTGATTGAACTGTGATTACACACTTTATATGAAACCTTTAATAATTTATAGAGAGGTTAGTCTTTAACATGACACATGTCATCAAATTGTCGTATGATAGCTTCGTATTGATGGTTCACTCTAGGCATGTAGTGACCTTCAGTTATTTTAAGGGTGAAAGAGATTCCATCTGAATTCCTGTCTTTACTTATCTATTTCTGAAGTTTTGTCCATTTTCTCGATAGATGACGCTACTACCATTGCGCTGCTGTATGATCCGAAATTTTCATCCATAAAGCGATGACGACAATCATTGCTAAGAAGTTATATTGGCATCATCTGCCTGTTTTCGAATGGTCTGTCCTGCGTGTTCTGCTATTTTGAAAGTAGCTATTGGTTTTGCGCCTTAATTAAGCCAAGCTCATCTTTCGATAGCTGCTTAAGCCTGTTCTCATCAACAGTGCGTCATAACTTTGTCAATTTGTTGTTGGAAATGCATGAAATAGTCCAATGAGGTACGTGTCCATCTTTAACTGGAAATTGACATATTTGTTGCTTAGGAAATCCAAGAATGATTGTCAAAAAGCCTGTCTATCCCTGGAACTTACTTCTTTGAAAATGAAATGGTTGGGGACGCTACGCTTGGTGTGCACTATCGAACCATGATCAATGAATTTTTATAGAGTGTGTGGATGGGCAACCAAACAGCGATATCTACCACAAATGTGGCGAAATCATTATTCTTTTGCGAGAACAATTTTCTGAGCGAGTCATTTCTTGAAATGATGACCCAAATTGGCCACCGATATGACGCGATTTAACACCGTGCAACTTCTTTGTTTGGAATGATGTGGGGGAAGATTATGTCGGTACTATCTCTCTAGCCAACATCCGTAGAACCGTAACAAAAGAACCTGGATTTGGAGCAGTTCTTGGAGGGCTATATTGTTTTTCATTATTAATGCAACCATACTTTTATCGATCCTATTGCATAAAGACTACGTACTTTCGCGATAAATCAGATCTCTTACCATAGATCTCTTATTAGAAAACTTTTTATTGACTCCTGCGGCGAATGAATTCTTCTTCTTCCTTCTTTAGCTTGCACTGCAGTCCGGGGTGGACCTGGGCTTCGACTAACAGTTCTTTCCATCAAGCCCAATCTTGCGCTAATCGCCTCCCGTTGTGCCCACCAAGTTAATTAAGGTTCACTTTAACTTAAGAACTCCACGTAAGGCGAGGTTTTCCTTTATTGCGTTGTACCTCTGGGATGGATTCGAAGGCACGCCGGCTCATATAATTGGTGTTCATTCTGACAAAGACAATGTCGCTGTGTATTTCATAGAGTTCGTAGTTGTCATCGGCTTTCTTCATTGTCATCCTGTACAAGTGCACGAGTTTGGCGGAGATGGCAGAATTGGATATGACTCTATATAGCTCGTCTCTATTAATACTGTGCAATACATATGCGGCCTTGAACTCGATGAATAGATGATGGGTATAAATTTTAAATTCCTGTTCTTCAAGATCATAGGATACATAGGATCTTGATTGCAACTAGAAGATTCAGCTGTATTTGGCGCAGTTCAGATGGTCTACCTTCTTAAAAATTTGGCCTATGAAGCACATGTTGCATTCATTGGGCATATTTATATGCTCCTTACCAAGCCTTAAATAATTCCATAATGATTCCAGCTCCTCCAGCAGGCTTATACGATTTTAGTTATGATATCACTATCCAAACCTCTTCTCGGTAGCTTGGACGCAGTTGTTGTTGCCGTTAAAAGGGCTCTAGAAGTAATCGTTCTAGATTTTCAGCGTAAACTATGACTATACCATTACGTTCCAATCCTTATTCCTTAGTGTCTCTGATCGGGATTTGAGTTTCTAGCAAGTTTTTTTTAGAATTTTTGATAGAATTTCCGAACATCGTTCCTGCAGTAACACCTCTCCAATGCCTCGATCAAGTATTTCTCTGCTTTCTTCTTTTTCTTTTTAAGAAACCAGTGATCCTTCTGTCATTTTTGCTCATAGAGTTCGCGAGCAGCTCTTATGCTTATTTGCAGCATCGCTTTGTATGCTTCTTGTTTCGCTGCATGTGCCGAAACTCCTAGTTTAATACTAGGCTTTTCGTTGTAATGGTCGTATGAAGCCTAACATATCAAAAGCAGCACCTCTGATAGTTTGTTGACAATGGTGCCGTCAAATGCTTGCAGTTTGGGGCTTTTTGAGAAGACTTGTTCAGAAAAGGCTGGAGAGTGCTGCGAATGTGGCTATTCTAAAGCAAATTTATTCACAGTCCTGCTTCGGCCACTCTCTCCTTGTACTTTTTGGACGAAAAAATATACGCTTTGTAACGGTCCAGAGTCTCCGCGATAGTTGATCGACTGCACGTGTTCTGTAAAGGATCCGAACCTTCCACGTTATAGCCAGAAGTTTTCGTCTTTCATTTTCTGGGGTTATCAGCAATCATATCGTGGCTGTTTGTGGCATCATATTCCTGACATTGTGTGTTTTAAGTAGTCGGGTAGTCAACACTACGGCACAACAGCAAACATGAAGGGCGAGATCCTTTTGAGGATAGTGCCAGTATCCCTTTACAGCGGCGTTGGTTCTCTGAAAATATTCCATCAACTTCTCTACGTGGGTGGGTCAATAAGTCCCTGAAAACGTCGATGTCGAATCGATCTAACAGCCCTGCTCAATATGCGCCTGTGATAGTTTTGCCCTTTCCAAAGTAATCAATGCGAAAGACACCGCGCGCATTCCAAAAAAACTGTCGCTATGACCTCGTTGTCCGACGGACTCGCATTGGCTTTCTTCGGCTTCTATTCACCTGAAGAAGTCCACTGTCCAAGTGTCTCGACTGTTTCTTGGTCTTTGGTGTGTTGTGATGAATCCATGTTTCATCCATGTTTACGAAACGTTCGGATTGTGATTGAACATCGCCAAGCACTCCCTTGAATTTGTCAAACGATTGTGTTCTAGTGTGGTGACATCAATTGGGAGACCAGAACGTTTGTGCTGATAGGACCACACCGAAATTGAGTTAGCTAGTAGTGGATGGTTCCATTATACTTTAGAAGATTCTGTTTGATTTGCGTGATGGTTTTTGTTCGCAAAAAATTGTGTTTAATGAGCACACGAAATTCGCTTTTTTCCATTTTTACGAAAATTCTCGTAAGCGTCTGTTTCAAATGGCTGTCACAACAAAACTATTTAAAAGATCTGTCTGAAAATTTGGGACCGTTCTTTTGAAAGATGGTTGTTGACAAGGAATATGTTGTATTTGAGGTGGCAACACCTTTTGCTTTCATTTTCAGAAACCCATTCGACATCTCCGGTAAATGCCGAAGATAACCTCAAATGACGTTGAGGTCCGAATATGTCGAAGTATGAAGTTTAAATGAGTCTATCACTATATCTGCGTCTGTCGTCGCCTTTGGCTTCATTTAGGAATTCCGCCGCTGAAACGTCCGTTTTCTGCTTTGTGCTGGGCGTGCTTATACACTGAATTCCTCTCAGCTGTGCTTGCGCATATAAGAGTTCAGTTGCTTGGTTAGACTCGATATACTACAAAGCTCTGTTCTCTTTTCTTAAGCAGGACTTACGACCGACATACCATATCGTAAAGTTAATTAATGGTTCATTTAATATAGCCGCCTTTTTGCGTCGATGATAGCGTTGAAACGCACTTTTATATTAGTTAGTTAGTTTGTTCTGGCCCTGGCCTCCAACACACTTCAATCACAGAAGTCCATCTGATTTGCGTCTGGCGGATTCGCAAGCCACTATTTGGCATTTTTAGTTCACCTTGGATTTGTGAGACGATGCAGAGTCTTGCATTAACGTGTATGCTTCTTCTAGCAATGCTCAGTTGCATTAATCTTGACGCCATGGAGCAAGAAGTGCGATTTTCAAGGGTAAATCCAAGCGCTAAAATTCTCGTAGGATCTCTCCGTTAACCAAACCCGATCTGATTCGTGAACAATTTCTAGAACAAGTAGACGATATTTGGGAATATACCACTCACGTCAAGGCGCTTCAATTCTGTCGCTCCTTCGAAACATTGTTTCTTCTACTCATCGCTGAGATCGTGAAACTTTTGCGCCTTGACCTGCACATTTTTTAGTATGAGTCGCATGCTTCGGTCCGATACATGAAGCTCTTTTACCATCTTCTGTCGCGGATCCTGTTCAGTTCCACCTGAACGTTTTACAATGCTGTATCGTTGGAACGCGTTATGCTACGAAACACACACAATTTGTTTGCTTTCAAAAGTTGCAACTTACGCCATTGCATTTCCGGCATTCATTCTCCAAGCGTTGTACTTACTTATAATTGGAATAAATTGTAGTGGGTTGATTGGAAGGCTGAATGCAATGCTCCAGCATATTTAATATGACGTTCCAAACACAAACTATGCTTTTCTGATTCTTCTGGATATGTTTAGTTCAGTACCACCATCGATCGAGACGATACTGTCAAGTTGCTGGAAATTATCCCCTCTCGCAAGAGTCAATATCAAACCTGAAAGTCATTCTTTTTGTCGTATTAATTTGTATGATGTCTGTAGAAAGAATACCTCCTATAGATTCACGTGACACCATAGCTATTTCTACAATATTAAACTTCAAATACAACTACAATGAAAGGTATTTGGTGAGCGACCAAGAACCGAAAGACATGAAGAGTAGATAATTATTGGTCGGGAATAGCCCCACATTATCCACATTTTGGAAGTGATCTTAC
This sequence comes from Volucella bombylans, assembly GCA_949129095.1. Classification (NCBI taxonomy): domain Eukaryota; kingdom Metazoa; phylum Arthropoda; class Insecta; order Diptera; family Syrphidae; genus Volucella; species Volucella bombylans. The sequence continues at coordinate 1,143,234 of OX422141.1, read as the reverse complement.
CCAATACCGGGTTTAATGTACTCAAATTCTGTATCCGGTCTATTCTCTAATGATCGTACATTCAAACCCTCGTAGTCCTGTATGTCTTTGTTTCCCATAAACACTTGAATTCACAGATCCGTGTTGCGATTTTTTCCGCACCAAATACAGTCAAATGAGTTGAAAAAAAAAATAATTAAATTATTTTAAATCAACCGTATCTCAGTGCCTCATAGATAAATCCATTAAAATCCTATTAACTTTCTTGATACCTAGTAACTCAAAATAACGCAGCCATCGTCCCACAACGGCAGTACACAGATCATTCGAAAGACATTAATCGTGATGGATACTTTTTTTTTGTTGGCTTTTTGTCATAATTCGAGTGGCTACATCCGCATGTGAGCGAAGTATCTACGAGTTATTAAAGAGATTCTCATTATTTGTCTATGGACACTATCCAGTCTCACATAGCTTCGCAGTAAATATTTATATCAATTCATTTGTCAAATGCAGTCACAACAACATAATGGATAACAGAAATGTTGTATAGGAGACGCGGGGCACAAAAATAAACATAATGACTCTTAAGAATTAGAAACATTGTTAGATGCTGATTGCGAGATGTGAGAAAATGTTGCCTTTGGAGTCAGAAATCAGATACAAACGGAGTTAGATAAACTAATTTAGGTGAATGGCTTAATTTAGACGGAGACCGTCTTGGAGAATGGAAAAACTAGGAGGAAAAGTAGGCATAATGATAGGCCGTGACGCAGCTAAAAGTCAACACAATTTCAGTAATTGTGATGAACGAATCATCGGAACTGGTTGAGTTTGTTATTGCCCAGGGAAGTAGCATAATTGTGGATGAAGACAAAGTGGAATTCAGATTGATCATAGACAATGGCCTGTAATGCTACATATACACTGTGGTTATTTGACTTTTTACGCAAGTCCTGAACCTCAACCACTTCTAAACCGCCGTGACTTCTCTTCGACTGTCATGTACCACACAAGAGAATGTCTCGATCAATCTGATCTGTTATTACACCCAACACCTGGTTGTATCGTTATTGGTCCATAGACCCACTCGTTTTGCAGTTTTACAACCTCCAATCGCATCTCGTGGATCAGTTCTTTGAGCATCTGCACTTGCTAGAAGGTGGAAAGATTTAATCTGGCGCAGCTCTTCCTACAACTACTTCCGCGATTCGTAGAAATGATTTTTTCACAATCTTAAACCAAAAATCTCCAGAAAATTGGTACCAATCTGTGCTGCGGCCGGATATTTTCGCAAAAGTCCACTAGCTGATTGATTGTGCTCTTGTCCTTTAAGTGATCATTGGTACAAATGCAAATATCTACCAGAGGAGGCTTTCTCTTTTAATGAAGAATTATTAGCCCACCGTTCATGAAACATCTGGGCTCTTTTTGTACCATGTCACTAGGGACTTATTCAAGTTTCCTTCGGCGCTTCAGATTCAACGCTCTTCGATTACTCGACATAGGCTTCTGTTTTCTCATAAAGGTACTTCTTGGAGATAGGGCCCCAAATTTGTTTGGCCGCCCCCTTGTGCCAGCCTTTCTACGAGTAATATGAAGTTATGAAGCTATTCTCTAAATCACTATATCAACCATAGAGATGAGATCATGCTCGAGCCTATTTATCTCCGAAGAATTGTAATTTGTTCATTTTCTAGGTCATGTCTAGTCTGGAATCACGCGCTTAATGACAACATATTTGGAAGAAGTTACCTTTGATGGTCTTGCAAAATTTCTGCAAGTAAGCAAGCCAATTACCAAAATTGCTATGATTATTTACGAAACCACCGACGGTGGTAATTACATGGTTTTGGGTTTCAACTTCTTCAAGGTAACTTGAGAACCCGATGAGCAGCGAAGAAATTTAGTGATCAGTTGTTATGACTGAGCATTGGCATTGTTCGATGCCTTGAAACGGGCCGCAGCAATTAGCAGTACGAATTGTGGATTTTTGAGAAAGTTGGTTTTTATTGGTGAAACATTAGTTACTGTACAGTGTACAGTCATTATCATCATCGGAATGTGTTTAGTGATAAATAATATATACTTCTATATTTTAGTGATTAATTGAATTTAGGGAAAGTCCTGCAGTCATAATAGTACTAACTGTATGCAGCAATGCTATAAGCCATGAAAATAGGTGAAGTTATCGGGATATATGAGTTGAGCACATATTGAACTCGTTACGGATATAATAGTCGTTGCGTTGGCACAACGTTTCTTTCTTCTTTGTTTCTCTTGCCCCGTTTGTGTAGAGACTAACTGTGAGGAGTCTAGAGTCTTTACTGCAGAGACCCCAGTGCCACATTCATTCGACTTCATTCTTTTCCTGACTCAGATACTCTGCATATCATGATATGAAGGTGGCAGATTCATTAGTGAATCTAGAGCAGAGGCCGTCGTCCTAGGAATAGCTCACAAGTTGCCTAGAGAAACCGTTCTCTGGAGACCCATATCTTGCCAAGAGGTCCCTTACACTGCCAGAAAGCCGAGTTTTCAACGTGACGTGCTCCGTCGATCGAAGTTTGCTATCCAAGTTAAGGATTAAATATTAAATTTCGTTGGAGTCAAGATAGTCAGGTTCCTTCTTCTCATGAATATAACGTCCTCAGTTTTGTGAGGATTGATTAAAAGCCCATACGTAGCCATATAAATCATTGAGAGCATTAATCAGAGACTCAGATCTATTCATCAGATTGGTATGCCTGTTGCACCTTGGACAGACAGTGCATTCGCAAAGCAGTTTTCTCACATGGATGTAGAGATATCCTTTTCAGCAAAAAGAAATTCAGACGCATAAAACAAAATCTACTCTCACTGTTCGTCAGGGGTTCGGTTACATACCGTCCCAGGCTAGCAATGAAAATGTTCTCTTCATAATTGACAGCAGATGTTCAGTACCTTGTTGCTGTATAATTGGGAACATGCAACTTTCGTCAGGTGATTTGGAACCATCAGAGAGCACAGCAACATGTTTTTATTTAACTTCCTAGGTCCTTTGATATTACCCGAAATGTTTTCTCATCTGCGTACCTCAGATGCGCTTTAAAGTTAGATCTGTTATCCAATAGCACTCACAGACTCAATTCGGTTATTTTCTCGCCAATATGTGTGATAAAACGTTCTACCTTTGTCCTGCTAGTTACCCTTATCTTTCTGCAAGTCCAGGCCTGAGGCTTCTAGATATATAGTCACGTTTCTGTATGGGCACTTGCTCTAGCGTTGTTGCTATAACGTTGTAATGAAGCACTGGCATTAGCATTGATACCTGTTGCGATGGTCTTAGCCTTACTGCGATGGCACATTCCCTCTCACGAAATGTTATACTATGCCCGTGGCACATTGAATATTTCTAGACCCTTTGGTATGAAGACGATCTATTGCCTTTTCCATTGTAAAGGGTTTTCCAATAGCGACTTGACAACTTTGAATTTAATTTGTGAACGCACTCTTTCACTAATCATCAAACTGTCACTGTAAATTTATTCAGTAAACTCAACATTTTCATCATGGTAAAGTACATGAACGAGCAACGTCTGCAAGTTATTAAAATTTTCTACCGAAATTCGGAGTCGGTGACTGCAACTTTAAGAACGTTAACTCCAATTTTCGGTCGTAATTCTCGCCCTAGTAGACAGGCAATAACAAGTTTAGTGCAAAAATTTGAGTCTACATATTCCTTGTGTGATGTTGCCGTGTCAGCGAGACAACGGATTGGTCGAAGTGTCGAAAATATCGGTGCCGTTCAGGCGTCCGTAGCGAATTGGGCATTGCTCAGACCACATTATGGCGTATTTTGCGTAAGAATCTTGGTTTACACCCATATAAGATCAAGCTGACTCAAGAATAGAAGCCAATGGACCATTTGAAGCGACGTACGTCCTCCGATTGGGGTCTGAAGAAGATGCGCCAAGATGATGAATTTCATCGCAAAATCATATTCAGTGACGAAGCTCATTTTTGGCTCAATGGGTTCGTCAATAAGCAAAATATGCGTTATTGGTCGGGTGAAAATCCACATGTGCTTCATGAATCACCACTTCTTCCACAAAAATGGGCCATATTTTGTCGATGATAACGATCGTCACGTTACTGTGAATGGTCAGCGTTATCGCGCCATTTTTGGCCCGAATTGGAAGATATGGACTTGGACGACATGTGGTTTCAACAGGATGGTGCCACAAGCCACACAGCACACGCTACAATCGACTTATTGAAGAGCAAGTATGGTGAGCGTGTTATCTCAAGAAATGGGCCAGCCGATTGGCCGCCTTGTTCGTGCGATTTAACGCCGCTTGATTATTTTCTGTGGGGCTACGTTAAGTCACTGGCTTATACCAACACTCCGACGACGTTGGAAGAGCTCAGAGCCAACATTGAACGCAAAATAGCGACCGTTTCGGCCGAAATGTGTGGCCGAGTCGTTGAAAATTGGGTCCAACGAATCGACCGCTGCAAACGTGCCCGCGGTGGCCATGTGAACGAAGTCAAGTACGATTCATAAATGTTTTGATTGTACTTCAAGCCGATAATAAAGTTTTTGAAATATCTCAAATGATTTGCGTTTTATTTATAAAAAAAATTGTCAAGTCCTTATTGGAAAACCCGATTTTAAGACGATGCCTTCTGTTAGGTATGTCGTGTAGAGGTGTAGGAAGGTCTGTGACTTAATGGCTCATTTTAGCACGGAGTTCACCGTCCCATTCATTCCTAGCACCGTGATGCTTTTCTTTTTTTGACGTGGTCAAGCGAATCTCTTTTTCTTCTAAAAGGTGCAGTGGTTACGTCCTAACAGCTATTTTGCGGATCCAAACTCTCCTCCTTTTCACTTTGTTCTCTGTTTAGAGTTGGTAAGGCCTTCCATTTTTGACCCATTTGCGAAGGTAAAGGCTTTAGTTATGTTTTTTGTTTAACACTGACTCTATTGTACTGGGATCTTGAAAGCTTGAGGTATACACTTATCCATTATACGCTTATGCTCACCTTAGTGGTGTAGAATGGCATACAGTAATTTCTGAATCCATCCGATGTGAAACAGATTGGTCATGTGGGGTACGACACTCGTCACTCTTCCAATATCCGGGATGTCCTAATCTTCCGGTGAGCAAACGACGAGTCAAACAATGAACCTTTCTTTGTAGTGGCCAAGATTCGGGTGCGAAAATCACACTTCCCAGCTGTTGAAATATTATGAGAAAGTTTAACGGCTGCAATAATGCCAGGAAGCCATTAAAAATTGCGCTACAAATGTGCTGTGTGGGTTTCACATATTCATCGCAAGGAATATTGAAGCATATTCAACGGAACGTATTCAAAATTCAGGACTGCTCAGTGGTTTATGAGGCAAATATCGATGCAGAGGCTACCTTAGTTTGAAAATGGAAGAAAAATACCTTATCTCGAGTAACAACTATAGATTTCGATGATTTCAGTTCTGCTATACGACTATGGGCCACGATATTCAAAACTTCGAGATGTGCTACTTTTTGCATAAGGCACAAACAATTATCTATGCCATACTGTGCACAAGAGTCGAAAATCATTATTGACAACAAATTGAATTTGGAATATGAGTCCCATTACGCCTTTCCTGTATCGGAAGTGCAGTCTGACCTCGCGCCTCTTTTTTAAAAGATGAAAATATGCCCACGGATATATTTGTTGAATTTCGATTCGCATAACCCATGTTACGAGTGTAACCCCAACACCTACAGATCTTTGATTCTCCAAAAACCACTCCTCTTGCCAGCTCAAATGTCAGCTGACGCAATCCCAAACAATGCTACATTTCGTAATGTCAAGTTTCCAATTAAAACCTCTAACAAAAAACAAAATCTCCGACAGTCAGCAGAACAAACTTGGTACCTACACGTATGATACGTAATACGAGTAGCTTCTCTCATCACCTACCTCACCCTATCCATAATATCTCAAGGTGCAATCTTTATATCTCGAAAATGGTAAAGCGTTCGCATTTTTTCTTAAACTTACGGATAGCTGAGATTCAAAGCAAAGCACGACTATTGCCACAGCCACTTAGCCCGCCTCGTCGATACGTAGATACCATGTACTCTCACCAGAAACTGCTATACAATTTTTGGTCTGTGTATCTCTGTGCTCGTTCTTCAAACAAATTGACGTTTGAATACAATTTTTGACAATTGCAACACAAAAGCACCACTCATACCCCCAATCAAAGATGGAAGTTGGGAATTCTATCAGAAAATACTAATTAGCAGTGACAGCTACTTAAATTCGACGCTCGGGGCGGATACCTGATCAGATTTTTGCCTGCTGGCAATTATTTTGTTTTCCAATTAATTGGTGTATCTTTTATATAATTTTTTTGGTTTCTGTTGAAGTCTTCTATCGATTTTGGTATTTGGTAGAGATTGTCTAAAGAGTCTGGCTCCTAGGGGCTGAACAAAGACGGACAAGTTAATGAGTCTGTTCAACTCTATGTGGGGATAGCAACAGATACATGTGTAGCTGCGTGTGAATTGTTGGAATTAAATTGATTCCTTTTAGGAGACGAGAATGCGATGGGGATTCAGTGGATTATATTTAGGTATCGGCTTGTGGAAATACTTGAACGCCAAATAAAGAACTCACTTCGGAGTGAGTTATTAAAAAAATTCCACAGAGAATGTGAAGTTTGAAGGATGATGTTGCAGATGTCTACATGGCATTTGATTATTGAAATATCCAATTGGATTCCGAGAAATAAACACCCAATATACCCAAATTGAGGGAGTGCACCTTTCAGTCTCATCATCAGTTGTAGTTTACCTTTAATCACAATCCACGTACTCATATACTGACATGGAAGTTCCAATACATAGCAGAATTTGTAAGACCATTGATATGACCTCGAAATTTCGCGGCACAGCCTATTTTTTTTTCGTTTATAGATGACCTTAAAAGTGGCTAGAAGAATCTGCTTGATCTGGATACCGCCATAGAGTTCTTCTAGTCCATTCCCTTTAAGAAATTTGCTTTAATTTTGAAATATTTCTACACATGGAGTACAGGAGCTAGTGTAGGATTTTGCCAATCTGAGCTTTCTAGAATTTTTTTCTTGAGAGATAGTGGAACTAATAGAATCCGTTTTAATGTCCTGAGTATTTCACCGGTGAGATTGGCCTGAGCATGGCGATAATGACCGAGTAGATTTGACTGTCTCTTTTGTAATTTTATCTTTAATACTCACTCACTTATCCTAGGTAGCTCCGCTCCTCTTTCAAGGCTCATCCGCTCACTTCTTGCTATATCGCAAGATGTTCTGCCTGCATGATGCCTTGACTATAGTACGACAACTCATGGTATAATATCCGAATTGAGCCTTGAGTGCAGCTTGACTATTCATTCATAAGTGTTAGTAACTTATAACCAAGAAGAAATCGCCTTCGATACAAAGAAGCACAGCTCACATCGACATTTGAGCCCTGACACTTTGATCGCACTACAGAAGCATTCTATTCTAAAACAACGGGAACTGAATAAACTGCAGCGAATCACTAGAGAGTCTAAAAATATGAGCATCAACTGAAACTGGCATCACTGACACCTCGAGCAGGCTCATTTATTGTAGGTTAGAAAAGGTCTTTCGTGATACCATCGGATCCTGGAGGAAATTCATTTCAATTTCAAGCCATTTCATGATTTTAGCGAACCCTAAGGCCAATTGGTTGGGATTTCAGATAATCTCAAGATGTTAAAGAAGAAGTCACCAAGATAAATTCTTCTTCTGCTACAGGGATCAGAATAGTTGCACAACAGATGTTTTCCATCCCTATGGCTGCTTCAAAAATCGTTATATGACCAATCATATACGAAGATCTAAGACCTTTCCACAGATAAAACGGTTTTTGTATGTCTCAGAGCCACATTGGTATGAATGAGTATGAATCAATGTGTAGCGACTGGCAATCGAATGCCCTTAGAGATTGAATGGACATGTAGGGTAGTGCCACTTTAAGTAACCTTACCAGCCCCACATGAATATCCTAAAGACAAAACTAATCGATTCCTGACTTAGCATTAGTCTGCGCTAGCTAACTCTACCTTTCCAAGTAAACGGGGTTGTTTTTTGGGTTCATATTCAAGCTATATTGTTGATTCTAGTTGGAGTGTCTGTGTAGAGCCTTTTTCATGTGAACAGATCAATGTGTTTGGCAATTGCGTAACAAAACACTTTTTAGACGTTCACTTCCAGAAGCTTAGTCCTTACGGCGTGCCCCGAATGGCATGTCTTCAAGATAAGGATCCCTCTGGCTTAGTATTGATAGGATTACTTGTGAACCCTCAATTGCTTGGGACTTAAAAACTACTTTGCAACAGGTATACCATTGAATGCAGGACCGTTTATACTGATTATCAATGCAGCATTCATGATTTCCAGAAGAAATGATTACAAACAGACAAGATTTAGGACACTGGGATAGACATGGAGTCTCCTGTCTCCTTTAGGTATGAAAACTACGTTGATCTGCGTCAATAATCTGTGAATGTGAGTCCAGACTAGACACCACAAGGCTACTACACACAGATCTGCATTGATTCACTTTTAATCATTTTGTTGGATGCATTCCATTTTCGTAAATTTCGTTGCGTTGTTTTTCACCAGTCTTAGAGAGGACTAGCGTGATGGCTTGAAAAATTTCCTGCTATGAACTCCTAAAGATCCATGTGTAACCAATTCTTCAGAGGCGCAGTCCTCTGGGACGTCCGAGTATCCCGGAATGCAGTAGCTTGTGATTTTGTGCTCTCTGGCTATTTCGTTGAGAAATACGCGGCCATTGTAACCTGCATTAGGGATTATGGTATTCGAAGTCAGGAATCTGATCGATGTGGTTGCCTATGTAAATACGAGTATATAGCCAAGGCCTTCGAAAATATTTGCATAAAGCTGAGTCAAGCAGCAGCTCACTGAATAGTTAGTTGGGGCTTAAAAGACGCTGTAGTACGGAGGTGTACTGTTCACAGAGAAATCCCCGAGTAAACATGCCTACGGCTATTTTACGAGCGTCTGTAAAAGGGGAATGAAATCAGGTCATTCAACTTTATGCTCAAATCCATTTCAGTAAGTTAAAGTTCGATTGAATGCTGCGTTAAACGGAACAAACGGAGAAGAGGTTAGTGGGCCTTTGTGGATTTTTTTGAAGTTGAAACTAGTCCTCTTTCCAGTGAAGGATATCAGGCGGCTATGCTGTGAGTAAGTACTGGTCTTCCAAGTGCAGTGTAAACACATGTTGGGATCCAAATTACAGCCTTCTTGCATGTATAGACGACAACGAATATTTTTTTCTTTTGGGCCTGCACCTTCGCGAACTCTTTAGTTTTGAATAGGATTGTATTCCTGGTGGTCAAAAGCTCTCATCCCTACGAACTTCTCGTACCTGACAGCGTTCTTAAAGATAGGAAGTCGGAAGTTATGTCAATGTCAGACGCATTTAACCGCTTCAGAAAGGTATCGAGGAGTTTGTTGCTGTCCGTTGTCATCTTTGTCTTGTAGGAGCCGATAAACACCTCTCGTCGATGGATCTCAGTCTTCTCCGCACATAGGAGCGCTCATAAGAAGTATGACCTCTGTATTGACGAGTCTCATGAATGCGGTGTTTGGATAAGCGACTGAGAGTAGTGTGATCAGAGTTTCATCCAGTGGAGCCGAATTCTTATTTACTTTCTTACCAAGATGGTCCTGGATGTCAAAGCATAGTCTAGTTAACAGTTCATTGCAAATGTTCAATGGGTTCTGTCACATAAGTTATACTTCAGCGTACCCATTTGCTGGTGGAGTATTTCTCTTCCATGCGGTTAAGGAATGGGACACTTCAATCTCATATATCTCTTCCCGACCTTCACCAAGCATGTTAGTTCAGTGCTTTTTTTTATGGCCCCATAGCCAGACTAGATTTTGCCACAAAAACAAACCACATGTCCCGACTAAACTCATTTTGTGTGCTATTAAGTAATTCGAAATTTCTATTCCCACTCTGATTCGAAATTCGACAAATTTCATGACTTGTTTGAACGTCTCATTTGAACTCACCTTATCCAGCTTAATGCCCTTAAGGATCCATCTTGCAACACACTCTCAGATCGAGTTTCACGTCATCAAATTGAACTCTCGCACCTCTTTAAAAGATTGACTGGCTTGTCCGTACATCTTCATCTTTACCGACAATTTCCAACTAAAAATCTCAACGATTTATCTTTATGTAATCACCGACCAAACTCTATTAAAATCTCATATATCATCTTGCTTCACGCCAAAATTGCGGCAAGACTTGCTCGGCCGGTCAAAAGTGGCCCACAAACACAACATGCTATCACCGTCACTATCAAGTGTAATTAAATTAAAAATTACACTCCAGAGGACAGCGGAGAAAAAAGACGAAAACAAAAGGACCATTCAAAACGACTCTTCAAAAAACCGCTCATCACAAACGGTGCGAAAAAGTCGTAACGTCTTCTTCCACGTCATTTGAATTTCAGCCACACCACACACATGTATCTACGTTCGTGTAGTCAAGTCACACAGTCACACGTCAACTTCTCAAATTCACATTGTGACAGAAGTAAGTTGACAATGTATGAAGTTTTGGGCCGTTTTGCTTTTTGCAGTTTCTTTACTTAAACTCTTCTTTGACTGCACTACAAAGTCGGAGTGAATAAATCACCTTGGAGGTTGCTTTTTGTATTGTGTGGCCCCTTTTGTCTTGTCATTCGTCCGATATAACATGTGCAAGTACAATAAAACGACACAAAACCAAATTCCAAAGCATATTCGGATCAAACGAAACACTGTATTAAAAGAAAATCGCAGTTAATTATCGTCTGTTCGGCCGAACATTCGTACGTAACCGTTTTTGGACACTACGGTGTAGAACCGGGTAAAACTGAATGGCAAGCATGTAGTACACGAGTGTGATGGGAGATCGCTTACTAATTAAAAATTGCTGTTTTCGCATCCATTTCGAGAGATGAATTGACGATAAGGTTAGAAAGTCAAAGCGCTTCGCTTTGGCTCTTGAGATTGAAAGTTTTGTGGTTGCTTAATTGGTTTATGAGTTTGTGCGGCATTTTTGATAATCGCTTGCTTGCGTTAGAAGCAGCGATTCAGATAGGGTCTTTGGAAATTACACTGCCATCTATCAGACAAACAGGTTTTCCGTAAACGAAACCAACTCTTTGGCAATCATTATTAGCCAGCCACAAACACAATCGTTCACGGTGGACTACCTAAGGAAACTAAAAAACTTCTAAACAAGTCACATAAGCCTAATTTGGAGGAAGACTCGCATCTTAACAGATCGAAGCAAAAGTAATATGAGGAGCGAACGCTTAGAGTGCCTTGTTTAAAGATCGAAACTGTCCTTAAAAGAGGAAGATCATCAGTCAGACTGGAATCACTCCAAAATCTGATGGTGCTTACCAGCGCACGTCGAACGCAGTGGCTATCTGTCTTAGGTTTGCGACTCAGTTACGACGAAGCTGCAAGTTAAATGAATAATACAATACACCGTAGCTGGGTATCCCTCATCGGTAGTGATGACGGATGAAGTCTCATCAAGCACGCTGTTGCTTCCTTTGATGGCTCCAAGATGCCTCCCACCGATGGCAGATAACCAGTAATCATACAAAACGAGAATATTCACTATATACCGAAACCCAGATGAACAGTGAGGATAGCCTTTAAGCAAAAATCGGAAAGATGACTTCCTTAATGTTGAAGAGCATAGGGAGACTCGTCAAACTCTACATGCGCAAATCTGCTTTGCAAATGCATGCTCAGTTTAAGATGTAACGTGGCTACCAACGCAGAAGACCCTACGAGAATGCACTCGACAAAAAGGAATACGCGCTGAGCACTTTCATTGGCATTGAAGGTGCTTCCGACGAATCAATTTTGACGACATGGGTCAGCCTGTAAGACAACAGGGAGTAGAGGAATCAATTGTTTTGTGGATAAGAGCAATACTAGTGAATAGGACACTGATTTTCGATGCGGGACTGCCCACAAGTCGGAGTCCTGTATCCGCTGCTATGGTGAACGTATGTCTAATTCTGAGGTATATGCTCAGGCGTATGGCCTACACGTGATTGACGATTTGTGCACTAGAAATAGGATCCCAACACTGAGGATGTTCTCTTTAAGAGAAGATGGAGCCTGACAGGTTTGACATGGTCTAGTAGTTCAAGGCATCACCATCCGTTTACTTTGAACTAAACATGCTACGGCTAAAGACTCCAAGGCGCTGCTATCTTTCTGGCAGCGTAAAGAAGCCTTCGAAAAAATATGGGGCTTGTCACCGAGGATGGTCCTTTGGATCTATATATCGTATGCGTCGGTGGCATGGAAGAATCCTTCTTGCTGCTCTTACCAGACTCCAAAAACGTTGTGTTTCGGTTGCATGGGGGCTTATCTAACACGCTTGGTACTTCTATAAATGCACTGATGAATCTCCTTCCACCCAATATTCATATCATGGGCTCCCATCCTGACAGCAACGAACTATATTGTTAAGGATCAGTGGAGGAGGCATCTACCCGAGCCTACGAGTATACTAGGACTGCTTGTGCCTACGATTAGGGCTTTCACAGATAATTGGGTTCAAGTTCCCAGCAGACGAAATGAATCATTCCTGACGTTTGCAAGAGGTCTCTTCTTTCTCTTAGTAGGTAAGACTTGAGGCTGATTAGTAGCACTGCACTACACGTTTGCGAAGTCTCTATAGATGATGTGATATGCGTTCTAAAAGCTGATAATTAGTTGGTGAGTATCGATCTAAACTTCTTTTGTTCTCCCTATGCTCTAACAGCTCCAAAACCAGATATAAGCCAATCAGATCATCGCTGATAAGTGGTTTTAGATGCTCACACAATACAGCAAACAAGATTCTGAACACGATGATAAGGATACTGGTGCCTCTATACTTGGCAGAAGATCTCAGATGCTGAAATTCCATTCACCAAGCATGTCCTACTACGACCAAGCCTTGGAAATGAGTTGACGTGTGCTCTTTATCAAATATAGTGCTGTTTACATATATAACTTGGTTAGTTAGGGGTTCAATCTGACAGCCTTTATTTATTCTGCCCGACAACAGAATTTGGCTTGTTTCCACCGCTTCTTCTTCTGACTCATTACCAGCTCAATACCAGTAACAAATATGTTGAATTCGCTGATATCCGATATCTGCTAAGCTGACTATTGACCCCGCCGTTGATTCAATCGAGTGGATTCATTCATTTATCGCATCGTCTGAGTGTTAGTCATAGATTATGTTACTCACGTGCTTATAAGTTAAGCAAATCAACCGTGGTTGGCCAAGACGCATACCTGGTGACTACTACGAGGAGGCAAAATAAGCACAATTGATGTATACTGCCACTGGACATTACTAGATTGATATCGGTCAGTGCCTATCCGGATTGTGCAACCACTTACGTCAATCACAATAAATACAATTTGGCTACATACGCGTATACTGGCACCTTCGACACTCTGCAAATCCTTTATTACTGTTCAACTGTATACAACATAAGGTTCTCCAATAAAAATAAATATCCAACGGTTCAGCCGTGCATGACTAGAATGTTATAAGAGTGCTACTCAAAGGCAGGAAATGCTCTGCAAAAAAAATTGCAACAACTCCTTCCTGAGGTGAAATGATATCACCAGATTGTACTGATACCACAAGCACTATCTAAGTCTAGTCTTACAATACCATTGGGCAACCATTTACCAATCAGAATAATGTAAGCGTTCATCTCCCTACCATCGGTTTCCATGATTTGGCCCTTAGGTGATCTCAAGTTTTGAAACAACTCTGATGGAAGTGGATAGATCAGGTTCTTTTTTGGAAACCTATTTATAGAAATGCTTTAGCCAAATGGTCGCCTAAAGCCTGCTACAACCACTGAATCTGGGAGTCAACAACCCATGTTCCAATGAAAGCCATATCAGCTTAAATCTCCATGCCTTTAGCCTGGAGGCCAGGGCAACAGTTACTCATTCTATTTGGATACAAAACAAATGTGAATGTAGCCTCAAAGAATCTCCTTATCTTAATTAAACGTCCGCGCAGATTTCCAGCCAGCCAACAAGATTTAGTAGTTCTGCAGCTTAAATTCAACCTCTCTTCCACCTCTGCTTGCAGTCGAAAAAAAAAATATAAAATTAGAAAGTCACATACATCGTGCGTTATACCGTCTACACCTGGGCATATCCATGTATCTCAGAGCTATCTAACGTGTATACTGTACTTTAATAGATTAAATGCTAGCAAGGTTGTGTTACAAGCTGACTGTCCAGACTCAGACCAATTTGGTGTTCACTTCACCAGTCACTATGTGAGAGGTTTGATATTTATTACCAATTACTTCATCCAAATTTGGTTTGGCTGCGGATGTTTAACATTCGAGATACATTCATTCAGATAGAAGGGAAATTAATTCGCTCACCTCAACTCAACTTAACTTAACTGAACTGAGCTAAACCATACTCGTACTACGGATAGGATGCAGTCGATTATGAATTGTGGAAACTCATGTCGCAATGTTTGACGAGCACGCGCTCTTATGTCATCGATTTTTCGATCATTACCTACATATAGGTTGTATTGTCCGAGATGAATAATTCAAATAATTTGTTTATAATCGAGACATGTAAATTATATGTCATTTCTCATTTCTATTATCGTAAAGAGGATACTTCTTGCCAGAGTTATGATTTTAAATAATGAATCGTGTACATAACATGCTCGTAAATCTTTGGCGCGGTTACTTTGTGGCATTTGAAATATTAACGATCTGTCTATAAAATTGTTTAGAAATCAGCATGCAGAATCTCACAGAAATGATGTCAACGTAGAGAGTTTCCGATCTTCTAACGTGTTTTCGGTTGTCGACACTAACTTTCGCTATCAACATATCAGAGCCAACATAGTTTTGACTGTTAAAACCCTCGTTCAGCACATGTCCAACGATATAGGACATACTGATAGACGAACTTTATTAAGGACGACTTCTTGGGCGTGCATAGTCGATCCTGACTACGACGTTAAAATCGTACAGAAAGATCCTTGCTTCCTCTATGGAATGACATTTGATAATCGTTTGAGACTAGCAAACTTCGAGCTGCGAAAAACACGGTGACAAATAGCCCAAAAATCTCGCATAAAACGATCAACTTGCCAACCAACGTAACACCTGATATTTGAACTGTCATGCAAATCGAACACACTCGTATCGATGCCATCGATTTAGTGGATATACACCCTTTCCAATGTGCAAATTATAGTCTCTGGTTCTAAAGCAGGCTTTCCAATGAAGAGGACCTGCGACACAGACAATATTACTTAACACGCCTTCAGCTGCTGAGCATACAACTGTTTGGTATGTCCCCGACTTGCACAAATGCCAATGAACAACTGGTTCAGTGCCTCAAAATCATCAATAAAGTATCTGAGACAGTTTTAGGCGACCAACCGACTCGGAAAAAATTCAAGGAATGGTTACAGAAACCAACTGCTAAGAATATCTAGAGTTGCGTAAAAAAAAGTTCCAAACAAGTTGAGAAGACTGAAAAAAAAGTGAAAAAATGTGGAAGAGGTTTCAACAACGATTAGACAATTTTACTTGATTTGTGTCCCTTTTGCTAAAGCTGCCTGGCAACCATTAGCTACAAAGTCTTAGTATCTCTGGAAGGCGGTAGTGCTTATAAACAGGGGTGTTAAGAAGCAAGCTATACCCTTTTAGGCGACGCATGAGAAATATTAGGCGTATTTTACGTGTGTGCCTGCTTGAAGATTGAAGACCAAGTCTCAGCTTTGTGCAAAATATCGATATGCTACGTCATCAGCATGTAAGTGCAAAGTACCGAATCTAGTTGTTCAAAGTCATATATTAGTACGGACTTTTCCTTTAGGGAAGAGTCGACAACTACGTAATATATCAACTATTCCACAGGTCATGACCCCCAGTTTTTGGTCAGCTCACGCACCATCTCATGATGGGCAGCAAGTTATACCGAGTTACAGTTTTTAGTCGACTTAAAACTTTCGCAATTTTGGGTCCAACCACAGCCACCATGATGCACTCGTAGAGATTCCAGTCAGACATCCAGTAGTGATCGAGGTTTCACGAATACCTGCGCTAGTACGGCAGCAGAATATAGTCTCCTGACAACTTTAAAACAGCACTTGTCACCACCTGTGCGGAAGCCTTATTTTCAAAAATAATGGAGACCGTCAAGAACCAGTCTTCTGTTCAAGCTGAAATTTAAGCGCAGATCATGCCACACGCGCATGTTGAGTATACCCTTTAACAAAGCGTAAATGATATAAGGGCTTGTGACCTGCATGTGGCGTATTTTGTAGGAAAAACCATTCTCACACCCCGAAAGCAATACGACTTAGCATAGCTACCAAGTCAAGAAGAGGTCCTCGTAATAGCACTTCCAGTGAGTCTATACGGACATCAGGCGAACCATCACTGTCTCGAATCATTCCGATCTACCAAATTCTACACAGACAATAAAAAAAGACCACCGTAAACAATGTTTATAGCCTGTCAACTTAGTCCAATAGCAGGATACGCTTCACTTGACTCATCAAACTGAGGAATTCCTTTTTCATAAAAGTGCGGTATGAAACTCATCCGCTCACCTATTCTCATGTCCAAATACTTGACCTCAATCAAGAATCACACTTCATGCAAACAGTAGGAGGTCGACTTGCTGATAATTCCTCTCTAAGCAACATCCAACGAGTCTTATACCATGACACACGGAGGTTCAAAACAGAATAAAAGACTCCTCCTTGCTGGAGATGCGAATTCTATATACCTACTTATGTCAAATCCATTCACAGTGCCGTAAAAGTTAAGTCTTGAACTCATTGTGACACAAAGATTAAGTCCGACGTACTGGGAGTCAAATCCATTCACGGCCTTAGCGCACTTAGAGATGACAGTGCGGCGTTTTGGACCTATTCGACGTACTTGCTGAAGAAATGGTAAGACTCAAAAGCGACCAGGACCAAAATAGCTGGGTAAGTGACAAAAAAAGTGAATACGACATGAATCTTAGTATCACAAACTTGCAACAACATTGGAACATATCCTTCAAAGGAAGATGGGGCAAATCTTATCACACGAGTGATCAATGTATGAATTAAACCGAATCGGGGCGAAACACTTCTATTCGACTCGGTTTTTGACAGGGTATGCCTGTTTCAGGGAATAGCTACTTGAATGCAAGCTCGAGAACATCAGTTCATACTGTGAAACTGTCTCGGACAACGCAAAACACGGGCTTTTTCATTGTCCGCGACATGAAGCCGAGAGGATAACTCTACGGGATCAATTTGGAAAGCGCCTCACTCCAGATAATATCATTGCTTACTTGTCAACGTAATGCAAACAGATAGAGTAACTTTAGTCCCCAAGGCGATCCCCGTGAAGTAATGCCTTACGGCGGTAACACAAGGGCTACAAATCGGAAGCCTCATTCAAAGTTTTCACCTTTCAGCGCAAAATACGAGGGCGGGTCAATAAGTCCGTGACTTTTTGGATTTCTGACCTCTTTACTGAAACAGCAACACTGCTCCTGTCAACAGGCATCTGTCAGTAAAACCATTTCAGAGGAACGCTATCTCTTTCAAAAACAGCTGGGGATTCTCCTTCGAGTCGTCCGGGTCATGTGTACATGCGCAAAATCTGTAGTACTCATTCAACTGCAACAAAAGTGGACCCAACATGGACCATAGTTGGAACCCTTAGGCACCCTCAACGTGTTCACTGAATGTGAGTCTGTCTTCGGGAAAATAAATGCGCTGAGTGCCCGTACGTTGATGCAAACTACGAGTATGTCAATATTATCGCCATATTTTGTCTAGAAGCGATTGAATGCTAACACTAAAGCTAAAAACTGTGTTTTCTTCTCCTCTGCTTCCTCCATGTCACTCCTCGTCAGGTTGCATTACTACACCTTTACAAATCTGCGAACTATTGGTCAAATTGGTACTGGCAAATCCGCATCGAAGATTTCCTGAATATGTAGTTGTCAATAACTCTGTAAAATTCAGACTTACCCTCGCATTAGACTACAGGTAGTAGGTATTAGACGCTGATGTGGTAGGTACTAGGATTATAGGCACTTTACCTCTGAAGTGATTGCTCACCCAAACGGACTAGTTCTCTATACATTCTCATGGTACTTATCAGCCTAAAATTGGAGCACGTCGTGTATATCTGCTCCGAAAACATATTAAGGTTCTGCAAGAAAACTGTGTTGTCACCACAAATAATTCAGCAAATTTGTCGGACCTCCACACATCTAATCGTAGCACACGCTTCACTTCGAATAATCAGCAGTCTGCCTAAGACGAAAAACACGAATGTGGAGCACCATACTAAGCTCCTAGTCACTGGATTGCAAAATTCGGAAAACGGTCTTACGAATTTTTAAGAGTGCAAGTAAATTGGCAACCATGCATATAAATAAGTACCTTCGCGTAGTTTACGCTCAGTAGATGTGATATGTTATAGTAAACGCTGCTGTATATTAAGTCGTAATTTTTTCAATCCAACAGTAAACAAATTTCCATGACTACCACCCACCATCGGAAGCGAAGTGAAACGATGGGTCAATGAAGTATCTTTTTATTGTCTATTGAAACACCCACTCTTCCGCCTACTTACCACGAACGAATGGATGACTGAATGAATGACCAACTTCTGTTTCAATATTCCTAAACGTGTGCTCATAAACACCTTGTGATTACGTGGCTGAACCATTAAGTTAATCGTTGGAAGAAGAAGAACAACAGAAACCATTCCAGCAGAACAATGTTCTATTAAATGGTACACCCACCGCAGAGCTCTGACAAATTGCTCAGCGATTAACAAACAATTAAGAGCATTCCTCCAGGCTGAACATGCATGCTCCACAGCCTCATAACAATTAGGCATTACACAATCTTTCATCTCCACCATCCAAAGATACATTCAGCAAAGAGAAGACAAACAAAAAGCGATTCAACACCTGTTCGCTGCTGCAATTTAACTAAAAGCCAGAGCAAACAATACGAAAGCAACTTGCGAGCGACTCACGAGATCCGTCACCTCTGCAGTACTCTTCTGTTAATTGGCCCCCACCCCACTGGCAAAGTGACATGAATTCAAAATTCCATACTTCCCACTTTCCTCCACTGCTGCCGTCCGAGTTCGAGACCATTTTCCTCGTGTCATCAGCTTCAATGCAAGCGCTTCTCTCTCTCTCTCTGTATCTAATTTGATGGCATTCGCCGAAAAAACCAACACCGCTATAAATATGTATCTTAGACTTAGTCACTGAAAGATACTGAAAGATACTCGCGATCGTGATCTCGATTGTCGAACTCTGGTGGCTGGTGTGGAATTTCGACTTTGTTGAGATCCGGTATACGTATATAGAATAGATACACACGCGTATGTGTGTAGTACATATCCCTCTCCGCTCTCCTAGTATCTGCAGCGTGCAGTGATAATGATCTCAATGACAACACATTTTGACACTCGACCCCACTGTATGTTGTCGATCTCTAGGACCGATCTTTGGAATGTGAGGCATTTCAGGGAGAAGAATTTATGGAAAATCGACGTTGTAATTGCGGAGTTTTCCCTTGTCTTGGGTTCGGTATGCGCTGATTGACTGTACAAAATCGTCATCTGTCGGATTAATATTAATGACCCGCTTAGTGATTTTGCAGCTGCGGCTAAGATACATATTTGATTCGGTTCGGTGAGGTCAATAATTGTATCCTTGTCAGATGGCAATTAGCAAATATGAATCACCTGTTCGGAGTGCTGAATTTTTATTATTTGAAATTTCCTAATATCCGTTGGATTATTATCGAGTACATAAATCCGGAATCCGGCAGATGTGACTAATGACTCTGTCATTATGCAGATAGTTTATGTTTCGGCAGGCAGTACGTGCTGTTGATTCACTGTAGGAAGTGATCTTATCCAAAATAAGTGGGCTGTTCGTGATAGTTCATTTAAATTTTTGGCAAAAAGAGAACCGTATCACTGGCTTATAAATATGTACTGTGATGAGGGCTTTGTAGAGGTGGTCTTGCATGAGCAGGAAATTAAAAATTCTACAACAATTGCGGACAAAAGGAATAAGTGGACGTAAAGGACGGTTGCCTTTATACAGAAAAATAAATGTCCATCCGATCCGGCTTATGAGCTTGAGTTGCACACTGCTATCCATGGCTTTCAAGGAGGTTATTCTAATGAAAAGCCTTAAATGAAATAACCACGGGGTAGACTGCGTTGTGTGCCACTTTGGACGATGGAGATACTCGTATGTGATTAGATACTCGTAGATGTGGTTCAAATTAATGATACAATAGATGCAGAAGTAATAATTTCCCACTCTTAGCCTTCTTATTTAGCGACTACCACGAGATCGAATACGGACGTTTTCTTATTAATTTCCGCATTGGATGTTGTGAAACATCATCGAGGTCATACCACTCTTTCTATTGAACAATATTCTGGCATATCTATTTGAAAGAGGCTGTGCTAGTCTGTAGTATAAAATGCATTGCTGATAGTTAAATGTCTGACTGACAGAAACTACTCTGATTGTTCAGAGTGCCCCTACATCAAATTAGTGTCTGCCATCAGTTTTTCTCAATTGAAAGCAGAACCATTGTACTTATACCAGCTCCAGTTCACTAGAATGCCTTATGCCCTCGATTAAGTACATGTGCATGGCATTTAGGTCCTGTACAATATTTTGCTGGTGTTCAAGATGTCTAGGATTTCTGGAGAGGTATACGTCTCAGCACTCTACACCCACAAGTCCAATTTATTCGTAATTTTGCGCACGGGGCACCCAACTATCTTTAAACAATCTGAACGAGCTTTTGGATCAGAGCCATGTATTGAGAAGTATTCGTCATGGCCTTGAGTAGTAAATTTGTTTACAATCTCATTTTGGGACCCAAGTGGCAGAGTAAACTTCGTGAATTCAAATTTCCTGCTGAATGTAGAAGTATTAGAAGTATAGCACTTCTCAACTGAATATCTGAAGCGCAGCTTGGGTGTCCCGAAAGGCTCAAATATTTTGTCCCTTACATATGTTTTTGAAAATATAATTTATAGTAGAGTTGCGCATATCTTCTGTTGCAAAGCAGTCGTATGTTTACCTGACGAAGCTAACGTTGCTCTCCACGTAGACGCCGCAATCTTGGTTGGTTTTAAAACTGTGAAGACTTCGTACCAATCCAAAACTCTAAAACAAAGTTGACTTTATATTTTAGCCAGAAGCTGCCTCGAATCTAAGAAATCAATTCAAACCTCGTACTGCCAGAAAATCCACGGTGACATGTTTAATCAAAAAAGTCTGATGTTTCAGAGCAAATCTTGCGTTGGGAAGCCAGATGTTGGCGTCTTTTAGCCAACGTGTTACCATATTCTCCACGTTTTTCAGCCGAACAAACGTGAGATGAGTTTGAGATTTCTGGCAAGTAAGAAGTCACAT
Organism: Volucella bombylans; assembly: GCA_949129095.1. Lineage (NCBI taxonomy): Eukaryota > Metazoa > Arthropoda > Insecta > Diptera > Syrphidae > Volucella > Volucella bombylans. The sequence goes on along the minus strand of OX422141.1, from coordinate 1,121,669 downwards.
TTACTAATCTTTGGTTCGCTAAAAGTTTGGCCTCCAGATCAGATCCCTTTCAGAGTTGGCAGGAGTTATTGTACAAAAATTGGACTTAAGCCATTATCAATAGGTGAGTGAAGTCATCAACCACATCCGATCGCAGATAACAGCTCATTTGTGCGCCGGTTGTGACAAGGTTGGTATGGATGGATCCAAGACTGATAGCGGGACTGGTTCGGATGTTTTCTCAGATAAGCCTCTCAAATCAATGTAGCGTCTTCTAGGCTAAAATTTTGGCGATTAAAAAAGTCCTGACCTGGCTGAAGGAAAAAAGCGATATCTGCAAGGGATATCCTCATCTTTTCGTATAGTCAGGCCCCTATCAATTCCCTGGACTCAATCCCACAAAATTCTAAAACCGCCCTTGACTGCCGATCATCTCTTAGGGAGATGGCAGGGCAGTTAAACTTTCACCTATGTTGTTTGCCGGGCATACAGACATTCCAGGGAATTGTAGGGTCGTCAAAATTGGAACCACACCTATTCTACCTTAAAAAAGGTGACATTGGCATAGCAATCGCTACATGCCAAATTACTTAGGTGGACTGCATGTTTAGCGACCAAACAAATCTGGCCAAAGCTGGATCTGTATCGCTCTGATCGAAATGGTAAACGACTTTGAACGCTATCATAGGTGTCATCACTAGACACTGTCTTATAGGCAACCATACAAGAAGGCTTTGGGTTATTACAAACGATTTCTGCAGAGTATTCATGGACGAACATGTACTCTGTACATGCCCAGCTCTCTTTGACTTAAGCGATCTAAACAATATAGACGTTAAAAGTCTTCTACGTATCGCCAGAAGCTCAAATTGGTTCCCAGAGTAGGAGGATCACAGATCCAATGGACCAATAGCCCTAAGTGGGATGGTTTTTACCAACAGCCCCTCTTACCTAATCTAGCCTATGTTAAGCTTTCTTATTGCAAACATGCTTTTAGCTTATCTTCGTAAGCTATTCCTATCTTTTCAATTCGCAGCACCAAAAATTAAGTAGTAGGTCGCTTCTAAGAATCCTTTCGATTCCTACACTTTTTTTTACTCTGTTTTGTACTCTGCGACTTTTGTGGATGGGAACTTTTTAACAAAATCCCTCGAACTTGTGCCCAGACAAACTTATTGCCTTAAATGGATCATTTTACTAATATACGAGTATTTCATCCGATTTCCACCAGAGCCAAAACTTTTGCTGGTCACTTCGAAGAATTTTGCTCGGTTGAAGTCGTCAAGAGAAGGACACCTAGACAGGATAATTGGTTTAAGGTATTTAATCGCTAACTCCGAGTAAGCGGGTCATGTTCCGATTAAACCATGCTTCTGCCTCTCACCTGTATATTCTTTTCAACTGATTTATACACGAAAACTTCTCAGGATGCAGAAGAGCACGTTCAACATTTTCGTTTCACGGAGCCAGACCATCATAAACAATGCTCTGACTAGCCTATGTAGCCTATGTATCAAAATCAGAATATCTAGCAACTGTTGGGCTGGCATCTAATTCGGCGAAAGATTTTAGAAGTATCACGGTAAGAACTTCAGAGTTCGTCTCCGATGAACCACAACTGGCCTAGTTGTAAGAACCATCAGATGTAAACTCAGGTGTCCACTGTATTTTACTTTCAATTTCACATCTAACCTGGAACTTACGCTCTTTGTCTCCTAGGCCTTCCTATCGCGGCAAGGCTGCCAACAAAAGAATCCGGTGCATCACAGAAGACATCGGAAATTGTTTCCTCCGGCCAAAAGTTATATTGTTTCCCTTTGATTCTATCGCATGGTCTTTTATTCTGTGTCTGCTTTAGTTAAAGTGCCTTTTCTTATGATCAAATCTCTCTTCCTTTTCCCACTCTTATCCACCCTTAGCCTCTTGTTGTATGGTGTAGATACAATATTATGTAAGTTACTTTTGATATTAAGTAGCCTGTCGATCACAAAGATGAGCCATCTTATTTCATCAGACTTGTCACTATAGCCTATCTCTAAATGAGATACTCAAACACCACATAATCATACTCTGTTGGGTTTCGCGTATCTTGGGCATCCCAGGGAACAGCCCCAGTATTCAAATCGCCGTATTATCATACCTTAAGTACTCTCTGATGCTATCCAGGAGTAGACAGGGCATCATCCTCCCATGCTCTCCCAGTAGTATCACAATGAGCAAACAAATTATCTAACCAAATCCCTAGAACAAACTCAGGATCTAACTTGATGCAATAGCGATCGAAGGTATTATTTAGTAAGAACTACAGACCTTTTCTTACTGGTTTCTTTGCTGTTATCGTCCTTCTGTCATAAGTCAGTTGGTTTGATCGAAGGTCCAACCACCAGGATCATCATTTGCGGTGGTAGACTTTATCGTCTTTAGGGATACATCAATATCTCTCTCAGTACCGCGGTTAATCTAGTTATTTTTTACACTTTAAAGTGATGTTTTTTTGTTAAAGTTTAATTAACTTGCAGAATTCCATTCAAATTGGATACCATGAGGAATTTTCTTGCCTCCAAATTAAGCCCATTTAATTGATCTCGACAAAAAAAAATTCTAAAATTTCACCACATACCAATTTGGAAAATATTTTGCCCTAACTCTGATCGTAGAAATATCTAAATCGACTAATTGCATGAAAAAGAAGACCTTGACAAGTTGAAGAATTCCCTAGCATACCAATGCTTCTCATTTTTTTATGCTCTAGATGCCTGCCAAATTCCAGCCGCGAAATTCATCGAAAATATTTGAAATTCACCTTAGCACCGCTATTTCGAAATTCCATCAGCCGAACTTTGATCATCTCTCTCTCTCTCTATGTGTGTGTTTGTGGAAGTGGCATTACGCATTCTGTCCACTGGCTTGTTTGTGCAAATGATTGTTGCCTTTTTTAGTACAGAATTTATGAGGTAGAATGTAAACGGCGGCTTTTTAAAGAGCAAATATTTGCAACTACCTATCCATCGAAACGCCTGAACGTTGTACGTTGGCAAACACTGACGGGTGTAATAAAATCAAATGACAGTTCTTAACGGTTTTTGTTGTTGTTTTGCTGTTTGCTGTATGAAATTATGACATAAAATGTCAATTCCGCCACAGTGTCAGATGACAGTTGTTCGTTTAATACAAATCTACGGCAAAAAATCAGAGTTTGTGAGTATCTTTTTATCTTTCCATCTCGAAATCTACTCGTTGGTCACGTTCGGATCAATCAGACTGAAAGTGACGCACGATTGAACTCGTAGATCTTTGGTTTCATCATTCTTTCTCAGTTGACAGTTGCATGAATGTTGCAACTGTCAATAGAGGCGCTGTGTCATCGCCAAAACAGTGGTGACGTCTTGACACTCTTAGTGTTGCAAGGTGTGTTTCTTTTTCTCGTGGAAAATGGATTACTCGTACTACGTGTGAATAACTCTGTTCAGTCGTGATTGCCGTTTGCCTTCTTTAAAAGTGATCGAAGTATGTTCGATGTACGAGTACGAGTATGTACCGCGAGCTGGTTACATTGTACTACTGAGGCAATTGTAATGCTCAGCACGTGTTGCCTGAGGCCAAATCTAATTTCACTTTATCGTGGGATGGAGAAACCATGAATTAAGTCAATCGATAATCGCAGTTGAATGGATATGCTTTGACATGTGACAGTCTCATGCAGACCAGTCTTGGGTTTCCCATGGTGTATCCGCATTAACACCCTCAGTACTCGTATACAAATTGTCTTTCTTCTTTGTTGTCTCTAAATTTGATCACGAATTTTAGATTGAAGCACAAACTAGAAACTTGAATAGAATGTCGTCAACTCAAGAATAAGAAACTGCTACTCTCAAGTATGAGAATCAAGAAGAGGGAAATGGTGATAAGTTTTGCAATCATGAGACAGTAATTGCACTTCACAATAACTCATCACTTCAGACAGTGCAGTATTTTTATTTTCATTTTTTATTTTTTAAATCTCACACATTCCTTAAGCACTAAATCAACTTTTCAGGTAGTTATCGCTGGCGGTTTTGTAAATAAAAATCACTTGATTGACTTATTCCCCAAGTAATCTGTTTGGACAGACGAAAAACCCCTAAACCTCTCATGTAAATGTTAATTGCTTGTTAACAACTTAAATTCGTAACGAGCGTATTTTTAGCGAGATGACATTACGGATAAATTAGGAAAACCGAGATACATTTCAAGTGCTGCCCTCAATTCGTTTTCCATTTGAATTCGTATTGAAGTATATCCAAATTTGGTTAAGTACGGGTAAGAGAATTTTGCCTTAAAGCTTTAGACCTTGCATAGACCATGCCATTGGTAGTTTGAATGAGTCGTACATGCAAATGGAATGGCCAACAACGAGTTATAGGCCTTTCAAGTGCTTTTGACAAATTTTGGAATGTTTAGATTGTATCTGTTCACGTTCTTATGTACTCTCGTATTTCGTTGCTTAAGTGTTCTTTATGTGGCACATACATAATTAACAGTTGTGATACATTGTTGTCCTTTGGTTGCTTCCGAGATTCATGATCGCATAAAGATTGCCATCAAACGAGGTATGGTGCAATAGCTCTTCAGCTTTAAGCCTTCTCGTGCCGACATCAAAGATTTTTTTCAGAAAGTGAAAATCAAGAATTGTCGTAAATACGAGTATATAAAATGAAATGGCTTTGAACCATAAATCACAGGCTTGGATTCAAACAGGTACTTCGTTGATTGCTTAGTCCAAAATGGCCCTCGATGTGATAGACTTAAACCAAGATTTGTAGGTTAGAAGACACAAGTGGATTTCACTCATGATCGGATTGTTTTGGGTGTCTCTACAGCTTATTCTGAAAGATCATAAGTACTCCTCAGCCTGACTTTTTTTTTAAATTCACATTTAAAGCCGATCTTCAGAAAAGTCGTTCCACGACTCAGAATTTCAATCGATATTGCAAATCATCAATATCTGAGACTAAAACTCACCTCAATATCGCCGAAAGGCTATGACTTCCTTCCGATTCGTGTTGCTATGATATGAAAGAGAAAATAACGGTATGCAGTCATAAGACTTAGAAACCCGATTACGCATACAGGACGCGTATAGTCTTTTTGTTATTATTGCATTTCAGGCTCATCTTTCTTGCTAAAACGGCTGAATAAAATTTTTTTCCGGAGTAGACTAAGAGTCCACCACTTTTCAGCATATTTATCTGCGGTAATCATCGAAGCGCGGTGACTAAATTCATCAATATCTACTTTAGATGATCGAAGTTATGTAGCGGAAACCAGAAAAGAGAATATTTCTGCGATGACCACTCTTTTCTGTTCGCAATTAATGACAAACCGTCGAAAGTAAATTCTTTTTCACTTTTCTCCGTTCATGCTTCCGAAAAAAAAACCGTAGGTCCCTCCATCCGCGAATAAAGCGATGATATAATTGGAGAGATTAAGCGGTGATACACACCTAACTGCTGAATGAACGATCCCTTAGGTACAAGAGCCTGAGGCCTAGCTCTAGAGCCAGGAGTCAAGCCCTAACATTCATGTAGGGCCATATTAATCGCTCTTAAATGTCAATGTCAAAAGTCGAATTACAAGACCTTAAATCTAGGTCTAGAAGTGAGATCAGTGAGTCATCCCTGAGCACAGTTGAAAAGACAAATATCCATCAGCAGATAAAGTAATTCCTTTTCGAATTTCGCCCAATATTCATTCGGATTCCTCAGGACAATCGGCATGGCAACTACTATTGACAGGACTCTGCGTTGTCTAGTAGTCAATGATGTTTATTATTAGCACTCTAAGCGCAGTTGTGCGTTGAAGAAGTTGAACTTTCTCTATTTGGTGCACCGGCTTTGTTCTTCATTTAGCTTTCTTGCCGGCATTCATGAAATATGAGCAGGATTCTAGTCATCATATGGGAAATAGCGTATTAATAACCAGAGCAGTGCTACTGTAAAGACATTTATGCCGCGTTGGCATAAGAAGAAGATAAGCTCTGGTCTTTCATGTTTCTCAATATCATGGCATAAAGTGCTTCAACTCTTAGTGCAATGAACACCACGTTTACCAGGCTGGGTTCTTGAAAGAACACAGTATTTGTGACATTAAGTTGTGACGTTATCGTTGAGAGCTGCGGAACCAGAATGAGTATCTTTGAAGTGCGATAATTCTCTTTAGAGTTTACAAGTTTTTGGTTGAAGTTACAAGTATATGAGTGGATCACGATGTTAACAGGCAATGGTGTCAAATATCTTGGCTATATCGTTGGATTTGGGTACGGCCTAAAGGAGTTACTGTTTAAGGCTTATATATTGCAGGTTTGTTGCTCATTCCAATGCCCAGAGCATTGCGCCTAAGGCAAAAGTCATAAAACTCACCGAGTTTTGCACCTCTAATATTGGGATATGACCATAACTGCAATACTGCTCTCATTTAGTATTTCGAAAAATGGTTTGACTTTGGTGATTTGTAGCCTTTTTCAAAATTGATAGCCCCTTGTCAGCTGATCAGTGCCTATGTAAGGTCAGTACTGCAACAAATGGCTGGTACGTGTACAATGGACTAGTTCTTTGTCCGAGTGCTCTGTTCCGACAGAAACCAACAAAATAAATAAAAAATGGGCAGATACCTAGTCTTTTGGTAGTATGGGTCCAGTTGCTTGAAGAGGGATTAGCTCTTTTGATGCAAGGTTTCCATGATAGACGTTTGTCAGGCTTTAACTTCAATTGTTTTTGACCATTACGTTGAAAAACTGTCAACGATTTGATTTTTGTTGCTCAGTGATGTGAATCATTGTCCGGATAACTCCACTTTTTCTTCGCCTTACTTACGAATCCAAGTGTCCTTTGAATTTCACAATAATTTCTTGTCGAATAGTTAAGAAAGCGAAGTTGCAAAGGGCTTGTTTATCATGCTTGGCACCTTGGAGTCTCATAATTGCCACTATGGGATTTTCTGTGATACTTCTGAGAAGTGAAGACTTGTTTTCAACGCATTGCTCTATGGTGATTCTCAATATGTTAGTATGACCGTTACAAGATCCAAGAAAAAAGCTTCCTTCTTCCTAGTCGATGGTCAAGTCTATATCAGATTGTTTGGTAGTCTGCTACACATAATGAAATTTGAGCTGTTCTGTAAGGTTGAAACCTATGCTTTGGACATTTTACTGAATTAGCACAGGAGCGAATTGTTCTTTCCACCTCCTGAGTTGGCCTTCTTATATGTAACATCTCACATACGATATATCTCTGGTCACTGAAAGCTTCTCCATGACATTTTACAAGTCTTGCTGACGCACTATTGTTCGTTTTCTTCTGATTTTTCGCTTACAACGTACAACTTGGTATTTTTTCATTCTGTGGCACTGTGATTAAACATTAACTATACTCACTGCTAAGGCGGATACACTCAGAGGTAATGCAGAATGTATTTTTCGATTTCGAATAGCTTTTTACTAACACTTTCGTCTAAAGCAGACCATGGCCAATTCTCTGGCTCCCTTAGCCTTCGCTTAAGGTTTTCTTCGTCTTGTCATTTTCTTCGCAGGAAGAGGAATAACCGGTTTTTGTCTTTTTTCATAGGCATGGGTCTTCACTTTCGGAGATTTGCCATTCCCTGCCTATGTTCAGAAAATAAATAAAGGGTCCGCCATCTAACGTTTTTTTTTCAACTAGTGCTTATTTCGTGAATGGTAACACTTAGCTCATGTCTGATTTGACAGATAATTAGTTTTATCCTTCCGGTTAATAATGGAAAATAATTTCATTCAAATGGCTGCCTCAGCTGGCCATGCAGTAGCCTACACGATCGGTCCATTTTTTAAGCACATTATCGATTGTGTGCAGCTGTATTTCACCAATGGCTTCACGAATATTGTCCTTTAAAGTGTCAATTGTCTCTGGCTTGTCGGCGTAACACTTATCTTTTACGGCACCCCACAAATAATAGTCCAACGGTGTCAAATCGCAGCTCCGAGGTGGCCAAACGACATCAGCTCTACGGCTGATAATGCGATTTTCAAAAACAGGGTGCAAAACATCGAGTGTAGCTTCGGCTGTGTGGCACGTAGCGCCGTCCTGTTGAAACCAAATGTTGCCAATATCCTCCTCTTCAATTTTTGTGAACAAAAATTCGTTCAACATGGCCCGACAACGATCGCCATTGACTGTAACGGCCAAAAAAAGAAAAATGGCCCAATTATGCCTCTGGACCAAAATCCGCACCAAACAGTGACTCGTTTTGGGTGTGTCGGCTTTGCAATGTATGCGTGCGGGTTTTCTGTACCCCAAATGCGACAATTTTGCTTGTTTACATACCCGCCAAGATCAAAATGAGCTTCATCTGAAAAGATGATTTTTTTGGCAAAATCGGCATCTTCTCTAAGTCGATCGCAGGCCCACGTTCCCAGCGTTGTGAGCTAAGTGTTAGCATTCACGAAATAAGCACTAGTTGAAAAAAAAAACATTAGATGGCGGACCCTATAAAAATATTTCTTTTTTCAGCTGTTCGCCTAGGATTTGAACCCGGAAATCCTGCTGTAGTAGTCGGCGTTTTGCGTTGACTATGTCTATCCTTATAATATTGATAGTATGCTTAAATATACACAGTACCCCAACGCATCTATTACAGACGCCACTCAAGAAAAATTTAAAAGACAGAAGTAGCAAGCGTTACAGACCAAATTCATGGAGGCATTGAGAGCTTAAGGAAGAGAGGTAAACCGGTAACACTAAGTTGTAAAGCCTTCAGTTATAGTCTATAGAAGCCCCCAGAAATGCATTCTCCAAAAGCGATCGTTGTCCGTTTTCGATAGCCAAGGATCGTCAATATTAAATCACAAAGCAAAGTGGACGCCAAGAAACGATGGAGTTTGACAACTGGGGTTTATCTTTAAGGACATTTTTAAGTTGTTTTCAGCTGTGCGACCACTGCTGTGCTGCGCCACTTTCCTTTCCCGAAACTTTAAAATTCGCTGTTACAAGATCAATGATAGAATGGTACGAACGAAAAGTATAAAATTTCAGTGTGGACTATGTACAGGCTGTACTAGGCCTTAGAATCTTAAGAAATCCCCAGTGTCCGAAGGCGTAATCTGGTAATCAGATTTTTTTTGAAAGACCTTATCTCGACATTGAGCCGCTAATAATCTTGGATGACACTAACATAAGTCCAATTGGCATCCATTCTCTCTGAGAAGCTACACGGCTGGTTAGACTGCAGACTCAATACATTTCGAGGTCACAAATCGGTTTGTGTCAGCCATCTATTGCATTTGCAAATGAAATTTGACCCAAGCTCCCAATGAACCCAATCAAGTCCTCAGAGTAAGAAGTTTCAAGTGTGTGTATCTCCCACTTTGCTTGTCATGTATCCATGACCAATTGCCAAAAAGTGATTGTCCGCAAGACTTGTCACCGAAAAGGCCTAGTTAAGTCAAATCCAGAGCCCCACATTCGCCTACTAATTTGCATAAATCCATTCGTACGCAGTACACCCTTGAGATATTTGATCTTGAGGTAGATCGTTTCTTTTTTTTTCAAAAGAATTTCCTCGCCATTACTGTGGACAAAATTTATTCACATCTCCACGAATGTTAAGCCCACTCGAAATTCTCAGGTGTGGCTTTAGCTAGATACAGGTATGTATAAATATGTAACGATCGTATAATCTGCTTTCAAAGGTAGCGTTCAGCACGCGCAGTCCTTTTATTTCTCTTGCTAACAAGATACGAACGCACGGTATTGCATTAATTAAAACCCCACTGTCACTGTCGGTGACTGCCCCCAATGGCAATAACTAGTAGTCACCATTAAAATAAGGTAGTCGAGAGCAGCTGGGGCAGTTGGGGCAGTTACACGGTGCGTTAATGCGTACGTTGCGGATCAACTTATTTTTTTTCAAAAATAAGTTGGTTTGCGTCTCTGATAAGTGTTCCCTGAACTGCCCGGCTTGGGTGTAACACTTGCTGTCGTGAATGTCGCCCAACATAGTGACGGTGGTGGCGTTGGTGACTCGAACGTTACTTTGATTAATGGCATCGGCTGCAGTGTGGCAGTTTTTTGTTTTCAATTCTTAGTGCCACTATTCCATAGATACTCGTACTCGTAATTTTTTTCAGCATTTTTGAACTTAGGGAATTTTAATTGCATTCGGGGTGGTACTCGTTGTTCAAGTAGCCTAAGTAGCCAACTCAGGCCAGCTTAGTAATTGAAGGTAAATACAGAATTCTCCTACAACAACTCGTATTTGCGGGATTTTTGGATCAAGGATGGGGTTTTCGATTAGAGTTTGTCCATTAGAATCGAAATTATCGAATAAATTGCAACAAAATAGCGACAACAGATATTTTTACAAATGAATGCAATTAATTAATTAATTTCTTGTGTTTGAGTGGCATTTGCAATTTTAAATCGAAAAGGCTTATCTACGACTGATCTTTCAGTACGTTGCTGATACAAGTACGCCTTTGTGTGCTCATAGTGACCTCCTTTCATTGATCACTTTACGTGCGATATATGTTTTTTTTTCTATTCTGTAGTGTGTTAGCTAAAGTTTTCTTCATTTGTTTTTGTCTTCTTCACCCATCAGTACATGAACAGATTCAGATACAGATCAGGTGGTTAATAAGTGATGAATTATTGGATGGATAAGTACGGGCTGGCACGTCATGTTGATCGATGTCACAACTAACGAGTGAAGTTACGATTGTTATCTATCACGGCAATTGATGTGAGTTGAACATTCAAGAGATGGGTTTGAGGCCTTCGTAAAAGGATTGAAAGTCATAAGACATTGATGGTGCTAATTAGATTGTACTTGTAAATTTTGTTTAATAAAAAAGACAATGGCGTGACTGTTAGTAAATTAGATATCCGATTGTTCAAGTCAACCACCAGAACTAAGGCTTTTAATTTAATAGTTTGATGAAAGAATACTTTTCTTGGAGATGTTTGATCGGCCAAGATCACCTTCGATTATCAGTTGCGGTCTTCTGTTGTAATCACTGTTGATGTCATTGATTTGAAACCGCCACATCTGGCAATTCTATTCATTTGCATCGTTTACCATTATTTAGCTTTTGAAGCGGTTTTTACTTAATAACGATCATTTCCAACACTACCGCTCGTTAGAGATCAATTTAAGATGTTCACTCTATGGCAGATCTTGCAGAAGATCTGAGGATTCAAGTTTGCATATTGTAACAAAATGTTATCTTCCTATTCCCCTAAGGGTGCACGCACTTATCTGGTTCTCTCAACACCTGTTGTTTGGCCAGCAAACATCATGTGTGTAAGTGCGTCCGCCCGCGCCCTCCAACCACCAACTTCGTCTTCGAGTAAAGACAAAGTTGGAGAGTTATGGAGAGTTAGATAGTCACTCAACTAGTCAGTCGTAAGATCGATGTCGACCTATCTATTTGTCTGATCGTTAAGATTTACAATAAATAATTAATTTCTGAGTAATAAAGTTTGTACTTAAACGAATAAAGATCCTGTTTTTTTTGTAAAACTAATAAGAGATTCTTATTATATATCTATATGATAACATCTACAGAGATGAACTAAACAGAACCAGATCTGGTCTGAGCATTCCTGTCAAACTCGTTCGACTAAAGAGAATATCGATGAAGAACTCTCGCTGCTCTGCCAAAGCCGGACATCACCGAATCTTTTGATGTTAAAAAAGGCCTTAGACAGGGCGACGCGTGCTTGGAAGTATTGCGCACAACTAACAAGGCATCACCAGAGGCACAATATTTCAATATTTCGCAAATGTGTCCAACGTCGCGTTTATGCCGGCATGTCAGTGGAGCTTTTGTGAACATGGAGGCAAAAGCAGGAAAAATTAGCAAAAAAATATATGCTGTCGTCGAAGAAAGGCTATCAAGAAGGGCTAAAGCGTCAGGCTTTAAGCAAGATGTGAGCGTCGAAAACTATAATTTTGATGTGGTAAGGGAGTATACCTACCAAGGATCTGCATTTAACTCCAGTAATATCATAAGCGCGGAAATTAAGCGAAAAATAACTTGCTAACCAGTTTATCTATGGGTTAAGAAGGCAATTTAGCAGCAAGGCTCTATCTCAAGCAACGACGAGGGCACAATACAAGACATGGATACTCCTAAGTGCGGACGAAAACACTCGTAATTGCTTTGAAAGTTCTCCGTATGATATTTGTCTCCGTCTGTGAAGACATAGTGTAGAAGGGAAGGTATAGTATCGAAAGGCTTAGCCTACAGCGATTAAGATGGGCATGCACAGAACTTACCCAAGTTGATTCACGCAGCTGGAAAACCAACTTGGTACGCGTAACTGAAAGCAGCTAACTAGGGACCGAAATTGCTGAAGGGTCATGTTGATTAAGGCCCAAGACCGACCCAGTCTGTGACACGTATGGGCACACGTATGGGCACTGCGCATCAAGAAGTCCTACAAGCTATCTGAGTTCGGTTTAGCGCAATGTTCTTCAATGCTCTCCAATACATTTTAAATATCCTCGATTCTCTCTCAACAGTAAGGCAAATGCATTAATGGGTGAGGATCACATTGAATGATGTTTTCGAAAAATGTAACCAATCCACTGGCACTTCTTCTTTTGGTGTCAATCCGGCGCTTAAATAGTGCGACAAACTGCTCTCTATTGTCTCCCATTTTATCATCCATTTGCCTTGGTTTGTGATCTTTCTAGCCTACTCTGGCCATTAATACCCGGTCACTCGACGAATTTCTAATAGAACCTGCGACGTACGCTGGTGTTTGCGTTGGCTCCACCAGCATTTCACCATCTTTTTCACTCTAAGCTAAGCATCTTTATGCACGCAGTAATAATCTCTGTCAAGGATCGAATACAGTTTCTCTAAAGTAGTTTCTTCTAGGTGTTACTCATTGACCTATCCGCATAGTTAAAACTAACTACCATTTGCCGAATCCATACTGTACGAATACCTAATCTTAGTCGGCACAATAACCTTTGTTTACTTTGTCATCTTGGATGGATGCAAGCAGCTGTTCAAAACAGATATTGCCATCACTGCGGAGCACTTTGTACCTGATATTTGGATTTGTATCTCTATCGTAGACTTAATGATCCGTTGCACCAATATTTCTCTTTGTTGCGTCCAAGCTAAACTTTCAGCGATCAACAATCAATTTGCAGTGAATATCTTTAGCGATCGTGTTTCTGTTCCTCTGAGTGATCGATGGAATGTATGTTAGGTCGTTAAGAATTCGTCATGAAAGCAATCAACACTTATCTTAAGTTCTCGCGACTCCTTCGTCACCTTTCCATGGCTACTTCTTTCCGTTTCATTGTGTCATCATATCCATGATCACCTGATCAAATTACATGATTATACCCACCAGAAGCGAATAATAAAATTAACGACAGATTCCACTTTCTGCCACCGGATAGATCCAGCCAAGTCAGACTCCAACACCAGCCAAGCGAAAAATGCGGCTTAACTGGCTTAAGCGGCTAAGCCTTTGAAATCGTTTTTGGATTCTCATCACAACGCCGACTGATTGGGCTATTTGAATAGGAATCTCGGAGGTGTTAATCAAACTTCTATTAAAACGTGCGGCATCCGACACAGAGTACGAGTGTCTGACGAAAAGATCTATAAAACACTCGATCATTTCTTGTCTTATTTTTTTTATTTAATTTTTTTCAATTTTTCCTATTTTTATTCAAGCGGTAAACTTCAACGCTGTACTACGAGTAAATGCTGAGATAAATTTCCCATCAGTAGACAGCTGGCATAATGATAGACATTAGGAGTCTTTGAGTCTCACTCATTGTATGAGTGATATTCTAGTGGAACTTGTTTTATCGCCTCCAATTAATTCTGATGTGATACAGTTTGTTTGGTTAGAGTTTTTGTACTGACCACCTGTCCCTCTGACGGTGGATGTGTTCTTTTTTTCGGATTTTTTCTTGTCTCTGATTTTTTGTTAAATTTTTTATTTATTTTTTTATTGAAAGTCATTGAGGTGTTTGAGTTGGGTTGGCTTTAATGCGATCCATTAGTAATACTTTGGTCAGGCAATCTTTAAGTCTAGGTGAGCGTTTATTGTTTGGAGTAAATGGATATTTATGGTGTTTTTTTGGTTGGTGTGTAGGGGGGGAGGTGTTTGATTTTGGGGTTTTGACCTTGTGAATTGCGACTTAGTTTCTACGGCAATTGATTGGGAATGAATCGGTGTGGAATAGTCTTGGACAGCACAACGAATCGCACAAAGAAGAAGTTTCCAAAAAAAAAAACAGTGAAGTAGCTTGCTTTGTCACCTGTTTTTAGAAATATTGGAATTCGAAAGAGACGTTTAGATATTTCGAAAGGTAATCTCCGTCGAAGGTTACAGTGGAGGCTGATCAGGAAATTGGTGAGAACTTGAAACACAATTTGGGTTAGAAACAGTTTTTATTCAAGCGGTCGGAACGAATTTTCTGGTATTCAATTGATGTGGAGCTTCATGTGAGTGTCAGTCTTCAAGACTATAGAAGTTGAAGAAATACGACGGCTCACTTCGCAAATGATTGCAAAAAGGCTTAAATTGTGAAGGAGACCAAAACCATGTATATGCTGTTGACAAGAAGTACGCAATTGATAGCTGAAACTTTGAAGTATGATAGTTAGGCAGAGGCTTATGGACTAAGTGCCTCCTGAAGTAGACTAGGAACTGAGAAAAATAGAGACAAAGAAGGAGGTAGACAGAGAACGTGCTGTGGTATACGTAGTAAAGATATTGTATCGGGACCTCGCAACCGATAAACAGCCGACAAGCTATTGAAGAACTAGAGCATCGCAACTGCAACAAACATGTAAAGTCATAAAAAGTTTGATCGGCAGAATGTATAAAAGACTAGAAAGGACGCTTGCCAACGGGAAACAACAAAACTTGCATTAGACAGTGACGTCTTTCAGTTGGATTACTAATAATAGCTTTTTACTTAATACCTTGTTAACTATTAATTAATTAGTTCACAACTTAGGCACTGCAACAAGCGTAGGCAGAGGTCAGTGAACAATGAACTTCATTTATAAAATCGACTTTGTCAGCCGGACATACCATCTTATTCCAATATGTTTTGAGGGTACGATTACCTCAGATAGAAAGAGTGTTTTATAGGTAAGAATTCCTGAGAAGAAACATTGCCACGGTTGTCAAAGAAGAAGTAAAACGGCGAATTTAACGGAAGCCGAAGCTAGAGAAGTGGTGAAAGTACTGAGCCTATGGATGATAAATCGACTGAAACTTGTATTTAAAGGCGATAGGATGCCTAACCAGTAGAAGAAGAGCTTTCTCGTGGCAGAAGAGAGGCTTGTGTTACATACTCTGAAAACATACGATAGAGTTCCGGACGGCCGGCAGCGCCAGTCAATGCGGCTTTGTGGGAGGCAGGTCAACATAACGTATAACGCGATTCAAAATTTACACTTAATGATGCAAAAACATCCAAACGTTTCGAGAGATCGATTTGGATAAAGCATTCAATAGTCTTCACAACGATTTTATATAGACGGCTTTAAGATTTCAAAATGTACCCGAGACGCATACTAATGACCTTTAGGATGTCAAAATGCAATCTAAATGCACAGCGAGATTAACCAAGAAAAAGCGTTTTAACGTGGAAGCGAGTTCGGAGCGACTTCCTTTCTTTTCGACGATGATTGCGCCATCAAGAGCAACGGCGTGACAGCCCTTCAGGCAATTCTTAATATTGGGTTGTACCACATGAAATGTCAGATTTTTTTGTGGATGTAGCGATAAACGAATTCAGCCTCGAAAATGAACCACGTGGGAAGCCGGGAACGTTTGTTGACGACGATGTTTTAAGACCAACGCTGAATGCGGACCCAACGAAACCGGTGCGGGAGATTGCACAAAGCGTGGAAGTATCCCCAATGACAATATGTCGACACCTTTCTCTCATAGGAAAAGTAAAGAAAATATTGGCTTTTACATTTTTACTATAAAATCGTACATTTCATGTAGGGGCAAAGTAATAATTCGGTAAAGGCACTAGGGGACCGAATATCGGCTCTGACATCTGTCATATATAAAAGTACTCATCGTTCCGAAGTGGGAACTATTTTAGTTCGGATACATAGGCTGTGTCGAGAGTTAGGAGTGACTTAAATCTGAAGTATTCTGTGATAGAGTGACAGAAAAGTGCCACTTAAAGGTATTCTGCACATGACAGTCGATCGTCCGACGTTGTACGAGTGATATTTAAAGAAAATTACAGTGACGCGGATGAAAATTTTACGAATATCAGCGGTTGTGACAAAGCGTGAGCTTATAAGAAGTACGGGTACTCGAAGAAGTCTTTGTGAGAAGAAACCGATTGCTGAAAGTCTTTAGGCTTGTACTGTTCAACGAATGTTGAAAACAAAGATCGAAAAGCAGTGCAATCAGAAGTTAAACCCGAGTTCTTAAGAAAAATGTCGAATGAAAAATAATTGGATCAGTCAAATGCAAAAACATTAGGAAACCCTTG
The DNA here is from genome assembly GCA_949129095.1 of Volucella bombylans. Taxonomy (NCBI): domain Eukaryota; kingdom Metazoa; phylum Arthropoda; class Insecta; order Diptera; family Syrphidae; genus Volucella; species Volucella bombylans. Next base: position 1,105,172 of record OX422141.1, on the reverse strand, counting down.
GTCTTACTAACGAGGTGATCAATAATAGAACGGCCTGTAGAATGGTTAAGACTATGTTAATGTGGCCATCACTGCAAAGATGCATCTGGATTAGTTCTAAACACATTGTGATACTAGAGTGGGAGGGTGATGTTCTGGCTACCCCGGAAACTAAAGAGATTAATTGATAAATTTGTCAAGATCGGTGACCTTCAGAGAGCAGAAATCATTCAGGCTTCCTATGTATAATAGTAACTGCCTAGGGATTGTGCAACATTTAGATGTGACTTAGATTCCTCTTCCTCCTAGCTTACAATCACTTCTCCCTACTTGCTGAACATCGTTACCAAAGATATCTCAGCCAAATGCAATCTTCCATCTTCTCAGACCCTAAAAAATTCTACCAATTTATTAACACAAAAAAAAAATCCGATTGCTATCCATCAACTCTCCAATTTTCTAATATGTCCTCCGATGACCCAACAACGATCGCTAATCTATTTGCGAACTTCTTCAGTCAATCGTTTTCGGCCCAATCTGATGACATCGATCCTGAATACTTTTCTTACCTGAACAACTGTTGCCAAATATCTCCCTTGTCAGTTGAAATTACCTCAGCGCAGTTACTAGACAATATACATTAACTGAAAGACGATTTTTCTCCAGGTCCAGATGGATTGCCCGCAGTTGTCTGAAAAAAATATGCTGATACTCTAATTAATCCCCTCACTAGTATTTTCAAACTATCTTTGTCTGAAGGGCTCTTTCCTCATCTGTGGAAAAGCGCTTTTATTATCCCTATTCACAAAAAAGGACCAAAGCACGATATCACCAATTATCGCCCCATTGCTAAACTATCCTGCATCCTCAAGGTTAACATTTTCAATGTAAATCTAAATTTCCAACCAACCAACATGGTTTTCTCAAAGGCGTTTGAGTTTGTATCTAATACACTGTGCGCCCTAGAGCAAGGAATAGAAATTGATGTAATCGCCACGGACTTCAGTAAGGCCTTTGATAAAATCTCTTACAAGTTAATTCTATTCAAACTCAAAGCTCTTGGTTTCCAACCTAGACTGACCTCTTGGATTAATTCCTGCATTAAAAAACGCTACTATCTTGTTTATTTTCGTTCCCATTTTTCTGACCCAATTCTCGCCTCTTCGGGTGTTCCACAAGGCAGTCATCTCGGTCCATTAATTTTTATTTTGACTATTAAAGATGTTGTTAACGTCATAAAGCACTCCCACATCCGAGTATCTGCCTATGTCGATGATATGAAAATCTATAGACAGATCTCGAGCCTCTCTGACTCTGATGATCTTAATAGATTCTCGATATGGTGCCATAAAAACTTTCTCGAGCTCAACATAGAAAAATACCAAGCCATTTCTTATTCCCGGAGACGTTTGACACTTCCAACCCGCACCTACTACAATGCGGGACTTGAGTGTCATTTGTGATAGACAGCTCAATTTTCGCCTCCATATTGACTCCGTAATTAGCAAAGCTAACTCGGATCTCGGATTTGTCAAACGACGGTCAAAAGAATTCTCCGACCCCTATGTCACCAAATCCCTGTACATAACGTTTGTTCGTCCACTTCTCGAGTACGCCAGCGAGATATGGTCCCCTTGCTACGATTCACATATTCTGCGCATTGAAGCTGTCCAACGTAGATTTCTGCGATTCGCATTACGTGGGCTACCATGGGCTGATCACAATACCATATTCTACCCCTCTATCTTAATCGACTCAAACTACTCGGTCTCCTGTATTTGGAAAAACGTCGGAAGTCCGCCGATATTCACTTCATCCACAAACATTTAACCGGCATCATCGACTGTCCCACAATACTTTCCCAGATCCCATTTAACACCAACCCGTTTAATTTTTCGTCCGAATAATCACAATACAAGTTGTGGTCTTAACGAGCCACTGTGTCGTATGCTACGTGAAACAAATCGGATACGTCAAGTATTCGACCTCCGTTGCTGGACTACTGCCCTTCGAAATTCCCTGAATAACCATTTTTCCCATCATTAGACCTTACTTTAAGAAGAAATAGTAGTTATAAGTCATAGTTTTAAGTTTAGTTTGTTACGTATATGTTTGTATTAAACTTTCCAATAAACGGTCCGGGGTTGACAGGGGCCTCAAATCAAATTCTCCTCGCCTCTGCAGCTCCTGCAGAAATCTTTGGGTCTTTCAAGGAAACCGTGTCACATGATTACATTTTGTCCCTTCTTCTGAGATTAAAGATCCTTCTCGATCGCTTCATATCGAGTTTCGGACATATTAGCCCAAATGTCTCGATAAGTCTATCTAGGACTGGCTTTCGAGAGCATTTGACATTGTGCCATTTGTTCAGCAAAGGACATTCGTGGCTTGATCTTGTCTAGCTGCCTATGATGTATTCCTAGAGATCCTTGTCTAGCCAACTTACCAGCGATACAGTACTCTGGGGCATCGGACTATTACAATATTCGACCCGGGCATTGGATTCAGGTTGAAGCAAGCAGCGGGTTAATGAATAGCTGAGAGCTTGGCTTAGAAGACGGAACAGGACTTGAATAGACAAAGGATTGTCGTATCTGAGAAAACACGTATTCCAAAGCCGTCTTTGGAAATGGAAATTGACATACTGAAAAAGTTTTCGGATTGTCTAAATTCGCCCTCTTGCCAATGATGTTATTTCGTAAAAAGTTTATGTTATCCCATCTTTCCACTGCAGGGCACCAAGCAGCCATACCAGAAGCAAGAGTTCGTCTTACTACAGCCGTGTAGACTCAATGTATGACTTTGGGTTATCGTAGTGCCCTAGAATTTATAGAGTGCCATTTAATTTAGTCGGATGACGCAGGGTATTTTGATGTTTTTTATGAAGGGGACCAGCTATGTTTGTTGCCAAAAATTCAGCCAACCGCACAGTAGCAATGCAAGTCCCTTTAAAAATTATGTGACAATGGACATATTTATAGATATTTTAACATTTAATAAAAGAAGAGTGAGAACTCCACGAGATTACTGTAGGGTATAGGCTAACGAATTATGGACAGTCGTGTCTGACCAAATTATGTCATAAATTGCTGTACTTTCATCATATACTTCCAGCACCACCTGCCTTTTAAGAAAAAAACACTCCAACTCTAATCAAACCCTCTAATTGGCCGGTTTGATGTTCATAACTTTAGCTCAGCCATTGGTATGGTCTAGATACATTTATCTATGTTCAATAGCAAGGCACCTACTAAATCAATCAGATTTTGGTCGTCGACTAAATTAAAAAAAAAAAAAACACACTTTCGTGTGTTGTGGCCAGTAATTAAAAATTCATCTCCATCCAACTGGCTGTGAATTTAAGCACTTTTTTTTGTAAACTTCCAATGAATCATTTAGTGCAATAAAATGCGTGTAAAAAGTGGAATAAGATTAAATACTTGTATCTCAATTTTTTTATGATCTTATGATCACGATCGTGGTACGGTTGCGTGGACGTGCTTATACTTACGTTCTTGACTTTGTGCTGAATTTGAAATTTATTACTTATGCCTTAATATTGTAGGCTGTGGGTTTATCTAATTTATTAGATCTAACTGAGAAACGAAACGAAAAAATGTGAAATAAAGTCAACTTCTGAGAATGTGATTACTTGACACATTTCGCAAACGGGTAGTTAGTGCGCTTAATTGGTGAAGAATAATAAAATTGAAGAATTTTTTGTGTTTTTTTTTTTGTGTTCAACTGACTTGATGTGGTCTTGGCAGGAGGTACTCAGTACTTGACCTGACCAATACACAGGTGGAAACCAATTAAAAATCAATTTACCACATGTGGGGACTTTTTCACAAAGGTGTTCATGGTTTTCAGACGTTGTCCGACACCGAAACGGAATATCACAATTTAAGCCGGCACTGTGCAGTAATTAAAAGTCTTGGTACCACCATCTAGTGAACAAAATAGCCCACCAATCCCAGTTGGCATTTAATGACCACTTCTTGCACATCCTTCAAATTCCGTTTCGAATTTACTTTGATTTAAAAATTTAGTGGTGGTGAAGGCCTTCATTTTTTCAGCTTAACACGAGCTTAAGCTATGACTAAAGATTATACTTACAGAACTGCATAAACTGTGAGATCAAAGAAACTCATCAAGGAGATCTATGGACATGTCTTAGCTATCTCAAGCGACTGATGCGCAGTTTTCTGACTAGGTCGATGTCGCTGTACAGATCGTATAGTTTGTCGTTGAATCTTTTCCTCCCCGGGACAGAATATTTTTCGAAGGATTTTTCTCTCCAAACGACTGAGGATAACTTCATCTGCTTTCGATATGGTCCATGCTTCTGCACCATAAGGTACGACAGGAATGATCAAGGTCTTATATAGAGCCTCCTTGGTTTTTCTGCTGAGGTGTTGTTGGCAGAATTTGTAGTAGAGCCAAGGTACACAAAGTCATTTACTACCATCAAACTATAGCTGTGGGTTGTGACATTCTGTCCAATTAGTCGAGCTTGTATGTCCTTTCTTGTTGCGGCATATACTTGCTGTTCCCATCATTTACCGCTAAACGCATTTTTATTCTCTAATTGTGCCAGACTTTTGAAAGATTGTGCCTCCAGTGTTCGCTTGTGAGTTCTGCACTATTATTTCAGCTACGATGTTAAAGAAGTCACATGACAGTACGTCATTTGGTCTAAAACCTTTTTAGACATCTTCTGCACAGAAGGACGTGTTTGGCAAGAATGCCAAAACTAGATATGGCTCTATAAATGCTTTTATATGCGGCCTTAAAATCAATGAAAAGATGGTATGTACCGATTTGGACTGCTTGAGTTGTTTTCAACATCTGCCGGAGTGTAAAAATTTGGTCGATTAGGTCTTGAAGCGCACTGACAGGGACTAATCAGGTTGTTGGTGAACAACTTCCGACGTTCACACAATGTGGCAGGTAAGGACTTGTATACGGTGCTGAGATTCCATTCACCAGCCATACACTCTTGTGACCAGATCTGAGAAATGAGTTGGTTCAGGTTCTCCACAAATTCATTTCCATCAGCTTTGAATACCACGGCGGGTAAGTCGTCAGGTCAAGCTGATTTGTTGGATTTTAGCGTGTAGATATTACTATCCTTACTTCGTTCTGGTCAGGTGGACGGATGTATGGCTATCATCATCTAGGATGAATGGTTGTTTCTTCTCGACAAGCCAATATTTCTAGAGTCTCTTCTCCTTGTAGAGCGGCTCTCGGGCTTCATTGCAGCACCGCTTTGTACCCTCCTTGTTTAGCTGCATGTACTTGCGGGCGCTCTCCATCAAACCAGGTATTTCTTTATGGTGGTCGGTTGAAACCCGGCACGTCAGTTACGGAGTCTCTGATAGCACATAGGCAGGATTTGTTGAGAGATTTCGGGATACGCGTCGGCTATGATTCTGGCGGTCCCTTGCGATTGATTGCAGCTTCTATACGTTATACCTTCTCACAGTAGTTCTTCTTTTTTGTGGCGCTAGAGAAATCCGTACTCGCAACTTGATTGCAACAAGGTGGTGATCCGAGTCAATGTTGACTGTCCGGAACGTTCGGACGTCCATGATACTGGAGGCATACTTTACGTCTATCGCAAAATGATCAATTTGATTTGACTTTTGATGTCTTATTTCTATTTCTTCCCGCCGAAATGTCAATAAGCCTAAGTCCGTTGGTAGACATGGTGTCATGTAGGCTATGCTTACCAGCTGTCCCACCAAAGATGTTCTCTTTTCATATCGGAGTCGGAAGCTCAGGACTTCTTGCCTAAGTCTGCGGCATATTGCAAATGCGCATCCGAATAAGCGCATATCTTTTCATTATAGCAATCATTTTCCTTATGTCCAGCCCATCCGGATGGCGGTGACCTGTTAAGGGTCCGAATATTCCACGTGCAAGGACCATCAATGCTGAGTCCAGTTTGATTAGTTTTTTCGTCACACCCTGTGAGCCCTATGACGTCGTAGGCCAGTATAATGATTCCCATTTTAGCCTGCACGAGTAATGCGCTTACCGAGGTCCTCGACTGGGAGGTAAGACAAGCACTTCGCTACGAACTAGATTGTTGCGCTGCTGGTCAAGTTCAAGTTATTAGACAATCGCCGCGCTGGTACCCAGATGAAGTTATACAGAAGTTAAAAATATGTATAGGGGAGCTAAGAATGGCTGGTATACGAGTAATTAGTTTCACAAAGCGAAGTGACACTGCGTTCTCCCCAACAGTACTAGACTTCAAGCCTATAACACCTTTTTTTAGAAAGATTCGAAGCAAGTGTCGTTTCCGGGGATACCTTGAAGAGCAAATCGAAGATACATAACTACGTTGAATATGCTGAATTATGGACACATGAACTCATTGAAATGGTGACCATTGACCAAACTGGCATTCATCCTGTGAATTTAGAGGCATCTGGTCACGTTGGGTTTGGAAAATTATTTCCGTAAAGCCAAGAAATGTGCTAGCTATAAGGATTATCAGATCAACGTGTGAACGGAAATTTTGCTCCCTGTCCTACAAAATGGTAAGCCCGTGGAGGGATTGGACTAGGAAACAGGTTGCACTAGGGTGATAAAATTACAGATTGGCATTTGGCAATGTAATTATACCTATCGAGGTCATCTTGAAGAAGTTTGGTGTCTTAGCTTTTGGAAATATGGAATCATGAGACAAAAGTGTTTAATAACCGCACCAAGATCGTTTATGGTTACGATGAAAAGAAGAGGACCTAAGTGGCTGAGTTGTGGAACACTTGAAGTGGTTCAAAAAGGAGCTGAGAGTAGGCGCATTAAAATAAACAATATAAAAGCGATAAAAAGATATCCATTTTAACAATAAGGGCCTAAAGGCAGAAAACTTATCAAAAGCTTGAATAAAATCAGTACAATCTCGTTGCTGATCTAGGGCTGAGAAGAAAAAGGACGAGAATCCAACAAGATTTGTGGTAGTTTATCTATGTTTTTGGGAAGAAAGTTCAGGGCCTTATAAGAATGAGTATAGGCACAGAAGAGAATTTAGTAATAAGACGGTAATTCTTTAATTCTTTCCTGTTTATCAGGTTATTGGAGAACGTCTTCAAACTTCAGGAACTTCAGGGATAAACGAAATAAGTAGGAAGGCATGGTTGGAGAAATTCTTTTTAAGGGACTCGACGATCAAAGGTGAGATAGAAGAACTGACCAACGGGAGACTTAGTAGGTAATTGAAGTACAAGCAGTCCGATACCCGAAGTTGTCGGTATGTGATTGCTTAAAGAAGGTGGCAAAGAACTTGGCGATGGTATCGGTTGATGATTTGTTTTCTTTAGAGAGGGAAGGAGAGTAACCTACGGACTAGCTTACATAGTCATAATTTGACTCAGCGATCAGATTGCAGCGACTTGTTCTCAATGGCAGAGGTTTCCATCACGCTGCACGACTGCACAGGGAGCTCATTCTATAACATGCTTCGTTTGTCTTCATATAGTGTAGTTTAGTCTAAATCACTTAGATTGTCTTCCTCACCTTCTCATCTCGTTGTCAGAAACTGCAGGGCTATTCCACTTCACGGTATAATCCACGGCAATAACATAGACAGCAGTTGTATCCCTGGAAGTCGATGCATTTGTAAAGGCATCAATCTTTATCAGAAAGTTTTTTGTGGATCTACGAGTAATAGGGAGAAAAGTTACTAAAAGGAAAGCTGTGATTGAAATCGGATCTCGTCTGGTATCCGAAGGTTGCATACTAATGGTTAAGCATCCTTGTAGCCATGCATCCCTTGACTTATGCGATTCCACCATGAATTAGAGATATTTTCTAAGAGGTTCACTCGAACATTAACGTTTTCCAAAGTGCTGACAGCTGGAATGTCATTGTAAATGAGCGTTGAGATGGGGTATGAGGCGGAACTCATTTTGATTTCTAAAGAACGACCAAACATTTATACTATCTTCAAAGATTGTCTGCTTCTTATATTGGAAATCTACATGAGAACATGCCTGTTCTCTCATGTCCATCCAAGAACTGTTTGTGATCATATCAGCTGCGGTTGATGACTTTTTTCTAATTCCCAATTCATATTCATAAAGAGCTGTTAATTGTGCTTCAATTCTCATTTTACCTATGCCATAGAGAGACCATTTCAACAAATCCCTTGAGCTTATAACAGCAATCTTTTAACTAGAAAGTAAAAGTATTTAACAATGTCAATCACTGAATAGTTGTTTGCATAGCAAAAATCTACTAAAACACTTCCTCTGACGAACTGGGACAACTAATTTCCTCGTCTGTTTCCTCAAATTTCATGCCGAATTGGGCCACAACTTTTTCTCATTCGAATTTGACAGGTGAGTTCACCTCTTTACTCACATCTGTCAAAGTATCAATTACATGGAAATTGGTTTCATATAAAATTTACCTCAATGACAAACCTGTCATCTCGTGCAAAATGTCAAAATAAGGTGACGCTATTCTGTCAGATGATGTATTGCAGTTTCGTTGAGCCACGCGAGAAACTTTCTCAAAGTGACACTTGTGCTTTTCCATACATTTTAATCATAACCTAAAAATATCAGCTGACTTGTTATGTTGTTAAACTATGTGCCGCTTTGATTTGTCTTTGCAGAAAAAATCTACAGTCACACAGAGAAACAACGCTATGATGGATGGTATAATAATTTGGCACATCCGGATTGGGGATCTGTTGGTGAGTATCTATTGCGAATTTGTTTCATCCTACCAATGTTATACCATTAATGAAGCCGTTTTGATACGCCGGAATTCAATGTTGGTCATGCTTTGTCTTATGCTCGACGAACCGTATGGGTGATATCTTGATTGATTGATGAGGAAAATGTTTTCGACGGTAATCAATACTTTTTTTCTCTCTAAAATCGATCGATTGGTTGGCGATCTATTGTTTGAAGAAGGATAGAGAAGTTAATGATTGATGGAGTACTCCGATATCCCAAAACAAAAAAAAAACAGAAAAATGTTTAACAAGATCATGTTATTGCTGAAAATAGGAAGCATTTATGGTGTTCATTAATAGATTAAACAACGGGAGGCACGTTAAAGTATTTAAGTAATAACGAGTCTAATCAGAAATCGTTCAGAGCTGTCATCTTTGTTGCTGCACCCCATTAATGGTACAATGTGCTCCTCGTAGTGGTTTGCTTTGTTGCAGCAAATGGTACGTATGTACGATCACACGAGTATCTACAGACACTTGTGTTGCCTTCAGTTGTGGAATAGATGTGAGCGGTTGTTTTCTTTATTCGTTTGTTATTTCCTCGAGTGCGATATACTGGTTAAAAACCTTGAGGTGGGCAGTTGGATTGAAACATTGTACGAGTCGATGCGCGATCGCTTTTAAGTTCTTTGTTGGCAAGTTTACTCGTCATGAAGTGGGTACATACCTCTGACCATTTGCAATGGATGCCAAGCAACGAGACTGAGTTTATGTTTGCTTCTATGACGTGGTGTAATTTTTGCATCAAACAATGTGACAGCTGTCACAAAGCAATTGCACAAAAAGCCTTTTGGTTGTATAAAGGAGAAGCAGGTGTGAATCCCATGATTAATGACACTTCACAATGAACACGACCACAAGGAACATAAGTATTCATGTATATCGAAACAGCTCCTAATCGCTGACGCATCTTCAGACCTGAGTGTCAACTTTAGGGATCTTGTCATCAAATGCTGGTACAACAGAATCCAATAAAAATAATTTCAGATACTCAACCAGTTAAGCCACTTTGGCGCCGACTTCTCTGTCTCTTGACACTGCGTCACTAGCAAGACTTGCTGGTTTGTTTGTTTGTGTGCATATGTAAGGCACCCAAACAATCCAGCTCTGATTCATCAACACCAACTTCCCCATACCAACAACATGCCATTTGAATGAGAAAATACCAAAGCCCCTGTAATTAGTAAATAATACACCCCGCAGCTGGCAGATATTGTTACCGTAAGTCCGGCACATACTCGTACTCGTAACTTGCACTTTCCGGCATTGGAACCGGTTGCCTCAATAAACGTGATTCACTTAACCCAGCAACGCTAAACTAACTAAATTCCAAGTTGGGAAATTCAATTAATATTCGATGCGTCCCTTGTTCCCTTCTCTTCTGTCTTTCAGATAGCCACCTGATTCGTAAGGCTCCACCATCTTACTCGGACGGGGTCTATGCCATGGCAGGTTCGAATCGACCTTCAACTCGTCGATTGAGTCGTCTATTCATGCGTGGTCGTGATGGTCTTGCCTCAAAGTACAACCGTACAGCTATGTTGGCCTTCTTTGGCCAAGTGGTGGCCAATGAAATCGTGATGGCATCAGAATCTGGCTGTCCCATTGAAATGCATCGCATCGAGATCGAGAAATGCGATGAGATGTACGACAAAGAATGTCGCGGTGATAGGTACATACCGTTCCATAGGGCCGCCTATGATCGAAATACCGGACAGAGTCCGAACGCACCAAGGGAACAGGTAAAGTTCCACATGACTACCATATCTCCCGTCGTTTCAGGATTACTAATGAATTATTCATTTGCCCTTTCCAGATTAATCAGATGACAGCGTGGATAGATGGGAGTTTTATCTACAGCACGTCGGAGGCATGGTTGAATGCTATGAGATCATTTCAAAATGGTACCCTGCTGACGGAAAAAGGCGGACGGATGCCAGTGAGAAATACCATGCGGGTGCCACTGTTCAACAATCCTGTGCCGAATATGATGAAGATGCTGAGTCCAGAGAGGCTGTTCCGTAAGTAGAAATTATAAAAAAATAAAATCTTTAGGTTCCACCGAGATTTGAACTCGGATCGCTGGATTCAGAGTCCAGAGTGCTAACCATTACACCATGGAACCGCTTAAAACCGGTGTGGTGAAACTTTGTCCATAAATATGGGACTCTCAGGAAAGTTGAAGGAATTTATTGATTTTTGGTTGGCATCGGGAAAATTGGATTAAACCAACAACAAGGGTGAAAAGATACAGCATCTTGCAGTGAGAACATTGACGTAAATAAAGGATAATCTTGTGTTGAAGATGCGACAGCCGACATTGAAAAGCTTCGCAAAGCTTTTGACTGCAGAATTTGTTATTACCCTAAAAGTATGCTTTGGATTTTTTTTCTTTTTTTTCTACACAGGGAAGGTACCTGGAGATTGGGCCTTGGGATGTACGAGTACATCTGGTCTGGCTTACACGTATTTCTTTTGAAGTACTCACACTTGAAAGACACAACAATAATCTGCGAAATAGGAAAAAAAAATTGGGAATGCCATCCCTTCTCACCTTTTCATCTGAAGATAGACAGGAATCCTTTAAGTTCTTCTTTCAGCAGTGTTTGCATGGGGCACTTGGCGTCTATTCTTGGCATTCTTTGGATTCAACTTAGTTCAATGGACAAGTGTCCTATTGACAAAATTTATGATGCATCCGGGGGAAGATATAAACTTTTCGTGCCAGTTGCCTTAAGTCTAGTTTAGTTTTCGGGTATACGATGATGCCAAGGTATCTGGCACTATGATGCTTTGGAAACGGACATCAGCAGGCAACCTGTATGGACTTTGTTTGGAAGAAAAGCAATGGACTTACGGTAATAAAAACTGAAAGACTTGGAGAGTCATCGAAGATTATGCGGGCAGCAACCATCAATACATAATCTTCGAATCCAACACGAGTTCCAAGGTGGACGAAGTGCTTCTCACGTCTGTGAACGAAGAAGGAAAAGGTGTTGTACTCCAACTTGAAGGTGCTGTAGAAAGAAAAGCTGAAACCACGATGCAACTCATACGGCTTCCACGTGATGCTTCTATGCCCCGAGTGAGTAGCTCTAACAGAAAGTGTACTGATGGATGGAGGAGATAACCGCGCTTCGGAGAAGATTCTATCGGAATTCAGACCCAATAAATCCGAGCTCAAGAGGGCCATCAAAACGAGCAAAAAACAGTGAGAGGGTCTTTGTGAGACGTCAACAGTGACCACCTGGGGACTAGGCTATAAGGTCACCATGCAAAAACTAGGAATTCGGGCGACCAACTCTGCCCTAAGTAAAGAAAATATGGAGAGCATACTACTCGTAGACCCCGGCATGACCCTGGCCCAACGCCAAATTCCAGCTTTCAGCTAGGAAGAGTTGAGTCTAGCGGTGAAAGCCCTATATAACCGAAAGACCCCCGGACCTGACGGAATACCGGTGAAAGCGATTGCCCAAACATGTCCGCAGCTACTGCTGAACGTGTACAACACATGCCTTAAGAAAGGGTCTTTCTCAGGAGATGGAAGACGCAAACGCAAAGAAGACCCGGATTCCTCATCTGAGTACAGACCACTTTGCATGCAGGACACCGCAGAGAAATTCCTAGAAAAGATGCTGACCTGTACACGAGACAGTATGGCTTCAGAAAAGTCCACTCTAAGATCGTAGCTATCGAAGATGTAGTAAAGGCTGACTACTCCAAGAAGATCGTACTGTTGGCAACTCTGGATGTGCGAAATGTCTTGAACATACTTGAACTATTGAAGGCCCTCTAAGAATGGAAATCACCCCCGGAGTAGCACAGGGATCTATCCTGGAACCTGACATACATACATCGCATGGAGATGCCTGAAGAACCCTACCTGGTAGGGTACGTAGATGTACGCTGTGATTAAAAGCCGCGGAGAACGCGCAAATTAAGCTGAACTAGGTTATGAGGTGGTTGACTTCCTGGATTAATGAACAGGGTCTTATACAAAAATCCAAGATAGTCCTTCTGACCAAGAAGAGAATCCCGACCATCGTAAACCCGAAGTTATAACAATCAAGGAAGCAGTGACATACTTGGGACTGACTATCAATGCGAAAACCAGCTCCTGATAAAGTCGGTATCGGAACGAGCGTCGAAAGTCGCAATATCACTAAGCAGACTAATGGCAAAAGTAGGGGTACCTCTAGCCAGAAAACGAAGATTACTAATGTCAATCACACACGGGAGTCTTCTGTGAGATCTGGGCAGACGCACTCCGACAAGAAAAGTACCGGAAGAAGATGGCAGCAGACGCGGAGCTCTACGCGTGGTAAGCTTGTAGTCGCAGAAGTGACCCCTATCGATCTCCTAGCTGGAGAAAAGAAGTAGAGAAAATAAGAGAAGGTAAAGAAGCTCATGAAACGGTAGTGACAAAGTGTTTGAACTCGGAAAGTAGAGGACGATGGACTGCGAAGCTTATCAAGGACATGGTTTGGACGGAAACACGGCGGAATAAACCACTCGTACAACGTCACCCAGTTTCTCACCGGACACGAATATTTCAACGCCATTCTTCACAAGTTCGGTAAAGCAAACACTCCAGCCTGCCAGGACGGGAACGTTCCTGTATACGTGAAAACTATACTTTTACCGTTTGCAGGAGGTTGGAAGTAGCATCGTAGTAATCGGACCAGAAAACATGGTCGAAAAGATGCTAACGAGCTATCACGTCTAGAGCCAAATTTGTTCTGCGTCCCTGTTTACGATAGCTACATCTTCGTCTTCCAATTTCGTGTACATAATGGATTGAAGTTAATTTTTTTATAGCGACCACATCATGGACTATAGAATTCGATGAGGGTATCCCTGCCGTTATTGAAGTCAACTGCCTGTAGAATTTTTATCACGCCCACCATGATGTCGTCCCCGAATCCGATTTCTAGAACCTTAGGCGCCGCATTTTATCTGAATTTATTCTTCAACAGCATGGGACCTAGCGCCAAGCCTTGTGGCATACCACCAAATATTTCACACACCGAAAGCGTTGAGTCCACATAGAAGACAATAGAACGAGGGCTACTTAGAAGTCACAGTAAACGCTTTTAATGTTCAGAAAAATGCACTCTTGCTTATCATTCCAATACAGAAAGGTGACAGATTTTCAGTTGTCACACCTTAGTGAGGTAAACTTCGGACTGTCTGTAATTAGTCTATCCAAAATCGGATTGACCCCTGCTCGAGTATCTAAAAAAGTCCGCCCATATCTTATATCATGGGAATCCGAACTATACCGAACTATCCGTCAATTAGTTTTTTTTTTGTTCAATTTCAGTTCTCGGCGATCCACGCACCAATCAAAATCCAGCTGTTCTATCTTTTTCGATTCTCTTCCTACGATGGCACAATACCGTGGCTAAAAGGGTAAAAGCACAACATCCCGATTGGAGTGACGAGGATATCTTCCAGCGTGCTCGCCGCATTGTTGTTGCCAGTGTCCAAAACATTATGCTCTATGAATACTTGCCAGCGTTTTTGGGATCCAAACTCACCCCTTACGACGGCTACAAACAAGATATTCATCCTGGAGTAGGTCATGTATTTCAAGCAGCTGCCTTTAGGTTTGGTCATACGATGATACCGCCGGGAATCTATCGTCGTGATGCGGAATGTAATTTCAAGAGTACGCCAATGGGTTATCCTGCCATCAGACTATGCGCCACATGGTGGGATTCAAGCGTAAGGAAAAAGTCTTCTTTTACTCCCCATTTACTCATGACTAATTCTTGGTGTTTAGGACTTTCTAACAGATACAACGATTGAAGAGATCCTTATGGGGATGGCATCGCAAATTTCTGAAAGGGAAGATCCTGTTCTCTGTGCCGATGTAAGGGATAAGCTATTCGGACCGATGGAGTTCACTAGACGCGATTTGGGAGCACTGAACATCATGCGCGGACGAGACAACGGTCTGCCTGATTACAATTCTGCTCGAGTGGCATATGGCCTTACTGAGAGGAAGGAATGGATGGATATAAATCCAGAACTCTTTGCTGTACAGCCGGAACTACTAAGGTTTGTATGGGCTTTTATCTAGTTTAGACACAGTGACCATTTGACGTGTTTCATTTTCAGAATGCTCATATCAGCCTACAACAACCAACTGGATGACGTAGATGTTTATATTGGAGGAATGCTTGAATCCTACGGTCAACCAGGCGAACTATTTGCCAAAGTGATCAAGGAGCAATTCTCACGTCTACGAGACGCTGATCGATTTTGGTTTGAGAATGAACGAAATGGCATCTTCACCACTGAGGAGATAGCAGAACTTCGTAAGATCACCATGTGGGACATTATAGTTAACAGCACTGACGTCAATCCAGGCGACATTCAGAAAGATGTATTCATGTGGCACGAAGGTGATCCATGCCCACAGCCGATGCAACTTAATGCTTCGGAACTGGAACCATGTACCTATCTTGAGGGATATGACTACTTTTCCGGATCGGAGTTGATGTTTATTTATGTTTGTGTGTTCCTGGGCTTTGTGCCGATAGTTTGCGCCGGAGCTGGCTACTGTGTAGTGAAACTCCAGAACAGTAAACGAAGGAAACTTAAGATTCGACAAGAGGCGCTTCGATCCACTCCAGCTCATAAAGGCTCCGTGGACAAGATGATCGCCAGAGAATGGCTACATGCGAATCATAAACGACTGGTCACTGTTAAATTTGGCCCCGAGTCGGCCATTTATACCGTCGACAGAAAGGGAGAGAAATTACGGGCGTTCAGCCTTAAGAACATCGATGTTATCACTGTCGAGGAGTCTGCAACTAATCACATCAAGAAGAAGCCGTACATTTTGATGAGAGTTCCAAACGATCATGATTTGGTACTAGAACTCGAATCCTATGGAGCTCGTCGAAAGTTCGTCAAGAAGCTGGAGGATTTCCTAATTCTACACAAAAAGGAGATGACTTTGGTTGAAGTTAACAAAGACATTATGCTTGCCCGGGCTGAAACACGTGAACGAAGACAAAAACGTTTGGAGTACTTTTTCCGTGAAGCCTACGCCTTAACATTTGGCCTGCGTCCGGGAGAACGTCGAAGAAGATCTGATGCATCAACTGATGGTGAAGTGATGACTGTCATGCGGACCAGTTTATCCAAGGCCGAATTTGCTGCTGCTCTCGGTATGAAACCGAACGACATGTTTGTGAGGAAAATGTTCAACATCGTGGACAAGGATCAGGATGGACGAATCTCATTCCAAGAATTTCTAGAAACGGTGGTGCTCTTCTCGCGAGGAAAAACAGACGACAAACTGCGGATTATATTTGACATGTGCGACAACGATCGCAATGGTGTAATCGACAAGGGCGAGCTAAGTGAGATGATGCGTTCACTTGTTGAGATCGCAAGGACTACAAGTTTGGGTGATGATCAGGTTACCGAATTGATTGATGGTATGTTCCAAGACGTAGGTCTCGAACATAAGAACCATTTGACATATCAAGACTTCAAGCTGATGATGAAGGAATACAAGGGCGACTTTGTGGCGATCGGCTTGGATTGCAAAGGTGCCAAACAGAACTTCTTGGACACGTCGACGAATGTAGCTCGAATGACATCATTCCACATTGAACCGATGCAGGATAAGCCACGGCATTGGATGCAGGAGAAGTGGGATTGTTACATCACTTTTCTGGAGGAGAATCGCCAAAATATCTTCTACTTGTTCCTCTTCTACGTGGTCACGATCGTGTTGTTTGTCGAGAGATTTATCCGTAAGTGTCCGTAGTCCGTTCGTGTTGATTTTTCTAAATGTCTTGCGGTTTTTCTTTCAAGACTATTCATTCATGGCGGAGCATACTGACCTGAGGCATATCATGGGTGTTGGCATTGCGATCACCAGGGGATCTGCAGCTTCTTTGTCGTTCTGTTACTCGTTATTGCTGCTCACGATGTCAAGGTGGGTTCCTCAATGATGAAAGATCACTGAAATCACATAAAATCGAATTTGTTTCAGGAATCTTATAACCAAGCTCAAGGAATTCCCCATACAACAGTACATTCCTCTTGATTCTCATATACAATTCCACAAGATCGCTGCCTGTACTGCACTGTTCTTCTCAGTGCTACATTCCGTGGGACATATTGTCAACTTTTATCATGTTTCAACTCAATCACATGAAAATTTGAGATGCCTGACTAGAGAGGTTCATTTCGCGTCGGACTATAAGCCAGACATTACCTTCTGGCTATTCCAAACGATCACTGGTAAGTTGGCGTTGCAATAAAGTGTTGAAGACCCTGATGATTCTTTCTTTAGGCACAACTGGAGTCCTACTCTTCATCATCATGTGCATCATCTTCGTCTTTGCTCACCCAACAATTCGGAAGAAGGCTTACAAATTCTTCTGGAACATGCATTCACTCTACATACTGTTGTATATTCTCTGTTTGATTCATGGCTTGGCACGACTGACGGGTCCACCAAGATTCTGGATGTTCTTCTTGGGTCCCGGATTGATCTACACTTTAGACAAAGTATGTTCTTTCTCCATTTTCTTAAGATAAACCTGACACTTTCTTCCATTTCAGATTGTCTCATTGAGAACGAAGTACATGGCACTGGATGTCATAGAAACCGATCTACTTCCATCCGATGTGATCAAGATAAAGTTCTACCGTCCACCGAATCTAAAGTATCTTTCTGGTCAATGGGTTCGTCTGTCCTGTACTGCCTTTCGTCCACATGAGATGCATAGTTTCACACTAACCTCAGCACCACATGAGAACTTCCTTAGTTGTCATATTAAAGCCCAAGGTCCATGGACATGGAAACTACGAAATTACTTCGATCCTTGCAATTACAATCCTGAAGATCAGCCGAAAATTCGCATCGAGGGACCTTTCGGTGGCGGTAATCAGGATTGGTATAAGTTTGAGGTCGCCGTAATGGTCGGTGGTGGGATTGGTGTGACTCCTTATGCGTCGATTTTGAATGACTTGGTATTTGGGACTAGCACCAATCGATATTCTGGAGTGGCTTGCAAAAAGGTCTACTTCTTGTGGATATGTCCATCGCATAAGCATTTTGAATGGTTTATCGATGTGTTGCGTGATGTAGAGAAGAAGGATGTGACCAATGTCTTGGAGATTCACATCTTTATCACGCAGTTCTTCCATAAATTTGACTTGAGAACAACGATGTTGGTAAGTTGAGGGAATGAATTTTGTAATTTCTGATTAGCAGAGTTATTTTTTGGTTGCAGTACATCTGTGAGAATCACTTCCAACGTTTGTCAAAAACATCTATATTCACCGGTCTGAAGGCGGTTAACCACTTTGGCAGGCCAGATATGTCGAGTTTCCTGAAATTTGTCCAAAAGAAGCACTCATATGTAAGTATAACCAGTAATCACTAAGCGTATGTACAATTTAAAGGAGTAAATAACGAGTTGGCAAGCATGCATGTCAGGTGCTCCTAAAACATCTCTGCACCTGCTAGATAGGATTCAAAACCGTGCGATAAAACTTATTGACGATACTAATATCAGTCAATCAATGGACACACTCGAACACCGACGAAATGTCTCGTGTCTCACTTTGTTTTATCGCTACTTCCACCACCAGTGCTCCACTGAAATCGCCAGTAGCATTCCGCCCATTCAAACTTTCAACCGTAACACCCGTCTCGCTATGAATGCTCATCAGTATACCCTCAAGCCCATTTTCGGACGTACTCTAAAATATCGTGATTCGTTCCTAAGCCGTACAACTCGCTTATGGAATGCCCTGCCGATCTCTGTATTTCCTGGTCGTTATAACTTGCAAACATTTAAAAACAATGTACTTCGGTACCTCTCTTTTCTTCCTCCCTAAATTTCCTTTGCCCGCGCTGTGTACAATCACCTTAAGGGTACTCAAACCCCTTGAGCGCGCGCTCATTATAAAAAAAAAAAAAAAATGCTCGTATCTGTAAAATGTCGGTCTGCGTCTGTGAAGCCACCCTCAATATATATTCTGGCACGATTTTATCTGGAAATATTTTATACTTGCATTTCGTCTAGGTGCTAGGCCAGGTGAACCTGGCCTTCAACCAACAGACTTCTCCAACTAGAACGATATGTCTCCATCTGAACCTTGGGCCGCACTCAAGTTGGTTCAGGTCCGCTTCTACTTGCGTGCGTAACATTGGCAGCAGTCATCTTCCGCTGCGCCATCACTCGGTGTTAGAAGACTCTTTGGGCCGGAAGACGTCGGATCCGTAGGCGTCTAATGTCGATGTACAGTTCGTGGTTGTCCCACTTGGTTGAATCTCCGCTTCCTTCTCTGTCAATACAAACAGGGGCGACAATCACGCGAAGTATCCTTGTCTCGATACTCCTAAGTGGTTTTTCATACGCTTTCGACAAGGTACAAACCTCTGCGCCAAAGAGCAGTACCGGGATAATAAGGACCTTGTATAAACCCAGTTTGGTCTTACGAAAGGGGGTTGAGTTACCCAAGTGCTTCTCAAGTGCCCATCACATCAATGTCATCCGAGTACGGTCTATTCATTAACGACTGTGATGGAACAGCGAGAATTCTCCATAATCATCCTTCATAACCTGACGAATTTATATAGCTTGACCTGATATCGACCAACCAGACCGCTCATGGA
Organism: Volucella bombylans; assembly: GCA_949129095.1. Lineage (NCBI taxonomy): Eukaryota > Metazoa > Arthropoda > Insecta > Diptera > Syrphidae > Volucella > Volucella bombylans. The sequence continues at coordinate 1,085,781 of OX422141.1, read as the reverse complement.
TGGTTTTAGATGTTCACAATAAATGGCAGAAAAGATTTTACAGGCTGTACCTAGGAGCCTTATTCCTCTGCAGCTGGCACAGTCAAAAGTGTTTCCATTCTTGTGAATTAGTTGGGCATGCTTTCCTCTGACTATATTTTACAGATGAGCTGGTACACGTTCCCAACCAGGTCATCTGCAGCTGTTTTAAATAGCTCAGCAAGTATTCCTTCTGCACCAGCAGCTTTATAGGACTTAAGGTTCGATATTGCTACCTTAACTTCGTTTATTTTTCTATTCTTGGAAATGTCTGTCGTTAGCATGCAGGGTTCATTCTGCAATCCGTTTTAACCATCACCGTTATTATGCAGTTGATGGAAGTAGCCTTGCCATATTCTCAGCATCGAATGCGACTCTGCTACTAGCTGCCCATGTTGATATTTACAGGCTAAATTCTGGCTTTATATCTGGCAAGTTAGGTTTGTTAAAGGTCTGATAAAGCTTTCGAACACGATTCCTGCACTAACATCTCACCATTTCCCCGATTTCTTTTATTTCCAAAAAGTCTTTCCTTCGTTATTAGCATTGACTCGAATATGAAATGGGTTGTCAGCGTCTCAGTAGTAGTTAGTATGCTTAGTCGGCACGTAAGAGACGAGTCGCTATTCCTTCGGAGACAACAAAAAACCGTAGATCACTCTTTCTATGAACAACATAAGTAATTAATTCCCTGAACGTGTGGGCCAAGGGGAAAACCATCCTGATTGTGAAAAAAGATCTTCAATTTGGCAGTTCAGAGTTCTGGATATGAGCAAGTGACAACACGATCGCCGTACTTCTCATATGATACATCCCGGGGCCAGATGAGCAACCTGATATAGCCTCAAAAATATTGGTTATCAAGGAGAGTTTTCCGCAGAGATTTACTCCTCATTGAAGGTGTTGTTTTGTTACGTTAACTTTAAGGCCTTTCATTCCTGATCCTAGCCCTCTGATCTAATGCATGACTCATTTACAATCATACAGTGTGTTCAAAAAACCGTGCGTCAAAAAACCAATGAAAAATGCCAGAACTTTATTAAAGTATGTGGTTTTTTCCCCTGAAGCCTCTGCTTCATTCAAGACTACACATTTTCTATTGAATTCGCATCAGGACATTGGGACCATTTTCAACTGCGATGTTTTGGATCGTTATTCTCTTGCAAAGTCCGTGTCATAATTGTTTGATCCATGCCGAGATTCGGCAGACTTTAGCAAACACTTTTGGTATATTTTTACCATGAATTGTTCATCAAGGTTTTGTGTGGATACTATACAATTTCCTAATCCTTTGGCCAAGAAGCATCTATAAACGTGAACTTCTGCTGGATGTTTTCGGGTGCGTAGCCGAAACTTTTCACATTTTTTTGACAAGGATTTCTTCGAATAATTATAAGGTAAAAACTGACGCATCCGTAAATATGATGTTGCTCCAATCCCGGTCCAAATTCTGCATTGCCCAACTTAGCCTCTTTTCAATATGTTTTTGGGTTAGTAGCGGCATAGGTTTGGTACTCCTGTTTTTGATGCCAGATTCTGGCAAACGCCGTCTTCTTTTCTGCACCAGATAGCTCCAACCTTGTTCACCGATCGCCCTTAGATCATATGTATTTTGTCCAAGTCACTTGCGTTTAGTTCATTCAAATTCTTAATATAATTATTTTTTGTTTCACTGACAGGTCTCAAAAATAGGAGTGTTCTCCTGCGGCCCAAGACCTCTCACCAAGAGTGTTATGTCCGCCTGCGATGAAGTCAACAAAACTCGAAAGCTACCCTACTTCATTCATCATTTCGAAAACTTTGGTTAAAAACGAGAGGCTTGTTTGACTTTAAAGGAAGGGCTGCCGTGTTTTACCTCAGCCCCTACCTCAAAGCAAACACTAGTTCTGTGTACAGAAACGCTGGCTGTAACAAACATGGAAATCGGAACGAAAAAAAAAAACTAAACAACAAATCAAAAAAGTCTAGTGAAAACACAACAAACAATTTACAAAAAAAAAACATCATTTTCTCATTTAGCAAATTTATTTTATTTTTTTATAAATATTTTTAAATTTATTTTGTACATATAAGTATTTAAAAAAATTGGTAAAAGTGATTTGTGAATGATGAGCAACAAAAGGAAGAACTTAAACTGAGAACCATTCAATAGATGGTAGTTAAAAATAAATAAAATGAGAACCGAAGGATGAAAAGTATTTATTGTTTGTAAAATAAAAGCGAATATTGTGTAATTTTAGTTTATAAGAAATTATTCAATAAAAACAAAAAACAAAAACATTAACGCTAAGTGATTGAAAATAGCTGTAGAGTAGTGTGTTTAATTTCATTGGGAGCATAAGAACCCTATTTTCTTAAATAGTGTTCGGTTTGTCAGTATACTACATCGCCCCATAAGAAGTAATCATAAATAATGATCATGATCTCGGTGTCAAAATCACTGATCCTTTTCGCGATATGATATTTTCGTTGAATCGACTCCTTAATAAATCTTGGGCAGTATGGCAAATAGCACAAACCTGCTGAAAACATATATCGTCCGGATAAATGTCTTCGAAGAAATAATCACACTATTTATAATTCTGCATCTTCCACCACTTCCACTCTCACTCACAGCGGGGAGTTCTTAGAAGAATTGGCTGTCACGGAGAAACTCAAGAACGTCAAAGCTATTGACGACGATACGGATACAGAGTCAGAGGAAGAGACATCCGAAGGGAATAAAATGAATCACACGAGACGACACCTTCCGAAGAGGCTTTCCGCCTATGCAAGCAAAAACTCAGAAAACATCGGCCACTCCACAACCAATACTAAAACCAGCTAAAACACTTAAATCATAACCCATGATTTCTAAGACGACCATACCTCAATTTGACAATAAAGGTAGCAATATGAGTTGACTTGATGGCAGCCAAATGATGAACACGACCAAATTAGGATGTTCCTGCAAGCGAAGAAGACGCAGTACGTTACGTCCGCACCGAAGGAAGGTTTAAAAAATCTCGTAATGCTGAAGGACCTCACGTACCTCGCAGAAGTAGTAAATTTCGAAACGTGGTGGTCATAAAAGTTTGCAAATTTGCGCGATATCAATGTGGAAGAACTGTGATTTCAACAGAAAAATGCTCCACCCTACACTGCCAACGCAAACATCGGTTTATTGAAAACGCGATTTGGCACGATTTTGTTTTGCTTTTTTTCAAAAGAATTTCAAAAATAAGTTTTAACAAATTTAACAGATTTTTTATTTAAAATCTTGAAGTTCAGGATGAAGATTATTTAAGCCTAGACAAGTCTGGATGACTTAATATTCCAGAAACTTGGTCATGTGGGCAACCAACTGCAGGTATAAAGCACAAATTCAAACAGGATTAACTACCTGGAAACTTACATCGCTGCGGATTCCTTCACAAGAATTTATAAGGAGTCCGAGTGGTACCAGAAGCTTCTTAAAAATAATGCCCTACAAATCAGATGAATACGGCGTTTTATGAGAAGAAAACCAGGAGCAGAAGCAAGAGCTTCGAGATTTTCCTCCCAGGCGGTGCAATAATTTTCGTTTAAATGCAGCGAGCATACCAGGATTATCATTAAAGGGACAAGCTTTGCGCTGCATTTTTATTTATTTACTCTGACAGAATGCCACTATTACTACTTTTTCCTGCCTCAACCCTGTTACTAACTCTGATAATAACACCTCATCAAAAATCATAGAGAAAAAGATACAGCTTTGTCAAGAAATTCTAACAAGGCTCTATGCAAATACGACCAAGTTTTTGACGTTACGAAGGGCGGATGAAGATATCTTTGGTCGCTGGGGACTCAGGTTCTTTGGGTGATTTTTGGTCTCATTTACGTTGCAGGCCTAGAAGCAGGAGATGCATTAGATGATGTCAAGCAATTATAAATAATAATGGTGACTGGTAAATTATTTAATAAAATTCTGGCATTTCCCATTGGATTTTTAGACGCAGGTTTTTGTTGAACACACTCTATAACAACGAGATCTTTCTGACATAGCAATGAAATGTAAAGCGCCGCGTTCCGGAAAGTCTCGGGGGAGGAAGGCTTCGGCTTATGTGATCCACAAGTTGAAGACCTTGCACAACAGGACGCAGTTAACCAAAATCCACGTCAAATACGAGAAGATAGGTTTATTGTTAGGAACCCAGGTTTACCTCAAACTCTAATTCCATCTAAGTAAGTAAGCATGAAAATAATGCTTACAATTGGAAAGGACATACGCAAGATCAACGACAGAACGAGCACAGAGGTCAATTCTGCGGGTAGCATCCAATTTTGCAGTTCTACTCACAAAAATCAACGTCAAGGTTGAATCTTCAGCGTCTACCCGAAACGACTCCATTGGCTTCGTGTCGTAGATTTGCAAAGTTTGATTATTGTCGCTCTCTCCTGAACTAGACGTGTGCCACGCAATGAGAAACAAGTTATTTCTTCTGACGAAAACATGTTTAATTTGAATGAATCTGATGCCCCATTTTACGGTCAGAGCAGATTTTGTCCCGTCGATATTCCGCTTATGGCTGTGCCATGATATTCGGTAGAAGTTAAGAAATTACAACCAGATGTTCGCTATGTTTGAAATTGCAAGAAATAGAAGCGCACCAATACAACAATAATAAAAATCGAAAACTCAAGAAACCTTACTGCCATTTTGTTTGAGGGGTTATCAAATCACTGCACCTAAACAGCCCTAAAGCAAAAAATAGGACAAATCCATATTTAATTTGTTCTACCTGAATGGAGTCCACATTTCCTCACTCCATTCTTACAAATTCAAAATGAAAATGTTCCTTTACAATGCCAAGGTTGGAGGAGGCCCATAGTCAATGTGAATCCATTTTTTTACATTATGAAAAGTGATATCTCATATATTTTGCCTCACCCTGTGCATAACTTTTGTAGATTCGTTACTCAAATCTATTGCAATGTACTCGTAGACCTTCTTTCTCCGTTCTCTTAACATTGTTTCGATAACTGACAAGCCCATGTGCGAAATGACTTAAGATGTAGAGCTCCCATCTCGATGTTCCACCACTATTCGCAAGTCCCATGCAAGCTTGTTTTCAAAAATTCCACCTACGTGAATGTTGGTATAATTTATGGATCCCTGCTCGCCTTCTTATTGTGTTGTACCACACAATTTTACTTGCCACAACCACATTCGTGTCATTCTTCACATTGTAAACAAAAATTTCGAACGTCTTCCTCCATTTGCTGACGTCACTCGACGGTATTTCGTGAAAATTTCACCAAAAAATCTCCAAAATACCAGGCGATCATAGTTTTTAGAATGCCACTCAAATTGAGAGGAAAATGTTGATTTCTTAGCACCTACAAATACGCAACATAAAATTGAGGAATTTTTTCTCAGCAATAGCACTCAAAAGCACACTCCTCGAAAGTGAGTGCTAAGCAGAGAAGTATGCACAATTTGAGTGGTACTTGCCCACTTGTGGGTTTAGCTGAGTGTGAAATTTACCAGCTGCGATTCATGAGCGCCTGTTCAAACAGAGAAATGTCCGTCAGCAACTTTTGCTTACGTGCTCGAGTGAGTGAGTTTTTTTCTTGTGGTAAAAACTACAACTGCAAGAACAAGTCCACCAAAACTGTCGTCGTTGATTTTTGTGGTTTTTCGCTGATTTTGTATGCGAACAATGCCTACTTTTGGCTGTATAGGAAGTTCTAGGTCTTCTTTGACATTTGGCGATTTTTTTCCGAAATGAGTTGTTGTAACAGATGGTTCGAAAAGTTTCGAATATGCAATAATTCCAGCGGAGCTCTGTGCCTTAGTACAACCGTTCAAAAAACACTTCAATTCCAGCGATTATCTCTTCATTGGAACAATATCTCTATCCGGCGAGGATTTTTTTAAGGTTTGCGAAAAGGTTTCATCCATAGTCGCATGAAAAACATCCTCTTTTTCGTTTAAACAGCTCTAAACAACGCTCGGAATCATCAACACGTTGTTGATTTTGCTCCAAACCGAATTCGAATAGGGCTTGCGCATACCCAAATACGAGTACTCGTGCGAAATGTAATGTAATGTTGTGTTGATAGCTTTACGATGTCAGCTATCTCACGCACTTTCACGTTACGGCTGTTCAAACCGATTTTGTGGAATTTTTTTTATGTTTTCCGGCGTAACAGCATAATTTGTGATTGTTGCCATCCATTTTATCTGTAAATTTTGAGGTACTCGTTTTGGTCCTTCATTGTGGAAATATTAGGAAATATATGAGTTCAAATTGAGTCATAAGGCAGATGAGCTGCCTCAGAATGTCAATAGACATTTGGTTCGACTCCCTCTAAATAGGCACGGTTCAATGGTGATTTCGAACATTTCGTGGTGCAAAAACTTCGAAGATGAAGAGCGTCCATGTGTGACCTACCGTCACTGATGATAACCACTTGAAGTTCTTCAATTTGAGAGCCTGTAAGAGATTTTGGTGTAAGCAAATCAGATCTTTCTGATCGTCATGAACGGCTTCGAAGATTGAGTTGTATGATATTAGTACGAGACGATTTCTGCGTAACAGAAAGTAATCACTTTTAAGTGGAATTGTGGCATGCGGTAAGTACAACCGACGACGCCGTTCGGCATAGTGGTCTGATCGAGATTGAAAGCCAAAGTATAGACCTGAGCCGAAGGCCTTCAAAAGGAACATAGTGGTGACAACAACCGGTCCAGTCTTATGTACATGACAACGCTGATGGATCAAATCGTGTCCAAAAGTTAAGGCCTTCAACACACTTCAGTAGCTTGACTTCGACCATAATTGCGAAGGGCAAATAAATTTTTGAAAGTCGAAGAGAAAGTTGATTAATCCCGTTGGCCACATTGGGGATCATGGGTGCCGAAGTTAGGAACCCTGGCTCGATACGTGTGTGTACAATATGTATTGGGTCTGGAAAAATAATTAATTTAGTTAAACCAAAAATGATCCGTTCTAATTGAGAATGTTTCGCCGTGTTTCATAATGCCAACGGTGAAGAACTTCTGTGGTTTTTGGTTGAATCGTGTGGTTCTTACAGGATCGTTTTAAAGCCAGCTTAATCCCGTTCAGCAAGTTCTGCAGGGACCGGAATAAGTAATAGTCAGAATATGCAACATCTAGCCTATACGTCGGGTGCACCAAAATTTTACTGGCGTAATATGTATCTCGAGTTGTTCACATTAGAGTCGAATTTTCTGCAAGCCCGGAGGCCTATTCAGACCGCTCAAAACAGAGGGTTTGACATACTTAATTTACTTTTCATGGCATCTCACAGACCTGGGCCTCAAGATCTTCAGCTATATCGATCACTAGTTAGCTGCCTCCAGTTACCCACACCGCGTTAGTTGAGGTCTCTTTCTAACTAAATGCACCAACTTATGTAAGGTGTTCTTTCCAATGTTGTCTGTAGTGAAATCAATGAGCCTTTGGTCTGAAGCACTGTATATAACCTAGCTACCTACACAGCCAAAATAGTTCTTCTTTATATCTTGTTTCTCCTTCACACTCCGTCAATGCAAACGGCGCTAGATATCATACGAAGAATTGTTCGCTCAAATGAACTAAGAGAGCTTTCATCCGCTCTTGAGAGAGTCCATGTCTTGTTTATTTCGCTGCTTGAGATAGGATTTGCTGCTTAAGTTGTCTTCTAAGTCCATAGAAATAGCGGTTGACAAGAGATATTCTTTGTTTAATTTCAGCGCTTTTGTCATTACTGGAGTCCACTGCAGATCCTCACAATTATGTTGTAATTGTCGATAGTCATGATTTGCTAAGGCCGCGTCGCGTCGATGTTGATTATCCTTTTTTGAAGGCAGCGCCGCTTTTGTTTTACTTCCCGATTATGTCTAGGCATCTGCATATAGTAGTTGGACAAATTTTTAAAATCCGATGTTGGCTTGTGACTTGGGCACAATTCTTTCAAGTACGCGCCGCCTTATCTGAGACTCTTTTTAACATCAAAAGATTCTGTGATGTTTCTTTCGACTTTGACCTCAATATCCTTCATAATCGAACGAGTTTGGCAGAGATGCCAAGACGAGACATGACTCTGCATAGCTCGTCTGTATTGACGATTGAATGGTGCAGGGTATCGATCTGGTTTTGTCGGATCTTTTCACAGATCTGCCGCAGAGTGCAAAATTTGGTCTATGGAGGATTTACCAGGCCTAAAACCGCAGTGATATGGACCTATCAGGTTGTTGACAATCGGTAGCAAGGATCTTGTATGCGACGTCTCACAGACTTATGCCTTTGTGGATTCCATTCGCGAGTAAAATTCTGTCATCAACTCCCCGCGGTGCCTACTGTTTAAAAAAAAACCGGACGATATATTAGCCCCAAATCTTCGCCGCAGACTATTGCAAAAAAGCTTTTCATTTCATTTTTAATCAATTGTCTTTACAATCTTCTTTATCTTTTACATAATTTACAATCTTCAGTTTACAATAACAATTACAAATACAATTACAACACGTCACATCTAATAACATTCATCATCAACATGATTTGTTTCAAATGCAATTCCTTCTGTTTAAACATTTCTTTATCACTAAACACTAAATTAAGAAAAAAAAATGAATTCACATATTTATCTACGAGTAATACAAGCTTCTACAATGAGACAATAAATAATACAATTTTCTGTTTTTAATCTAAAATGGATTTTTTCTTATAACAAATTTCAGTAAATCATAATCAAAAGCGACTGCATTCGATGCAACATCAGTGTTTGTTTGGCTTAAGACTAAAATTTAATTTAAGGAAATTTTTTATTTATCATATTTTAATTGTTCTTTAAGTTGTAAGCATTTTTTTTATCACAATAACATCATCACTTAGTTTACACACAAATTAATAATTTTTTTATCGTTTTGCTTCTCTAGTTTTGGAGAGCTTCGTTGTTTGTCGTTTGTTGTTTGTTGTTTGTTGTTTTACATTTCTTTCACGTTTTTTTTTTTGAGTCAAATTTGTTAGAAATAATAATAAAATAATTTACTTAAAATAGATTTGAATCGATTTGTTTGTCAGGTATGTGATTTTGTTTGAATGTAAATGAAAAACGGTTTGAAAATATCCCGCCTGTCCCATGCAACTTGGTTGCTTGTCTGATTCTCCGGAGACAGATCCAAACGGTTTTTCCATATTTTGTCAGAGTTTTGTTTGTGGATTTAAAACTTCCGATCACCAGTGATCAATGTCTCTAATCCGGTCATGGGGAGGTTTCCTGAAAATACAAAACAAAAATTTGAATTTGAATTGGAATATATGGCAACACCAGTCTAACTTACGGCAACATCCTCGATAGAGCCTGCTTATGCATTGGTGAGATCTGTACCGTCCCCGATGCTATACTCGATCCAGAGTCTTGTGACATTGTACGTTGTATACTCATCGGATGGGGTGGATTTTGTTGGGCGCGACGGAATGGATACCGCCATGGACTTTTGGGCACATCACTTTGGAAGCCCTTGTTTTCAACGCCACCAGAAACACCAGCTGTGCTGGAGAAACCCGTCGTGTTATCACGTGCTTTCGACGATAAACGACGAAGTATTCGAGATCCAAGACCTGGTGGCTCTTCAAGGCCTCTGCTGTTGCGCTTTCTAAAGCGTACATCGCTGGATTCCTCCAGAATCACATGTCTATCGTATGGTGTGCCATAGTATACTTCTAAAACTGTTGAGAATGTATGTGGCCACACCAAGTCGATGATTGAGATGAGCACCCCAGCAAAGAAACACAGGATTCCTTCGAAAACAAACTTGAGACTCATCTTCAAAGTGCTAAAGTATATATATACACGTACCTGCAATGAGAAGAAGCCAGTAACACCATCCCAAATGGAATTCTAATCGGCCACCTTCTAGATGAATTGTCAAAGGCCTACTTGGAAGCAGACAATAATAGCCAACATTCGTGCAGACTAGCAGTAATCCTGTGAGAGCTTTCATGTAGGCTCCATAGCGAGGCACGGCGATGAGCAATAAATTCATCAGCAACCACGATGCCAACGATGTCCATAGAAGGATGCTGGCAAAGTATCCAGCTGCTCGATATTGTCCACCCCACGAGAAACCCTCTCGACCCAAGCTAAAGTACTCAGCTACGGTGAGGATTGGATATGGCAAGCCGCGCTGCAGTGCATCACGGTAATTGTTACTCATGTCGGTTGCACCCTCCCAGGTGAAGCGTTCATTGTAGTCAATGTCCGGTGGAGTCCAGTTACCAACTGGAATGGCTGAAAGGAGCAAAAAAAAAAACAAGGAAAGGGTTAAAAGATAGATACTCATCTACTCCAAAATTAGTCATGCAGTTGACTTGTCCAATTAACTTGTCCAAATAAGTCTAAGACACTTGGCAGCTCATTGGGTGTACGAGTACACTCGTAAGCTGCTCACTTACGTTTCTGCAAATAGAAACATCTAAGTTATGCGATGGTTTTCGCCCACCACACACTGCAGACGGATATCGTTTACTATGACTCAAAATCTATTATGAGTTGTTGAAGTAATATTCCTGAGTGCTTCTTTGCAATTGGTCACGGTAGCCGGAACAACAATATTTTGATCAGATGGTCCGTGGTACGAGTGATGAATCTTTTGTTTCCACGAACTAGAGCACTTCTTAGTGACCTTCTAAATCAGACAAATCTCTGGGGGTGTAAGCATTGTAAGCTACAGAATTATCTGTTTAAGGCATCTCTTGAATCGGGGTGACTCACTCTGAGTATATACTCATTTTCTGAGTAACTTAAGAATTCACACTCGAATTTCAAAATAGAAAATCCACCCCTCATAGCCTCGGTGGCGCAGTAGGCAGCGCGTAAGTCTCATAATCTTAAGGTCGTGAGTTCGAGCCTCACCCGGGGCATTACTTTTTTCCCATACAAGGAGACATACTATATACACACATACACACACATGTATATATACACATATTATATTTTTAGTCTTAAATAAAACTAGCCAGAGGAGGAGGGCAACATTTAATGGATGCACCCTCATTCGAAAATGAACTCTAAGCAATCAATAAGATTTCGGCAGACAACATCTGTCCGCTGGGCACAGTTGGAGCGCTGATTAATTAAAGCCAGAGAAGAAGCAAGATAAGATTCTGTGTTATTTATGGCAGAGTCTGTGGAAATTTATTGTTTTGTTGTTTGTATAATACCATCATGCCTCTGCCGATTTGAAGAAAAATGGTTTTTAAGATTTTTTTGTTTTTTGTGACTTTATACTTAGAATTCGTTCGTGATTTTGAATGAAGAAACATGTGTAGTTCCGCATGCGACCATGATGTTTATCTTTACCTTGAACATAAATTTGATTTGATAGCACATGTGTAAGGGGTCACTGGATCTGTATTTCCTATCTCTATTCTACTTGGAACAGCTACCACACACTGACAATTTTATGATAATTCAGTACATCAGTGTGATCCATTAAAGAACAAATACGAATACAATGTAGCCTAGATTGATTGAACCTCTGCACCTATTGCAGATCCCATCAAGAAGGCACTGGATTTACGTTATTGCCCACCGAGCCCTGAAAAAATGAATTCAAACAAGCGTTGATCTCAAAGAAGCATTCGCCGATGACATGAGTAACAGAAGAATATTTCGCAACTGGCAAGATTCCATGACAGTCTCAGGAGGCATCTGGTTCCTGGAATCTCATATTATCAGACTTGATCTTTATGCCAATGAATTTTGCGTCTTATGACAGCAGCACAAATATGAGAAGCTGTCAAGTTCGGGCAGAATCATAAAACATCTTCAAGATCTAATTGTCTAGACAGAATGATGGCAAAAATGTCCTCTATAATCCCTATCGGACAAAAGTTATGAAACAGAAGATAAAGGATTATGCCTTAGCAAATCTTGCAACTGAAGACATAAAGGAGAACTTTTACGACAAAGTTTCGTCAATAAAGCAACCCTGAACGGAGATATCGTCATCCTGAAAGTAGATCAACAACCAAAGCCCTCGATGCCAATATTCCTGCATGGAAGTTAGCTGGGTATCATCTAACGGATAAATAGAAATCTTTATCGATTGACTGTTTGAAACAGTTGAAGCTGTTTAAGAAGCTGTCTGATGGTAATTCATAAATAAAGAGTGTTTTTTTTAGAGGTATACAAATTCAATATGAAATAAAACACTTGGAGCTAATGTTAATGTCTATGATATTAGCTTTATTTAATAGATAATTTTATGCCATTAGTGTTTAAATATGATATCGGGCATATGCGCGCCACGGCTAGCTCAAATGAAGCGCAATCGTGAAGTCCAATTTTCAACAACTTTATCGAGCAACTGGGACCGTATAACACTTCGAATGTTGACTTCCAAATCGTCCAATGGCTCTGGTTTATCAGCATAGACTAGTGACTTCACATTGCCTCAAAGAATGTGAGATCACAAGATCGTGGAGGCAAATTCACAGGTCCACTACGCGAAATTACGCCGTGTGGCATGTTGCGCCACCTTGTTGAAACCAAAGCTCTGTTACGTCAATGCCATTCCACTGAGGAACGAAGAAGTCAGAAATCATGTTTCTATAACGCTCTACATTGACGGTGATTTTACCAGCCCATAAAGCACACCACACAGTGAGTTTTAATGGTTGTAAGGGCGTCTCGACAAAGGCAATTTTGCTTGTTTACGGGTACATATCCATTTAACCAAAAATGCGCCTCGTCGGAGAACAAAATTTGGCGTTGAAAATGAGGATCAAGCTGAATCATGTTTTCGGACCATTCGCCAAACCCATGACGCATATAATGACCACGCGGTTTCAATTCTTGCACAAGCTGGATCTTTTAAGCTTTTAGGCCAAGATCTTTCCGTAAAATCTTCTACAAAGTGGATGGGCATAGCTCCAATTGCTGTGCACGATGGCGAATCGACTCATTCGGAATCTCCTCAACACTGTGCTCCATAACGGCAATAACTTCTTCTCTTCGCACTGTTTGTCGTCGTTGGGGATGCGTACTATCCACTAGAGTGTACGTGGTGCGAAAGCAATTCATTGTGTTCTGAATAACTTGTTCAGATAGACGATTATGTCGACCGCAAAATGGTTTGGCGAACTGAACCATGGTTTTCAAAATAAGTTTGCACAATTTGCACGCGTTGTTCTAGCGTTAATCTATTCATCGTAAAATGGCAAAACGTACTAATCAACTTTCAACTGTCAAATTGACAATCTGTAGAAACAGTGTTGCCACCAGTTGCAGCCTCAAATGAAGCATATAGTGCTTTCAATGTCTGCACTAGTTGTAAGGTTATGTCGTTATGTACAATAGAATAAAGATACTATTTGGAGTTTTGGGATAGCACAGAGAACCTGAAGGACAGTCTCCTACTCAATGCATCTTCTACTGAAAGCGGTGACGTCTTTTGTGCTCATAGCATGGCATCTTTTGAGAGATCAATCACTTAGAGCGCTTTACATCCTGCTTTGCAAAATCTATTTAGTGTTTGGACACGCTGAACCACTTGTTTAACTCATGTTTGCTCTTTCGATGGCATCTATCTTTAGCATATGCTTACATGTAGCGATTGACATTTCCCTAAGAGATTAATGCCAGTCTATTTATAGAGAGTAAGGGCATAATTTTTGCCTGGAGTACGCTACAACGGTCAGGAAGACCGGAAAAAAGACTAAAATCCTTCTTTTGCATCTTCCTTTTCTTTTTATAATTGACGCGCGCACAAGGGATTTTATGTACCCTTAAGATGTTTGCACATAGCGCGGACGAAGGGAAGTTAGGGAGGAAAAAAGGACAGATACCGAGGTGCGTTGGTTTTAAGTGTTTTGAAGGTTATAGTGACTAGGAAACAAAGAGCTCGGCAGGGCTTAGGGAAGAATCACGCTATTTCTGAGTACGTCCGAAGGTGGGCTTGAGGGTGTACTAATGAGCATTTATAGCGAGACGGGTGTTACGGTTAAAAGTTTGAAGGGGCGATTTCTATGGAGCACTTGTGGTGAAAATAGCGATACAGCAAGGTGATACAGGGGACGTTCGACGGTGTTCGAGGGTGTCGAATAACTGTGTAACATTGGCATCAGTTACGAGTTTTATCGCGCAATTTTGGATCTTATCTAGCGGGTGCAGAGATTTTTTGGGCGCACCCGACCAGATGTGGTCATTGTACTCTATTTTTGGATCAGATGGGGTGAAGTATTTCTTACATCGCTTGAGGAAACCCAGACATTTCGCAGCATTTTTCGCAACATGGAATATGTGGTCATTTCAACGTAAGTTGTCATTGGCGCACATACCGAGAATGGAAAGTTTTTCGCTATCGACGATGCAATTGCCATTCATGGATAATGGCTGGGTGTTTGGATTTAGCTTTAACGACAGCAGACAGCATTAAATTCCATTCTGTTGATAGTTTTCCAATAAGATACGTGTATGTTGCTAATATCGGAATTTAATGTGCTTAATATACGAGCTGTGGTTCCCGGTCTACAGCCGAAGAACAGGGACGTGAGTCGGTGAAGAGATTACTTTCGTTAGCAAAGGGATATATTGAATTAGAAGTGCAAGGCCAGAGATCATTGATGAAAATTAAAAAAAGGGTCGGAGACAGAACGGAGCCCTGGGGCACACCAGCATTTATTTTGTGAATATCAGACTTGAAACGTCGACTCAAAATGCACACAATTTCGGCAAAAAAGCCTGATGCCAAAATCTGTCAAATGCCCAAGATATATTAAGTGCTTTCGCCAGATTGGTGTAGACTTTGATTCCACTTTTCGGTAAGACATGCCATCAAATCACCAGTGGACCTGTTGCTACGAAAACCGTACTGCCGGTCATTGAGAAGTTTTCGCATTTCGAAATATTTCTTGACCTGACGGTGATATCAACAAGTCGAACAACAGCGATTATGATGGATGGAAAATGTATGATGATTACCAGCGCTCTGGCAGGTAGAAGCTTTTTTTTTATTCACTTCGGAGGCACAGCGCATTAAATGAAGATTTCAATTTTCGTTTACAGTGCCTTCAATTTGCATCTGAACTCATCCAACTCGGTGAGTGTGAAACTGGAGGCGCAGGTAGTACGCTTTTAGATATTAGTTGAGGACTATGTATACCCCGAATCATCGCCATCTAAGGTAGATCAAACAGACATATTTACGTTTCAAATGTGGGTTCCACGGAAAAACTTGTTAGGATCCTATAGGCATCATAATTTGAACACGGTGAAGTGGACATACGCTTCAAAAAGACTGCAACTTTCAAGGCAATACAAACAAAATATAGTATAGCTGAAATGTAAAAATTTTGCTGCTGGTTCTTATGTCCATTTCTCGTACGAAACCCTTCCCAACAGATCTTAAATACTCGTATACCTCAATCTTTCTGCTGACCGAATTATCTGATATCCTGTGCTTTTACTAAAGATATTACCGGCAGAGATTCCAAAGATGCCTACCAACTCTGCGTTGATTTAATGAAAATAACTCAAACTAATTCCGAAGCCTGGTCAGTTTTTATTAAGTTTTAATTTGATTAGAACTCAAGAAAAGCGCATTGAAAAAGGTAAGGAACATGTGGAATCATGTGGCTAAAATGGTATAGTGAGCTAGTACTTATTGAAGAATCAAAACATTCTGAAGAAGCCATCGGGAACACAGAAGGAAGGAACAATTTTTAGGAAGGCAAACGATACTGCTTACAGAGGTTGGAGACACCGCAGAAAATATAGATTTTTTAATGGACAAAGATAACACTGAAAGGATAACACCGACCATTTTATAGATCCAATTTCATATGCGAAAAAAATTTGGAACTCTGTGAGTACCTACTCTAAGACAATCAATTTCTGATCTTTTTTCCTTGTAACAAAAGAACTGGATAGATGCGATATACAACTTCAATTCTTACAACATCTACAAGACCTTTCATAGCGATTGACAGAAGTAGGGACCGGTGTTGATAACCCACGAAAAACTTCATCAATGTGCAGATCCCTACTGCAGTGAATGTGAATAAACTCGAGGTTATGCATATTAAGTAGACAAATTCCATAAAAGGAGAAGACAATTTATACCTTAAGCATTCTTCATTCAGAAAAGAACATTAAGAACTGAAGTAAAGAATGTTGTTTCTACCAAAGGCAATCTAATCAACAAGTTTTTCTAAAAGAAGTGTTTAACAATGTCCATTTGAAGGTAATTGGTTCCACTCATATCAAAATCTGTTCAATTTCACTTTCTAAATTATCCATGTCAAAGTTTAATACCACCATCCAGCCATAGATATCCAGAAATTCTGCATTCTCTTCCTACTCATATCAAAACCAATGTTTATGTACCATAAAATCAAACCTCAAATCATCATTTTACAACTACCCGACGTACCTTTCCTTTGTTCAATTTCACACTCAATGGCTATGTCATTAGCTCTTCCTACTTGACTCACTTTTTTTCCTTGATTTAATGCATCACTTAACATCGAATGTCTCATGTAATCAATGGTTTTTAATTAACTCGTCTGTCGACAGAAAATCATTTCAGACAACTTTCAGTAAAAGCACACTACCTAGTTACCTACCTTGAGGCATTTCGCTCACGTATGCTTTGTTTTGTATGTGCCAACGAGAGTATCCTAAGCGCATTCAACCCCTGCGGCCTAACACAGAAGTTGAATTGATTCAAAAATTCACCTGTCACTGATTCACTCGCAACTCTACAGCAACTGGATCGCACTTCACATTCCAATTGAACCAACGGTATAATCGTATGTGCGCACGCGTTCTCGTCATTTCTTTGGATATCTTTGCCGACGATTGCTTCCATCTACCGCACTGGACGAATTGAATAAATTTAAATTTAGTATGAGCACAGGCATAGGCACACTTGTCCTCATAAACGTTATATCTGTAGGATTTCGTCACTGCACAACGACACTCTGAACAGCTCCATCTATTAGCGAGCCTTTTGTGTCATGTTTAGTTGTGGTAATTTGTTTCTAGGAAATAAAATGTCTGTAATTGTCGTGGGTTGGCTCCTCTCAAGCGATGTGCCTATGACAATTCAATTGCACTGGATACCAGACCACAATCTTTACACCCGGATGTGGAAAAATGACAGTTTCTTTCCGTCTCGATTCTACAATACAATAGGCGCCATGATGAAAGTTTAAATGGTTTTAGGTTCGACTGTTGTCAGTGTGGCTTGGCGCCAAGGCAGACGCATTATTATGACTACAACACCGTATATGGATAAGTTGTAAAGTGAAATTATTACATGTGCGTTCGACAATACTCGTTTTTTACCATCTAAGGCAGCATGTTAGTTAATGTAAATAAATGAGAGGTTTGGTGTATTTGTTAGTCAAAATATCCCGAGGGGACTTAAATCATCGCCAAATATGTTCAGCCATAACGAGTGTCTGCAATCAATCAATGCATTGTAGTGTGGAGACTATAAAGATCCATCAACTGTCGGGTAAAATTAAAGAAGTAATCCGTCAAAACAAATTGAAGACAGAAGCGTGTTGCGTCTTCGAAGTGTGCTACATGGCATAGGGTGTCAAATTTTTCATTTTAGTACAACTTGCAGATTTTCGTTTTTTATTCAAAACAGAAACGGCCTTCCACAGGAGTGCAGTTTTGGGCTGCTCTTGGTTATTTGTTTTAATTGACTGTGGTAAGTCACGTCTGTGAAGGAAGACCTGCGTTTTTGCCTGGCTGGGTAGCTGTATTCGATGGCATATCTAAGTTTTCAATGGAGTCGTTCTCTCGGTAAGACCAATTCACTGTCACTTTGTTCGCAAATTATGACCCCTATCGGCTTCGTTGTCGCCTGATCTTAGTACTGAATTCATAGTTTCCAAGACATTCGAGGGGATACCAAACGTACTTGCTGCCCTCCTAATTTTGATATCAACTAACTCAACATTTCGGACAACAATTCTAAGGGCTCTAAAGGAACTAGAAAATCTAAGGGTTTGGACTCTAACTCTGCTATAGTTTGCCTCGGCTTTAGGCTTTGGGATCATCTGCTGAAACCCCATAACCCTGCGCAAAAGAAGGCAGATATTGTCATCGTAGAATATATTTTTTTTAGATAGAACTGAATCAGTGTCTTCGGATAGTGAAGCGATATCAACAGAAAAAGAAATCGTGATACTATCCACCCCTGTCGTACACCGCTACGGACAATTTGTTATTGAGAATTAACAGAGACAATCTTGCCAGAAATGCGTTCTCTGCGTAAGGTTGTCAACATATTTATGATTCACGCTGTCGAAAGCCCTCTCTCATTCAACAAATGGTGTGGATGAAACGGCGGCCTATGGTATACTCAACGCAGGGGAAACCATGAAATAACCACAGTCTTGTTCTTTGTGAGAACCTTGGCCGTAGTTCCAATCTTTTTAACCCAAGGGTAATGTGTATTTGGGAACCCAATTACCATCTCAAGCCAAGAACCATTTTGGCTTTTCAGACGATGTTGACCCTTTACAATTCGTCATAATGACGCGTCGGTGTGCTCTTTCTAAGACCTGTGCTGCTAAGGGGATAATTTTCTGCTTAGCACGTTATATATGACGTTGTACTTCCAAATCAAGGTCTCTCATTATTGAGTGAGATCCCTGTCGACATCCTGTGTGGAATCTTTGTCATATACTAGCATACCTCTAACCACAACTTGCCAAGAAACGTTCACAAATTTCCAGAGATACTGAAAGGCGGTAGTGTGAATGGCGGTAGTGTGAAAGGCGGTAGTGTAAAAGACTGATTACCACCGTTTTTAGGTTAAGATGACGTAGTACAAGACTTCGATGTCTGCCGGTCTTGTACCTATGTAGCAACGAAGGTATATTTAATCAGCTCACTTCTGTTGACTGTTCCAACGTTTAGCCGAATTTAAAAGACAACAGCAGCTGATCTTCAGATAGGTGTAGTGCTCAAACAGCATGACTTGGATGATTTACTGGTTGACAAACTCCGTGTCCGTGTAAACTGATTAGATATTTAGGCGCGGTGTTGTCCCTTATTACCGTTGGCGTTGAAATCACCAAGATTGACCCAAGAGTTCATTAACATGTCTATTGAAGGCTTGTGAGGAACTGTTACTGGAAAAAGAACCTTGTCTGCGAATAAGACCGAGGTAAAAGAGCGGTACAGAGGTAAAAGATCAGAAGTAGACCTGGTAGACCTTAATATTTCATCTTAAACCAAGCTGCCTGTACTACAAGAGCGAAGATGATACTGGTTTTGCAGTTCAGACAATGTGCGAATAGCGTCATCGGACGCGAGTCATTCGACACAAGTTTCAAGTGGTGGTGTGTGAACAATTGCTACGAGGCAACAAGTCAACAAGGACGGTAATATCCACTACTCCTACCAACATTCTGAAAGCTGATACCTTATACGCGTCCGTGACCTGAGTGCTAGGGAAGAGACACCATGATCGCTTTAAAAAAGAATGAACCTCGATAAGGGCTTACGCATGGACAAGGCACGTGACAACGGGACAATTCAGAGGAAGCAACATTCAAACGAAAGCGTTGACTAGGATCCCTATATTTGAGAATGACATCGACTCATATTTTAAACCGAGAAAAACCTTCGAAGTTGTTCCTGAACAGCGATAGATACGAGTACATTCAAAGCCCTGTGATGCTTCTAGCTTTGAACTATGTGAACTTAATAGTTCATGAACTCAGGTAATTGTAAAGCAAAAGCCTCAACCACCCTGTTGTATCTTACAAAATCTATGGAAGAAAACCTACCTTGTTTGCCTAATCTTTTTCATTATTCCATTAGTATCGCGCACCCAGTTTGGTGGTGGATGTTCATCTTGGCGATTGTGTAACTACGTCTAAACGATGCGTTCCATAGACCGTAGGCATTTCATCATTAAAATTATTTTTTGTCTGACTACACAGATACTTAAACTGCTGCGCACCTTTTCGACTGCAACATTGAAGTAATGTTCCTGAATTTAGGCACCCAGATAGGAGTAGATTTCACAGCAAACAAATACTCGTACCTCGGCGCAGCTGCTAGAGGAGGAACTGACATACTTCTACTCGTATCTAAACAAGAGAGCGCGACTCGCTCGAATTGGGGGAATGTAACAAGTTGACGAGGTCAGGAATGATAATTTACTGCACACGATGTTCGGTGCTATAAAATGCGTCTGACGGTATGCGGAAAATTCGACTTTAATTCCAAGAGTCAATTAATCACAGTACTGTGCGGTAGCGACGATGGTAGATCCAGCTACAGATTGAAGTGGCTCGGGTCCGTCAGCACGTGGTACTGACTAATTTTCAGTTTCTAATGTGTTTCAGTAGATGAAGATGGATTTGGTGGTTTGCTGTTGGCCAATTAAGGGAGTTGTTGACTGAAGTTGTTGAATGGATTGTGGATAGTGGCTAGTGGAATGGCAATTCCGACACTTTGAGCTATGTGAGGTAGGTAATAAGTGCTTCTGAGAAGCAGTATCTTTAGGGATAGCGACTTACTTGATAAATGAGTTGCCATCAAGTTGCTCAGATCCAAGCATTACGTCAGAAATTCCTCAAGTGATGACCATATGTACGTACTAGTATGTACGTACGAGTACCACCTGCATTTGACGAATCGATTAACAATTCAATTCCGCATGCAGTACACGCTTTTTCCAAGCATAATCCGCTGTCAGCACTTCAAAGTATCTCCTCTGTCGGCTTACGTACACGCATGAGTGCATATAGTCGTTGAATAATTGCCAAAGGAGTAACGACTTTACGTAGACAACATTCTCGACTTGCAACTACTCGTACTGGTACCGACTTTAACCTTGCCAATCACTGAAGGCCGGTAAATAAATTGAAGCAAAACGAAAAGTGTCGGGCCTCCATGTCGTATGAGTAACTCAACAACTTCCAACCAGTAACCGTCTCAAATCGCGCACTTCACGCAAACGCACTGAACGGATACTGCACACACCATACACACTCGTATCTGTGATTTCCATGCTGAGCTGAAACTAGAATTATATTCGCATCTAGATACGTGCCGCACTGGTTCAATATACTATACTGACTTACGGCAAGATAGAGGTGCGTAAGCGTGGGGAGTTCAGGAAATTATTGATCAGCTAGCCAGCCAGTCGGTGGCGCCTGCTTATGCATACGAGCACCGTCAGTGGTAGGTGGTAGTATGACCTGATCCAAGTGTCCCCCAGAATTCAAGTTAATGATTCTATTAAACCATGGGGTGTGGCACAAATACTCGTACTCGATTCGTATCCCTGCCACTGACTAATATTTAACAATTAATGCCCGAGTCGCTGCCGATCCTTGTGTTTTGCCATTACTGTTACAATGTTGATTTTTTGTTAACAAATTTGTTGGCTCAACTGTTAATTAAATTAAATTACATTTAATCGATCTGCTGGTTGTTGTTGTAACTCGGGAGTTGTATTCTTTCCAGAGGTGTAGGCCTTTGGGTACCTACCTACTACAACATCAAGTCAAACAGCGAGTGCAAACAACCGCATGTTGAGAAATCTCTCTATGGGTGGGTGCGACTTAACGAGCCACTAAATTACAGATCTGGTAAAATTATTGGTAGCTGATGGCTGGCTGGAAACTAAGGTACTTGTAATAAATTTAGAGAAAATGTTTTCTACGACGATTGGAGGTTTAGATAAATTTATTTGGCCGTGGGAAATAGGACTTTTATTAGGGGTACTTTGGTGTAGAAATCTTGAGGTATAGTCCTGCTACTGTTTGCCTTCTCTACTACGCCGATCATTGAGTTTTGACTTCAGCTTTTAGAATGGAATTTTTTGAGAGTTTCACTGAGAGCTGCAGTTAGGTGTATTTCATTAAATAAGTACGGTACCTTCCGTAACGCCAGTCACAGACTACAATCCAAAATGAACTTAAATCAACTTTGCAGACCACTGAATGTCAAACTACTCAACTCGGGTTACCTAAAAGTCAGCATCCACAAAATTGACTGGCGTGATTTGATCGACAAGTCTGCTAGAGCAATAAAATTGTGAGCAAGCCAACAGAAACGTCGCATCTTATAAACCGGATTTTACCAAATCGCCACATTGAAAGCCTTGACTTTTGGAGAGTGTCAAACGAATGCAATCATTGAGAGTAGGTCAACAAGACGGTGCTGCAAACAAGGATGACAGTTTCTTGCGAGCTCTAAAAGCAAAGATGAAAAATTAAGTAGCGGCTTCGAGCCCAAACAAAAGTGCTTCTGCAAAAATTATGTTCGCATGTTTTGCAAGAAAATCCCGGCCAAAAGACCGTTGAGAAAAGATGAGAATGTATGTAGAGGTTCAGACCAGTCCGATTGCGACCTCTGTTTCACTGGAGGCAGAATGTGATTTATTCAATATGCGCAACAACCGACAGCAGTTCTGTCTGCCTGACAAAGAAGAAGTCTGGATAAAGACATTCAAGCTAAGGAAGGGCTCTAACCAAAATGTTTAAAAAAAAAAAGGGTATGCACTCCAACGCTCCAGCCCGAAGAGTCTTCAACTCAAACGCGGCGAGACCGCTTGTAGAAGACAAGACCTCGCCCTAGGTGGCGCCCAGAAGTGGAAGGGAACCTCAACCAACTTCGAGTGCCCAACTGGGTGCAGTTAGCCAAAGACAGCGTTAACTTAAGAGGCGTATTGGTTGAGGCTCAGGTCTGCCCTGGACTATAGGACCATTTAAGTAAGTAAGTAGACAGATAGGTAGAAGTGGTTGTGTGGTAAGGTCCCCTACCACAAACACAAGTAGCGCCGTTTAATGCCATAACTAAGAGCATAATTTTCAGATCCATCCTGTGGAGTTCAGAAAATGAATAATGTTGCAGAATTTTATGCCATAAATCTCTGACAATTCTTTGAAAAAGGGTTTCCAAGTGTGCTATGCATCGTTCTAGCTAATGCAGGGCAGTCACAGAGAACGTGGAATAGGGTTTCCCTTTCGTGTGAGTTATTACAGGTATGGCAGTTGCCTACTACTGTGAGTGAATTGGCCAGTGACCCGTGATAATTTCTGTGATTCTTGGTGGCTGGGTGCGAGTTCTGCTGATTAGTTTCTAGACTCTGGAGTTGGTAATGAGAGTACCATCGAGGAACGGACTGACGCCGCAAGAGAGACATCGAAAGTTGAGACATATCTGACCAGCGCTTCAACTCTCTCATACCCCTCTATGTTACTGTGGCTAACCCAGAGGAGAGTGATATTAAGCCAAGCGCTTACCTGCGTGATAATTTCCCTGCGCTATTCTACTAGTTTAGAGGGCGAAGTATGTGAGTGGGGCACTTTGATGGTAAGTAAGTAAGTAGATGTGGATTTTGTAGGAGCATACACAAACATGATGAAATTATGCAATAAATAGAATTTCAACATTGACGAATCAATTCTTTCATACACGATGTTGAAGACCCTATTTAGCACACTCTGGGAATGCCTGAAATGAACAATCCTCATCTTCATCAATCAAGATCTTCATCAGTGGGGTACAAGGCCTCGTGAAGCCACCATCGAACAGTTTTACCTCATGAGAAAAACCTGCAATTAAAGAGATGGGCTTTGTAGAGTCATGTCTAGTTGAGGTCTTTCTATCAAACTCGTCCTTCACTGTAGCATGACATGGAGAACATCCACTGGTCGACTAGAAGAGCATACGAATGTCTCGGAAAGCAATTTAATCCGCTCTGGAAAGACAATGATAGTGTAAAGCCTCGCTGTAAATGGCACTGTTAACTGGAATGAGTTGATGGCTTAGGATCGGGTCCCCTTTGGTCTTGTGCCCCACTTAAAGTAAGAATCTTCGAACGCTCTCAATAAAGGTGGGTTTTGAATTAAACATTCTAAACCGCCTGGCCTTAATAGAAGAATAAAAATCAGCTAGTCCTTGATAACCTGTACGAAGGTGAAGGAAAGGGGGGAAACGTTAAAACTTTATGAATTCTCTCCCAGCTGTGAGCCGATTGAAGCATATGAAATGAGTCTTGCATTCGACACAATCATTTTTTGGCCGCTCTCCGTAGAATAAGCAGAAAAGTACTACAAATAAAAGAGGATTGAAGCTATAGAAGTTGGCATTTGTATAAGCAAATCAATTAGTAATAGGTTATGGCCCACCTTACACCCAACTTCCCATATCAAATCGACAATATCAACACACAGCTCATTGCTTCTGGAAATCTTGATAAGACACAACAAAAACCGCCCAAAAGTCGTTGCCTTCCTTGTTAGCTACTTGAGTCACCTTTAAAGTCACCGGCACCCATGATTTTGACTCATTCCTCGTACTCGTACTCGTATCTTTGCCTCAGTTCTCCGACCTCATTTGTTGCAGATGTACCAAAGATACGAATAAATCAGCCCACACCGAAACCGAAACCTCAGCGTGCTCAGATACTACGTCAATCAAACCACATCGCACCGTATGTGTGAGTAGATTCTTCTGCCATTTAAAGAGTCACCTTGCATCAGAAGACATCGAGATATTTGAGATTCGATTGTGACACCCCTTCAAACCACTAGCGAAGGTGCATTGAACACAGTTACCCATTGTCAAGTAATTGCAATCATCAAGGGAACAAGTAACAGTCAATTAAGCAAAAAATAATAATCATAAATAAACGTCACTCACATCCGGAATAGACGGTTCGAACATGACTACTTGCTTTCGTTTTTTGACATTTGTAAATGGTCAACAAAATCAGATGTCATTCCCATCGACAAGGTTGTTGACTTTGGTGACTTTAAAGTGGCTTGATCTTGAGACATCAAACGAATATAAACACGTGAGAGTCAAATGTCAAAAACCGAACGAGTTTTATCTCATTGTCATTTAAAAAATGCGTAAAACATTTAGTCAAAAGCACTAAAAGTAAATGGGATGCCTAAGCCATCCAGCATCAAGCATCAGGAGTCTGACAGCAGACAGCAGACATTTGACATCATCATCTTCGTCACTTTATTTGTTTAAATTAAATTGGATCAGTGTTTATGTATTTTACCGTCGACCGTCTGACGTTTCGACACAACGAGCACCGCCGTTGAACTTAAACCCAAATGACAGAACCGTCAAAAACGTCAAGCAACGATTCAAACCCTCTCTGGTAACCAATTGCTGATTTTGACTTTCTGGGTCAATTGTTGTCGCGGTGTGGTCGAGTGTTATTCGAAATGGAATAAATAATTCTTGTCAGTTCGACAGTTGGACACAACAACTTATTCTATGGCATTTAGGAGGTTTAATTACTGCCATCTTGTGCGTGCTGTCAGTTCGTGAGTATGTTCGAATACATAACTAGTTGGAAGCTTTTGTTTTGGCGAAATGAATCGTTGGTAAATATTTGTCATTGACGCTGTTCAAGTAGCACTTTTGAACTTGTTTCTAATAGTCGCATGTCGAATTGATTAAAACACAAAACAACATGGCCTCTGGATTGGATTATAAGTGATACAGTGACCCCCTGTTGAATGACAAAAAAAAAGAAGGAAAAACAATGAACAATCAGTTTTGTTACGCGAATGCAATCAACTAGGTTATGTTATGGTTTAGTGACTTTTGGATGGAATAAATGGTTTACTCGGGCGAAGGACGTAACTGAGATCTTTAAGTGAATTGGAGTGAATTGTCGTTGGTCTAGTTCAATGAGAAATACCTGAGCTATCAGTTTGAACATTCGTTCGTGCCAAATTTCTCTATCAAGTAAGTGGCACTTATATGTGGGTTAATCTCATCTGCAGATAGGTAGCTGTCACTTTGAAGTAAGAACTCTAGAGTTTTTGAAAACCTGATTCCTGACCTAGTTCAAACTAACCTAACCTAATGTCATACTGTACAAATGATGGAGCAATGGGCGTTCTACATTACCATCCTGCAGGAACAGTTCTTAGAAACCTACATTATGTGTGATTTAACCCATGTTAACTGACTCCCTCAATGACGGTCTCAAATCCATTTGAGAAAGATTGTTATTCAATCTTGGCTTAATCAGCAAACTTGCAAGGGAATTTTGAATACATATATCAATCGGGTATATTCAGGGCTCCTGCATTTTTAAGGCTCTCACATTCACATAAAAACCTTTGACCGATTAAGGGTGTGAGATGGATTCATTCAACTTTATCTCCTTAATGCCCAGTGGAGTAACCAAATAGGTTGAATGGACTACAGAAGTCCACTTTCCAAAAATCATAGATGATGAGATGATGAGTTTTGGGACAACATTTAAGAGGAATTCTGAAAAATTAAGGAGACAACTTATAAGTGTTTTGCTGCCCTTTTCTAGTCAGTAAAAATCGAAAAAGCTAGTGATGACGCAACAGAATAAAACCACAGACAAACATCTCATTGGGTTGGCTTCACTCGGGAAAGCGAATAAGTGTTGAAGTACTTCCCACACCAAACCCAGGACTATGGTGTGGAAAGCTCTATCTTGAATTCATTTTTAAGAAGATTAACGACGCCCACTTGCTTTCTATCGGCACATATATGTTATATGTCTACGCTTATGCTTCGATAATACTAGGACAAGGAATAGGCCCTTAGTTAAACTCATTACAACTAAAGTTGCTGACTGGATTAACTCAATAGATCTTGGTGCTTCCAATTCTTATGGACATCAAACACAACTGAAGAATTTGCAAAGCGCTTCGGCCTTAAGGAAGCACAGGATCTATACGGAAATGATACGAATACAACACATGTTTGCAACATGACAACAATTAGACAGCTGACACCATCTTTTTATTGAGTATTATTTGGCAAACCATCATGCAAAGACTTATGATCGAGGCATATTTAGAAATTGTCAAAATTCTTTTGCTCACCGATGAAATTTTCTGTGCCGTTGAGGAAGCTCCTAAATCATAGATTCATTATCGTGCGCAAGAACTTGGTCTGTGTCCATCGACTTTGTGGAAGAATTTACTCATCAGTATACCCTCAAGTCCACTTTCAGACGTACTCTGAAATATCGTGATTCTGCCGAGCTCTTTATTTCCTAGTCATTATAACTTGCAAACATTCAAAACCAATGTACCCCGGTATTTCTCTTTCCTTCCACAATATGTGTGTATGTTAATAAGCAGGGGTTGCCCGAAGGCGGCGTTCTTTCTCCACTGTCATGGTGCCTGTTGGTTCACTGTTTAGCGCGCTCAATAGTTTTGACGTCTCTGCACAAGCATACGCTGATGATATAGCTGTACTGTCTGTTGGATTGCGTCTAGCGACGGTCTGTTCTAAAGCGCAAACAGAACTAGAAGTAATCGACAATTGGTGCACTAGTAATGGGCTTGCAATCAATCCTCTCAAAACAGAGGTTGTTCTCCTTACGATAAGGAGGAAGCTGTTTGATCTGACTCATCTAGTTCTTGAAGTTATCACCATCAAAATCTCCAAAGATGCTTAGGATTTGGGTGAAATCCTGCATAACAATCTTGTATGGACTAAACATGTTATGTCGAATGCCTCTAAGGCAATGTCGGCTTTCGGGCAGTGCAAAGGAGCAAGACATGGGGCCTGTCACCAAAAACGGTCCTCTGGATCTACACAATTGCAACATTAGATTACAGTTCTTGTTTGGAAAACTCGCGTCTGTCTTCCAAGCAGAGATGTACGCAATCATGATGGCAACGAACTATATTGGGGAGAACCGGTGAAGGTGACGAAGCATTTGCATTTTTAGCGACAGCGACAGCGCTTAGAGCCTTGCTGACTTCAAAGCTAGTTCATGAATGCAATACATCATTGAACTCAGTCGGAATGCTAAATTCACTGAGTCTTGTCTGGGTCCCAGGTCACAATAGGATGACGGGAAATGAAATCGCCGATGAACTTGCCGCATAAGGTTCAGATGAGAGTTTTTCAGGATGCGAAACTGGGTTGGGTCTGCCTGCGTCCTCGAATAAGGCTTCCATTGACAGTCGGGTTTCATACGAGCACAACTGCAGATGGCATGACTCCCCAGTCTGCAGCCAGACCAAATGAATTCTTCCCGATATCTCTAGAATGTCAGCGGGGTTCCTGTTGTCTCTCAGCAAGAAAAACTGCAGGTTGCTTACTGGCGTCGTGAGGGAGCAGTTTTGCTAAGCACTTAAATGTGATCCAACAGTTTTGGTGAGGGTGGCGGCATCATCGGCCCGTACTTCTGCAAAAATGAAGAAATTCGAAATGACCGCCAATGACCGCCAATGACTTCCGGTACAAAGCCATTAAGGATTCCTTGTTTGCAAAAGTGCGTGAATACGATCTTCAACGTATTTGGTTCCAACATACAACACTGCCGGCGCAACCATAGAGTTATTGAAGAAAGTGTTTACTGACAACATTATCTCCATAAATGAACCTGTGACCTGGCCTACAAGATCGTGTGATTTGACGCCGCTGGAGTACTTGAAGTCGTTGGTCTATGTGAGCAAGCCAACAACGGTTTCAACCTTAAAAGACCACATGGAGCGCACAATCCGTAAGATACGGTCTCAATTGCCCGAAAATCTGAACTCCGGGATGCAGCATGAATGCCATGAAATGATCGAACCGGATTTGTAATTTTTGAAGGAATAAGCTAATTGGACATCAGTCTATTATGACTATGTGAGAAGTCTGAAGAAAACATCGACTTTCTGTTGACCGAAGCTGTTCCTCTTTCGATTAAACTCGGAGACGAAAACGTAATTTTATTCAGTTTTTGCTGGTGACTCCATTACGGGACAGGAAAATGGAGGTGGAGTCTTTGTAAGAAACACGGTAACATAGGATAACATTTCTAATGAGGTCCTTCTGACTTCCAATCCGAGATTTACGCATTCTTAATAGCTAATCACATCTATTGTGAAAGGCGGAATGAAGTAAGGGAAAACACAAGTTTGTTGCGTTCTAAATCTTTTTCTGAATCAGTTCAGACGAAGCCATATTCTGAAGCCAAAATTTGAGCTGGTAGAAATTGGATAATATATCTGCAGCCTTATGATCAATTACAGGTTCCCTAAGAGGTTATTACTTATACGTCATAGTACTATCTTTCCCACTATATCGAAGCTGAAAATTATGCCCTCTACTCTTTTCGTATATTCTATGCTATTAATAGACTTTACCACAGGCAACTATCTTAGTTACCTCCCTGGTGTGACAATCAACCAACTCAAGTTGTTCTTGAGTTCTCCAATATACCATATTGTGCATCGACTCCCTTTAAAAAAGAAAATAAAAATAAAATTTAAATTGAAAGACTACCTACCACCGCGCACATCAACAATGTTCACTTACTCGTAACACAACAATATTCACATGTAAACAAAAAACAAAAATAAAATCAACAATACGTCATACCTGTCAGCGTGACATTAACATGCATTAATCCTATATGCGTCCCGATTCGTGCCGGCAACTTCTCGCGTGAAAACGCCTTATACGGTGCAATGATCGTTGTGTTTGCCACATGCCATGCTGAACCGAGCCTTGTGACTG
This sequence comes from Volucella bombylans, assembly GCA_949129095.1. Classification (NCBI taxonomy): domain Eukaryota; kingdom Metazoa; phylum Arthropoda; class Insecta; order Diptera; family Syrphidae; genus Volucella; species Volucella bombylans. The sequence goes on along the minus strand of OX422141.1, from coordinate 1,056,270 downwards.
CAAAGATACAATTTAGAAAAAAAAAAAGGAAAAACGATTTAGATACTCTGTCCCACGCATAATCAATCGGCAGCCTAAAGCCATAAAAGCCACAAAGTCAAAAGCTACAAGCCAATAAATTTCAAAATAGCAAACTCCAGCGCCTAATATACTCACTTAGTATGACTAGTCCGACGAATAGACTTAATGTCACGGTCGAAAATGTTGTGAATTTCTGCAAAGAGAAAAGTATAAAATAAAAAAATAGAAAAATATCTACGATATATTAGATACGAATACATTTTCGGATGCAATTAATTTTGATCAAAAATAAACTATTGTAATTGATGTTGAAGGCAAGGAACCTTTCATCGAAGATCGTGTCAACTGTAAATCTCTGACTGACGAAGTTTTTTTTTTTTGGTAATTAGTGGTGCGCCGTGGTTAAATCGCTGTGTGAACGTCAGATTTTATCGTTTAGATACTTTTGATTGGGAAATTAGCATTTGCTATTATATTTTGCGTGAGTTTAGGCGGCTTTTAATGCGATCTTAGGTGATGATCGCAACATTGGCAACAGGCAACAGAAGTAAGTAGTAGCAAGGTAACAAGCGATATAGATCTTTATTGAAGCTAAACTGTTTCGACGCAGAGGTTAAAGCTATAATCAGAAACCGCGCGCTTGACATTCTGGCATTGACCCAGCAAAATTGGAAGTTGAATCTATGTCTTATCCAAGCTGTGCAATGAAAGGAGAGATCTAGGGATCAAGAAGTGACCTTATGAGCATTCGCTATTCAGAGATATGACTGTTGGGAACTATTGATTTAGATGGATTACAACTACAGACCTTGATGATTTTCAACTGGAATCACTCAATTCTCCTCTTACGGTCATTTTTGTATTAACACTCCCTCGACGACGTAGCTGGCATATGGATATACTGAACCGATTTAGAAGTTTGTATGATATAAATCCTTAAAGACAGTAAATGTTGAAGACCCGATCGCGTACGAAAGTGCCAATACAAGTTTCCCATAATATGACTAGCTCGTCATTTTAAGCTAAATCATGGTGGATTGGGTGACTACATAAACAACGTTCAGAGCATAAGCCATCATTTGAAGCTTTCGAAGACTTGGGTGAAGTTTTTAATCAATTTTTGAAGGTACCTGTGAATATTTTACCACATTCCCTTTCTGAGATAAACTAAAAGGCAATTCAATGATATAAGAATCGAAGTACATACCACCTTGATAAAAAAATTCCCGGACCGTTCCCCACCGCATGGTGCTCCCATTGTCCCGATTTGAGTTCTGTTTATTCTGTTAAGTTGGTAAATCTGTTGTTGACATTCCCTCTAAATCTTAGCGTCATAGCTTGACATTTGCAAAAGTTACGTAGCCAAGAGTACATTTATCTCTGTGTGTGCTGGCGATTTTTTACAATTTTAGAAATCGATTTAAATTTGCAACAACGAACTTGTATTAAATTTTGCGTAAAAGACGGATTTAATGGTGCACGAACGTTGAAAATGTTGGAAAAGTGTTTCGGCAACTATTCTCTAAAGAAACAGGTCGTTTACCAGTGGCACGAGCGGTTCAAAAGTGGTCGTGAGTCAATCGAAGATGATGAACGCAGTGGCAGAACATCGACATCGAAAACCGATGAAAACATTGATGGAGTAAAAGAAATGTTGGTCAATACGAGTAACCGCAAATTAACCATCAGAGAGATAGCGGAGAACTTGAACATTGCCTATGAATCCGTCCAAGACATTTTGGTTAATGATTTGGGTTTCCGTCGTGTAGTAGCAAAGTTGATGCCAAAAGACCCCAATTTCATGCAAAAAAGAGACCGTGTTGACGTCGCAAAAGAGATGATTTGCGAGGCTGAATCCGATTCTACATTCATCAAAAGGATCATTACTGGAGACGAGACGTGGGTTTATGAGTACGACACGCAATCCAGACATCAGGCAATTCGATAGCGTTCACCAAATAAGCCGAGACCAAAAAAATACGTCGTTTTCAGTCAAAAAAGAAGGAACTGCTCAAAGATTTCACGCATTACAACGGTGTGGTGCATCATGAATTTTTTCCAGAAGGCCAGACAGTAAACGAAGAGTATTATTTGGGCATTATGAGACGTTTACGTGAAGCAATTCGCCGAAAGAGACCAGAATTGTGGGCAGAAAACTCGTGGATTTTGCACCATGGTAACGCACCGTCGCACAGTGCCATCATTATTCGTAATTTTTTGACGAAATATCAGCCAACAGCCACAAAATTCACCTGATTTGGCTCCCTGTGACTTCTTTCTGTTCAATCGAGTTAAAAAACCACTACGGGGAATGCGTTTCAGAAGCCAAGAGGAAGTAATGGAAAAATCGCAGGAAGCACTGATGGACATCCGGAAAACCGAATATAAAAAATGTTTCGAGGATTGGATCAAGCGCTGGCATAAGTGTGTTGCAGTCGACGAGGATTACTTTGAAGGGGACAATATAGATCACGGTGATCTGACGCGTGAAATTAGCATCGATTAATCTGTGGCCAAGTGAGTAGTATTAGCAAATGTGATTGCATACGATTCATTTTTGCTTACAATGCTTCACTATCAGCGACAAATACTGGATAGCTAAGATCCGTCTTGCCCAAAGAATTCTTAGAATTTAAATTTTCAAGTTTAAGATAAAATAGTTTTAGTATTAAGAAAATCCCTCGGAAACCTTTTACTTCCAGACCGTAACTTGCTAGTGGCGGCTTTCAAATACCTCAATTCGTTAAGTGATGGCCCTAGGAATTCTCTAACGCTTACGTTACTATTATAAATCCCTTGACCTTATATTCCTTACTCCCATACTAGAATACACTAGCCAGGTTTGATCCCTCTTGCACGAAAGCCACTCTAGGCGAATTGAAGCTATTCAACGCAGATTCATTCGATTTGTAGTACGGGGACTACCTTGGACAGATATCTGAACCTTGCCCTCAAAAACGTCGAGAAATTGCTAATGTACTCTTTGTTCATCAACTATTCACTAGTTGTATTGATTGCCCTACCCTGGTCCAAACGATATCCACCGATTACGGCTGTAACGAACATTTGACCAGAATGCTACGAACTCGGAACAACATGGTTAATGGGTTCGACTTCAACATCATCAAAACCAGTCTTCGAAATTCCTTCTCCCAAGCCCCATGTTTCCCTGTCTTTCCCGTAGTTTTGAAGTCATATTAATGCTAGTTTTAAATTTTGTATGTTTGAGTTCCCAATAGCTCCTTACGAACAATGTTTATCGAATTTAGAAATATTAGAATCCTCCAAACCCTGCTAAAATGAAGTATTTGAACACTAAAAAATTTTCAAAATTTATTTGTATTAGAGGTCTAGATCCTTGGGAATATAACTTGTGAATAGTTTGTTAAACCTTACCAGCTCATCCACAGTTTCCGTGGGTGTCAATAACTCAAAAATAGGTCGCCAACAGCCCATTCACCTCTACGGCTGTTACGAGTAGAAGTTGAAATACTCCACCACTCTCAGAATGATTTACCCAGTCGAAGAAATTTCTAAATTCAAGTCTTAGGGTTGCTTGGGAAAAAATGGTTACGTTTTGGAAATATGTACAACTCCCCGGGCAACAACCTAATGGTTTACTCAAAAAAATCACCAGATTTTGACATTACAGCTCGGCAACTGTTTCCCAAAAATTCACAAATAGTCATGTAGTTTGCTCGAACCGAAGCAACAAAGGCCGAAAAAATTGGGGAAATGCCTGTGAAAGTATTACTTAGTCCAGTAGGATCTTGAAGCCTCATATATTGATGATGAGTTTAGTAAGTTTAGGTGGTCACCAACAGCTCTGATAGAACCAGCAACTGAGGACCAAAGAAGTAACTGCAGCGAGAAGCTATAAAATGAAGTAAAAACATCATTTTAAAGTTATGCCAGATAACAAAGAGTTCCAACACGTATTAGAAGCCCAAATTCTTGGAGACTGCTTGGAACATTGACATTTGAAAAGCAGACCACTGTAAGAACCATATCCCTTGCTTGCTTTTATCCGGTTTCATACAGCGTCTAATGAAAGAAGTGAGTCAAAAATCTAAGCAAAAACACTCATCACCTCAGCCTTCGGGAGTATAGCATATAATAACTGCTTCGTACATCGGTAAAGAGTGGATAACTCACTACAACACACTGTAGAATACGAGCGCATTCGAATTAAGGCTCTGCGGCAGGGGCGTCATAAATGAAAAAATCGGTTCTTTAGATAAATGTCGCGTGTAGAAGATATGGTCAAAGAACTGACCGCAGCATACTCTTTGAACCGCATCTAATATATGTAGAGACGATGCAAGATCAGGAGAGACACTGTAAACTACTTAGGTGATAGTGAGCCCGTAGCTACCAGATTGCTCAATAAAAATGATTTATTTGCGAATATCCTGACAAATTCGAGCTTTCCTTGTCGGAGCAGTACGAGTAAGTCCAATTAAGGTTACAGCTACATATCCAGTTCACAAATTTCGTAAAAGGTTTTGGTAGCTTAAATCATATATACTTTGCTGGTAGTACATTTGCCGATGTATATGCAGGGAAAGAGTCAACCCTTGTCATGGAACAGAAGTAATCTGCACGTTCGGAGATGAACATTGAAAAGTTGCTATCCTGTCTTAATCTAGCAGAACAGACTCCTCTAATCCAAATGCCATACACTCGGATTCGAATACAAAAGTATAAAATGTCGACCACATTACAACGACCTCATGGTTTCCTCGCATGGATTCGTCACTTCTTACGTGAAGCTCTCAATAGTCCCACATTTTACGGTCAGACTAGGTTACACTCAGTCAATTAACACCCTTAAACACCGACGAAATGTATCGTGTTTCACTTTGTTCTATCGCTACTTCTACCACCAGTACTCCATAAAAATCTCCAGAAGCATTCCGCCCCTTCAAACCTTCAATTTTAACACTCGGGATGAGATGTGTAAGGAATGCTAAGACCCATTTAAGAGAAGAATCTTAAGGGCGATGAATTATATCGTGAAGCACAGGAAAAAGAGCAGAATTTGTAATGTTCTAAGAAAGAGTAAGGTTGACCAACTCTTTAAGTTACCGATGAATTGCGAAGCAGATTTAGAAGGGGACGTCTCAGTTGCGTCAATATGCGTCCTCGATTGGGACTAAGCTCCCAGTAAACGCTTAAAATACTTCATAAAATGTATCACCTGTCGCAATGTCCCTCAGCAGCAAAGGCCATAAGTAACACATTCTCCTGCGTTGTTTGCTGTCAGGTTAACTACAACACAGTACAGCTCCTGGGCATTATACAATAAGTACTTGTCCTTTATTTGGTACTCTGTAAAGAAAACAATAAACTTTTTCGCAACTTAGAACTCATGGTTGATGAATTGAATTTGCCATTCACAAGGCAACACACCAAGATTTTATGCTCCAACATGACATACAGATCACAAAGGTTTGACAAATTCTGTTTCAAGTATTTATTTCAAATCAGGAAATCCATGCACACAACTTCAACTCATGTCACATCCAGCAGCGAAACTATAAATTTTCTTGCGTACCAATTTGCATGCATATTAACCAATTGCATGCCCTAGTCCTACCACCACTATTCGTCCAAACATAACCACGATTTAGATAACATAAACCAAATTTGTACCAACCAACTTGATTATGATTTCGAGGTGAGATTGTGTCCCAATGCAAAAAGAAACAAGACCCGCTCCGCAGTTAGCCGCTTTAATGCAAACCTCCCACCTGACCAAAACTAAGTGACTGTCAGTTGCATTGCAGCTCTTTGCATGAATGAATAATAATAGTCCCGCCGACACATAGAGGCTCTGTACCACCACCAGAAATCATTTAGAGAAACACAAAATCAAAATCGGAGCTCTCTACACCCATTTGCGAGTACCCCAAACTGCCACTTCAAAGCAATTCAACTCAACTTTACCGAATTGAGTGTTCTGGTGAGCGGTGACTCAAACCAGTCTTTGGACTGATTATGCATACACAAGTTCCCGATTTTTCCGGTGACGTAAATTCACATATGGAAATTAGAGATCCTAAAATTGGACACATAGGACATGGTACCCAATTTATAGAGTCCAAATTTAAACTACCCGCGTAGTTATCAGTCAGCAAGATTTGCGATTTGCAAATTCGTTCGTTGCGAGTAGCATGTGCCACTAAATTGCATGGAACAGCTGGAGGTGCCACAGAGACATGTATACTCGTATACGAGTAGATAACCTGAAAGAGACCTATGAACAAAATAGACATGGTGCTTACCTGTTTTCTTACACCTGGGAATATAACTAAGAAGGCAACGTAAAATGTTGCAAATAGTACTGATACAGCTACAATGGATACATCTCCAGTGACCGGTGTCCGATTTGAAAATGAGTATAAGGTGGGTCCACCATCGTCTCGAAAAGCGTCGAACCAACCCTTCATTATAATAGGATAGTTGAGCTCTGTAAATAAAAAAAATTTGATAAAAAACGAATTAGAATAGGTTGACCTCAGACAGAGTTTGAAAATAAGAAAAAAAAGTGTAGGCCGTTATGTGGAACCTTATGGTACTTCAATCGTGAGAAAAAATAGAGCAAGTTTATCTGATGAAGGCAGAAGGGTAATGTACCTATAAAAGATATATTTATGAAGACGACAAGCTAACGCTATAGGTATAAAAAAAATGGACGAAAATAGAATTAGAAGGGACAAATGTGTCAAGGATTATGAATAGGTAATAAAAGAAGGCAGCAAAATTCTCGGTTATAAAGAGATACTCGTAGCTTGTGGACAACCTTTGGTTAAACACTACAGACGCTACCAGACCTACGAGAAGAATTCTCAGAAGGTCGGATTTTTCCATCTTTAGAGAGAGTTCGTAGAGTACAAGATTCCTAAGAGTAAAATTTTGCTCTACTCTGTTGAGCCATCTATCTGCTGATACAAGCATACACATTACGAAAGAGCTTTATATAATAAAAACGTTGCTATTGCTGGATATTGTCGATTTGTCGATCAGATTCTAGAGTCGAGTGATGACAGGTTTCGAATCCACGGTAAAAAGCAGGAACACAACGATTAAATAGGTAATGGTGGGATGTGGTTGGTGAACAACTTGAGTCGGATAGAATTAGCTGGTATTGCCACGTTCAAGGAAGATCTCCGGAAAATCCCGTTAAGAAGGCAATATCAACTACGGTCGCTCCTACTAAAAGAAAACTAGGTTGGAAAAAGAATTCCTGGATTGCTCAGATGGCAAATGCACAACAACGCCTGGGGCTAACCGCCGAAGCGATACAGGACCGAGCAGTATGCAGACGCGTTCTGCGATCTGCGACATTAGCCAACCCCATAAGCGGAGCAGTAGCGATGCAGTAAAAATGGGAAACTCGTTATGCATAAGTTCGTGTAGCGAGGAAAGGGCTAGTAAAAGGAAAAGAAGAAGTGGTTGGTGAAGCTCAGCTGGGTCTTATCTGATACCATATTGCTATAAGCTTTGTATACCGGCTCCTCAAGCAGGTGAGAAACCGATATTGTTGTACATCCTACACCTCATCATCGTATACATTATGGTAGCAAGGTATACATCCGTTAAAAGTAGCAGCTTCATTCTAGAATATTAAGTATTCCCAGCTACAACACTGATAGATTTCCCGTTGTATGCCAACAACTCAGCGGAAAGAGCAACAGTGGACCACCATCCCGTGAACAAGTTATAGGATTCCTTACTGAACTCGAATGAACATCAACTCAAGCAGCATTTTATGAAATGTTCTGTTTCTCAGAAAGAACAACCTGATGGACTATGGAAATTGGTGATCTTCTTTCAGCTGTGGCCAAAATAAGAGTCAGAGTAGTCCCGGACCGTCCACTTTGACTCCACCCCCTATGTCAAGCAAACGAACGTCCGGTCCGGATCTTCCTGCATCTTCCTTATAAACACGTTCCGGATCATTACACAGCGATTCGTTGCGCATATGAAGGTGGAAAATCTTGCATTCTACCCAACTATTATATAAGCTGTGCGGAAGTTTTGAAATCCGCGATGCACTGTCGAGAGGAAGCATAGAAATCAATTGGACACAAACTTAATTAACTTACTTAAGCGTCAGCTCATAAGAGCCTTCACTAGAAGGCAATCAGAGTAGAGTTAAAGCTAAATGCTTTCAAAACGAAGGCATTTAGAGTTCTTTCTCATAACCTAACATTGTTGGAATTAAATTTTTTTTTAAGAAACATACGCCGCTCTCCATTAAGATCAATACACTTTTGCATGCGTTTGAACCAATTTTCGAAGGCGTTTTTCCACTCCGAACGAGGTAACTCCAAAAAATGTATTTTAAACCCATCAACCGCTTTTTCAGGCGTCGAAAATGTTGACCTCGCAATTTGTTATTGATATGATTGAATGAAAAGAAGTCATTGGGTGCCAAATGAGGTCTGTACGGCGGATGACCCATCAATTGGATGTTTTTAGTGCTCAAAAAGTCACTTGTTTGATCCGGCCTGTGGGAGCTCGCATTGTCGTAGTGGAGAATGATCAGTGTTCAGCGGCGGCTTTTCCTTATTTCTCCAAAGACTTCTGGCAAACAAAAGGTGTTGTACCCCTCAGAATTCTACGTTGCTCTAATGGCACGGTGGCGACATGTCCGGTTTTATCGAAGAACGTGCGCGAAATAAATTTTGTTTGGTATTGAAAGATCCACACAGCCGACTGCCATCTGATTTCGCACTCATATGCATAGATCCATAATTCGTTGCATGTTGAAGCACCGCAATCGAAATTTTACAACATTTTGTTGGAAAATCGATGCGACCGTTTTTTCGATAGATTTTCCAACGCGACGAAATGCAAATTTCCACGCAATATTGTCTGCAGGCAGAACTCATGCCCAAGCATGCCTCAATTTCACGATAAGTCACACAACGATCAGTTCCCGCACAGCACCAATATTTTCTAGCACAAAAACCGACAACCAACGACATTCGTCCTGGAGCGAAAGATGGCCATTATTGAATTCGGAAAATCAGCGAAACACGGCAGCCCGGGATGGTCCTTTATCACCAAAAGTCGAAGCGAGTTGAGCACTGGCACAATTGTTGAGTCCACGTCAACAATCATAAAAACATCGCATGGAAATCTTCACGATTTAATTCCATTTTTTGGTTGACATGAATTTTTCAAGTCTCTGTAAAAAATGTAAATAGCATTTGTATGACAAAACGTTCTGAGCACGTGTGCCGTTAAAAACGTCACACTTTACGATGCTGATGTTAAATTTGACGTGTCTATAACGGTATTGCCATATCTCTGAACTTAAGTAGCAACCGTCCAGGAAGAATTTTTTGATCAAACACGATCTTGACACCACACTCCGGACAGGTCCTAAGACTCTTTGTCACACTGGGGGTATACATACCTAGTCTAGTCATAAATAATGATAAAAAGTAAAACTTTTAAAACAAATTTATACTTTTATTTGTCAAATCCCTAGCTACAAGTTATGGAAGACTTCATTAGAAATGGCCGCCATTTACCTTAAAGTACGAGCTGAGATCCACTTTCCAATCATCAATCCTTTCAAAGACTCAATATTTCGGTGCTGAATAGAGCAGGCCATTCCCTCTAAAACGGACCAAAACTTGTAATCCAAAGAGTTGAGCTGGCTACCAGCTAGCCAATCATTCGGTGATATGAAGTCGGGTACATTTTTTGTTAGTCACTCTTGAAAGGTTTTCGTATTGTGGGCTGGAGCAGAATCTTGTTGGAATGTCCAGTGCTTGCTTGCGAACATTGTTCGACTTAGTGACGTCTTCCAAAACAATGGTCCACCTTCGCCGAAGTCTTGACTCCTTTTTCAGGACAATGGAGGTTAGTTATGCCCCGTAGCTCACTCCCCAACATACCATAATATTTTTGCGGGGTGGTAGCCTCTTTCAATCCATGAAATATGTTCTGAAACTTCTTTTGATGTCCGAGCATACATTCGATCATTTTGCGAATTAAAAGTTTCTTCGACGGAAAAAATTCTCGTGAGAATTTTTAGCGTACCGCCTTAAGAGAGATTTTGATTTTTGCTTCAATGCGACTGCTAGCAGGTGTCCAGTGTGTCTTCGGTAGGCACTAAGTCCCAAATCTTCTTTGATGATGCGAGACACGGATTTTTGTGAAATGTTCATTTCACGCGATAAGATCTTCTGCTTTCTCAGTGGTTTGCGTCTCATTCGAGCCTGCACGGTTTTTATGGCTCCCGAAGTGACACTGCGTGGACGGCGAGATCTTTGAGGGTCACGTACTCCACCAGTATCCTCGAAAAAAAACAGCGAGTGATTCCAAGCGGTCGAAAGGTCCGAAAGATATCATCTTTTGCCATGTTACACTTGTATAAGCCGATCACAACGACACGATTTTCGAAGTCACCCCATTCCATGATTGTTAACCCTCCAAAGAAAAGACGCTATTTCTGACGATAATATGATCACCGTACTTCGTCTTCAACAAATCAATTGTGCCAGGCGCAGTCTTCTTGAAATCACATATCCATACTCCAAGCCTTCTACATAGTTCCGATTTATCCCAAATAATATTTGTTAACATGGATCGGTAGCAGTCCGCATTGACTTTAGCCGACTCGCCGGCATCAACTCGAAAGAAGTACGGCCCGATGACACCTCCGAAAGCCATACCAAACAGTCATATTTGCAGAAATTTTGCTTGTTAAAGCCATTTCTCCAAAAATTTGCCTCGTCACCGGGACTGATTTTTCGGCAAAAATTCTTCAATAGAGCCCAATCAGCGAAAATGTGACGTGTATGATGGTCATTTGGCCCTAGCTCTTGGGTTAACACGACCTTTTCGCAAAATACACCACAGGGACGTTCAAGAGATACCCTTGAGAACGGTGCGGAATTAATTGAGTACGGTCTTGATTTACCAACTCATGTACAGCCGCAATAGTCTCTTCACTTCAGACGTTTCGCTGTCATTAGTCATTAGTGACAGAGAAGTTTTCTAAAAAATGTTAATGATCTTTTAGCATTGGTGAAGTGTATACCTTTCGATGATTAAATGGAATACAATTAGGACATCTGTCAAAATATTGTATACATTAGTTTGGGGATTACCTGTTGGCAAAAAACCATTCGCGTCCAAAGTAAATATGTGCACAATATATGTGCGTATAGTCCAAAGGCATTCTCGCTATCAAATTAATTACTGGCGTGGCATAATGATTGAATTCGTCGAAGTCTGCGTTAAATTCCCAGGAAAAGGCATATAAGCACTGCGGTTCACCCCGCAGTTAGTCCATCTACCGATGGAAGCTATATCGCTCATTAATTTCGAATCGTTGAACCACAAACTAGTCGAATTTGTTTGTATCGGTGGCCTACAACTCATCCGCTGAGTATCATTCAACTCGTTCTTTTCATCTTCCCTTCTATCTTGAAATGCCCAGTGGCCAGTAGAGCTTCCTCTGATTACCGATGGCATGAGATTCTTATTTTAACTTCTGACGATTCCTTTGCTTTGATCATTTTTAGCAAATTTTACTACCAGAACCTTCAATCCGATGCGAATACCTTGTAATTACCGTAAGAAATACCAGCGCTGGGAGGGATTTTTTTGCCGAAAAATAGAGTTTATCTTCAACCGTTCGGTGGAGATGATTGTTCTTGGAATCCGGGTAGAATTCGGAATTCAATTGAGACTGGAAAGCAATTACAACGGAATTCTTATTTCTACTGGCAATCACGCATTTTTAAGGAGTCAATCACAATGAGCTGAAGAATTTGCTTCTTTTTTGGTCTTTTGGCATCTGACGATTGTGTCAGCGATGAAAAAATAGCAAAATACATTAATCCTGTAGAAAGTGGTTACTGAATTCCAACTTGAGGTCTTAAGATGACGGAGGACTTGAGGCCTCAAACAGTCACTTAGTGTTAGTTCTCCAGCTGTCGCAACCCTTGGAATTTTAATCACAGAAAAGATGTGCCAATGAACCATCTGAGTCGCAATAAGGTAAGTTTTAAGAGCCGTCTTTCCACCGTCGATTTACTACGAGTATATGAACTACACAATAAAAACTGATGATACGATGTCACCCATCACTAACCAAAACCATCCACACTCGTCATCATTAAAAGGATGTATTACCACTTTCGTGACTTCTTCAAGTATTTCCTTAATTAAGCCGGACAAATATTTACCTACACTACACCGATCACTCGACAATCACGACAAGATACAATTCAGCAATCTCTTGATCTGCAATAACATACAGTGCGGCATACATAAGTGCCCCAGACCACCTTTCATCATTGAACTTGAGTTCGTAATTTCGTAAAATAAAACAAAAAGTATCTATAATTACTCAGCTACCAGCTACTGTTGAATGATTAGTATTTAAGACAAACAATATAATTTGTCTATCTGTTGTTCACCTTGAGATAATTTGGCGAGAAAATCGTTTCAGAGAAGGAAACGATTCCTCACGAACCGTAGTATTCGTAATAGGACCGAAGTAATGAGAGCAATAATCGTTTCCGCATACTTCAGTAATTTAAGCAGAGAATATCATGTTACTTGTAAATTGTTAGATTGTTTTGCAAACACGAGCACGTATGCAACAATCAGTTGTTGCTTCTCCTACTATTCGTATTCTTATCGACTGATTTGAAGTGTTAATGGAAATCCAAATATGTTGAGATATCTGCAGATGGCACGTGGTATCTTCGATTTGTGGATTATTTTGAAGACTCATTAACACTTTCGACATCGCCTTAATTGCTATGAAAGAGCTGACTAAGAGCCGGTTGGCGATAAGAACGACTTTTATATGAACATATCCCAGTTCGCAGGGGTTCGAAATCGTATGCTGAAGTTTGGTACTTTGTTAAGTGTACCTCCTTGGTGTTCGGTCTGTCTTAAACCATCACTTACATCAACACTAGTGAACTATTGAATAAAATTAACATATTGCCCAATTTTGTTTATTTTCTTTTATGTGAAGTAGAGCAGATACGCTTGAGAGTGTAACAAGCGCACTTCATGGCGAGTGAAACGAGATACACCTTATCCGGCATAAACGAAAATGCTTACATTGAAAAAATGTAAGCTAGCCGGAAAGTTAAGTGGCGTTAATGTCGTTAGTTTCACGAAAGAAATCGAGACAGATGTATTGCCTTTTTTGTAGCATCAATGGGATGAGTTTTGGCGAATTCTTCGCTCATCTTTCACTAAGATGTGCGGGGACTCCTTTTTTCAGTTTTGAGAAAAGCGCTTAGTACTCCTTAGTACAGATGTAAGCCAAAGCCAGACATGCAGCAAAGAGAGAGACATTGGAGCTACGACTTATTATAGAGCAACACCTGGAAGGCTTGGAACCACTATATTTGGTTTTATCTGCCTCCAAGACCTACAATCATGTTCGCCAGAGATCATTCGTTCACGTAATTTGGCAATTCGCAATAACTCAATCAGGCGACAGGTGCTGAAACTCACAGTATATAGCTCTGTTCGGTGTAATCTAATTCTCGTTTGTCGCGTCTCAACAGAACTCTTGATGTCTGATCACATAAGCGTCAGATTTAACATTTAGAACGTGAGCAATCTCTCTAGGTTCAACTAGAACCTCTTTACAGAATTCAATCCATTCTGTTCAAGAATATGCTTTACCCACATTTTTGATGGGGAAACTCTAAATTACCTCCGCATCGAATCGAACTGCAAAGCCAAAAAAAGCCACGGGGTGGCCGTGGTGTAGTGGTACTAGCAGTCGTTTCTCACTCGGCGGGTCAAGGTTCGAATCCTACCCATGACAAATCTTTCAAGTTTTTCATTTGTGTAATTGGAACTCAGACAGAAAAATTCTGCGTGTGAAGGCATAACACTGACACGTAGATTTGGCTATTGTAAAGTTTCAAGCACAAAAAAAATAATGTGAATTATAACCTTCGAATCACTCTGAGTGAAGAAAAAACTCTCCGTCCTATTCGGACTCCCATCCCTGGAGAGCGAATATCGAAACCATACACACCTGTTTCAAACCACTACAAAAAAACAATTTTCCTTTCTCCTCCTTCTACCTTTCCGCCCGCGCCTTGGCAACAGTAAAAGGGTATCTAATCCCTTAGGCGCGCGTAAATTATAAAAAAAAGCAATGATATCCTCCACGAGGTCTTGAAGAAAAGATTTAACATCTAACAAAGCTAAAGGCTCCAACTCATGGAGTGATTGTAAGACAGATCTTATGGCGTAGGAAATTTGTTATAAGGAAATCAAAGCTCAAATGTAGAAAGTTTATGACTTCTCATCAACCGTAACGGCGCAAGAACCTATACCAAAAATTCATGACAGTGAAATTGGTCTCCTACAAAAATCCGACGGGGTATTTACACTGAACTATAGAGAAACTGTGGGATTGCGTCTGCAAAATAATTTCCCTTACGTTTAGATTACTTGTCCACACACCACTTTCTTTCTGTGAACTTATAGAACATCACTTTTATGGCCACGATAGGTGCTCGTCAAAGAAGTAGATGTTTTCTGCTGACTCCATCAATCATATAAAGTTTCTCGGGGCGATGGCATTTTTCCCGCCCTCATACAATACTGAATCGACATTCTCATCAAGTCCACAATAGCACACTACGAACCCAGCTACATTCTGATGGCATAGATGAAAGTTAAGGAAGGTAATGTTAAGTTAGATAGCCCATACCTTACACTGACTGCAGTTTAATGGCAATCAGTCTCACTTTGGTGTTCACACATTACCCAGGCATATCAGTAGAAATAGCCTGACACTGTCATGTCAGATGGATTGAAGATATGTTGTCAAAGAAGTGAATAAGTCTCTGGCATCGCCTTTAACAGTACGCCCTTTCAACCAATCAAAAGTGCTAAGGAGGTAATAGGAGTAGAAATTATCATATAGATAAGATCCATGCTTAGGGGCAAACAAATTACTGTCAAGTTTAATCAACAATCGATATCCATGAAAAGCATCAGAATCATACGAAGGTTACTCTCAAAGAGCATCCTGCCGTTTTTACTTTGGAACATTGTAGTGGAGATATAATTAGCATCGACCTCCTTAAATCCGGATGGATTTAGATTTAGAAGGGCTTGAATTGCTTGACAATTACAAAATGCCCTAACCACGAACTATGACCGGTACCAAGCAAGAAGATTCATTTCTAACCCACCCAATACCACCGTCATTTCCTTCACAAAGATATAAAACCAAACCCTAACGCTATCAGTAAATGGCAAACAAAACGATTTCCTTAGTCAAGAGCGCTGGAATGAACAGATTCTCAAATTCAGGTGTTAACACGCAGAAACCACGCCTAATGTGCCAGCATGCCATCTTCACCTAATGTGCAGAAAATCTGCTATAACACAGTCCAGCTTTTGGGCTGGTTTTTAAACGTCCAATCAATAATACTTAAGGCCCCGAGGTGCGTTTCATGTACAATATTTCTTATGGAAGACAAATGCACCAATATTTCAGAAATGGCTAGATCGATCTCACTCTTGCTCAGTCTTTTCAATGAGAATGGTGACGGAGGAGTTTTCAGCTCCAACCCATTTTTTTTTTTTTTAACTTAACACTACTATCGGTATGACTACACTTAAAATACTTGAGTACGTGTTAAGTTTTTAGTAAAATGGGACATAGAGTGAAAGAAAGATTTTAGGGCTCAGTGGTTATTTCGCTCCATGCTCATTTGCTCATTTAATGGGGAGACTAAATTATTAGTATACCTAATTGCTTTAAAAAATAATGTTTTTCGGGCGCGGCTGGTATTGAACCCCGAATCGTCAGATTTGGAAGCCAATACACTACCACTTGAACCATGGCTACGGCTACTAGCTCTATCCTCGGATAGATTTGGCCCCCTAAGTTGTCAGTTGTTTGATCGGACTACATGAAACATCGTATGTAATGAAGCCACAAACAGTCTCGGATATGCATGTACTTACTGTTCCCGACCAAGCGGATATCACTGCCGTGGTTCGAGCACTAATGAAAAACTTTGACAATTTCTATGCTGATTGCTATAAAGAGCAGAAAAAGCTCTTTTTGTCCGATTGAATCTGATTTTATCACCAGAGTTAGACTTAGGGAAGCAGTCCTTATTACAACCCGAATGAGAGGAATAAAGACTCATTTCTAGTAATTTTGATGTCCGAACGTCTCGAGGAGCCCGCACTAATTCAGACCACTACCAGATGCCAGTACACAGAAGATACAATATGCGGAAATTTTATCTCGAACCTTTTTGGGTCAAGTCTCCGAGAACATTTTCTAAGATTTCAGAAAAAAGCTCTCTGCAAAAAAAGCAGTCGTTAACATCTCCGTTTCATAACAAGAGAAGCCCCCTGCATAAACGATGGTCGGAAATTCTACCAGAAAGTGAAAAGGACACACCCCTCGAACAGGATCATGACATGATAAGGATGGGCACGGAATAGCAGCGAATGCTCTAAATTAAGAACTGAAAAAATACTTCCGCAGATTGTTGTTGATGTTGATTGACAGCCCGACCAGGAAGAAGTCTACATAGACTGAGAGGTCTGTTGGAGTAGAAGAACTCCCTACCATAAAAAGTAAAAGTGTTACCAAATCACTTCTTCTGACTCGTCGTCTTACCACACAGTTTGAGGTCTTACCAACAAGCTTGCAAAACAATTGTTCGGCTATCTATACAGGACATGTACAGGCAAACCAGAGATTTGGAGATCGAACATATGTGTTAGGTAGTACAGTCGTATGGAGCATGGAGACTACTAGGTCAAGAGCCAAAAAGAATTCAATCAAAACTCGGAAACAGTTTGTACAGTGATACTGACTGGGTCATTAAGAGAGACATTACCTAGAAAAAAAGTAACAAACAACTTATCCTTCGTACAAATATCAAAGCGGGCCCTATCGAACTGCTATTATGAAACTCAAGGCAATCAACTGCAGCTACTTCAATATATTGATAAAATTGCAGCTGCTATTTCTGGTTGAATTGCCTAACAATTTCCTCCTTATCTCGGTTTTAAATTTGACAGAAAACTATAACCAGCACCGCCCAATAAATTCCACTAGTGGCACCACCACCATCAATTAACTTCATGGCCAAAACTATTACTCAACACCCAATACTCGTATGCTGCAGTCTTGTTCGGTTGAATAGAAACATTTCCAACACCTTCCTGTAAACTTCTAATCATTGTCTATAAGTCTACGAGTAGTCCGAAGTGGGTTGAACTTTTAATAATACACCTGAGTACGGGCAAAAAGAAACAACCTAACCATACACCCTGGAAGCGGTTACACAGTAGGCAACCAGCCCTCGTCTTTAGAAGTGGCCGCGGTGGCGTCGTATTTTCCATTATCCATTTCGACAGCATGATATTATTTCCTATGTTGCAATACTGGTCAAGATCCCATTCAGTGCCACATGTTCATTTCTCAAATACAAAACCTCTACAACACTTCATAGATACGAATACGAGCACATTCTGCTTTAGTGTTTTAGGAGTGCAAAGTTTTCCTGCTGTCATGCTACCGGACTGTCTATGAGCATTGTCCACATCCACATCCACACCTCCTCCGCACTTTGTATGTATTATATTCAAGATATTGCATTTTGCGAAAAAGATATAATAGAAACGAATCTTTCCACCATGATGCCGCATAGGAAAATCATCCAAGCATGTCGGAGTGTCTGTGGATAAAGAGCATGTTTAATAGAAAATGCTTTTGTACGAGAGCACCACTGGAGGGGTATCTATTATTTGATATTTCTTTCATCTCTCGTCTTCTCGAGATACTTTTTTTTCCATATCGCTTTTGCAATCAAAATAAACTTTAAAGATACTTGTTTTTTTTTTTGCTCTTTTATCCGTTGGGTTAAGAGTACAAACAAGATCAATTGTGGATACGTGCGCCGACCGCAAGTCAGACATCTGGCCTGGTCTATGAAGACAGGGGGGATCGAATATTACTCATAATGAACTGCATGGATAGACGTTTATATTTGGCCCGGTTACAAAGTAGTGGCATTTGGAAAAAAAAATCTTTCCAATTATTTTGAACAGCAATCGAGGCATAGGTGTGAATCGGCGTAAATCCGTTTGTTTGACGCGGATTAGGAATGTAATCTGACTTGATCGGTTTTTTCTCTGTCCGCTGTAATATGAGAAATGAAATGAAGTGTCGGCGCTTCCGGCAGGAATGAGTGTTGAGGCTTGATTGTTAAATTGAGTAGAAGTTTATCATTCTTCTTAAAATCTTTAATTGTTTCAGACAAGGATTAGTTAAAGATACCATCTATGAGGAGATCTTAAGCTTACCATATTGATTGATAGACATGCTCGTTGTCAAACCTTGCGGGTCATGCTTGGATTTTGTACAGAGATTACTTTATATTTTTGCATACCATAGATGGCTTATTGTTCATCGTACATTCTCAAAGCCAAAAGCCAACTTTCAACTTGATTAGATCTTAATGTAGCTCGAAGGACCAAGTTTACATGTTAGATAAAGCAAACGAAAGTTGGGTCTTTTACTTCGTTTTGTAAATACTTAATTGGATTCTAGTGATGAAAGGGCGTATATATGGCTTTGGTTTATCCTTTAAGGAATGTCAGTACAAAGGAAGGTATTTTTACCAAGTACAAGTTCAAATTGCCGTCTTAAAGACTTCTTTTGTTCTCTGTCTAGTTCAGGTGAGTTTTTATCGTAAAATCTTCTGTAAGCGTATATTTAAGTTTATTGACGCTGGTCCATAGTACAGCCCCCAATGTGTGCTCATTGACAAGTGGCAAAAAATACGAAGGAGACGATTATCTGCGTGAGAATATAATAAGTCGCTAGGAGCGCATTAAGTGATTTTATATTTGCCATATCCCCCCTGACAGAGGTAGGAAGGAAATTTTTGGAGACTCTATCGGTAGACATAGCCTGTACGACAACATTTCGTACACCCTAGGAGCAACGAAGTTACCGAAAGTCAACATACACAAAGGCATCTACAGCATTATGGGTTTCCGAAGTTTCCGATTAGCTCGGATCGTTACACTGTTGTACCCAAGATACGGATGAGGATATCCAGTTTATAAATATTTTTGAAGAAGTCCAACGTCGGAAAGATACAGTCACAAGAGAGTGCAACAGTTTTGACAATCCAATTTCCGTTTAACTCTTCAGTAGATCTCTCCTCATATCATCAACAGTTGAATCCATTATAAAAGCCGCCCGACTTCCACAAATATGAAGGTCCCTGGTTGGATGATGAGTCTGAATAGGCACATAGAGCTAATTAGGAGCCATATAGAGCGGCGCTGCCGATAAAAACAAGAACTGCTCGTACAAAAAAGAAAGGTTAAGCAGCACCTGCTCATAAAAGAAGAAAGAGCATGAAAAGTAGTCGATTGAGGCTACAAGAGGAATGCAGGAATAAGGTTTCAAAATAGTATGACCCGTTTAAAAAAACTTGCCAAGACTATAAAGCCCGAATTCGAAAAGTCTCTTAAAGACTGCTTAACTCCACAGACAGACACAGACCCTACAGAACCAAATCCTTGCGTATGACAGAACTTATACAAGAAAGCTATACACCCCTATGTCTGTTTTTGGAATCCCTGGCAAGTTCGTTCGATTGTGTAAGATTACGATAGGCGATGACATATAGGTCGGTAAAGTCGTCACCAAGACCTTCAATGATGTGGTCATTGTACTCCATTTTCGGGCGGATAAATGCTTTATACTATACATTGAGGCCAGGTCAGAGGGAATGAAATATTTCTTACGTTGCTTGAGGAAACCTAGATATCTCCCGGAGTTTTTGGCGACATCGAATATGTGGTCATTCCAACGTAAGTTGTCATTGACACATATACCCAGAATGGAAAGTTTTTCGGTTTCAACGATGCAAGTGCCATTCATGGCACTCTAATGACATCAGACAGCATTGTGTTTTGAAAGCATTAAATTCCACTCTGTTAATAGTTCCCCAATTGGTTATGCTGCTAATATCAGAATTTAATGAGCTTAACATACGCTGCCGTTCCCGTTCTACAGCCGAAGAGCAGGGACGTGAGCTCGGAAACGAATATGAAAAGCAGAGAGTACTGTCGTCAGCAAAGGAATATGTTAGAAGTAGCAGACAAAAAATCATTGATGAAAATTGAAAAGAATGTCGGAGACAGAACGGAACCCTGGGGCACACCAGCATTTATTTTGTGAATATTGGACTTGAAACCATCCAAGACAACTTGAATTGAACGTTCCGAAAGGTAGTTTCTAATCCATTGAAGAAGAGAGTCGTCGATCCCAAATACACGCATTTTCGACAAAAGAGCCTGGTTCCAAACTCTGTCAAATGCCTTAGAAATATCAAGTGCAACAGATTGATGTATGCTTTGGTTCCACTTGTCGGTGAGACATGCCATCACATCACCAGTGGACCTGTTGAAAAGTTTTCGTGTTTCGAGATATTTCCTGAGCTGATGGTTTATCAACGTTTCGATGACCTTGGAAAGAAGGGACGTGCGTGCAATGAGTCTGTAGGAACAGAGAGAAGAAGATTGATGAAAAAGCTTACGCAATAGTTTTGCCAGCGTGGAAGAACACTTCTTCAGAAGAAGGGGAGATATATAATATGGGACAGCGGATTTGTGTATGTTAAGATCTTTAAGTACTCTTGCTACTACACGAGTGCGAAAGTGGATTGGTAGCCGGAGATAAAGCACAATCTGGAAGTGTAGAGCTGACCGCAAAGTATGCAGCAAGCAGATTGGCCTTGTCCAAAGAACTGACAGCTGGAATGTCATTGTAAATGAGCGTTGGGATGGAGGATGACGCAGAATTTTTAATATTTTTGACGAACGACCCAAAATGTTTACTACCTTTGGGACATTGTAGTATTTTTTGCCTCAATTTCACGCGCTTGAGAAAGACGTTCCCGTCATTTTCAACTTTCTTCGGTTTTCCTCTGTCGGGTTGGTCTTATAGGACTCCAACCCTGACATATACGAATAACTAGAGCGACGCAGAGATGGAATAAAGAATAACTCTGACTAATCGCTGTTGGGTTAGCAAGATAATTGAAGAGTAAAGCCTTCACCCCTGCAACCAAAATGACTTTATTGATCACCTTAATCACTTATGCAGTGACATGGTCTACTCGTATATCCAGAGCGGATGATGAAACCCTTGATCGTTTGTTTCGAGCGCAAAGTCGACTATGAGTGGAGATATCATATATGTAGATTCAACAACATAAAGCTACATCACTATGGTCAGAAAGAATGGAATCAATGCTCCCAGCACGACGAGTGTTCCAATCAATATCAGAGTACCTATTACTAATAGATAACTTGTTCCATCGTTTAACGTCTTGCATTCTCCTGCCAGTAGCCCGAGTTCCAGGCGCAAAAGAAAAATGATCCCTTTCATTCAGCATAAAACCAAACTTATGCGTATTTCATCTTCTGCCAGTCGTCATCCGAAATTCCCTTGATGACCCATGACAGCAATTAGTGGTTGGCGTAAGTCTGTTTAAATCTTTTCAAAATGCTTCGGTAACCCCGAACATATTTCCTCTTTCACTTCGATACTTCATCAAGATCTTGACAGTCAATAAGAGTTTGATGTGCCAGGCATCTCACCCAGCACTGCTCCAAATCTGCTGATTTCCAACTAAGGTTGCATTCGACTAGGAGTGATTCTTCCTCTCCGCTGTATTCCTTGCTTTTTTGGATGGCAGCAGAATTTGGAGCTGCCGAAAGCCTGTTCTTTTTTGGCGTTCCTACGTAATTTTGTAAATTTTGTTGACTGTTGACTTATGCACTTTGTTGAGCAGATTAAGATTTCCGCGAATGATCCTCCGATATAGCAGTTCTTCAGAAGGAAATATTCTTGTCCTTTTTTCTTCAGCCATGGCAACTTCAGTTTCAAAAGGTTGTTCAGAAAATTTTAATCGAGCGAGAATTCAGTGAGCTCGAAAGTATTAAGGCCTGGATCTGTCAGACTTCCCGTCTCTCGTACGATATGAATAGCTGCGACTATGCTTGCATTTATTGCCAATTTTGTCAAGGAATTACTGATAAGTTTATAATTGGAGATGTTGTTCCTATATATTGTCAGTATGCCTTCAAGTTATCTTTCATTCCAGAAGCTATTCCTAACTAACATGCCTCACAACTGACGTGCCTCTTGTCTCTCTGGGATCGGTCTCATCGCATGTGATTCACACGAGTAAGCTGGAAAGAAGATAGACCACGCCATAGCCAATTTACTATAATGCAATCGGAATCCAACAGGTATCTGATGGGTTTCGTCAGCAATAGCGACTCTGTGTTAGTTTTACATGTCTAGGTCTCGCAAAAGTCTCTAAAAACTGGCTTCTCGGTAGAACGCTTACCATTTCAAATCCGAAAGGCAACCACTTTTACGTCAATTAATCATTAATTATTATGGGGGCTGCAGGGGAGAATCGGAAGTCTTACTATCTGTTGTTTTCCCACGCCTTTCAGCAGGCGCCACCTTTACCATGTTCCGCGGCAATCAATATTGGATTAAATCAATTTTCACTTGAAACGATTCAGTGAACCAGTGATGCATGTATGGCCAGTATCTACTATCTACTATCTCAGTCTCAATCAAAAATCGATAAACGATAATCACCATCTCGCACTAAATCAATTCGATAAATTTATAATTATATGTATATAAGCCTTCTGACCCGTTGGCCGGTTGTACATATTCGTAGATGCAGATACCCTCGATTATATCTCATTCGATTTATTCGTACTTGCTAATCCGCAGAATTGTTATAATTTATAGCTGACAGCTTAATAAATACGAGTACAATCGTGTCCACCACCAGCATCACCACTACTCGTATTCGAGTAGATACGGATACTTTCTTAATTGGTTTTCGATTTGCCAACAGAAAAGCGTCCCTCGCATCGACGAAATGCACGTGTGTATGGTATACCATATTCGCATTCGTATTCGTACTTCTGCGTACTATCTGCGGATACATACTCGTACGCCTGCAAGGAGGCATTAAACTCTGGAGGCCCTCCCAGTACAGTGTGAGGTTATGTAGGTATCTGTACCAATATACGTATAACGTGCATATTACCTTTAGGACCTTATCGATAAATTTTACAAGCCAGAGGCTATAACGATTCAACCAGAGAGTCAGCAGTCAAATAAACAAAATTTAAGTGCATTCAGATACAGTGGATGTTGTTGGTGGACGATAATAGTGGACTTCATGAATTGCTTCATTATTTTCTGTTCAATACGGATAATAGCTGACAGAGGTGGAGGCAACGGAAGAGAGACTGAGTTAAGTTAAGTAACTCCTGCCATAATTTAACCTGGACCCTTGGTATCGAAGTCGTTGGCGGGCGGCACACAATGGTGTCCTGCATTGAACCACTTCTTTCTCGTTTGGTGGTCTCTGAAATTGAATTTGGTAAATCAATTATGCAATTCGCAGATATCTACGAACATCTAGCTATAGAGTAGGCTACCTACGAGTAGTACATATCTGTATTGTGGACGACAATTAATTTTATTCGCTCCTGTCATGTGGTCAAAGTGCATTCGTAAGTTAATGCGACTTTTGTGTGTATCTGGAATGTGATAATGTTCATGTCGGTGGAGAGTGGTCCGACGCGAATGGACTTTGACTGGCACGTTAATAGTGCATGTGAATGCAAGTGTGAAGATACTTAAAAGAGCATGACCAGTGGGTGGTGATTATCGACTGAACCATCGTATCAATCAAAAAGTAATAAATTTCGTAAGAGTATGCTAATTAGGAAACCCATTTGCATGTGCATGGCAAATATGAATGTTCATGTTGTGCCAATGTATCTGGTTGCACAACACGACATTCTATTCTATTACGAGTAGACCTAAAGATTCTTTTTTAGTTTTTTTTTTTCTAAAGAGAAGGTAAGACTTAGTGGAAGGTTTTGATTGATTGACTTAGCTTAGTGCTTAGTGCAAAATCTTGTGATCTACCCTGGCCCAGGCTGAAGCGCAAGTCCAAAACAACATTTACGTCAAAAACAATCAAAGCCATGGCCTGTAATCAAAAACAGGGGATGAAGGCTATTTTATTAGTCATGTTCTGGTTGCCTCTGGTTTTAACCTTTAAAAAGGTTCATACGCCTATGTGAGCAAGCGAATCCCTCCAGCGTAGTTTAGATGTTTTCAGTAAGACATCATTTTCGAGTCTTCTTCTTTTCGACTGAGCAACACGGATAACTTTCGACAGCTTACACTTACATACTGGTATATAGAAGGGGGCATTTTGCACTTGCATTTATTACATTTAAATCAGGGATGATCTCGGCAGGAAATTGTCCATAGAACTCACGATTCACTCTACCGAAATCTTTCTCGAGAAAGAAGGCTCTGCTTTGATGCGCTACAGCTACACTTGATGCAGTTCAGTTACCATAGGATGTCGACCATGCTCCATTCTGTTGTCGGCTCATCGCCTGCTTTCGAAAACATAACTTTGAAGTCCTCGTAAGGTGGTTTACCTTATTCGGTGTTGACTGCCTATCAGATGAGACTTGTAGCAGGTCCGGTCCTCGAAGAGTGTACTTTCTATTACTGATTACAGCTGACGATCAGGCTTAAAATGATCCGTCATTCTTGCTTTAAACCCTGATGCATTGATGATGATTTAGATCATCGTCAAATGGAGAATAGGATGCCTGCCTCTCTGAGTTCGACCAATGTGCTTTGAATAGAAAATATTCGTTGCCAGGACGTAGCAGCAGCTGTATTTGGACGAGCAAGAATAAGTGATTTGTGGACCTTTGTTTTTGTTTGCCGAGAGAAGGCTCTGCTTTTCATGCCTCTTCTGAGTTTGAACTAACAGCGATTGGCACGATGAGCCTCAACCTATCACACAATATGCTTGATAGAACATTACGTGTGATACCCAGAAGACTTATCCGGCATTGCCTTTCCTCTGGATTGAACAAAACACGTTAAAATTCCTATCGCCTGAGTATGCTTTCTGCATATGCTGTGGGAACACTTCGCCCTCAGTCAGTAAGCGACTTGCACCGTTGGCTTTGCTACTATTTAACTGGGCAATGCTTTAAAGCTTCGTTATAAGCTGGCTGGTGTGGGAACATCAACTATTGGGTTGTTCAGATCATCTTCTCTATCAGCAGAATTATAACGCTCATCGCCATTTATGAGTTCCAGAAAGAACTTCCTTCCTATTCTAAACCTATGCTATGGATACTTGCCACCAAATAATTGAATAACCATTCATTCATCCTTGCAGCAGGAGGCCTCGGTTATTATCCGTTCAAAGAATCTCGTTTCTGCCACCAGACATCCCGATCTCCACACACTCACTCTAGCTACTGTCCTTCCTCCTCTTTTCTCTGTAGCTCTCTTTGGCAGTTTGATTGCAATCGATCGTAAATCGTGGATCGTGGATTTTTTTTATAATTAGCGCACGCTCAAGAGATTTGTGTACCCTTAAAATGTTTGTACACAGCGCGGGCGAAGGAAACTTAGGGACAAAAAATAGCACCATCCATGATCGAGCTCGTGTAAACAGTAATGGAGTCGAGAACACCTTGGAAAGTGCATATTGATTGCAGCTCTCCAATAAGTCAATAATCTGGCTAAGAGTTAACGTATATCCAGAAAATTGGAAGTTGAGCTCCCGTCGATATTTACGTGACCAGTCAGTGGCCTTATGTATAGGCTTATCGAGAAATCTGCAGCTCGGGTTAGGTTCGTCGCTTGATGGGATATACGCCGATATACAACTTCTTTAAGCCTCATCTGGTGCTACTCACTACTATCTTTCTTGCTGCGGAAAGTCGATCACATTCTTTGAGGACTAGTCCCGGAGACTGCATTTGCCAATCATCAGAGTAAAGATACTCTGGTTGCCCACCTCGCTATTGAAGTCACCTACTCGTATTACGACTCTAACACGGCGACGGGGATTCATAAGAATGATTGTCTATCCACATGGCAGCTTGATAGGTATATGTTACCGGACCTCTTTTTAAAACAACGCTGTTTATCGCTCGCATCTTGTATGGTGTGATTACAGCAGTCTCAACGCTGTCTATCCCTCGCATCTTGTATGGTATGATTACAGCAGTCTCATGTGTTTTCAGGACGCCATCTATTTAATTTTAATGAAGCAGCTTCCTTACTAAGGATTGGCACATTCCAGGTGTAGAGCTCGTCTTAAAAAATCGAAGTAGGCAGCACCTAGTCAACCGCAAAAACTGTCCTGCATGATGGCGGCCTTTCTTACTCTAGTTATCCGCATATGATAACCAACAATCATCATCAAAGTTTTGGAGCCATTGAGAGTTTATGACGCTGCTCAGTGGGCCACATCACTTCGTAATTTCTGCACATATTCCCATATAAATTCATGATAAATCTGCCTTTGATGTAGGTTGGCATTCGTAGATATAGTCTAGAGTGGGAAGCCATAGAACATCCATTTAGTAAAACTTTTCTCAATCATTTGTCCTCGTTTTGTTGCAAAGTAAAGTTCGTCTGTCACGTGAGCCTTTCAAGACTGTATTTTATGTTAAATCAAACGTTCAAAACAACAATTGAATTTGAATTTAGCTTAATTCGTGCAGCGAAGTGCTAAAATCACCAATCACTTTGTCAACTGATTTCCGTCTATTACTTGTGATTTTGCTGTAAAACTGACAAGTGTAGATCCAGTGTCAAACGATATATTTTTACTTTTCAATGGAATTGTCCCCTCTTTATTGGTTGTGCCGCAACAACAACAGAAGCAAGCCAAAACAAAAATCTGAAAACAAAAAGACTAGATTTCAATGCGTGGGATGCATACAGAGAAGGCTTATTGCGCTCCATACGCCCGATAGACTGCTTGAGAGATAGATACCCCCCAAGCTACCACCGATTGGAAAGCCAAGGGGCACTTGTGTCTCTTACAACAAATATTACCACCACAGCCACTGCCACTCGTCTCAGTTGTGGTTTAATGAGGAAAAAATATTCAAAATTGTATCTTTGAAAAGTGACTGAATCGAGATAGCGCTGGGAAGCCTAAGAAGGCTTCAGAAGTCAATGCAAGAAGCACGAAACTAAGAAGCTCTCCAAGGTGCATTTTAACACACGTAAATTGTATCTGTTTGACTTAAGATACTCGTACTCATACCAGTGTTTTCTATTTTGACTTGCCAGACATAAACAATTGAAGTTGTTATTGGCGCTGGATGGTGGGATTGTTGCCAGAGCATAATACGTGATTGTGTCGAAAATAGTTTTGCACATTGCATGCCAGTCAAGACAAGTGATGCTGTGTGTGACGGTAAGGTGCATGCATGCAATATTTGCGCAATTTTCCCCTCATTTACCCGACCAGATACATGATGATGATGCTGTGGTGTACGAGTACATGAGTAGTTTCAGGTGAATAATTTTATCTGTATCCGAGTATCTAACGCTCTACTCAAATTCACTTTTTTTCTATTATTTTCTTAGTTTTGTTGTTATTTGGTGTTGAGATGCAGTTGAAGTTTTCTCTTAGCATGGCAGTGGCGATGCGATATTGTGGAAGGAAACAATTGATTGCCACTTGGCGGTGTTTCGAACAACAATGAAAGGTGGCGAATTGAGATTGAAGGTTTGGAATCTTACGGTAATATCGGGGTGAAGTGATTTTTGATCCTGACATTTGGTGTTATGAGCAGCGAATTAGCATTATCGTGTCAAATAGTGAAGTATGACTGGTTGTACTCACATGCACAAAACACGTAGAGCAGGTCGTGAAGTTCAATTTATTGTAGTTTGTGGCGTTGCTAAGGTTGGGTTTTATTTCTCACCAAACGATTTGGTTGTGGGGAGTTTTACTTGTGTTATTCAACTGGAAATGCAATTTTGACGAACGATAAATACCATGAACGGTGCAACTTCCTGAAGTAGGCAGTTATGTAAGAAGTTTTTTTGTCGTGATCGCTTATGTTCAGTGTGGTCATAGTAGACATCCATTGACCGAAAGTATTTCTTACACTTCACAACGTAATAGATTTGATAAGCTGTATGCATAGAAGACGGAAATGACACCGTCCGAAGTGAGTGTCTCACTGGGTATTCGTAGCCCCATGTCGTACTCATACCCAATATCATAAAAGCTTCCGATTTCTACTAAGCAACGTAATTATCCCTGGTATTAAACGGAGGATCTTCGAAATATGGAAGGCATCTGTACTGTTCACACCAAGAAATTTACTATGCTTGAATAGTCGGGCTTAATTGATTGTTTAGGCAAACACACTTTGGTAGTCGGCCTGTTTATTTCGTCGCCTACTGCTCAAGGAATTAAGGTTCAATTCGATTCGTAGATCACAAACCGGAAAACACGATGGATGATGAAAAACTTTAGAAAGACCTACAGATTGTCATTCGTGACATTCGTGACCAGGGTGGCTGATAAAGATCAATTGTTTGATGGACTATGTGGCACGACACGCATTTTGCACTGAAACGAAAGATATTCCAAGTCCGTGTCTTCAATTTCAGCCCAAAAAATTCAGTAATCGTGACTCTGTAGCGCTCATTTTTGACCGAAAAGACATTTTCAGCAGCATTTTCGAAATAAAATTGGCCAATGATACCACCACTCCATCCAAAATCCGCACCAAACCGTCACTCTCTGCGGATGCATTGACTTCTCAACAATCACGTGCGGGTTTTTCTATCCCCAGATGTTCCAATTTTGTTTGTTAACATAGCCGCTGATATGAAAATGAGCTTTTTCAGAAAAAAAATGATTTTTCGACCAAATTCGACAGCCAAAACGAACTGCTGTAAGGCCCAAATTGAGAAGCGATATCGAAGCGGATGGTAGTTTACCTTCCATTGCTGATTCAATTGGATCTTGTAAGGGAATAGAGTAGATGTTCCTGGATTGAGTCGAACACTGTCCACAGCCACATTCTCATCGATACGTACCGTACAAAGACGGGAACCGCAAGCAAGCCATCTTCACAAACTTTTTGCACAAATTTGCATACAGCAGGTGCGGTGGGTGTTTCAATTCGGCCAAAAACCTATTTTGAATTAACTCACTGTTGATTGAAATAAGTTTGCAATATTTCCCAACGTTGTACAAGCGTAAAGCGATTTATTTCGTTCTGCGGAGGTATGATACCAACTGACAGTCAAGATTTCGAACGGGAAAGTGCTGTCAGTGTCAAAATAACAAATAATTCAACAAGAAACTTGTATTTGGACCTCCAGTTGTAAGCGAGTGACTGGTAGCAATCCGTATTAGGGCTGAATTCATCACACGAGTACCTCAAATACGTATTTAGTGTTCTCAATGCAAGGGGAGGGCCCCACACAATTCGTGACTCGAGGGCTTCTTCAACGTATCAGTGCGGATATTAAATACGGACGGCTGCAATCGAAAGAAACTGCCAGAGACTTTGCCAATCGCATTTCCGCAACCTCTCTCATATGAATCTTAATTTTGCATCACCATTACCAAGTGCGAAAAACTAGTAATGATTCTGTCAGGAGTCCTTCAGAATTTCCACCGTAATGTGATGGATTTTACAAGGCTTCCACGAATAAAAAGTCCATGTGGCGCACCCAAGTAAGAAGGGTAACTTGCGATCCTTACTGCGAGAACCAAGGCTGAGTTGAGACCTTCTACTGACACGAACTAACAAAAGACAACCTCATCCAAAGGAACACGAGGGAATTCTTAAAACAAGAAGTTCAAATAGGAATAAGGTTTGGAAATTTTACCAAGTGATAAGCGAACCAAATCTTGCAAGGGCGACCACGGGAACATTGTAAAAGTGACTCACAGTCAGTGCATCTGGAAGAACGGCGAAGATGTCAGAACATGTACAGGAGCATCTTGGCCGCTGAGCTTACTGAAAGATATTATATGATGGAGAGCTTGCACTTAGTCATCTGTAAAATCTGATCTGAGGAGCGCATGAATCTCTGAATCTCAGCATAGTGAAGTGAGGCGACTAAATTGCGCCGATTACAGGGGCATATGCATGCAAAATCCTTGTTCAAGTATTGCGTGTGTGGCAAGTCTATAATCGACAAAGAAATTTACTCGCTCCTAGATTGTGAAAAAACAAAAATAACAAATCGATGCCGTCCGTCAATTTTGGGGTCGCTTTTGACAGTTTCTATGACAAAGCAATCTGTACATGGCTATGCATCCCTGTCAAACTTATTCGCTTTTGCAGAATATCAATGGAGAACTTCTTAAACAAAGTGAGAAGGAAAGTATTGCGCGTAACACACAAGTCCACACCAAAAGCATAGTATTTGGAAAATCTGTTAAACGTATGCACAAGAAATGAATCTGCAACTCAAAACAAAATAAAACGGGTGTGCTGTTGAACAGTGGATACCTTCCAGGTAGATACTCTTAGGCTCTTTTTTTTGCTGCAACAATGACATTAGAACGAGATGAATCGAAAAAAAACTCTTGTCGGCCGGTGTTTATTTGGACTCTAAAGCTCTACTTCTGCAATCGAAGAAGAGTCTGTAAAAGACCGTCATCAGCGGTGTCTAGTTATACGACGCAAAGATCAAGTTAAAGATCCTCGGCATGAGCTTTGACTCCGTCTATATTGACGAAGTGTTAAGGAAGCGGTTCAAGAAAGTAAGCTATGCATGTAGGGTACATGGACGTATAACAGCCCGATGTCTGCCTTCGATTCCGCTTTGTAGGAAAACTAGTCTTCAAAAAGTCGCTTCACTTTGAGTTTCTCAAAAAAATGACCTCTGTACCTGATCCCGATGACATTGTCCAACTCCGGGTAAGTCAAATCGAGAACCAACACGAGATACCCTATTCTGAACAAGACAACGTCGAAAGCCCGGACAAAACAAACTCCAAAGGCCTTCGATGCCAATTTATCCCAAAGGTCAACGCTTTCTATGAGGAGGTCATCCCACTATACACGCCAAGTGAATTTCGTTTCTACTTTCGCATGAGCCGCAGTTGTTTTGCGCGAATGATCGATAATCTAGGAAACAAAGTTAAGATCTACAACATGGAGATGAAATTCCTCTTCGCCACTTGGATGCTGAGCACACGGGAGAGTTTCTGTGCCGTCGGCCAAAGATTTGGTTTCGCAAAAGGCGCTGCTTACCAATACTTGATGTTCAAGGACTACGTCCACTGGCCATCCGAAACAATCTTCTCACACATTGAACAGGGCTTCAAACCGCGGACTGGTGGATATGTACCCGGAATTATCGGCGCTATTGAGAACTGTCACATATTCATCAAGAAACCAGCACACTGTTCCATCTACTGCAATCGAAATAATACACATTCAATCGTTCTGCAAGCTGTTTGCGATCACCAGAAAATATTCACGGACGTCTACGTTGGTGCGGTTGGGTATACACAGAGAGAGTCTTCCGCCGGAGTCCGCTGTACAAAGCGAATACTGCCGTAATACAGGCATTAAGGCTGCTTATCGCCCGTTTTCGTAGGCTTACTTACCTCGACACATACAAACCGGAACTCGCGAATAAAATGGTTAGTTCCTTCATTATCCTTCACAATCACATTTTTACCACGGACGTAGACTATTACGAAGAAGAAATCGTCCAAGAAGACGTCGATATGTTTCTCAATTATGTATGATGGCGCAGACCCGTCCGTTTCAGATGAAGACACAGACGACCTGCAGAAGAGAAACTACCTGTTGTCGTTGTTTGAATTTATTTGATAAGAAATACACCAGTGCGGCAAAGGATTTCGAATGCAGAGTGTAAATGAAACCAACTACGAGTAGCTAGTGATTGAGCTGACTGAAGAGGAATATTGATTGAGTCCCAGGACAACACTGGTTAAAACTGTCAAAACTGTTAAATCTGCGAAATATAAAAGAGAGAACTGGTTGCGGCGTATGCTAATGATCGTCTTCCAAAGGGGAGAAAGTATTGTAGCTTATGTGACAAAATGATAATGAGCAGAACTGTCCTATGTTAATTTGAACAATCCTCTGTGCCATACGAGTAGATTTGCCCCATTTGGAATGTGGGACAATTCAAATTTTTCCAAATTCAAATCACATCATCATCTCTCCGAATCAGCCAAATAAACCAACTTGGAGAAAGGAAAGACTAAAAAACTATTTCATTTTGGCCAAAAACAACCTTCATTCAGTTCCACGCGAACTTGACGCGCAATCCGACTTCGAAACGCATTTCATCTGCGAATTTGCCAAAATTATCTGCCACCTATTGTTGTCTTAATTTATCTGGTCAGCTTCGAACCAACATCTTCATGCGGATACAATGAACAGCAAACAAAACCACGGATCAGACTCTGACACCAACCCGACCAAAAAACATATTTTCCTTTTATTTGTCGAATTGTCTTGCGAAAATATTTGAATACGAGATTTATTGCCATTTTAAGTGGCACGATCTTAGTGTTTATTCCAATTTGGATTATGAAATACAATTCCGAGTACGACTTCAAAATCCAACAACAAAAAACCCGTTTACGATCTCTCTCTTCCATTTCCATGTGAGCCAGTAGTCCATTGGTTTGCGTGTCATTTTGCTCGACACTCATAGAATGACCAGCAAATCTGATCCCTGTATTTGCTCGTACTCGTATTGTTGGCCAAAAATCTGCAAAGTTTTTTTGATCTTAATTACCTGCAGGGGCTCCAACACTGATCTATCAAATGGCTCAATCAGACTGACCAAACATCGACGCCATGAAGTATCAAATTAGTGAACAGCAAGAATCTGACACATGCAATTGGCACATTAATTTCAGGCCCGTCTATGGTATCAGACAACACTGGCGAACTGACGGATAGACCACAAAATATGTTTTGATTGTGGTGCGGGTAAATTACATGAAATTACCAAAATTACTGAAAATTACGCCCGAACGTGGAGGGATTCATTTTTGTGGAAGCAATCAAATTTGATTGGGCGCTCTTCAACTGTCAAATCGGCGATAGGAAACCTGGTAAGCTGCGCAAACTAAAAGTGAAGTTACGAATAGAGAGCTCTCGACACTGTCAATTCTGTTTCTCAAATGAGCTACTTAAATTAGAGGGGCTGAGGGGTAAGTAGAAGAGATAATCGGTGCTGATGATGCACGGAAGTGACTGAAAATGAGGGGGTTGTCCTCGGGTATTTTAACCTCTAGACAGATGAACGGTTTAAACGCCTAAACACGACGATGATGAGATAGTTTCCCTTTTATCTATGTATGACAGAAAATATTTGTCATAGCCTGCATTCAGTCTCAGATACTTTTTTTCTTTTTTCTTTTTTGCAGATTTTAAGATATTGTTTTTTTTTTTTGTATTATTTTTCCTAAGATTCAAGTATCTCTTGTTATGCAAATTGAAGTCCATTGGTGTAGATAGTTGATATGCTGATTTTGTTGTTAGTGGAGGGAGGCGAGATGAAGATACTTATACATATGCTAATGCAATCAGTTTATTTAGAGAGCCGGCATTAGTATTTAGATTATTTTTCGGTTATTTCAAACCAATGAGACATCATAAATAGACAAATTTATTAGATCATTCACTTACAAGCTTATAAGCGAGTTACCAACAGCGAACTAAACACTAAATATCACATTAATTCGAATCTAAATAATTTTATTAAAATCAGCAAGAAATGTGGTCAGCATAATCCTGAAAATGAGATTTATGGCAGATTAACTACTAATTGGTTCTTAGTCATTTGTCTGAGTACGACTTCACAGACAATCAGGTTCTACTCCATAAATTTTAAATAAGCTGACTAATATTGTACAAGTTGGTGTAAACGGTATCTTTCCTCGGCTGTGGTGACAGATGAGGCTATAAAAACCGGTATTGGATTATTTAATGCCTAATATACTCAGCTACGCTACAAAAAATTAGGAGGTGTCAACTCCGACCGAAGCGAATCTTGGTGGTCTGGTAGTGGTCTATGTACCTGCTGACGTCTTACTCGCCAAAGGCTTCCTGCCCACTAAATACCTCTGACAGTGCATCATCTGCCGAATCGTATCAAAAGGCCACTGACGATGGATTCTACAAGATGTATGCAAGACAGCATGGCGAGCTTTATGTGGTGTTGGCTTAAGTATGTCGGTATCCACTTCATTTATCGGCATCCTACTATGTCGATATAAATATATAGAATTTTTGTTACCGATGCTGACAACTTACTTTCTTATCCAAATAGCTAAGCTTCGAGGCGTGAAATCTGGGTTAAGGCCGTATTTCATTGTGACACGCTGCTTCCAATTTGTTAGACTAAGTTTTCTGGTATTTGCTTTTAAGCGGTTCGGCTCCATTTATTTTTCTACCCAAATGGCACGAAATCAAAACCACTCTTAGCTGGAGCACTGCTGTATACCCATTGTCATCGAGAGATTTTTGTGTTTCTGCCTAAATCCACATTATTTTTGTACAGCTCATGAAGTTTGTAGTTGTGTCTTCCTATCGATAAGTCTCGTTCGCATAATTGGAATCATGTAGTGTTTCCATGGATAGCAAACTTCTTTGTACCGGTTATATAAGGGAGGTTTTGGCATAGGATTTGAATTTTAACGCCTACTATAAGTTTCGTTTTACTCAAAATATTTCCTGCATGACTCCAATCGGATACACCGAAGTTTTCCATGGCACGGCTGACTCTAATCTTGACACGCTGATGATTCGCATTCATATCATAGACTGTGATTTCAAATACGCCTTTCGGTTCTTTTTTTAGTTATGGAGAAGTGGTTCTTCGAATTTACACTTCACCTTCGATCCGTCCGTATTGACATAAAATGAGAATTCGACAACTGAATGAATATGAGGTGAATTTTTCTTGCATCCAACACTGAACCTGGAAGCGAATGTATAATTTTCAAACGGCAACCATAGACTTCACTTCTTTTTAGAAGGGTCATCAATTGCAGGACTTGATTCTGACAAGGCAATTTTGGATGACTTTTCGACAGATATCGGACAATAAATCGGCCATAAGTTGACGAATATTCGTTTGGGGATTGTTTGCACAAACACGATCTTTTGCATAGCCCCACAAAACGAAATCCCACAGCGATAAATCACGCTATAATGCTGGCCAGTTCACATCACCAAAACGCGAAATAACTCGTCCAGGAAATTTTTCTCGCCAAAAACGGGTCGTGTTGTGTGAGATGTGGCCCGTCTTGTTGAAACCACGTGCTTCCACATCGATATCTTCGATTTGAGGCCAAAAAAAATTTGGTAAAGATTTGGTTATAGCGATGAGGATTGATGGTGACAGTTACACCTTCCTCATTTTCGAAGAAGTATGGACCAATGACACCACCAAACCAAATTGCACACCATACAGTGACTTTTTGTGGATGCAATGGTCCTGCGACAGCTACGAGTACATGTGGATTTTCACTTCCTTGCATGCGACAATTTTGTTTGTTAACGTATCCACTGAATGAAAAATGACCTTCATGGCTGAAGAAAATGTGTGAAAATTGGTCATCCAAACGCTGATGTTCAAGCACCCAATCGGCATATGTTCTACGCATTCTGTGGTCAGCTGGCTTCAATTCTTGAGTGAGTTGAACTTTATAGGGGTGTAGATGTCATAACGTGTCGTAAGACAAGCCCAAATGATGTGCTCACCGCGGATTCGATAGGTTTGGATCTTCTTCAACACTTTCACTAACGTAGAGCGTGCATTTCGATGATGGATAGGCCTTAAGACATCTGTAACAGGGCCAGTCTCTTCGAATTTGTTTAACAGTTTTGCCTATAGTACGCTCAGATGAGCTGATAATACATCAAGCGCAAAAAGTGCTGAGTAAAATATTCTAAGTCAATCAACGCACATCTAGTTTCATAGGAAGGCATGTTAAAATTATTCCCCCGCGGGCAAATTTTGTGAACCGTTTTTGTATACCAATTTTCCACTCGAGCTTAAGCATTACTCTAGTAAGGATTCCAAGCATTAGAACAATACTCTAGTATAGGGGGGATCAGACACCAAACCACGCAATCTTAGGTCTGTGCCACTTTTCCAGCTCAATCTTCACAGAACGAATTACGGACACCTTTTTTTTTTTTTTTTTTTTTTTTTTATAATTCACGCGCGCCTAAGGGGTTGATACCCTTTTACTGTTGCCAGGGCGCGGGCGGAAAGATAGAAGGAGGAGAAAGGAAAATTGTTTTTGTAGTGGTTTGAAACTCAGGTGTGTTTGGTTTCTAAGTTTGCTCTCCAGGGGTGGGAGTCCGAATAGGACGGAGAGATTTTACTTCACTCAGAGTGATTCGAGATATAATTCCCAGTATTTTTTTCATTGCTTGAAACTCTTATAACAGCCAAATCTACGTGTCAGTGTTATGCCTTCACACGCAGAATTTTTTTGTCTGAGTTCCAATTATACAATGAAAAACTGATTTTGCCATGGGCAGGATTCGAACCTGGACCCTCCGAGTGAGAAGCGTTTGCTACTACCACTACACCACGGCCACCCCTGGAGCCTATGTCTAGAATGCTTTGTGAAGTTAACGATATTCTGACCCTCTTCGGTTGCCATCTCAACAAACTCTCATTTCCACCTATGCCTTACGTCCTAACTATCTGTAACCACTCCCACCCTTTAGTTTTTATATTTAGTTTTAAGTGAAGTAGTTAGTTTTAAGAATATGCTTGCAATTAGCTTGAATAAATCTGTCCAGGGTTGTCCCGGGCCACAAATCAAAGAAACATGTATATACCTAGTCCTGCCATAAGTTCTGTTACAGATATAAAACGCTATATAAATTGTTTCACTCATTAGACCACAATATTGGTTATTAAAAAAATTGGATTCACTCGAAATGACTGCCTTTTGCTTTAACACAAGCTTCCAAACGGTATGGCCATTGGGCTATAGTGGCACGTATGGTTTCCATGGAGATCGTTTACGCTGCTCTGGTTAATGCTGTTTTAAGGCTTTCCAAATATCAGTGGGGAGTCTTACAGGCCATGTTCTCCAATTCTGACCACAAACCATAATCCAGTGGATTCAGATCTGGACTCCCCGACTGGACTGGTTGCTATAAAGCCAGGAATATTGACTCTGAGTCACTCCTGCGTGGATTTGGCTTTGTGCGCTGGAACAGAGCCCTGTTGGAAGATCCATCTTTACCCATTGAAAAGGGCATTGGTCAACCCCTTCACAACACCCTCTAGCTTCTTGGTAAAACTTGGCACCAGTTTCTACGCCTTTTTCACAGAAATGGAGGAATGTGACAACATGGTGAGAGACCCCCTCACCAAACCATTACGGAAGCGGGATGATGTCCACCTTGGACCCTTGGAACAATTTTTTTCGCTTCGTCAGATGAAGTGGCATAAATTTTGTCATTTTGTTTCTTGAAAACATCTTCCACGGTAAAAATTTTCTCATCCGTAAACAGAATGTTTACATGGCCATTGTCCGCGTGCCACTGCAAAAGTCGCATGAATCTTTCCAGCCAATTTTTTTTTAGTTAAGGAGTTAGAAGATGACCCGTGGACCGACGATAGGCTTTCATATGCAGATCATCCCGAATCAGCCTAGACATGGAACTGGTTGATATATCCAATTCCTTGGACATGATCTTCTGCTTCCTACTGCCTTTACTACCGCATTGGTACGGACGACGCGCGGCCTGTCCTCTACCCCAGACAATTCGCCGAAGCGATAAATGAATATTCTCGATATTCCGAGTGGTTTTAGCAACTCGAAAATTTGGCCAGCACTCTTTCCGCACCTATGCAACGCTATTACCGCGACTCGATTCTCTTTAACGCCCCACTCCATGTTAATAGTTTGCAAACTGAAACCAAACTGACTAGTATTCTTCACTGATCAGTGCATGTGTTCTAAAAACAAAGTTAATGGTTCTATTCCCGCAAGAAGTTTTGAACGATAACCGCTGGAAATTGTGTAACAGAACCTATGGCAGGACTAGGTAGAGCCTTTAGAGTGTAGGAATCACAGAAATCCTTGGAGTTACGAAACAAATAAGCCAACATTCGATTTATTTTGCTTACTATCATATATAATCTAGATGTAAAGAGAAAGTTGATTTACAGTCAAAAGTAAGTCCTACATCTTTTTGATCTGCGACTCTCTTCAAAGCACAACTTTGAATGCAGTAATCACCATACTGATGCTCAAGTCTTTTATACGGTTTACGAGTATATCATATTGCAGATGCATTGCAATATCAGTATATTACTCGTAAGAGGAACTTAGATCTAAGTATAAAAGGTCATTGATAAATAGAATAAAAAGAAGTGGACCAATGTGCCATTCCTGAGGAACACCAGAAAAATTACAATTTTTTTTCGAGAGCATAGATCTGATTGTCAGATATTGATGCCGGTTAGTCTAATAACTGCCGATCCATTTCGAAAAATTGGAGTCAATAACGATCATTCTGAGTTTTTATTCAAAAGGGCGTTGTGTTGTACCTTGCTAAAGACCTTGGAAAAATCTGTACAAACGCAGTCAATCTGAAAACGTTGTACCATTTTGTTCAAACACTAACGAGTATATGTTGCAAGGTTAGAGGTTGTAGATCTGTTAATGAAACATTTAGATCCTGATCCAGAAATATACCGTAGCTTAAAGACAAGTTAAATATGGTTATATACGTAAGTGACGTAAGTGGATGCACAAAGTTGAGATGATCAAAATTTAAAAAACCGAAGCGGGAAGTTTTCGGGAGCAAGCATTCATCAGGAGATGATAATTCCTGTAATATTCCACATTTTGAATAAGAAATTAAACCTAGGTCCGCAATTGTTTGACTTTGATTTAGAAAACTAATATTTTTGGAGTCTGCCAGAATTCCCTTAAACTTATCAAAAACAGTGATTAAATTGGATTGGATTAAAGCGAAAAGAGAAGGGCTTTCCAATGACCCCAGAAATGTTGGTTTAGTAAACCTAAAGCAAGGCATCGAGGACAACACAGACTCTGACTTTCAGAAAATTGATCAGCATTTTGCCATCTTTTCTTCAATATGTCGCAAATAAATCAGCGCGAGCTGAATGCAAAGATTGCTTAAAACCTATCATGACCGAGTTAAACTATTTTGAGATCAATGAATTGGTGAAAAAGGATGCCACACAATATTTCCAATAACCGTGAAATTATTCGAGTAAATAAATAAAATTTTTGGGATTTGCCCAACAAAATGTCACAACAGCGAGTTTCAGTCCATCTTAAATTGAAATGAACGGTGCATGTCATCATTTTGAATCAATTTACCGAATTGCCCCACAAACCGCAATCAAATCACGCATCTGAGAGAGATAGATACGTACGAGTATTTGTCAAGAGCAAATATCATCATCCAAAAGTGCTAAATTGTTGACATTGATGCATGCCCCAGATAACTCATCTATCAGCTATCAACTGTTAACTGTCAGATATTTCGTAATAACTCCCCTTATTACTGTCAATTTATGATTTGTAGCTTGTGTCAGATAGATGTCAGCTGTCGGATCTTTTTCTTATTTAATTTCAGTTGCGCGAACGCATCTTACGCACATCTTTATCTATTTACACTTCACTTCTAGGTGTTGCTGTTGTAGCGAATTTAACGTGTTTTATCACACTTTCCCTCGATGACGACTACTGCGACTACGAGACATGAGAAAGAGGTCATGTGCCATCATATGGTTTCCTCCTCATTACATAAGACACACTAACAGATATTACGCACGCAGCAAAGAGGAACATGGAAAAGCAGATAGAAGAAAACAAGAAACAGATAAAAAAGAAAAAAAAAATACAAAAAACATCAAGAAAACATCGCATCGAAATCGAAAGTGAAATTTTTCCAATCGCATGACGCCTCGTCATATTGAATTTCACGATTGCGTTACGATATCGGAAAATATATCGCCAATGACAGCATCCAGAGCCGGCTTTTCGGTCAGCTGTTGTGGTGGTGGTAATGGT
Source organism: Volucella bombylans (assembly GCA_949129095.1). NCBI lineage: Eukaryota > Metazoa > Arthropoda > Insecta > Diptera > Syrphidae > Volucella > Volucella bombylans. The sequence goes on along the minus strand of OX422141.1, from coordinate 1,016,218 downwards.
CAGAGTCAGTACGTATGATTAAAGTACCTCGGGTTGGTTGCGTCTGCAATGTAATACCACCACCACCGGTTCATGCATTTCGAAGTCGAGAGTGAGTTGCTTATTAGAGAGATTGTTATGCATAGTCGTTTGCATTAATTCCCGCCGAAAAATTGTTGCGCGTCCGCGTACGGATTTGATACGTGTGTTGCCCGCACAATTGGTACAAACTTGCAAACGTTTCCTCTACAGCCGGTCCTAGTACCAGTATGTAAGAGTACATACATGCATCTGTATACCGGCATCGACAACGCCATCGCCATCGCCATCTTACGCCAGAGATCACGGAAACTGACTGTGCAACTTTACCGATGACATTTTCATTTGATTGCATGAACATGTGTACGAATATTTTGTGCGCCGCGTGTGACAGGAGGTTGGTACACTGTCAAAAATTCAAACCAGTACTCTTTCTGGTACTGGTACTGTTCATGGAAAGTTGTAATAAATAAGCCAGCGAGTAAGCTTGGCCAGAGCTGGACGTATTTATAATCTGGCCTGAGGAAGTTAAAGCCAGTTGGCACATCGTATTATAATTGGGATCGTTTATTTTGGACATGCAAGTCCAACAGATAGCCATAGAGTGTGCGAATACACATGTAACTTACACGCAGTGAACCCGGATATGTTACAGTTGGACTTATGCCTTGTGATCAAGCTTTTTTGGTGGGTTTAAGATTTGGAGTACTTGGCCGTAGTTGCATAATTGAATGCAGTTCCTAGTTATGTTAGTCATTCTTTCGACTTCGGAATCAAATTATGCAAACGAAAGGTCTGCAGACTAGCTCTTTGGTTCCACTGAACTTGTGTTTTCTAGGACGTCTGTAGCAGGTGGAATTCCTTTTTATAAAGGAGAGTGACTTCGCACTTTTTCTTGAAATTGTTTACCTTAAAACCTTTGATAATCTGTACAGCAAAAGTCTTTCTATGATTTTCTGTCGAAGCCTTATGAAGAGGGTATACACTATGTCATCAAAGAAGGATAGGACATCATCTTTAGTTCAATGATCGGGACACACAGTCTTCAAACAGATAACGACTGATCCGCTTTGAAGTGGACCAAAACTTTATCAGTCTAAGTACAACTCGAAATTCCAAAGGTAATATAAGGCTCTCCAGTTCATCAAGCCATTATCTAGGACATTCACTTTCTGGGCTTTTGTCACTGAGAATACTATTTTTCTGTAACCAATGCGGAAGGTTTGACGTAAAAAGGTTACAATTATAGATTGTCGCCAACCTTCAACCCTCATAACCTCATCAGCGCCAATACCACCGACTACAAGCAGTGAAGACCAGCGGCAACGTTGTCAGCAAACCCTGAGATATCTGATTACGATAACATTGTAGTAAACTAACAGCCAGTCCTAAGTGCCTGGAAGGACATTTCAGCAGAGTTTCGTATGTCAGCGACGGCCAACACTCTTCTGGAAGGCAATTAGCCATTTCCAGATACGGAGGAGTGCATTGTTTATAGTTCTCGAAGTACAGCCAAGTCGACAAAAAAAATATGGACTCTGCTGTGAATGTAAATTAATATTTATAATATATCACAACCATGTGAATGCGGATACCTAATTCCGGTTAATATAATACCCAGAATGAGTAGAAGATGATCATGATGCTACCTGCTTCCAAATGTAGGAAGTCAGTGCAAGTATCACTCAGACACAAATTACTAATAAGCTAGGATCAAGCTATGACTAATGTCTTATACAATTGTCTGAACCCGATGCAAGGGTAAATAGTCTTTGTCAAATGGTACAAAGCTAGGGTTCATCCAAATGGTGATTCCATCTACTGGCTGAAGAAGCCTTGGCATGCAATTAATGTACTCATAAGTGTAGAAGTGCGGGTAAAGAACCCCAAACGTACCGTATCCGTGAAAGTATTGTACACCTATTCTATGGTAGAGAATCTACATAGACTTCTTAGGCCAATTAATGCGTAACTGCTTTTTAATAGAGTTCGACTGCACTGTATGACTAGAAGTTTGAAGTTTTGCGTAACATTAGGTGAGCAGTTTACTTGCGGCGAAAACATTCAGACCTGGTCTTCAAGAGCAACATAGATCCTGTCAACGAACTTTAAGATGCCTATCACAGCAATGCTGCCACTGCTTCATCAATTGCACTTCATCAAAGGGTTGCAGTACTCCACGCAACGTTGAAGGAAACCAAAACAGGTTACTTGGATTTTATATATAGCTATAAGCGGAGAAGGTGCGTAGAACCGGCCGCAACTCTTTATCTCCAGAGGAGTGATTTTGACATAGGGGTAGGCCATAATGTATGATCCTTTACAGCATTTAGAATGTGCTATATGCGCTCCGACCTGCTGGAAGCTCATGTCCTGCAATCCCATTTAGGAATAAAAAATTAATTGATCATGTCTCTGTAGCGCTTACCACAGTGATCGTTTGGCCGGCACCGTTTTCAAAAACAAACTCCTCCAGCATAAACAACACACTTTGTAGTGACATTGAGTGGATAATGGATCTTCGTGCATTACTCGTGGATTTTGAGCGCCCCAGAACCGCAAAATTTTGTTTGATCACGTATTCAAGTAGAAATGTTGATAAAAATCATCGTGACCATTATGAGTATTCCGCGTTCTTCAGGAGTATAGCGTTCGATTGCTTATTCACACAAATTCTAATTCTGTTTGCATCACAAATGTCAAAACCGAATTAACATTCGACGCCTTTTGATATATATTTTATGGCACTCTTTAATAGGGTCCCGCATAAGTACAGGTTGACTTGGTTTGCATTTTTAATGAAATATGCCATCAAATCAATAGTCATTTGAATAGGATTTTCCATTACCATTGCAAAACGGATAAAAAGGACTATGCAAGAGCAGTTTTCCAATTAGATGGGAGAGATAAATAGTTATACAGCTAAGTGTCCTTAACTACGAGGGCAGGAACTAGTAATCCTGGAATAGAATGCGCTCTTGAAAATTGGTGAATCATGTTCGCCTAACGTTCTTTTGGCTATATCGTAAACAAGTTATCATTGTTCTTGTGATACTATAAACAGAACATCCCAAGAAAATTCCCAATACTCCAAAAGTATTTTCTAAGTAAATGAATGGGGTGCCACAAGATTCTGCTCTTGGGCCCATTCTCTTTTAAATATTTTTCTTTTTGCTTTATATGAATCTTATTCTGCAATTTGATGGACCGAGATCGTTGCACATACCTAAGTACAAAACGGACAAAATGTAAAACTAACTTACAAAAACTTTGAATATTTTAGACATTCATATTCGTACAAAGATCACATCTTACCTACAAAGAAAAAGACACAAAAGAAAATAATTAAAATGCAAGTTCTTCAGAGATATGTATCGTTTAAATTGTAAACAAATTAATATAACACGAATCAAAACTCAATCAGATACCCCAATCGAATAAGATTTCAAACTAATTATATGTTTTCCAATTCCCCAATAACCAATAAAGCAAACAATAAAGAGAAAAGCCACAATCAAATGCAATCCACTTAATTGAATTGAAATTGCATTCAATTGAATAGTAATCGGCGAGTTTAAATCTTACCCATAAGACAAAGAATTTGTGAAACTCACGAACATACACTACACAGGCACTATCTCAAGGTCGTCTCTATCATCACTCTCAAATTATGCAACACCCTGTACCCAATGACTGGCATCTTTTTTAATTTTTATTTTTTTTCTTATTTGATCGTGTTTATTGCTTTTTTTGATTCTTACTCGTGAATGCGCACAAGCGCATTAGGGCTGTCTTAGTGTTGGTTTTATTTCTAACGATCATAAACGTCTTTATGGTAAAACATTTAATGCGGATACCCAAACCCACAGAAGCAGAAAAGCAAGTGATGAAAATCAGGTGGGAGCTGTTCGAAGTTGAAAGGAAAATTTTACGACTTTGGTATTTTATTGAAGTTACTGGTAATTTGAAACTACTCGTATCTGCCTAATAATACTTGATATAGTATGTAGCCTTCTAGGTGAGAGAGAAGATTCTTGTTTTGGTACTCGTAAAAGCCTCAATGATGCGGCCTTTGTGCTGTTCCTTAGGAAAAACTGCAGGTTGCTTTTGCTAAACACTTAAATGTGTAGCATCCTGCGATGCTTGCTGTTAAAGTGATGACGACACCGCAGAGTACCACGTATCTCTGTGAATGCCCGGCTTATACTCGCATCAGGCTGCAGGTATTCGTCGCTGATGTAGAGGGTGCTTGTACGGTAGGCACCCTATCACTTTCCTCGAAAGATTGAAAGATTTCATTAAAACGAACTTACAAAGAGTACAATGGACTAGTTTTTTGTCCCAGTGCTCTGTTCCGACAGAAAAAAAAATAAAAAAAAAGTCCATTACTGTAGAATTGTAAAAGAACTCCACAAACATCGATATGCAAGCAGTAATAAAAATATCTAATGTTGCACGACATATAGTAAATATACGTTCAAGTCAGCTATAGTTTGGCAAGACGTTATAAAAGAATTACCGCGGCAGAGAGATCCTGAAAGTCTAAAGCATTTCCTTAAATATGTGTCAATAAACGTGCAATCTTAATGGCAGATTAACTACATGAAAGAGGTGAACTATCTTCCACCCAAGCAGTTTTAATCATCCATCCATTTAAGGGAAGTCGGAAACCTGAATTCCCTTCAGAGTCTTTTCTGGGTTCCCGATCACAATGAAATCGCGTAACCGATCGCCGATCTTGTTCCATAAGTCTCAAAGTAGGTAGTTTGTTTGAAGGGTCGGCTACATTAGAACCGCCTGGGTCCTTAGTCAGGGCTTCCATAGAAAGTTGGGGTTCTCTCGAGCCCAACTGTAGATTGCATGACTCTCTAAGATGTTGGCATGCCAAACGAATATCTCCAAAAGATTTTCCTCCTATTTCTTGAAAGAAAGAACTACAGATCGTCAGGCTGGCATTTTGCGACGCTTTCATTCTTAATGAGCAAGACATAAGCTGCAACACCCGACAGATGACAGGACTTATGCTCAAAACCTGTTGGAAATACCAATCTGCCCTATTCGATAGCAAAGCAATTTCACAGAATATGGCCTATTATCCAACATAACACATACTCGTATCGGTGGATATTGAAATGCTTCTTCATCTTTGTAAGAAACAATTGTTTCTTTAGGGCGGTAAAGGTGAATATTTTCAGGAACCTACATAACTACCGCTTGACTAGACAACATTTTAGTCAGAATTGCAATGTATCCACCCATAAAATGCAGCACTAAACTATGAGGCGGCAAGATATCACAATCTGCCTCTCTTTCAGTGTTGAGGCCGTATGTATAGTTCACCACATTTTGGAAACAGGAATGCTCGATCGGAAGTTGATTGATAAAAATCCAAGAAGTGATCAGAGCGATAGCTACACGACTGCATAGAGGCTTTTGAATCAGATGGCACCAAGTGCCATATACTTAAGAAATAGAGCCTTAGTTCACGGCTGATCCAAAAAAAAGTTGATCTTCGCAATGTCGCTAATTGATTGAGAGTTTGAGATTTGCGAATGTATTATCAAATGATCATGCCGGAAATGCGTATAGTCGTTTTATTTTATTACATTTTCCAGACTACAACTACCAGTAGCGACCAGAATGTAATATGCATTCAGCAATGGCTGACTACATGACAACAAGATGCCTCATCAGATGTTTACGTCAGATGAGCGCATCAGTAGCATTTCAAGAGATGGCTGACCAATTATTAGATGCAGAGCCGGTTCTAAGCCAATCAATCGCAAAAAGAAACTGACATCAGAAACATTATTCACTGTACTCTTAGTAAAATTATCTAGAGCCTCTAGGAATTCAGAATTGCTGAAAATAAAATAAAACTTGAAGGCCGATTCCTAAAAATCTGAGGCTTTATTGCATTAATTTAGTTAGAGAATTGGCAAGGAAGAAATATTTTAACTATTTCGAAGGAAACGACTTGACCACAGTTAGCACGATAAGAGATTGTGCTTGAATATATTCTGGTTATGGAAACAGTAATTGCGCTCTAACACAGAGAAGGAATCTCAGGCTTCAAAACAAGAACAGACTTCAAATTTTGTCCCCCATAAAACGAAACTTCAAGTCAACAGGCAAAGATCTTCGTAAATTGGAGGTCGTTTAAGACATGAGAATCAAAAAGAAGGAAATGTTGAAAACTCGTTTTAAAATGAACTTTAATTGCTAATAGCCCTCCACATATAATATAACGGGTGACCAGATAGCAATGATAGTTTTTCCAATTGTTGTGTTTCAGCAGCTGTCAAAGTTACCAATAACATCCAGCTGTCAAAATGTTCAGTAAGGTTTGCCATTTATTTCATCTTGTATCGTTCTACGCTTGCCGAACGTGCAGAAATTATTAAAAAATATTATCAGCTCAGTTGAAATGTGTGCAGTGTACAGTGTGAGTGTGAGTACACTCTTTTGGATCTTAAGCCCCCATCTAGACAGAAATTGGTGCAAAATGAAGAAAACAAAGCAGTATCGAAGAAGACCCAGGAATGTCGATTCGGAGCCGATTATATGAATTGGGCATCGGCAGAGAGTCAACCCGGCTTATTTTGCGATTGAATTTGGGCCTACATCCGTATAAGATTGAGCTGACGGAAGAATTGAAGACCGACGACCATAGACAATGCCGTGAGTTCGTTCATCTTCTCGAACGAGATGCTCATTTTTGGCTCAGCCGCTATGTCAACAAGCAAAATTGCCGTTATTGGAGTGAACACAATCCACAATGCATCCACAAAGATTGACTGTTTGGTGCGGTTTATGGCATGACGGGCATCATAATGAGGAAGCAGACACAGTTACCGTCAATGGTCTCAGATATAGAGCGATGTTAACCGATCTTCTGTGGTCAAAATTCGACCACATGGATATGTGGTGCCAAAAAGATTGTGCTACATGCCATACAAGCGACGCAACACTCGAAGTTGTGAAGTAGAAATTTGGCGACTGGGTCATCTCACAGCGAGTGCTCATAAATTGACCGCGCTATCATGCGATTTGACACCACTCAATTATTTTCTCTGGTGCAACGTCAAGTCTTTAATCTACGCTAATAAGCGTAGGAGTCATCAGAAATTGGACCGACCGCTTGAAGCACTGCCAACGAAGCCCAGGGGGGCTATTGGAATGATGTGCTATTCCACACATAATGACATGAACGTAGCTTCAAAATAAAGCCGGAACCAATTTTATTTTGTATCTCACACCCTTGTTTTATTTAATTTTTCTTTCCTCTTGTTCTTATCCGGTCACCCTATATAAGATGAATTGGCATCTCTCACAGAGTCCTAATCGTCTCTAAATACACATAATTCCTCATCATTCTTCTGTAAACATCTTCTTTAATGACCAAATCAAAAAAGAGGAAGACCCCATCAAGACGGATGTTTAGATTTCATATTCCCATCAATTAGATCCTCCTCTAATAATAACCAATTGATGAGCCTGTAGATCTCATCAGTTTCAGTTGACTTCAAAGCTCTTCTTAGAATACTGAAGCCGACACAGATGAACGCAGACGCAGACGGAACCGGAAAAAAAAGTGTTATTCCTCTCTCTTAAGGTCAACTGTTACGCAATACGTAATTCTCCACTAGCATAATTCTGCAAAGTCGAAATAAATTTATTATCCGTAACTAACGATGCATTTGTAGATTTCTCTCCCACCAATAAATTAAATTGAATCGAGTATCGGTTACGGCGCTTCGGCATGAATGTCCGCGTTTAGGTTAATAGCGGCGTTAGGTCCTCGTAAATACCTCAGAGCGACAATCAATTTGATTTCTTTGGATTTTATTTTGCTATTTAACCAAAAAAAAAACAGTTTTTTCTCATTTTTTTTTCCTTTATACTCGTAAGTGTACGTTTGGTTCAGTGATTTAGAACGCGGAACCACTCACTGAGTAGGGGAGGTATGAGTGGACTATTAGCACGATTGCTCATGAATTGAAAGTGAGTGTTGCTTGTTGAATGAATTGCAAATAAGTAGTCATTAGATGCGGAGATAGAACGTGCTGATTTATTTCCTAGAGCTATAATTCAGGCTTAGAGAGGGTATGAATTGCAAATAGTTGAAGTATGACGCAGGAATTGCCGTTGTTAAGTAAGATCCGAGATGAATGGTGTAGCTATGCAGTACAATCGAGGCAGATTCTTGTACATAACAGGATTTTATATTCAGATTCAGAACAAAGGTTCCCTTTGACAAAGTGAAAAACATCTTAATCTGATAATAGATCAAGGATACAATAGTTACCGAAACCAAGAATCTCAAGGTTGCAGTCATAGTGAGTTCGTTCGAATAGATAACTCGATTTTATATTCTAAATTGCTTGCATAAGTTTGTCGCCAAAACACACTACTTTAGTGACTTATGGCTAAGTTATGAGGTCCTATTTGTCGCGGGTTTGCAACAAAGCTGTAGGCCTTGTGGATTAGATGCAGAAAACAAATGACACAGATTAAGGTTAGAGAAACATTCCTCCCAGCGTTTTTCACGGAAAAAAAGACAACTATGATTTAAGAATCCTTCTTAAACAACAAGCCTATGAATTTCAGAAAATCATACCCTGCTGGGACAGCCATAAATTTGCAGATATTATCAGGATAATGTAGACAACATTTGGTCACTGGAAACCAAAAACTTAAGCGTTTCTTCTAATCAGAAACTGAGTACTAGCGCACAGAAAGAACCTCAACAGGGCAAGATGACTATACCATTTTCTGATACCAGAAAATAGCGGGTATAAACCGACGTACCGACAATAGTTACGCCTAATCATCGCTACGTGCAAACTAACACTAAGGTGGACTGCTGGGCAAACATGTCTAGCGACCAAACAGATCCGGCCAAGGCTGCATCTGAGTCGCTCTAAGTGTCTGATCCTTTTAGATAGGAAACATTTCAGCGCCATAATAGGTGTCATTACTGGACACTGCCTCATAGGCAAGCACGCAAGAAGGCTTGGCGCTTTTACTAATGATTTCTATAGAAGCTGCATGGACGAGGAAGAGGAGGAGACAATCCCCCACCTACTCTGCACATGCCCAGCTCACTACCAGAGAAGAAAGTTTCATCTAGGAGCTTTCGTCTACAACGACCTAAACCATCTAGAAAACTTAGACGTTAACAGTCTCCTACGCTTTATTATAAGCTCAAACTGGTTCCAGTAGAAAGAGGATTATAGATCCACGTGGCATCACAATGGGCCAATAGGCCTAAGTGGGTTGGTATTTCCAACAGCCACTCTTACCTAACCTAACCTAACCTATGCCTAATCATTTAAGTAGAGAAAAGTTACGAGGAAAAGGAAACTTGGTTTGCACTAAGGACTGGCAAGATATACAGTGTTCCTCATCTAGCGAATTTAGAAGATTTGAAAATAATCAAAATCGAGAGAAAGATTTCGTATTTCACTGTATAAAGGCAAATCCAACACGAAAAAGTGTAACAGGTCAAGTACCCGCTGCACTATAATACTCTCACTTCAATTAAGCGGAAATCACTGTCTTACTCTGTTCTGGCGAGTGTGTTGGAAGCATCTGGAAGTACAGCGTTGGGAAACAAAAATTTTGCCGTGAATTGACGACCAGATTTCAGAGTATAATTAGAAAGATTGCCGTCATACTTTCATGACTTGCAAGGTAACCTTTATGATTTAACGGTGATGTTGAAATTATGATCGGAAACAAAGGATGTAAAGTAAATGTTTGAGCACAAACCCGTCGCAGGATTTTACGTTACGTGCTAGGTAGGGAGCATCAAACGAGATAAATCGCAACAGGAAATTTAGAAGCAATCTTTCTGACGTGGAAAACAGTCGAGAACCGACTACATTCAACATACATGTTTCAGCCAACAGAAAGCAGAAGTACAATATGTCAGATGAAGGTAGCAAAAATTCAGCAAATGACGTCAGATCAACGGCCATATTTTACAGTATAAATTGCAATAGCCTCCACGGGGACAAAATATGTACAGAGTAGCGTTAAGTTATTCACGAAGAACTAGGCAGTGGGCATTTGCGCAAGTGCTTCCAACATTCTCAAAGCTACGGAATCCATCATAGCAATTGCCTGAGAAAATAAGTGTTTCTCCGAAGAGTTAAAAAAGGGTGACCGTTTAATTGCCAACAGAGGTTTCATTTGCAGCCCTATGTGTTTAAATTGTAACGACATTAAGGTCGCAATAGTCTTGGGCAAGCCCAAACACGGATTAAACAATCGATGTCGAAGAAACAAGCTTTCTCTATTAGCATTGCTGGATTTACCATATAAGAACCTTGTATAACAACATGGAGCTATGCTTCGAGTATTGATCTCCTATTACGTGCTTATTTCCGATTTCGAAATGGCTTTTGAAATAAATTGTCAACAATATCATCGCTGTTACTTAAGCTACAATGGTAAGCCCTCAGATGCTTTTATACACATATACGATAGCGATGTGTTTTATCACTTCCTGTGTTTCCGATCTTTCAGTTACCGAGTTTATCCCCACTGCGCTATAGTTTTGCTGGGAAATGTTAACGATATCGATGTTTTAAACTTAAGCGCATAGCACATTAAGCTTAACCTATCAAGGTCAACAGGGACTCATATTCGCAACAAACGTCAAATTAAGAAACCTATTATGGGAAAACCTAAACTGTGCATATCACTTGAAATTGTTGTGGTTAAAACAGTTTAAAATGCTGAAAATTTCCAAAAATGCTGCCTCAAATTGAAGTCGCCATTAGTTCATGTCGTACCCAACTCCAGTTGGTAGAATCTGTTAACGCCACTTTGCATTAATTGCATACTGTCAGAGATGCCAAGTCTTTACTGCATGACTAACTTCCAAAAACCCACTCGAAAATCAGCGCTGAATTCAACCTAACCTCAGATTATTAGACCACAAGTCCGTCGCCAGCATTCAATGCATTCAAAGTACTTAATTAGTACGAATATGAGTTTCCATGTAATTGCCTTATTAAATTAGTCATTCTACTTCAAATAAACAAGAAAAACTTCAAAAGTCAAGCAAAAACAAATAATTACCGTCTGGCCGACCAATTTAATCAATTTAACCAATTTAACAATTTATTGCATCTCAATTATTTGCACATGAATGACTACAACGTCAACAACGCGCGCAACGTGACGCTTTCGGCAATTTACCCGTTCGATGTACGACTTCGACTCAACTTAGAGTCGAAAATATTCACGCACGTTTCGTACTAATTTTTGATGCACTCTGGGTGCGTTTGACAGGTCAATTTATTCCGATGACATGCATGACTGAGTGGGAAAATGCATAGAAAATTGACATCTGTCAAAATAGCATCGAATTTGTCTGACATCTGTCATTCGAAGAATTTATCTTGTCGCTGTAGAGTTGCAGTTGAAGTTTATTTCAATTTTATTTACATTTAAATTCAAAAATATATTTTAGCATACGAATTTGAAGAAAAAACAAAAAAAAACTCACCACAGGTTACCAAATTTGGTTAAGTAGAGTGGTTGCTGTCTTCAGTTGCCGATAGAGACTTCAAAACCAAACAAATGTAAAACGGATCGTAAAAGAAGACATAGAAACAAAATTCAAAACTAAACTAGCTTTGGAAATAAAAAAGAATTCAAAATTCAAGGTTAAGGTTTTGCTTATACGTATTCAAAATCATAGCCGAGCGGTTTTTTAATCGTTTTATTAAAAAAAAAAAAAATTATGCGAACTTGGTTTTGAATTTGGTAACATCGAGCGTTGGGATTGTTTCACAGTCGTTTGATGTGTAAATGTAAACGACCCTTGAGTTTATTTATGAACGTTTGCATACACAAGTATGTAAAGTATGATGTCCTAGTTTTTTTTTTTCGGAAGACCAGTGTTGTTAAACCAAATTGTGTGGCTATCACACTTGAGTTCATCTATGAAATGTGAATTTGCTTGCAATTTTGAATTCGCATTCATTCTACTTGCGGATAATCGTAGAAGAAACTTTCACGCATGGAAGCCTGTGGGTTTTACTCGAAGACTTTGTGTAAGTGTTTTGATAAAAAAGAAAAACATTGACCCTCGGACGAATTGTGTAATTATCCGTAAGCCACTCTCTGATTTTGTGTGTTTGATACTCTGAGCTTTATTGCAGAAGATACAATCTTGATCGATGATAAGATTTACTCTCCCCTATTTAGTAGAGGGTATAGTGTGAATGACTTGCTTAACCAGGATCTGGATGGAGGCATTCTCCGCAAGATAAACTGGTTTGTAATTTCTTTTGAAATCGCACAATACCCAAGATTTCGATCGAACTTGGTGGCTTGGGTGTGGCTAAAATACAAAACAAAAGTGTTTGCTTAATTTGAAAGGTCCTCAACGGTTTACATAAACATCCAGCGGAAGAAATCGTATCTACTAAACGACTAAGACAAAGAAAACAAGTTAGTATCTATAGGTTCATTTGCGGTCTACGGTGTGCTGAGCTCAAAAAACAATGTCGAAAAAGCCCATGGAAAGGCCGAAAATTATATAATAAAGTATGAAGACCAAAATACTCGTACATCTGTGGAAGTAGTTTGGATCCTGCTGTTTCTTCAAGACTTTTGACGTCCGTCTCCAGATCTCATTTAAAAGACATTTTTGTTAAGTAGGTGCTGCAGCTATATACTTGGAAGCGAAATGAAACAACAACAGGCCAGAGAACATGAAATGGGTAAAGGAAAAATTTCACATCGAAACAAGACCAAGACTCCGTACATACGTTTGGGTTGAGAATATTGCCCTACAAGAGCATGCGAAACGCGCATTCGGGGAAATGTAGAGATGTTACCAAAACTTCAAATGAAAGAGTTAAAGCAACAAGACCTGAACAGAAACCTGAAGATACGAGCAGAGAAATTTAATAGCAGAATCCAATCACGGTTGGAACGGCCACATCAGTAGATTGATAAACGGCGGTTACGATCCAAACTCCAATGAACCATTATACATGCGCGATGAAAGCAAAGATTTTCGTCCACTAGATTAAAATAAGGTAAAGATAGCAATGCCTAAACCTATGCATAACAAACATGCCAAACCGGATGGCCAACCTGCAATAGAGTATGGTACAAAGCATACACTAACTCATTTTCGGTTAAAGAAAATTGTGCCTAATGAAAGCATCATTCGCCCGATCGACTGGAAAGAAGACAATCTAAACGACGAAATGATGCTTCTAGTAACTAGTTGGCTCTCTTCAGGGCTTTATAAGTCTAAAACTTACCAAACACTCACGGTACGGCAGATCATTTTGAAAATTTAAGAAGTCCAGATCGATAGTCACCGCCTTTTCTATCGGTTTAAATACCGACTACGGCATCCTATACAATCAACACGGTGATATTGTTGTTAAGGCACTGGTGCCCTTCCAAGCATTGATACAGAATCGGAAGACATGGTTTCAGCGAACGATGATACCTGATCAAAAATCAAATGAAGACGTGCACTTGCCAATCGTTTTTTCTTTGGCCCAAGAACACAATTCAATAATACGAGGGTGGGTCAATAAGTCCGCGACTTTTTGAATTTCTGACCTCTTTACTGAAACAGCAACACTGCTCCTGTCAACAGGCATCTGTCAGTTGACTCCTGTCAAAATTTAAACTTGCTGCGTCAGTTAGTTTGTCTTTGACAGCTATTTTTATCGGACTACTCACTAATTTGAGGAGAAAATGGAAAAAAGTGAATTTCGTGTGCTTCACTTCACAGGAAGGTTTGGCGTTGTTTAATCGCAATATGGAGGAGTTTTTGCGCCGTTTTGTAACCGTGGACGAAACATGGATCCATCACAACACACCAGAGAACAAACAACAGTCAAAACAGTGGGTTTCTAAGGGTGAATCGGCGCCAAAGAAGGCCAAGGTGGGTTTGTCAGCCAATAAAGTTATGGCGACTGTTTTTTGGGATGCATGCGGGATAATCCACATTGAGTACCTTCAAAAGGGAAGAACAATCAATGGGGAATATTATGCCAACTTATTGGACCGATTCAATGACGATTTGAAAAAAAACCGACCTCATTTGGCCAAGAAAAAAGTTCTTTTCCACCAAGACAATGCAAGGGTGCACACATGTGCAGTTGCCATGGCAAAAATCAATGAATTGGGCTATGAATTGCTCCCTCATCCACCCTATTCTCCAGATTTGGCTCCGAGCGACTACTTCTTGTTCCCAAACCTGAAGAAATGGCTTGGTCGAAAAAGATTTGACTCCAATGATGAAGTCATCTCGCAAACAAAGGCCTATTTTGAGGACCTCGACAAATCATTTTTTTTGGAAGGGATAAAAAATTGGAGAAGCGTTGGACAAAGTGTATAGAGCTCAACGGAGACTACGTTGAAAAATAAAATTATTTTTTTATCAAAAAATCTGTGTTTTATTCCAAAAGTCACGCCCTCGTAAGCAAGGTCACCAAAGAGCCCTTATTTATGATTCTCCTAATACCAGTCTTGCTTTATAGTTCAGAAGCCTAGACGATAGCCACCTTGGTCGTTTTGATGGAACATTCTTTGAGTGATTTTTGATCAATCAGTTGGCCAGCAACTGCACTGTCAGTATTTCCGTGGTTGAGGCACAGGTCCTCCCAAGACAGCTGTGCTATCTAAGTAATTAACTAAGTATGTACTGCTCTATTAAGGCAACTAGGAAAAGATCGTTGCCTTCCACCAAGAGTGATGCAAAATACCAACGCACTTAGACATAAATAGGCTTGGAAACAGAACTTTAAAAAGGCGGCTCAGACTATAGCCATTTGACAAATAGGTTGATACTAGCTCGCTTAAGCCAATCTAGGGCGGATTGTGGAAACGATCACAAACTAAGAAAATTTCATACGAGCTTCTTGACTAGTCTGACTTCCACAAAGTTGAATAAAACTGAACTGAGGTTTAGGGCCTTGTCTTCTACTCACATTTTTAAATTTTACATTGTCATGGCAAATGCTCATTTACAACGCAACAGATTTCGATCTAGTAACAGATCAGCACTTAGTACACGAGTTGAAGTTTAGGCTACCATTGGTACCCTGTGGCAGTCGATTAACACTCAGGACTTCTACTTCTGGATATCTAGCCTTATAAGGCACATCTAAATGGAGAGCATATATATGTTATATCACTACCAGCTGGAATAAATTGTTCGAACTGCGTGGCGATAGGCAGCACCTCCATCCATTTTACGTCAATGCAGTTCAGACAATGCAGCAGAAACCCATTCCCTAGCTTTTAAGGCTATCGGATATATTATACAGCTATTTCCTTGATACTTCTATGACACCAGCGTCTGCAGCCTCATGTGCCCATAAGCTTCATGATTACCGGGGAAATGCATACCAAGGTCTATGCCACTCTCAGAACAAGCATCGGGCAAGGGGTTGTCGCTTATATTTAGCGCTTTAAGGTCCGTAGTAATAGCAAAGTGCCCTGTCAAGACACCAGTAAACAATCTGGGAGACAGCAATTGCTTTTTAACTAAAAAATTATTTCAAGGTGCCGCTCATCGTATAAGAATCAATTGGACGGAGATTCTAGAGCAGAACCAGCTGTGATAACTCAGAATCCTATATAGACGAGATAAATTGTTCTTTGAAGTCGGTGCAAGCTGTATTTAGCCTTTTGCTGCCATCTTATCTGCCTTTAATTGAAGAGAGCTCTTAAGGGTCACATTTCCAGAAAATATCCTAGACACCACAGTTGACCCGACCAACGTCAAAAAGTATGGAATTCTTATCGACATCGGTCAGAACATACCGACCCACCCAAACTACTCGTAGCTTGAGGTGATGACTCAGGAGTTGATAAATCGTTCAATTTCGAAGAATCCTGTGCCATTTAGTACGTCACATACGGCTGATTGAAGTGAGGCGACAGAGTACATGTTGATGTTGATGTTGAAAGTTGCTTCTGATGGCTTTTAAAAAGATGAACAATTTGAGTGAGATCCAGAAGATCACGCTGTAAATTGTAAGTGGAAGAACGCTTGAACTAGACATACGGCCCAAAGAAAAAGCCACTTGGGAAGTCGGAGGTTGAAGTACTGATAGCTAGACCCCTTCAACAGCGATAGAAAGGATGCATATGTTGACAAAAGTCACCCAAACTGAAATTGTTCTAATGTCTCTCATTGGAGTAGCTGTAGTGGACAGCCAACAAACACAACTCTGGAAAGAATAACAATGACTACAATCTAAGGAGAGTGGCTTAACTGAAAGGAGTCGCTGTGATAAAAAGCATTCATCGAGATTGAAGGAGCCTCTAGCAACGTTAAAACTTTCGCACGCACAAGGGTAACCTCTACTAACAAATGCAACACATCAGGACCCCAGGCTATAGGAAATCAGGGCCATAACGTATGCGAATTATATGGTCTCTATATCTAATTGCAAGTTCCTTCCTATGTCGTAAACAATGCTTTTAACATCTTCTGCGACTGAGCCAAGCTCTGGAGGCTCGGAATTAATCCGCAAGTAATAATAGTCAAATATTTCCAAGGCCATAATCTACTGGGAGCGCATGCAATAATCTGCCCCTCAGGAACGACCACCTCTGCAGAGGATATGAAGATGAAGGCTCACACGAACATACCCTCTACATTTAATGTTGTGTTACCCGTAACAATCTCACGCACAAAACTTTGAAAAACAGGTACTCCTTTCATGACTTCGCTAAGTTATCTGTTGCTTTATTTTTAATTTAATCAGCTAAGACCCATTCAAGGTCCGACATTAGGTCCAAATGTCAATCAAAGCGAAAACCATCAACTTGACATCGTAAATAAATTCTCACGGAAGTCTACAGAATGATGACAATTACTAAGATCTACGCTAACATAACCAGCCACAGTCATTCACATAGATATTCACAGTATTAGGGCAACATATGCTACCCTACAGCCACTAAGTCACTTAAGATTAGAATTCCGTAAAAAACTCGACTTTTATTGCTCCTTAATTAGACTTCGACTTTACTAAAGGAATCACACACCCGGAACCCAAAACAGGCACCCACAAATAGCAAATTACGTCCACCTTTTCGAAATGACTGCACAAAGACGTCGACTACAATTGGATTAACACCTTAAGACAATGAGACATTCTCATCCCCCCATTCCCTCGGCTATTCATCTGTGTGTCGTATTCGTAGTCGCAGTCTATGAATAAATCTTTTAATCTCTCATTAATTCCTATTAATTAATCAATGCCTCGAAAGGAACACAGCTCAACACACTCTGTCTATCTATTCGTCAGTTTGCGTATCTTTTTTGTCTTCTGTAAACAATCGAATTAAATTCAAAATAATAGAAAAAAAAATCAGTCATCACCACACAATCAACATCATCAGCAATAGTATCCGAAGCTATGTCGAGAACCTTTCTAATTTGGTTTAGATTCTAGTTCCGACCTTGGAGTAGCATTCTCTTCCCATTCACAGGTTCGCTTTTCCGGCATTCAATATAATTTACCGCTCAGCTCAGCACCAACTTAGCAGCAGTACGCCCAATTCATCAACACTTTGGATTTTATTAATTTTTTTTTTGTTTTTTTTTTTTCTATTTCTATTTTTCCAATTTTGATTGTCTCTTTCGGTACCGGGGCGAGTGTGTCTCTGTCCGATGATTAATTTTTCATGCGCGAATAGTTAAAGCTAGAGATACTCTCAAATAGCAATCAACTTCAAGTCAAACGGGAGTTCTACTCGACTACGTCAAGTAATTATTCAAATCAAAACAACAAAACAAAAAAACCGACAATATTCGCAATCTCAATTTAGAATGGTTTCAGATTCAGATTCAGATACAGATACAGATAAACGAAACAATCGTAAGCACTCTTTATTTGGTGTGTTTAGCGAAAAGTATCTAAACGGTGATCGTTTTAGGAGTACAAGCATGTAACCGGATTTTTAGAGATTAGGAGGGGGCTCACGAAAAAGTAAATGCTCACACCTGGCCGTTTTGAAACAGCTATTAGAAGGGTTTACTGTAAGACGACAATAGAGGGTATCAGCTCTACCAGGATATATATAGAGCTTACACCAAAAATCATCCTGAATGTCTAAAACATCTGCAGCCAGCTCCCAAATCCAAAGAGTACAACTTTTTGGAAATTTATATTACGAGTATATCATGGGAACGATACCGGACTGAACAGAAATCTTCGCGTCAGATAGCAAGAATTTCCGTGGGCGAGCTATATGATACTGCGACATGTTGAAGTCATAGTTATTAAAATTGGACCTTGTTATGTATAATCAAAGTCTTGATTTTGTCCTTGAACGATAGGCAGACATTATAATAATCCAAATGACATACGCCCGCTACTCTTGACTCTGTCAAGGTGAAGCTTGATAAACTCATGGATGGAGCCTATCCAATCGACGATGCCAAATTTGTGCTCGCGGACTTCAATGTAGAACGGCAAACATTGCCTAGATGGCACAAGAAAAAAGACGAAAGCTTCTTATGGATGGATTTTGCAGCAGTTCTCCATACGATGATAATTATCACTATATTTGCTTGACTACGGATCCACTTAGTTATATGGTTATCGTCAGGAAATCTAACATCCAATTGCTGATGGATAAACTCTAGACATGCATTCTAAGTCGCGGACGTCAACACATGCAGTGAGCCAAATGTCACTTTGACTTCAGAGGCCTAAACATAAGTGAAGTAGTCTTACCTAGAATCCATAGAAAGCACTTTATTTAGTTACCCTCTCCTTTCACCATCGAAAAGTGAGAGGAGCGGAAGACCCTATATAGAAAGAATAAGGCCCAATTTTCAGCGAAAAATCAAGCAAACGGTAGCTTTTTAAAACCCACAACGCATGCTCTTCGTAATAGTGAACAAAATCCAGTCATCAACGCACAGGTAATAGTGGCAGCACTTATCAGCACAGCGCAGTGGACAATTACCACTTATGCGACCAAGATTGGCATACATTTTAATTGCTGTTGTACAAACACCAGATTAACCATTCAAGCTTCAATTACCGGAGCTGTAACTAAGCTCACATATTGTGATTAGTTTTTGGAAGAATTCTAGATACTACTAGATACTCTGTCTATTTAAATTACCTAGGCAGCTGAATGAGAATCATATAGAGTAAGAAGAGAAGCCACGTCGAGTCAATGATAAAGCAATCGCCAGCAAAATCGAGGAGCAAGAAATATTGCCTTGAGCTCGTTACGTAGTGCAAATATACTCCTCCTCCTAGTCGTTCCCTGTTATAATATTATAAATTGATATGATCAAAATGTATGTTTAATTGTTGAATAAGAAATATTCCTCCTCAACTGTGTAAATCAATAGCGTCACGAAAATATGTAACGATCATAATCGTATGCAAAGGAAATGTACAATTGAAAGAAATAGCAAGAGATTGAATCGAGGATTGGCTGGAGATTCAACTTGACCGTCTCACTTTTCAAAGCTTACTCCGCTGCGCACGTATAAAGGCGTCACGTAAAATTGAAACAGCCATCCATTGGTAAATAGAATTTCACATGCACAAGAAATTTATAGGCAAGGTTCGCAGATCATCGATCTGTAGCGTAGTCAAACAACTCGAAAAATTCGCACAAAATCTTCATCGATCCAGAGAAAACTTTGACCACCCTGAGACGTAGTTTTGAGTCCTGGGCTCTTAACAAAATATCACGTCTGCTACATTTGTAAAGCAACCCTCTCTTACGCAATGTTTCCAAGCCTTCCTGAATTTCTTCAGCATTCAAATCCTTCAGATTGTACCCAGTGACGTGTTTTTGGCTCAAAAACAAGAAACAGCATCAAGATGACACCATTATGTAATCTGTGAGATTGGCTGTGGGATAATCTTCATCATCATATTCCCCATCATCATTATGATCATCGCTGTCATCCAACGCCTTTTAAAGGTGAAAGTGATCACGCACACAGATAGTTTTAAGACTTTTCAAAATGCATCTCGCATAGCAGTTATCCCATAAAAGCCTACAAAACCCGTACATATACTTATGTGCATATATTATATAGACAAAAAGTATCTTATGGATGAATCCGATAATAAAAAAAAAAACGACGTGCAAACCTTGGCTAAAACGTGAATTTTTGTTTATACTCGGACAAAGAATAAGACCGTGCAATACATTAAACTTCAAATCACGACATGAGTATTGTCTGTGCGCCAAAGTGGTAAAGAAGGTGAAAACACAAAAAACAAAAAAAAAATATCTAAACACCCACACCACACTTAGAATTGATGACGTTAGCTTAACAAAGCCAGACATTCGACATCTGTCAGAACATTTATCTAAATGTTATCTCACTTGCATCCTGTTCCTTGGGGCAATACGCGGAACTTTGGTTCAATCTATTATTAGTGCATGGAAAAAAATCATTTTTATCTGGTTTGGGTATGCCGAAGCTATTGTTGGATTTCGTGTCAGACAATATCCCGGTAGAGAATTAACATGTATTGTAAAAGATACAAAAAAAAACTGGACGTTGATTGAGATCTCGAATAGAACATTCTCTCCGTCGGTAATTTCAATGGATAGAGTGGGATTTCCCAAAGAATTAGATCAAGAGAACAAGAAAGAAACAAAAACGATTTGAACTGTATCTGAGTTAAAAAGTTTAAAAATTTGATTGTATCCGGATTGGTTCTTGACGTTTTGCCGGCTTTAAGAGTTGCCAGGCTCGTCGAAGGTTTTGCTTTAAAGAAACAGTTTGGAATGTCCACAATTTTGCCAACTACAGATAGTGTAACAGTCAATTTGTGGTGCTGATATTGGTATACAAACCGACGCAAAATCGATATCGGCAGAGCATTAGACTTCTCGTACTAGCCTCAAATTTTTCCTCTTCTGAAATCACAATTTAGTGATTTCAGGGGATTTTAGGCTAACGGATAAGACCAAAAGTGTCTTCGAAAATTGCAAAGTTGACTGCTTTGAGAACTAGATACAAACATACGTCAAATTTAATGGCATACCACAAGTGAGGGTGTTAGGCCCCATTCTATTAGTGAGTTTTACAACCTTTTATAAACTCATTGCTTTCGGGTCCTTTTAATGAAACTATTAGTCCCAAATTGTGCTTGATAAATGGCTTTTGAGGAAACAAACTATCGATAATTAATAGGCAAAAGAAGATCTGACATCACTGAGTATCAAAAGTGCGCTTAGGGCACTCCCAATCGTGACGTTTACCTGCTTCCATATAGAGTAGGAGCCTCTTCTGATTCCTCAAATAATCATATTGATGATGAGTGATCTCAGAAAGATCATTTCTACTTCGACAGCACACCATTGATACCGAGGAACAGTAGACATTAACTCAATGTGGGTCTCACTCCGGCTCATGTGTTTTATGATTTCAACAGGAGATATACCAGAAACCCAACAATATTTCTTTGGAATCGGTATGAGCTAGAAAATACTGACTGAGGATTACATATCAGACTAGATAAGTCGGATCAATCTCTTGCAGAAGAGGAAGAATCTTTGAAAAACCAGCTTGGTAAGAAGGAGCTTAATGAATCTGTCAAAATTTCATCTAAGCTCAGAAGGAGACGGAAGGTGGAGGAGATTGGCCTCAACTTAAATAGCGCCCTCATCAAATATGTTGAACTGATGTGTCGTCCTCCGTTTTGCGACTATTTATGGGAACCAGAAAACTTATTAACAGGTAATTTAAAACTCATACAGAAATGGACTAAAATCCGTGCATATCAAAGCAAAGAGAAGGTCTAAGAAAGATGGTTAAAACCGACCAAACTTACAAATAAGACCGGTTGGAGACACCCAGAAAACTTGATACACTGAGTCGAAAGCAGAGGCTCTCAGACTCATAATGGAATCTCACTTCCCAAGTATGTAGATCAGAACTATCTCACAACAGGTCAGTTGCTGTCAACTCTGAAGCGGACCTTCGCTCTTATCCCGACAGTGGCTTTTATACTGAAAATCGGCTACTGACTCAATGAGAGTGCCCCTAGACCTACAATATCGGTTTGACTTCTTTTCTACCGAAGAGTATTGAAAGAATGGGCTTCACGTGCGCAAAACTGCTTAGCGAATGCACCCACTGTCTAAGTTGTAACATGCCTATCAACGCTTCAAGGTAGCGAAAACGAAATGTAACGAAATGTAACAAGACATCGGGTTTGTCACGGAGGAAGGTACTCTGAATCTATACTGCTATGATAAGTACAATACTTTGACGGAAATACGTCGCACTGTTGCTTTACCAGCCTCCAATAACGGGCAATATCCTCATTAATCTCGATACACATGGTATCCATATCAGAGCATCCACTTACAAGACATCTTTCGTTTAATGAATATGACGTCGAACCTAATGACAGCGGGACGTTGGTTGCTTTAGTAATACGAAATCGACTTTCTCAATATTCAGCTCAATATTTCGCTTCCGCTAAATCTGAGCCAGAAAACGAATGTAGTCGGATCTTTACTTATAGCACCACAGCTTATCCAGGACACAAGCTTCACTAGTTAAGCAAATTTGCATCTGTCTTCCAAGCGTTTGCCTTTCTTCCCTAAGATGGTGCTTCGCGACATAACTCCTGGTTTTAGACAAACCAGACAATTACTTATGTCTTAAAGAGGCACTACGTTTTTGCTAAGGATGAATTACACCACCTCTTTTGGCGGCAGTCTTCTACGACAGATTAAGGGATTTCTCCGTGTAATCCTCTGATACTTTTTAACATCCTAACGTGCGTCGCCGGTGACATAAGATCTTTTTTTGAAGAATTTTCTCTTCAGAGCGATGCAGATGGTTGCAATGTCACGATGTTTCTGTATTATTATCCGTAAGCATTGAGTCACGTTGAAAGCCGATTTCTCCTATAAAGCCATGTTAACTCCAGTAAAGCTGAAATATACAACGTTTTGCCTGTTTGAAACCCTCTCAAAAATGTGTGTAACAGAAGCTTCACCGATTGTCAGTTGTTACAGTTTTCCGTGTCGCTTTTGCCTTTATAAAGCATCGCATTGGCGCTCCCAAACCTTCTGGCGCCCGACTGTGTAAAGATATTTGCTTCATTGACAATTCTGACAGATGTTGTACACGAACTGCCTTCAGTTTGATCTTTAGTTAATCATCACATCACACACAGTAGCAATTAAGTGAGTAATTACAAGTTAGCAGAAAGAAAACCTGCGTAGTAATCAGCTTCCAACGTATCTATTCTACACTTAACAACATAAGTAACCCCCAGTGAGTATGCCATTGTACACCACCTAATCTATGCCTTGTCGAAAAACCGACTTAACTTAACCTTTTGACCAACACAAAGCGCCTTTTCTGCATAAATTCTAGTATTCACAAGCAAATACGCGAGTCAAGTCTATAACTTATGGCCACATGAGTCTGTTCCAAGAATCATAGCCAAAGTTAATAACTCAATCCAATCAAGCAATTGACGAAAATAATTACTCCCAAGAGCAATAAAGCAATTAATCAAAAGTACACACACTGTGCTCGTACAAGTAGACGTCTTTTGACAAACGCCATGCATGCAAAACTTCGAAAAGGTCAACTAAATGCTAATTTCGAATCCCAGCTATAAAATTCGAAACAGAAATCATTCAGAAAATGGTCAAGTTTATCCGATAAATTGTTTTAGTACAAATTTAGTACACACGAGCCAGAAAAAAGACGTCATTGGTGATCGACTGAATATGACTACTGAATATGGTTCAGGAGCGTTCGTTTTCAGGGTCTCAATCTGAGAGTAGACCAACGATTTTGACAATCACTTCCTACATCAACTCGTATGTCGTTCGGTCACATTAGTGACCAACTGAACAATAAAGAGTTCAATCCACCCATCGAACACGGGCAGTTCAAGGACGGCCATTCGTCCATAAAACAACCAAAATTCTGTTCATCATCCATAAAGAGGGTCAGAGTTTCTGACGCTACTTGTCTTAATTGAGGATTCCCGGGAATCTCAATGCCACTCACGATGTTACCCCGTCTCATCGCGTCGGAATTTCATATTTGAAATTCGGTGATAAACTTTCACGTTTGACAAGTTTCGATGTTCGAAATACGGAATACGAGTATACGAGTATGCTATGGCGCGGCAGCGGCCAATATGTATTATACCTCGAAATGTTTCTCTAAATGGACGGGAAATACGTGCCATTGACATTTTCAAATTACACCTGACTTGGATGGTTAATTGAGTTGAGAATGATTGTGGATTCCTTGCAGGTAGCTGGAGGATTGTAAATGAATTTTATTTTACTTCTGAGTATAAGTACGACACAGTACGTAGTAGTGGTGTTGTACTATTTTTAAAATGTTAACTAATGCCACTTGAAATGGAAGTTTTCGAGCATAAGTTTGAGCACTATAGTGTTCTTGACTCGATTGTGTTTTGTTTGTTTTCATGTTGTCCCAGTAGCGACTGAAGTATTCATATGTTGTAGAAGAAGAAAACTTGATTCGAAGATCGGATAAATTATCGGTATCCAAAAAATGTGGGCGGTCAGGTGATTGGAGGCTCTTTGGATAGAGTCTACAACGTAATTTATGTTTATCTCCGGTTTGGTGAGGTATTAAGTGACTTATTTGCACATTAAGTTGCAACTTTTGGTGGTCTGATGTCGGTTTTACTTTTTTTATTGGTTAAGTGGCGTCAAGTTTTTGAATGATTTGATGGGCTTCGATATTATGCCGCTGACTGAGTTCTGTTTTTTTATGGAAATTTCCGCTCAGCACCTCATTTGATTGTTATTGTTATACACATCCTCAAGGCTGGCTGATACGATCTACATTCCGGAGTTATTATTCATTCGTAAAATGTGCCATTAGTTTGCTAACGAGGGCTGTACTCCGCAACCAAATAGTCTGTTAGTAAGTACTTTGTGACGACAACATCAGATACGGGCAGCAATCGATCAGGAAGACACTTCTGGCCTCAAGGAGGTCAATAATTGAATTGAATATCCGAATAAGATAGCCGTGAGTAAAATTTGCCAATTAGGAACACTAACTTGTTCTATGACAAGCTGGCTCAAAATATGCTGAGATCGTCGTTAAGCTAATCCCAGCAGTGAAGGAGAGCGTCATCTAGAGGAAACCGTGAACTGATTGGATATCGGCGCCCTCTTCCGAACTTCAATAAATATTTCTTCTGAAGCAATAAATCTCGAAACGCTCCATAGATGGTATCCCCGGGATATTTTTCCAATTTGGTCCAAAGACAACAATATTCAAACCAAGTAAGCGCAACAAAAGTGAGCAATTTTCTGAACAATAAAGTGAAGAGCATCTTAAATTGCCAGGGCCGGAAAGGCAATGTGATGAACAGCAGGAACCGGTGCGAAATACCTGTTCTTCCAACTACAACCAGAACACTTCGATTCAACTTTCAATGATGAAAAGGCAGGTTTCCGCACTGAATCTTCCTGCCCCAACCACGTAAACAACTTTTAGATAATCGAGTATACCTATTGTAGTACTAGGAAATGTTTTGGTTTTGGTTAATAAAATGAGAGCGAATGAGTATTTTTGGAAAGAAATTTCTACTCAATGGCTACAAATTGTAGAACAACTTATTCGAAATGGCCTCCATTTACCTTCCAGCAACATCGAAGTCGGTCTGGCAACTAATCGATTGCAGTACGCACATCATGCATTGGAAAATTTTCCACTGCTCGGGCAAGGGCGACCTTCAAAAATTCAATACATACTTGGATGTTGTACAGGGCAAGATATAGCCTCCAGAACGGACCGTAGGCTGTTTGTCTCATGGATGAAGGTCTCTGCTACCAGATGGCCTATCATCTATGGAAATGAAGTTCGTAACGTGGTTTTTGAGCCATGTGTGAGTAGTCTTTGCCTTATGAGCTGGAACGCAGTGTTGTTTTGAGACCTTTCTCGCAGAAATGGAGATCGATGATCAAATGGTAGGCGACTCCCCACCAAACCATCACAGAAGCTGAGTGGTGAACACGTTGAACTCTCGGAACGAGTTTAGATGCATGTCCTGATTACAGAGCATACACTCTACGTTTGTTGAACGATTCTTCAACGCTGAACATTTTCTCGTCGGTAGAAAGAATTCGTCTGTCACCGTACTTTGCGAAGCAAGACTTTCGATTTTGGGTTCCGTTTCTGTTTCAATGTGAGTAAGTGGCCAGTGTGTGTCTTGTATGCGCTGAGTCCCAAATGATATCTATCTCCCGAGACATCATTTTCTGCTTGCGCAGTGGATTTCCACGAATTTGGCGTTCGCACAATGCACGGACGACCAGATTTTGGACGGTCGACTATTCTACCAGTATCCTTGAATAATTTCACGGTACGATACACAATGTTTCGTGTGATTTTCTGTGGCCATAACATCCGAAATATTGTATTTCCCCTTTTTCGCAGCCGCATTTTTGCAGAATAATTACGACAACACGATTTTCGAGTGAGCCCCATTCCATGATTGCAAACAAGTGACGTCAAAAACTTTGCATAAATCTCACTTGTCAAATAATCGACAAGTTGGAGTGGATGCGTTCATTGGGTCTTGAGAATGAATGTGTTCGCTTGGTGTACCAAAACATTTGCTAGTCCTAGGTGCACGAGTATCTCCATTTTGCCTGTTTTTTATCGACAGTGTTTACACAACGGTAAGCTCTCTGATACATTTGAAATAAACCAGGGCTCTATTTTATCGAATGGACAACGTTGTCTTGCCTAAGACACCCTTATATGTCTGCTTACGCAGGATATGAATGCGTCTCAGACTTATCCTTACTCTTTCAAGGCAAAAAGTATTCACTGTGCCGTCCAATGTCTGGAAAAAACTGTGATCCTCGGACATTAAGTCTGTTTTCTAGAAACTTCCAAAATATGTCATGTATTGGTATGCGCTTACCAAGTAAGACAAAGTGTGCGGCGCCAGGCTGAGGCTGTGACTGAGACTTAGGTTGGAATTGCAGCTGAAGCAGTACAGACGGATAAAGATTCGCACGTCCAATGTGTGGAAAAAAAATGTTTTGTGTGAAAATACCAAATTTCGATCCTTTAGCATTAAGCTTCCAAAATACGCCATGTAATGGCATGCGCTTACCAAGTAAGACAGAAGAACAGCTGAACAAGAAAAGGCCTTGTTAAGGCAGCATATTCCACGAGAGATCACCGGGATTAACGAAAAACAAAGTGTGTAGCGCCAGCCTGAGGCTGTGACTATGATTTAGGTTGGAGTTCGGCTGAAGCAGTAAAGAAGGACAAAGATTCGAAATGCCATGAATTTTAATACAAAAACATATTCACCTCCGGTATGGGTAAAATGTAATTGCAGAGCCCATACCAATCGATCTGCGTCTTGTATAATCAAGTGGATTAATATGACCAAATTGGAGGTACCTCACCACTATGATAACGTTGGAAAACCAACAAATAAGGCCAGAAATCAAAGCGAATTTAAGAATGCTAACAGTCTGTTGAACCATTCAATTAAAGGGCCAATAGTGTGCACAAGTAGCATAGGATACGCGATCTCACAAACGTCAACAAGAACCTTAAAGATGAATAAATAGCAGTCAGTAATACAGATGGGTTAGAGCCTGCAATCAGAACAACGAACTTCTTACCAGAGCTACACTCAAATCAAAGACAGATTTCATGTCGCTGGAATGGATTGGGTCACTACCCTCTGTATCGAATATCTGAATTCCATACAGGCCTAAAATAAACCTAGTCCTTCTTCATACGTAATCATTTCAAAAGGAATCACATCTTTCAAGTGTCCAACAGACTCAGAAATGAATGAGATATCCCGGAACGTGATCAAGGAAGAAAAATAAAAACTTTCTTTTGAATATTTGTGTCCGAGTTCGGTGGAGTCATACATTACAAAAATGGAAGCTTTCGTGTCGAAAAAGCTTCTACGAACTAGAAACACCATAAGCTCGATATGAAGATTAATATCAGTGTTGTCAAACAGTCTACTGGAGCCGATAATTTACTTGAGAGTGAGCTGATATGTTTCGTAACATACACACGTGGTTGTAAAATATTGTTGGCTGGACTTATGCCCTAGGAATGTATTCCCATATGCTACAAGACCTTATCGGCCTCGATTCTTAGATCCCTAAGACCTAAGCCTACCACCTGATTACTTTTACCATTGCGGCTTTGGCCAAGAAAAGTTTCAGTTCCGCAATTTGCTAAACACAGAGGCTCCTCTTCTTCTCAAATTAAACCTTATATGACATTGCAAACTCAGATATTGCCATTTTTAGTCTATGGAAAATCTTCAACGCTCTTCGATCCTTCATCCCTGAAACGGAGGTTCGGGTTTCACTGTCGTCTTAAAAATAGGAGCTGTAATTCGAAGATCCTCTTTGCTAGTTTGCTCTTTTAGTCGACGTGATCTTGCTTTTTGAACTACATCGCCTCGACGCATACGGAGCGAAATAGTTGAGGAAGAATTTTTCTCTCGAAAGTGTTCGATAGTTGCTCTATTTTCATGCTTTTTGTCCAGAACTCGGCTCCATTTAGCCGATATATCAGTGGTTTCCTAGGTAAAGTAAGCTCCGAATCTCCGCTAGGCCGTCATTCGTGGAGTTGATGTTTACTCCGAGTTGGATAAACTCCTTAACAACTTCGAACTTCGTCAACCCTTGCTTAAACGCTTTTGTCAATAATATCATTTCTTCTTAGACGATGGTCAGGTGTTTATTTCTCTATTAACAACATGTAGATGGTTTTGTCCAACTCGTTTCGCTAGTGTCTATCTTCATTGACGGCATACTAACAGCGATCGATACTGTCGATGTCGTCTGTATATCCCAGCAGTTCAGCAGATTTGTTGAAGATAGTGCCTTCCTGCCCATTATCTGTTACATCACTAGATTGAACTGTTCCCACTGCGCTGCATATTTTAAAGCGTCGCGCGGCACATATGCATTACTTTTGTCGGAATCCCAAATTCGACCGGCCATCGCCCATATGTGACCTCTAAGGTGGTGAGTCTCGACTTGAAATTTGTTGATCTTTTCTAGCTAAAATCCACACCGGTACGAGTACGAGCCGCCGATTAGTGTGCTGCAGAAGGGCTTGAGACGGTCAAACATACAATATCTTGGATAGGATCTCATATTCGACATTAAGCAGTAACAGGATGGCCTTTCTTGAAGATTAGAGCTGATAGTCGTGGATGTTTCCATCCACCTATAACTTGCTGATGATACCAAACCTCACCAAAAAAAGACCATCGTAGCCGGCGGCCTTGTTGTTTTTCAGCTTTTTTATAACTGAGCCAACCTCTTCTACACTCCACGGGTGACTGACCTCTTCATTGATTGAAAACCGGTTCGCTCTTAGCCCATTTCCGCCTCATCACTCTCTTCTCCTTAAGGCACTAGCCGTAATCAAATGAAGTCATTATCCAGGTATATCCGTCATGTCGTTCATTCACAAAACATTTCAACTAAATGCCGTCAAGAAAGAGGTGCTAATTACTGCAGATAAAAATTACACACTAATTTCCATAAAAGTTCAGCGTGTAAATAAAGAATCTAGAATCAGCAATTTGTCATCACGGAACTTTTGTTTGATTTGTTTTCAGTTACTGTAACCAAGTATCTGGGGGGGTTTATGATTAGGACTGGGGAAATCCCGTCTCGACAGAAGCCATAAATATGTCACCAGTTATGGCAATAACTTAATTTGCATATTGACGTTTTCATCAAAAAGGAAAATCCTATTGGCACTTGGAAGATGTATCTATCCACTCGAGAAGTTATTAATGAAACGGTTTGAGGTTTTACTATCATTCTTGTTTTGCATTTTTTTTTTGTTCGCAAAAAAATAAAAAACAAAATGATTTCCTGCAAACATGGAATTTTAAATGGCTCTGAGGCATTTAATGGGCTACGATACGAGTAGGCAGATGTTTTCGTTTACATAAACATGAAATCGGTATTTTAAAATTTATGGATTATGGACGCTTGTGTCGGATTAACCTGTCGGTTGCTTCCTTTCAAGGGGTTGAATTTGAATTTTTGCGGTTTGTATCTTACCTGGGATGGGCTGTTATCAATCACACCAAATATGGCTCGTGTTTCTGGTAGACACTATGTTTTGAGTGAGTAAATATAGACAATTTCTTTTTTGTGACTTGTAAGAAGAACAGTGAAGTGTAGTGGAAAGCAATACACTCCTTTGAATCTTGCTTCATAAAGTCCTAGAGCCCATACCTTACTTTGAATTAAAGAAAGCCACATTCCCCAAAGTATTTGTTGAATCAGGAGTACTCTTGGAGGCCGTCGCTACTTTGTTTCGCTGAAATTTAGCCGCTTATTTCACCCAAAGCTGCCTCATTTCACTAATTCAAAAAATAACCTGTCAGATGCGGTATCGTTAAGTAACAAGAAAATACTGGAATAGTAGATCTTTACAATAGTTTAGGCTTGTTTAATAAAACCGAGAACTCAAACAGGCGATTCCGCACAGTCTCTACCCGTCAGATCCTTTTCTCACATCTTATGAGTGAGCTCATGGTACCTGGTAACTCAATTGAAGGTTGAAAAGAAGGCAGTGTCAGAAATTGTTGGTGAGAAGTGGCATCCAGACGGAGTATGGAGGAAAATATTATCGCTAAGACGTATCTACAACCTTAATTATAGCGTCATCAGAGAAAGACTTCCCCATTTGGGGCAAACTATTTAGCGAATCACTCATTAGAGCTACTTAGGCAAAAGATCTACAAAAACAGTACTACCGTCTTCTTTTGTTTGGCGTAACGACGGGTATTCGATCTTCCTGGATAGGTATAAGCCGATGGAGTAAGTACAGTAGAATACGTCACACATACGAGTACGTCACACAATGTATGAGAAGGACACAGAGGAAATTTCGGAAAAGTGGTACAACTGACAAAATGATCCGACATGACAGTGACTACGAAGGAATTTTCTTGAAATATGTAAACCTCACACACTCCATCAGCAGCACCACAA
Source organism: Volucella bombylans (assembly GCA_949129095.1). Lineage (NCBI taxonomy): Eukaryota > Metazoa > Arthropoda > Insecta > Diptera > Syrphidae > Volucella > Volucella bombylans. The sequence continues at coordinate 985,153 of OX422141.1, read as the reverse complement.
TTGAATCTAGTCCACGAGATGTTGTGACTACTAGGCGCAGCTATTTGAATAAAACTCGAGTGACTCGCATACGGAAGAAAGTGGCATGATGTCAGTTACTTGCCCGTAAGTATCATTTTGAAAGCGGCGAAGATGGGATCACCCCTCGCGCGTGAACGCAGCACCACACAGTGGCTTTGAGTGGCTCTTCGTGCATCACACGCGGATTTTTAGTGCCCCAGAAACGAAGTGGAAATGCGCCTCGTCGCTCATGATGATTTTCGACACAAAATCGTCCTCTATGTTGTTGAGATTGAGGATGGCTTTACAGTAATTCACACGCGACTGATGGTCAAGAGGCATTAACTTATGCACTGTTTGCACTTTGTACGGAGACATGTGTAAGTCTTTCACTAAAATTCGCTGTAGGGTCCGTCTGGTGATGTAAAATTGGGTGGCCCGTCGTCTGGTTGATGTTTCTTCGTTCTCAGCGACATCGGCAGCGACAACCGCTATATTCTCGGCCAAACGACCAGTCCAGAGGCGGCCACGCCCTGCATGGTCTCCTGTGGTTCCAATCTGTTTGAGTCGAGTATCTAAGCGCCGGAATGTTTGCCCAGTTGGTGCGATACGATTAGGAAATCGACGTCGATATTCACGCTGCGATTATTGGTCACAAACATCGACACAATTAATCCACGCTCTTGCGGAGTATAGCGCTCCATTGCTTGTCTGTTTGTATACTGCAGCTACCTAGTTCACAAATATTATACCATGTTCCGATAGAGTGATTAATTTTGCGCCACCTGGTATAACTATTGGAAATCCTAATCAAACTAAGAAACATTCCTGCCAATCGCATAAATAATAAATAGAATGCATAGAACATGGACTTTGTCAGAAATAGATGAGGCCGCTCTAGTTGTTTTAAGAGAAAAATTATTCGGTAATCTTCGGTCCTATCTGAAAAGATATAACAATGATGGTACCGTGACCTTTTCCTAGTCAGAAGAATACAAAGACTATGATGGCTGGAACATGTAAATTGACTAAACACGTTTTCTGATGTAAGAATTTAAAATACACTCCAGGGGGGCGGTCCAGTAGCGAAAGATGTCTCCTCAGGTGCCGCAGATAAGTGAAAAAAAAAAACAACAACCAACTTGGAATTGGCAGCTGGCCACAACTCATTTTACGATTAAACTGAATGCGGAGGCTGGCTACTTGAGGTCTACCACGGACTCTAGCGTCATCTTACCTTAAGTGGTGTGGCTTTAACCGACAGAGTGTGTTGTTAGTATGAAAAATATGACGCAAAGCTACGTCTTAACATGACTGGTTTTGGTTACTATAAATCACTGTCTATCGAATAAGAACTTACAATTAGAATATGTTTAAGGGCGGCATTTTAGAACTTGGTGTTCTATGATCAGACGTTTTTTTAAAGTACCAGACAGTCGTAACCGGAGGACTTTTGATTCCAAAGTGGATTGGAATGCTATTTTCGTCGCATGCAGCTTGCCTCCCGAGGATCGAGGATTCCTTAAAACTCTAGACTACTCTGATGGCATCTATTTAACTAAAATTAATACCGTGAATCTAAATATCAAGACGAAGGGTAGAATCCGAAGACCAAAACCAGAATTCGGTTGATTTTCAAATACGTGGAAGACCTATGTTTTCGGTATAAGATTTCTGACGTCCAAGCGACATTTCCATCGCCCGAGAAACCATCTTCATGTCAAGAAAGCAGCATTACTGTGGAGTCTGCGTAATGAAGCAGTAGCACAGAAGACTAGATTCAACTTCCAGGTCATACACCACAAAACAGAAAAGCTAATTTCTGATGTTAACAACCTTTCAAGATGTAATGGCAAACCTTCCAAAGCAAAAAGATCTACCAAATCTCATGTTATCGGAGTTATAGCAAGCATAATACAGCGGAAAGCAAAATACTCGTATGCCCTTACAAATGAAATAAATGCATGCTATGTTCATATTTGAGCTGCGGCATAAACGCACTTCGATAAAGATCCAGGCCCCGAAACCAGTCCATGTGAACCATACAGGCCCCACAAAACTGAAGGTGACTTCGGTGGCTGTTGCCATTTGAGAGCTAATTGGACCCGTACCCTTTTCATTATGGTAAAAAGCGCTCATCCCTCATTTTTCCTTTCTTACCATTGTGCCAGGCAATGCACATCATACACAGCGCGTTCGTTCCCAAATGATCGACTTGAATTTGTTTAACCTTTCTGCACTTGCACAGCGACTATGATAAAACTCCCTGTATGTCCACCCTGTACACTGAAGTTCTGTAACAAATGTCAAATCCTACATACGTCATCATGGCCAAACACCAATTGGTGCGACCTTAATCAAAATCCTCTTCATTTCGGTTAATTGATATTGGCGTCTTACGGAATCTCTCCAATTAATGCGCAGACTTAATTACACATTATCAAACGATATATATGTACATACTCGTAGACACTCATATGAATATGATGCGAACAATTCGAATAGCATCTTCAAACACTTTTGACGTAATAAAAACATTTTCTAAAAAAAGACCGCGCGATTTCGTCATTGTTTTTGATCGCATCAACAAGCAGCACTTTTCTGTGGGGAGCTGTCAATTGGTCAATTGGTCTTGATCACTTGAAAAGTGGTCAAGAGAACGACTCTTTTGTCTTGCTGTTGGAAAACGAATACAACAACAAAAACAACGAACAAAAATCACTTAATAGCTCTGTGGAAAATTAGAGAAGCAATTATTTTTAATTTGAAATTTGAAATCATTATATGGCCGAAGTTGGCATCATTTCGCTGTTGGTACCCACTCGACATGGTAATCATTGGTGGTGCTACTTTGGCACCTGGTACTGCCGAACTTGGTTAAGAGGAATTTCACTAATTTTTTAAATATGCCACGTAGTCAGGGAATTGAGAGGAGTGGATCTAAAGAATTCGGAACATCTGTCAGACACTGAGAGGGTAGAAAGTCTGAATGGAATGTTTTAAAGGAAAAACAATATCGGCCAAGCGCGTGTGTGATGGTTTTATGATGGATATTTAAATTTTGACGTCGAAATAGCTCACTTTTATCGGTGATTTTACGACGGTACGACACGCTTGTTTGTGAGTTTCGGGTAGATTGGATTGATTAGATTGTTCGTTAGATTAACCGGTTGATTGACAAAAAAACAAATAACACCGAAAGAACACCGATACGAATGTGCTAGAAAGCAATTTAGGACCTTAGATGGAGTTCTCGATGATAGTTTGATTTACATATCATCAATTAAAAATGTTAATTGGACCAAAACGAGTTGTATTTGCAAATTCATCTACTTTCTTGCACAAGAGCGCATAAATCGCTAAACTATTCGAAGTGAACGTTTTCTGATTTCAGGTAAAATAGACTTTTACATGTTGGATTAGCTAGATTTTGAAGGTTGTCCAAGTAATCTCTTAGACCAAGTTGACAAATCTCATAGAACGAGAAATATAGTATGCGTTCCGATTTCAGGTACAAGCACTTCGTCGCTGGTCAATTTAATCTCATACTATCAACTCAAAACCTAAGTAGGACCATTATAACATATTTGTAAGAGAAGAACAACGATTGAAACTCTCTCTGAGGCTACTCTCCACTGTGCTCTAGTGAGGGATCAGAAACAAGTTGAAGCTAAGTTCTCGACGCAGGACCCAACAACACTTGGCCGCTATAAAATGACCACTAAGACTTGTTGCAAATATGTCAGAATAAGTTTATAGTTGAAATAATCAACTGTCTTTACGACCTAATGTATCCATATCAACTATCATAAAAGACTATAAATGGTAAGCACTGTTAAGACGATAATAAGAAGTCTGCAATCTTTTCCACTGAGGGATAGCCAGAATGTGGGTAGCTTTTAAGAAGATTATAAAAAGTGTGTTATGCTGGGTTTCACCCGATTGCCTTTCATTCTTAAACTAATTTGGAAGTATTTGGCTGCTCGCTAGTTACTTACGTAGATGGTGCTACAGTCCGGGGTGGACGAGGGCCTCAACTAATATGCCTCTCTAGCTAGCGCGGTTTTTTTCCTGCTGCCTACAGTTGCGCATGCGAAGTTGGCTAAGGTGCCACCTAAATGATTCGTCCTCTACTGCGTTGTCCGTCTGGGTTGGTGTCGAAAACTTTCCGGGCTGGGACGCTGGTGTCCAAGGTGACCTAACCATCTAAGCCAGGTTATCCTAACTTTTCTGACTGCACAGTCCGTACTGTTCGCACCTGAAACATCTTCGCCATTCTCCATGCAAACGGGACCGAAAATGACCCTCGAAACATTTTCAACCACTTTCGGCGATTTCAACCACAAAGAAGCAGCGATTAGCAAGAGTGATTTTTCGCATGATTTCTGCGATGGTGTCGTTGTTGATAGCGGATCAGAGGTAGATACCACAAAGTTGTAGCTGCCTATCTTGACGTTTAATCTTAAGCGTCGATGTTGAAAGTCCCTCTTTGTTGACAGCATATACATGGTTTTCCCTTCCTTGACCGCATAACCCATCTTTGCCGCTTCTGCTTCAATAGTCGCTCACTGCGTTCTTCCCATTATGTGAGTGTCGTCTGCGTATGCGAGTAGCTGACAGGACTTTTATGATAGAAGATGGTGCCTCTGAAGTTGGCTTGTGAGCTTTGCACTATTCTTTCAAGAACGATGTAGAAAAAATCACATAACAACGCTTCGCCTTGTCCGTTTCTGTCATTGAAGGTCTCGGTTTTGTTAGTACCGACCTTGAAGGAGCATCGTGCACTTTTTATCGTCCTGCTGCATAGTCGAATAAGCTTGGCAGGGCTACAAAACTAGACATAGCTCTGTATAGTTCGTCTCTATAGATGCTGTAATATGCGGCTTAGAAATAGATGAAGAGGTAGTGTGCATCCATTTAGAATTCCTGGGTTTTTCCCAACATCTGCCGTAATGTGAAAATTTGATCTATGGTGGACTTTCTGGCCTAAAACCACACTGATGGGGTCGATCAGACCCTTTACGAAGGGTCTTAGGTGTTCATATAACACGGCAGGCAGAATTGTATGTGATGTGAAGAGGACTTATTCCCCTGCACTTGGCGCAAATCAGGGGATATCCCTTCTTTAGGATCGGACAAACAATGCTGAGGTTCTAGTCGCCAGATTTTGGAGATGATTTGATGTATGCCCCGTACCCTAATATCACTTGCTACATTTAAGCATTTAAGTCATCGGGTCCAGTAATTTTGTTAGATTTAAGCTTGGAAATGCCTGTCCTGACTTTATCTTCTTCGGACGGATGGAAATGTTATCTGTGCTCGTCTAGTTTGAATGGTTCATTTTGCCTGAAGATGGGATGTTGTTCATCATCACCGTTTAACAGTATGTATGCAGAAATAATATTTTCAGAACTATGAGGTTTCCTTTCGCGTTTTACAGCTTTGACATGTTCGTTATATTTTTCGACAAAACTTCCCAGCTTGATTCTTCTGGTAGCACCTCTCTAAGACCTGAATCGACATATTTGTTCGCGGCCAATGTGACAATATATGTATCCGCTTGCTTGATATGATCCGCACAATTTTCAAGACTCTGTCTGAACCAGAGACTCCAATCAAACCTAACACTGAATAAAGAGACATCATCACTTGTTGACCCCCGAAATCATGGTGTTGTTACATCAGATGTCATATTCATACGACAAGACGAAGATACGAGTATGTCCAAATAGGAACTAGGCGGGCTGTAAATGCTTTACCTAAGTAGCCGAGCAAAGTGGTGAAGTTTTATGAATGCCGCTGTAACGACGCTTATACTACCAGACAATCGACAATTTCCTACTTTCCTTTGAACCTACCTTATCATGGATGGCTAAAGTGTCAAACACGCTAATATTTAAAAAGATCTCAGGTAGGATATTGAACTGATCCGGCGTTAAACTATTGTAGTTAAACGAGTATGGAGCACAAACAAAAGGTAAATGTACTCGCTTTGGCAAACCGGCATTGATCTGGAGGTACCAACCAACCTACTTGAACAAAAAGATTGAACGTGTGACTCTGTACAAAGTCAGTTTACAATGTAAACTACACCAAGATAGATAGTCAATTAGTTCAGAAAACTAAAAAGGTTTAATGGGGTTCAAAAGAGACAGAGACCATTATCTGAGAATCCATAACCGGACGCACTTCTTCATCAGCGACGGTAAAGAGGAACATGTCGGCAGAATAAATTTCTACTTAAAATGATCAGTGTTTCGTAGGGTCAGCTGATAAGGGCTAGCACTTCTTCTCATGAGGGTTTTCCCCGCGTTGTACAACCAGCACAAATCGTAGGTCTGATGGACCGAAATTTGAGACATTTGAACATGATCAAGTCAGTCAGGGCCCTAAAAACCCAGTGCCCCAGCAAGCAAATGAAAACTCCAATTTGACGCTCCGAATTGGAAAGGTTAGTAATGACAATAACCTGATTGATATGCTGTACACACTCTGAACAGAGCAACGGCGCGGCCTAGCCAAGTCAAGAAATGTTTGCATTCAAGCAAAGGCTTCTGATCTAGAAAATTAAACTTTCAAGATGAAGTGGTCTGTGGAGCAAAGTAAGCAGAGGTGTACTCTTATACAGTAACAGTCTGAAGCGAGCGTAACTCAGTCACTAACAGAGAAAGTGCTCTGTCATATCCACTGTGATGTGACTTATGTCCAGCACAGACGTCAGTAAACAGTTTGGTATCTCATTTTCGGGGCGACACCAAGAAAAAGAAGGTCGAGAGCACTCATTTGGATGTCTACACAGAATCATGAATCATGTCACCTTCAGCTGTGATCACAAGAAAGACAACTGCCATGTTTATACGTAGCCTTAACACAGGTGTAAGTCCTGAGAAGTTGCTCTCTCTATCTTGACTGCAAAGTTAACAGGGATCTGATTGTCATCTAAGATTCGATGAAATCAACCCTCTGGACGTAGTTGTCTTCATCCCCTTTTTATACATTCTTTCAGCTTTGTTTCAAGGAATTGAAGAGGTAAGAGATGATTTACTAGGATTAGGATCGACATATAAAAGGACACGGATGACCCTGCGTTACGTTGAATCCATTTTATCGGTTATGGAGACTGTGGCTTCTGTAAAGCCCCGTGATGTGTCAAGACCCCTTTACTTTGACCTTTTTTCATTACCAAAGACCCCCCCTTTCAATCATCGATCACATTATGTCAGAGTTTAATATCTGTCTATTAAATCAACTGCTTAGCTTAGTTCACTTTGCATTCAGGCATGACACATTTCTCATTTCAAAAAATGCCATAAATTCAAATCGAGCCATCACCCAATAAACAAATTAAAAATATAATTCTCCGTTAAATTTATTTAACTTTCAATCGAATTCAAAAACAAAAAGAAAAGGCAAAATCCATAACCACACTTTACTGGTGGCAACCATCGACTGACAACAGGCAACCCCAGCCGAAGAATTAATTTATGCCATGATGAAAGTAATTTCCATATAAATCGCATCCATTTGTAATAAAGCATAAAACTTGTTGTCTATCCGCAGATTGTCGTCTGTATCTTTGTTGGACTTTTATTTTTTTGACAGTTTCTGGCTGTCGAAAAAAGATTGCATAATTAGTCCGGTCTAATTTAAAACTGGCCGACTCTCAAACAAAATTTGACATAATATTTAAATGTTGGCGTTCGATCTTTTAATTGACTGTCACTTAGAACAAATGTCAAGCGTTAAACGTCAAGCGCACATGCAAGGAACAACAAGACAAATCAAATGTTAACTGTCATTAATCATGTCAGCGAAAGCCAACAATCGCTCTCATCACTGACAGTTCGAATTCTATTTTCGAATTATGTAGTTTTCGTGGTGTTTATTTTGTTTGTGCTGATTTAGTCTCATAAAATTGACATCGGTAACACTTTGGACGAGCGCAAAACTGATGATCAAACAAAAACGAGCTTGTTGCCAAGATACTTGTACGAGCATCTGAACTGAATGTAAATTGCAGTCGAATTGGCAGTCAAAATGACAGTCGAAATCGAACTCGAATTTTGATTAATTCAAGTGTAAATAGAGGCCGGAGGGCAAATCGCTTCCGCAATTTGAATACATTTACTCTTAGCGCTGCCAATTATGGATATTCATTATCATCATCATACGCGTGCGCACCGTTCCTCTTCGTACCAGGCGTCAGAAAGTAAAATATAAAAAAATTAAATCAAAATTCGTTAGTCTTTTAAAAGTCTCTTGGATTCTTGGACAGTTCCCGCTTTAGTAATTGTTATGCTCTTTAGCATCAGGAATTAATGGTTTCTTCATTCGAAATCAGATTCTGATGAAAGAAGTGGATTCCCGATTGTCTGGGTTGGAATTTAAATAAATTTATTCTTATAAGAAGAAAAGGGATCGGCAAATATGAAAGTAATTAAAGAAGAATTCCTTTTGGAAACAGGTTGTGGAAGTACGAGTAGAATGAATCTCGATTCGTTGTGGCGAGCTAATCCATTTGTTTTCAATTTTAGCTTCGATTTCGATTCGGTTTTCTACGCTAAAAATTTCCCAAATATTCTTAGATGTTCGTACCTTTTTTACGTCACAGAATACGAATAGTTGATGCTGCCTTTCAGGTTTTCTGCTGTATGCGTCATTGGTTAATGGTTGAGATTTGTGAGAATATTCCGAGAAGATGTGAGACAGAGTATTCTTAGGAAATGTATTATTCAGGTTATTTGATTGCACAGAATTTAGGAATCTCAAGTGTGGGAGCATTATTCGAGTAAACATGTTTATGACAATTAAGATCATGTTCGGGGACTAGACAAATTTGAATTCATTCTATGGAATTGAGCAGTTCTTTTATCATATGAAACTAATTACACGTTTTTTTAAAAGCGGAAGTCAAAAGATGAAATGGAGAGATGAGAATTCGTAGAAACGAAAATTGAATGGACCATATTTGAAGATGGTCTTAGTTCTAACATTACGTCCCAGGAATTTGTTAGTTTGCTGTCTACTCGGATTTTCATTACTTTGTATTCAACTTATTTCCTGAGAAAAAGGGCCGCCTCCTCAGACTGTGCAAACGGAGGTTACATTTGTCAAAGCTACTTTTCTTGTCTTGTCTCTGACAACACTACAGCTTGTGTATATCGATGTAAGGAATGAGCGTAAATTTGAATGTAAATTCTAATATCAAGAGGTTCCACAATAGTCAGTTCTTGGACCTAGACTATAATGACCTTTTTGAAATTTGGTCGCAAGCAACTCGTACCATTGGTATTTGCAAAGGAATAGGACAAAACTTGCTTGGGAAAGGACTAACCAAAACCTGACCGAGTTCTGAGATGTACTCCGATATCTCTGTGCTCTCGGTCATACAGAAGACACGGAAATCTTCAACTTTAATGGCAAATGGCTATATATTACTCACGGTTTGATCAAGTCCAAATGAATATGTTCCAAAACTATTGTAAGGCATCGGTCTATGCTATGAGTCGATGTTTTGTTCAATGTTGGGGCGTTGCCTCTACAAAAGTCATTCTAGACTGATTCTTCTTGTTTTCCAGCGAAAGGACCGGCGCAGTGAAATCTACCGAGTTTTATTCTTTTGAAAAGACATCATAGTGCTTCTTGCTTAACACTTGGCTCTTGGAGTCGTATGTGGTATTAATATAGGCCGACGACTGGCTGCCCTATGGGTACAATGTATAAGCTTATCAGTTCTACAATGTTGTGCCTTCTCGTACTCGTTAGCTTTTCACTTCTACCATTAACTCTGACGGCTTTGTTTGAGTCTTGAGTCAGTCTTGGCAACTCAAATTCTATGATAGCTCGCCACAAGTGGAAGTGGAGGTTTGTAATAAAATACTTACATCACTACTTGCTCGATGCTATGGAGTTTAAGAATAATATTAGTTAGAGCATCTTGAACCATCAAACAAAAATCAGCTTATCGAAAGACATAGCCGTGAAATATGCGGACTGATATCTATGTCAGTAACAGACAGGGAAACTTCGCCTATTACCAGACACCTCGAGAGGGATCAGAATGCATTTCTTACTCAAAACTCAAATTCCAGCAGTTTTAGAAAGTGAAAGATCTAAACATAAAGATGAGAAAGCTCATCGCTTAAACTGCATAGGATCGTTTAAACTACTGTATTGTAATACCACGGAACATGCTCAGGGCAGGCAGCTGCACACAATATCAACTGGAAAGCATGGATGCTCTTTGCTTATAACGAATGAGAATGATGTTATATAATTATGACTATACTGCGGTGGTCCCGAAAATGATTGAGTGTTTCGAAGGAAAAACTACGCATTAATCTCCGATCATTACTAAGACGGTCAACCATATTAAGGACCTCAAAAGGAACTGCTTTTCTACAAACAATTTAAGAAGCAAAGCTATCAAAGTCTAGAATACTAAGCGGATGGGAATGTGAACACTTCACCGAAAAGTGGAATGAAGGATCGATGGTTAGATTGCTAAAGAATCTCAATTTGATGCACTGCTAAAACTGATAATGAGTACGTGCTTCTAGCTGTGGCTAAAATAATAGCAAATGCTCGTGTAATTCTGATAGAGATTCAGAAGCACATTTATCTAGTCAGATAGAGGGGCATATATGTATGTAGCGGAACAGTTGAAAAACGATCGATGATACTTGGAATGTGTTGGAGAATTATACCCGTTTAGATACTACTGATCAGAGTCAAGATGAAGAATTTCATACGCGCTGTCTCATTTATCCATGGCAAGAGCTAGGATCGAGTCAATAAATATTTATTTGAATCTATGACGGTCACCAGAATACAGATATTCATAAGAAAGAAATGTATCCGCATGAAGGCAAGAATAATCAGATACGGATAAGGATGATGTTTTTCCCCGTTTTTGCTGAAAAATACGCATCTTCTGTATCGTGGCATTTGATTGCGGTCTTCAGCGTCTGCCATTTGACGCAGGGTGGTAAGCAGTCGCACGTATGTGTTTCGCGTCCACTAATCGTGTTAGGTCTCTGAACAGTTGTGATGTAATTGTCGTCCATGATTCATGGTTATGCGTACTGGTACTCCATACCTTGAGAACCATTGCGATACTCACTTGAATTTGGTAGCGGACCAACGATGTCCACATTGATGTGTTCAAAGCTGTGATTACTGAGTACAAACGATCCAATTGGAGACTTGTTGTGTCGTCAACATCATGCCCGAACCCTAGTCAAGCGAATCTTTCGGTAACCATCTTCACTCTTTTGTTGGTTCCGGGGTGGCTAACACGTGAATACTGATGAAACCCAACTTTCGGAACTTTCGGTCGCAGCGAAGTTCCGGAAGAATCGTAGTAAATTTTTCGTTCTGTACCTGCAAGGTTAAAAGGCTTTAGTTTAGGTGCAGTATCAGATACTAACAATCTTTGCAAATTCTCGTCCGTCCCGTCCGATGGCTACCTGGATTGCGTCAATGCGTGAGTAGGTATCGGCAACAGTGTTCTCGCGTCCCTTAATCTACCGTATATCAGTTGAAAGCCGAGCTAGAAAATCCAGGTGCCCACTGTCTGGGAGATGGTTCGCCCAATTTTTGGTCGCATGCAAAGGACAAAGGCTTGTGATCTGTGTATATTGCAAAAGTACAAGCTTCCACTTTTCAGATAAAGAACCCAACGTTTGCCATGGCCCAGTACTTGAAAATTACTGCAATGTTGCTTTGTCCCAGATCGGTTTTGCACTTGTGAAAAGCTTCTTTGGCCTCGTTGTTCCAAACAGCCGCATTCCTCGTCCATGAATTTCTGAAAGGTTTACCCAGCGTTTCTCAGTCCAAATGGGGTGGTAGCCATTTTAGGGATGTCGTTTGCCAAAACCGATATTTGGTGATACGCTCTTTTCAGATGTATTGTTGAGAAAATCTGCTTCGCCTCTAATGAATTCGTAGATGTGTGGGGTCGGATAGCGATCGGGTTTGGTTACAGCTTTTGTTGCACTCACCATTAGGTTTTTTGACAAAGCGGAGAGAAGCGGGAAGGCCGGCAAGTACCTGGTGTCATCATGGAGCGAAATTCTGCCTTTGCTACTTTCAGCTTTTTTGGGGATAGGCTACGTGGGTGGCTAAATAGTGGTGATGTGGTGATAGGGTCGGTGACAAGGTACTACGTGTAATGTCTCTGAACTCGTATAATAATTCCAGAAAGGCAAAGGATTTACCAATTCTTGACAGGTAAATAATTACCCCTTTCCTTTTGGCTAAGTTGTAGCAAGATTAATTGTTTGTCTTACAATCGACGAGTTTTACGTTACGGAGGTCGACTTGCAGAATAAAGTGTTGCAGAAAGTCAACACCAAGCATCGGTTAGGTCACGTCAGCAATTGTAAATAGCCATTGGAATGAGCGTCTGGTTAAGCGTAAGCAATTTTTCTCCAAAACTTTCACTGCCACCAAAGATTACGTTGATTTCGTGTCGGCGGTATGACAGATATGTCGATGCCAGTGTCAATTAGAAATTTTAAGTTAGAATATGTGCGATGGGCGTACTTGTAAGTTTGACTTAAACTTTAAATCTTTGCGTGAACTGGCATATTATTGTCATAATCCACTCCCATAATCTGTCCTGGCACCCAGAAGGTCTTGAGACATATACTCTAGCGTCCTGGCACCCAGATTAAAAGAGCTCTATTAATGATGGCTATAATATATCTCGAAGGCCTTGATAGCAAGCAAGGTTGATTTTACTGTCCCTCTGATACATATCGCCTTTACATGTACACATCTCAGCTTGAAATACAGAGATACTAGGCATTCTTGCTTAAAAGCAAGTACTCGTAGTCGTTCCATGTAGTGCTGCCATAACTCCTTCTTCTGTTTCGATCCATCAGTGTATCACCCTAGTGAACCTCTCACAAAATTAGGTATGCCTTACTTATTCATTGGGTCCCGACTATATAGACCAAATTGAAGAGGCATAGGCATAAGCTTCTCTGGAGGCGATATAGGATTGCTTCTTCACATATGTTATATGTCTCTCATTAGAATATCAGTATCACCAGCGTATATTTGAACATGGAAACTTCGTTACAAAGTATCCTCTATGTTTGATTTACAATGGAAATTTTCACCAACTTTCCTGGTCCGTTTCAAATCAAGATTTACTCAATTTGGCCTCCGTGTGCCTTGACTATATTCAGTTAGCAACAACTAATTTGAACCAACTATTGGCATCCTGAGCATCACCAATAACCACTGGCTTTCTCAAAGTCCGACATCTGTATCCCAGAGTCAGTATGATCAGATTGATCAATAAAATCATCTACTCAAATCAGGTCAGGCCATTTTCAGAGAGATTACCTGATATAAATTCAAAAAATTAAAACAACCAGAACCACACCCAGAATAACTTAAGCAGAGGACTCGAGGAACTCCCATCCAAACCTTGACTCATTTATTCAGCTGTGACCAATTAATTTATTCAAACGGCAGCATTTAAATAAAATAAATTAAATCAGTTGCAAATTTTTATCGAAATCTGAAGATGACAGCTTCTAAAAGGCGTTAATTAAAATTCGAATAAAATAGGGTTTATTTGTGTAGATTATCTAAACCGAATTTATGATACCGCATCCGTCTTAGAGAATTGAATCAACCAAGTTTGTCAATGTCTTAATTATCTATTACTACATATTTATTATTAGCGTCAAATAGTGACAAAATGCGTCACTAAATAACGAATACAAAATTCTGGTGGAATTTTAACTGCTTTCTTGAAGGCATCACGCAACTGATCTAGTTTTCGAGAATATGAATGTTTTGGGTCTACTAAATTTGATCACCATAGATTACGATTGGTCTGTTGATAAATGGCCCATTTGATGATGTTATGACACAAATCACCCGTTGTTTCTGCCAAAGAAATTTCGGTCTCAAGTAGAAAGCGAACCCAAAAAGATACATGTAATACATATCGTTGTGATTTTCTGCTATTTAGGTGTAAACGTACTATAAAATGGATAAAATGACAATACCATGGCTCAGAGCTATTAAGATGGTTTGTTGTGCATCCTATGGAACAATAATTTCCCATTGAAGTCGCTATAAGCATTCGGCTTAAGAAAAACTGAGCTACTTTCGGATGAATCGACTAATTGGAGAGTCATGAGAAAGATGTGATTAACAAACGACTGACGGGCGCAGTGATACCTTTTCCAATGAAGAGTAAGGGGAAAAGTAGCTTCTCTAAATGTAAGTGACAGCCAGTTTTTATACAAACTTTCAGATCATGCAAATACCATAAATATCGCCCGTCGTTCAGATTTAAATGAATCATTCGAACACAAGCCACCAAAATGGTTCATAACATCACGTAAGCAGAAACATTTGATTTTGTGAATAATCGTAGTAGCCATGAAATAAGCCAGAATCATTAAGCCGAAGCACTTTTAGGAACCTCGTGTATATCCATTACTGTTCAGCTAACCTGGTGTCATTAGGACTCTTTAAAGCTTGGATAAAGGAGCATCAGAAAGTTCATCAGTTGTCCAAATGACAAAATTCCGGGGAGTGACAAAGAGAGCGAAATACTCCTCGTGGGTCTCTTCACTACGGACGCCTATGGACTACGGACTCAAAAACCCACTATTAAGAGTGAAAAATTCGGTCTGATAAAGAAGCCTATGTAGGTGTCAGTCTTTCGAAGAAGGCGGTTGATCTATCATTATTGACCTCAAATGGAAGCCGGGTTTGAACTATATATCCCAATACGATTTCTACGTGTGATATTAGAGCCCAAGCCAATCTGAAAAGAGGATAGCGAAGAGCCTATAAAAAAAACATTGTATCTTTATATTCGTTTATAAATTCAGTAGGGATGTATATGTATGTTGGCCTTATATGGCGGTTATGAGACTCATAGCTAATGTATCGGAAGGCCTTAGAGAAGCATTACTACCTCTCGAATCTCAACGAAATCCAGGATTTTGAAATCAATCAAGACAATGCAAGGTCTCATTCCGCGGGTTTTATAGTACACCAATTCAGTGGCTAAAATGGCCACAGGCCAGTCATATGGTTTCCTTCAACCTTCACACTCCTTCGCTGACTTTTGTCAAAAACCTGATAAAATGACTCAAAGGCTTCTCCTTTCATATAAGATTGCCATTCCGAGTTCATGACTGAAGTGATTACCAATAATTATTATATGCACATAGACGGATGTCCTGCAGTCCACGCCGAAAATTTAGGAATCAACCGATCTTTCAGAATTAAAGATGGATGCAGTGTTTTATAAACCGAAAAACCTCCCAAGAATGATATTGCCGAGAGATGAATAACTGTCTTTTCTGACAGCTTGGCACCTCCTAACTCTCTGCACTCTACGGTCATCAAACCAAGAATTGAAGAAACCTGCAGGAATGTCCTGAATTAATTATCCAATGACAATACAATGACCTTTGGCGAGAAAGGTGTCGCGCTGTATAATTCATAAGACGTTCGCTTCGCTAAAATTTCATAAGAGGAATCGATGAAGAGGCCATCAGTCGAGCAAAAGCACGCTCGAATTACCGTGACATATTCACAATAGTTAGGACTCTTGACTCTTTCGCCTCGCTTAGAATTAGCAACTTGGATGCCAGAGTCAGCAAGCCTCTTGAACGCTTGGGTATGCATCACAATGACCCTTGCAGAGGTTCATCATTCATCATATTCTCTCACTCTTTTTTTATGATTAGCAATTTTGTGTACCCTTAAAATGTTTGCACCGAGCTTGAGCGAAGGAAAATGAGGGAGGAACGGAAGACAGGTACCGAAGTACGTTGGTTTTGAATGTTTGGTTTGGTTTTATAACCTTATAATGGATAGGAAATAAAGAGCTGCGCAGGGCAGACCCTATTTCAGAACGTATCCAAATATAAGCTTGAAATTAAACTGATGAGCAGTTTTTGATGGTGCAAGTTGCATATTCATGGGTAACGGCTACAGCAAACAGCATGATTTTTTGTAGCATTAAATTCTACTTTGTTGGTATTTCCCTGATTAGGAGAATCTAAGAAGCTTAACATACGCCGCCATTTTACAGCCCAATAGCAGGGAAGTGAGTCCGATATCAAATGTGAAAAGCAGAGCAGATCATCATCAAAAGAATATATTGGATTAGAAGTAGCAGACAAGAGATCGCTGATGAAAGTTAAAAAGAGTGTGCGGGACAGAATGGAGCCCTGAGGCACACCAGCGTTTATTTTGTGGATATTAGACTTGAAATTGTCTAAGACAGTTTGAATCGAACGTTCTGAAATGTATGCTAATTTCTAATCCATCGAGGAAGAGATTCGTTAGTCCAATGCTCTGCTAAACACTGCCAAATGCCTTAAAAATAGCAAGTGCAACTACGAGTACGACAGATTGGTGAAGGACATGCCATCAATTCACCAGTAAACCTGTTAGAACGATAAGCAGAACACGTGATACCAGTCATTGAGAGGCTGTCGTGTTTCGAGATATTTCATGAGCTCACGGTTCATCAACTTGATCCTAAAAAGAAGGACGTAAGCGCCATGGATCTGTAGTAGAAGAGAGATGAAAGAATAGAATTAATGAAAAAGGGTACGCATATTTTACCAGCGTGGAAGAACACCTCTTGTGAAGAGAAGGAGATGTTATACATATACCATGTAGACCAGTGGATCATACAATACATATTGAATGAAGTATGACGACTTTGAGTAGCTGGAAGACTTACGTACGTAATATTGAGCTAACGAACATCCTAAGATATCTAGAGACTCTTTTCATAGCATTTCGCTAGCGTTTGCTCCCTCTTATGAGCAGAATTGGCATACTGCTGGTTTAAATAAAGAAGGCCTTTTTTTGCAAGGCAATAGCAAGCCTCTTCAGCATTGTGAATTGAAGGTGTGTAAGCACGTATCGTTAGATGCATAATAATTCTTGTTGTTGCTCTAAATCTCAGTCTAAAAAATGAAGGAGTAGGTGCAGGACACAATCCCTATGGCAAAGAATAAGTTTGACAGTCTCAACTTCGACAAATATAACAACATGCCTTTCTAAAGTATACATGTAAGCAATGTCACCTAGTTCGGAGTTTATCAAAACATCAATCACATTCAATGTTAACAACTTAATTTGTGTAAAAATAAACTCGTCCATACTACAATATATAGACCGGTTTTCTGCTTCTCTACAAATTCATTTACAAAAACATATATTCACAAAAATTTGGATCACTTACCAAACTTGTCAAATTAGAATGACTTAATCCAAAATAAAATGAGATCTCTTCCTACTGCTCCAGATCTTCCTTATCCACTTGTGTAAATAGGATCTCGTCAGACTTTGAATTTTAATTTTTTCCTTTCCTTAAACTCTCGTGCCTTTTCTGATTTATTCCAAATTTGTTTAGATTTTCTTGTTAATTTTATTTTTTTTTTCCAAAATTTTCTATCAGCTTTCATTCATTTTAGCAAGCTTTCCTTCTGGCACTATTACTTCACTTCTTTATTTTTAATTTTATTTCTTTTCAACTTAATACATATTTTGGCACATTTTCAAAGCGATTTACAGTAAAAATATTTTTTTTCTAAAATTAAACCAAATAACAATTAAACACAAAAATTCCACATGATCTTCTACAGTCGTGTACATCGCAATCCGACCCTCCCAAAAAATTAAAAAAATAAAAACTAAAAGCCCCATGTGCACATTGAAAAGAAAGTGAAATTACAAATATGTAATAACAGCTTTTTTTTATTTTCTTTTGCTTCCTCTCTTTATACAATTCTTATTTAATTTTTTCTATTTTTTATACTTTTTTGCCCCAACTAAACAAACTTGGCCAAAACACCGTTGTTACCACACCGTCCGGAGAGAGTGAGCGTAAAGAAGGAGAGACGAATACCGGAAAAAAGTAACCACAGAAACCGATGAAAAGGAAAGAAACAGAAACAGAAGCATATGCGAAAAAAATGTGAAGACTTGGAGGAAACAAATAAAAGCGAAAACCCGAAATAAAGTTGATGCAACGAACACTACCACACGACGGTGTTGGTGCAGCTCAACATAAAAATCCAACAGCAAGTGCAATTTACACATTGACAACGGTACACTAAAAACACAACACTCTCTTCCGATCTTCTTCGTGCGAAAAATATGACAACAAATAAAACGAAAAAAATACCCAAAAGCACAAAGTGCGACCACAAAAAGGAAAAGAAAAAGAGAGGAATGAGTGAAGTAAGAAGACCTTTTCAGAAGCCACGGTGATTACGTTATGGTCAAAACGGTTTTTTACTATTTTGCCGGAAAAAAGTGATGTGAAGAAGAGGTGAAAGCAAAACAGCGACTACCGTAAAGAGAAATAGAAACGGGAATAGAGGCGCACCAAGCCCCCGACGCCAACGCCAACGCGTACAACGCCAAAGTTTAACTCACTTCCTAAGTTTTCAAGTCCAAAGAAAGTGAAAACGCGACAACGGTGACGTTAGTCCGAGACAATTATGAAACAACACACCCTCTCTTTGGTTTTGTGACTTCTTACCACACATTCTCGAGCAAGTTACAAGATCATCAATATCTATAAACTGAGGGTAAGGAAATATGAGTCAGAGAGCGCCAAAGCATCATAAAATACCGATCTTCGATGCTGTACGATCACAAGCAGGAACCCAAAATCCATTCAGACAAATCAGGTCAAAACTTCACTTTACTGTCACTCATCTTAGCTAAGTTTTGATGACAGGTGAACGAACGGCATCGAGGTATCCAAGATAGTACTCTGTTGCCCGAATATAGGCATCATCTCGCTAAACTCTCTACAGAAAATACCCAAATCGGTTCAATGATCTTCACGATCACTTACTAGAATCCAGATCGCTATTTGCAAAACATTGAAGAACTGATCTACACAAGACATAAAAAAAAAACAAACACGAAGCGGTCCTCTTGAACGAGAACTTGTAAGCGCTTCCTATTGCAAAGCCACAATTCACGATCACTGTCACCAAGCGAATAAAATTTGTCGCTGGACCAACTTCAAATCATTGCTTTCTGACAAGATCACAAGGAGAACTCAACAAAGAGACAGGACCTCACTGCAAATATGTCTTCCTTCATTCTATCGTCTATTGCTTGGGAGAACTTAAGCAACATTCTGGAACCCGGAAACGATTGCTTTTATTAAAATTACGTCACTAATTTGGCAATACGCAATCACTAACCGGAAAAGATTCCATTCACTGACCAGTTGTCCGTTCCCGAAAATTCAGTTCGATCTTCAATCGATCACAAAATTCTTTAAGTAGAAGAAACATAAATCCTCAATTTATCGTCCCATAATATTTACAGTATAATGCCAGAGGAAGGGTTCCGGAACACAAATCTCCATATAAACCACATCCGGATTACTACATTCAGCTCCACGATCAGTAAATTTTTTTTTTTTTTTCCAACGACAACCTGACTTCGACACTCCCGTTGTTGGTACAATTCAAGATTACCAACTCTCTCTCTGTCTCTGTGTTACCGGTCTTAAAAGCTTACCCATATCCACTGTTCGTATTTGCATAACAAAACACCGATTTTCTAAGCACCCTACAAAACAAATTCCGCAAAACTCCAAACAAAAAGATACTCGTACTTTCACGAGTTGGCTATCCAAAACAAAACCAAACTTCCAAAACGATCCTCAAAAAAGAAAAGACAAATATTTTGGATCCAACTATTCATTTTTACTTTGCCCTGTCTCTCCACCATCCAAGAGGATGCCTTGAGAAATATCTCAAAAATAAATAATTAAAAAGAGATCGTGCAAAAATCCACCGGCCGAGATAACATCCGGAAATATCCGTGCACAGGCATTCAGTATTTATTTTTATTCTTTTACTATCCAGTCACACGATCAGCAAACAGGTGATCGTGAGGTGGTGTACTCGTACTCGTATCTCATGGATATGATTGGGATTTTTCTTATTTTTATTTTTTTTTTATTTTCCGACGAGAGATCGCGCCCCCAAAATCACGGATGTGGCAGCAAGCCAGCACCAACACACCATTCGACGATCACCGATTGTAGTCGGAGGAATTTTGTTTGGCTAACGATTGTTACCTATGATCGCGGATGTTATTTAGACGACAAGATTTTTTGGTAGAACGAGTGTTTACGCGGCCGCAATATCAAACACACGTCCTATGCTTTCGATCGCTTTTTGTTAACTAAATTTAGATTCGGCGAGGAATCGAGTAGTAGGTAGAGACGGTTGAAAATAAACCTTTACACTGTCTGAAGATCGCTGGTGTTGAGCTTTGTATGACAGACATGTGTGGAACTCAGGTTCGAGTTAATTTGAACGCAGTCTGTGATTTAAGTGAGTGAAAAAGTTTTGAAAAGTAAAAAGCACTCACACTTTGTGGTTGTTTAGTACAGTGGTGACGTGAAGTAGCGCACTGGTCACTATGATCTTGGTATTCCAGTTTTAAACAGAAGAATTCGGTTGAACGTTAGGGCCCTGCATTGATACTGAAATATTACAGAAGTCTTGGCTCCCTTGTCGGTTAGGTCGAAATGTATCCTTCAAACAAATTTAATGATAGGCAACTCCGTCTTAAGAAGTGAAATTTGAAGCTATTCATACAGATTTCTTGTACGTATGTTCTTACGCGGCCTAGTAGAATTTAAAGGGTAACCATTTAACCCGTAAGCCATTCGGCGAACTGAAAATAAAATAACATATAGCAAAAGTGATCATGCAAATTCAGAGACCACATTCGAAAGACAGCAAAACTGGCCTTAGCCCAATTTGGAGGAGAGAACGGTAAGAGCTGCAACGAGATTCCTTTCATTTCTCCGAATTCAATCTTTGAAGCTACGAGGTATCTGAGAAGAAAATCACTGATCATTCCAAGTGGAGATCTGGATAGCAACCGATGATGGCTGCGAGACGGGCGAAAAAGTCCGTACTTTTACTTTCGATGTCGCTACAGTCTAGGTAGACCTGGACCTCCACCAACAATCCTCTCAATTTATCCATCGTATGCTCATTTCCTTTTGTTAAGTACGTCGAGTTACATAGATAAGGTTCTCTTAAAATTGAGTGAGACGCCTTTCTCCTTGCGACGTGTATTCGAAAATTCTCCGAGCTCCAGCACTGGTGTCTATCTGCTCTACAAGTCCCAGTCATATATGAGGCCGAATATTAGCATAGGCCCACAAGGCATTTTTGACAAAATCCATAATTCTACGCCATAGAACAGAACAGGGTCTTAAATGCAGTCAATTTAGTTGTTCGAAAGAAGGTTTTCTACTCAATTTTCTCCTTATCTTCAAAATACAGCCATTGGAAGACTGACTTTTGAAAAGTTGTACAATATCTTTGATATTAGCCTTATCTAAAGCTTTTTTCGATATCAATAGTTTCGGTGAAGTATTTACCGACTTTGATGGAGCAGCGTGTGCCCTCCATCGTCATCCTACAGAATCGAATTTAACCTGCAAAAACAAGGCAGGATTGGTAAATAACAAGACTCTTCACCGCAGAGGCTATCGACAGCAACTACATTGTTGTCCGGATTCTAGCTGGTGTTATTCATAAATGCAAAATGCAAGAGATCATCTTCATCAGTAGGGATCACCTACGCTTTGTACGACAATTTGAAAAGCATCTCAAAGACTGTACGTCTCAACATACTCAAATCGTCGAAGTAAGAAGGCGCCAATAAGAATTTTAAAAAGGTCTTACGAGTAACTGCAAACATTTATTGAAAGCTAAGAAAAGTACGAAAATTAGGAACTAACTTGTATACCTTGAATATCTACTTACTTTCCTGGCTAAAAATTACGCCAAAGCAATCGGATTACTGACATTAGGATATAGGCCCTCACAAAGTGTAGGCGAGGAGATGGAGAGGAGGTACAAAGGAATATGGTGCTGTAATAACACTAAACGTCAAAAATGCGTTCAAGTGACTTAGAGCGATGATGGTGCCAGAGACCACATATCTGGCGGAGTACCACAAGGATCGGTAGTAGGTCCCATCATATAAAATTTTATGTATGGAAAGGTTTTACGGCTTGAAATTCCAAACGAGGCAAAAACATAGGCTTTGCCTATGATATTGCAGTCGTTGTAGCGGCGAAACGCCTGGAGGAAATAAAGGACATTACAAATGTATCCGAAAAGTGAGACGGTGGATAGCAGCAGTCGAGTTAGATCTAGCCGAACATAAAACGGAAGCGTTCCAATAAGCAGTCGCAAGAAAAGAGACACAATCATCATCAGGGTAGGCGATCAAAATATAACGTAAAAACCGGTGATCAGATAGCTAGGTGTAATGATCGACGCTAGGTTCGCTTACAAGGAACACCTTGAAAGAACGTGCGACAAATCTGCTCGGGTGAGTGCTGCCTTTCCAGAATAATGACGAATATTGATGCAAACTGACAACAAAGGAGACTAATTCTACGGCAGCAATATGGGCCAAACTTAAATTAAGTCTAATGCAAGAAGGATTAAGTCCGTCAACCGTCTACGTGCGCTAAAAGTGCAAACTATAAGGGTCTATGATGCTTCAAACAAAGATAGCAAAATAGAAGTAAGGCAGTGAAGCATGAGAACAAGACAGGAGGGATGGATTCGGTCTTCAAAAGGACCCATCGACATATACTGCATATCCAAACATGGACAGACCGGCGCGATGGAGAAGTGAATTTCTATCTCAGCCAGTTCCTAACCGGCCATGGCTGCTTCCGAGCTTATCTGAACAGATTTGGGCTTCATGAATCTCTTATCTGTTTAAATTACAGAGAGGCCAAAGAGGATGCACAACATGAATTTTTTCAATGTTCACCCTTCGTGTAGAGCGTAGAGATCTGGAGGAAAGATTTGGATAAATACCGACTTCCGCGAATATTGTGAACCATATGTTAATGTGTACTTAGACAAACAAACCCCTGATTTCTAGCTTAAAACTTCCCTAGCCCACGAAGTCATGTCTTACGGCATGAAACATCGGCGGATGTTAGGGTTAGTGGATCAGAGTCTCACACCGGCACCATTATAATGTAAATTTTATGTTATTCCACATTATTAACTCGTCCTAACTTTACGGGAATGACCAGGGATAGCATTCATGACAGGGCCTTAGAAAGACTTTCCTATATGTGGAGGCCAATGTATAATGTTAAAACAACTTTCAACTTTTTCCAAGGTAATTTCCCAACAAATGCAGTGAACAAACACGTGCCAGCGCAAACAATCTATCTCTCTTAAAATTTAAAAAAAACAATAATAATAACCATAGTAATAATTACTTCCATTTAACATAAGAAACTAAACACACTTCCCCATACACTAATTCAAAATGTGGCTTCTTATCCCCAAGACAGTTGTTAGCATCGCCATTACCGTCTAACTAACTAACCCAATTTGAATAATTTATTACCATTCTCATCCAAAAGCGCTTGCGTTTTCATGTGAGAACAAATCAAAGATAGGAAAAATGAAACAAAAAAAAAAAAACACACATAATCCATTCCATAGCTGGCAGGCTTGAGAGTTAAAACTTAGGCCTAACTCAATGACTCAAACAAAGTACGAGTATCTGCATCTAAATTACTATGAGCTACAAATTTGTGTGTTCGCATAATGCCTAACTCTCTGGAGAGTTATTGCGGAACCAGCATGCAAATTATTTTAGCCGTGAGCAACTATGATACTTGGTGATCATAGATACGAGTGCAAGTACTACAGGTACATACGTACATAAGTAATGCAGATCTTCCGAAGCGATCCACTTGATCATTTTATTTGGTTTTTAGTTTTATTTTTATTTTTATACAAAACAATCCACCTGTTCATACGACTACTGGAGAGAAGTATTTTTTGAGATCTTGATTTACTTTGAGAAAAAAAGATACACAAATTCCCACGTCAAAGACTAGATGGTGACCAGTAATTGGAAGCAGTTTAGGGTGCACGCATGCGAGTTTTCGTATCTGTTGGGTGACATTCAAGGGGCTCTGACTCAGGTTAAGAGTATTAAAGTGTTTCAGTTGACAGTCAGACAACCTATAACATCAATAAGAGGTGATTACCTTGGTTAGTATGTAGAGCAATTAATATTGGTTGCTATACCTGCATCTAGGAAGCTAGCACACATAATGACATTTCTAACGAACGTTGTCGTTAACCCACATACGTACAAGCATGACAACGCAATTCTCATCTAAGTAGTCGGTGTTTCGGATTTAGCTTTGACAGTGGAGAACAGCATTGAAATTGGAGACCTTTAGAAGTAAATTCCACAGGGTTATTAAAATTCCTTTCAAACATGCTGTCAAGATCAACACTTTTTTGAGTCAACACCACCCGTTTCATGGACGATTTATTTTTTTATTGGAACAACGATATTTCTTTCCCGCATGGGAGATCTTGTATCACTTGAAAGATCATCGATAAGAAGAGATAAAAGCTATTTTCAAGCCTAGAATTCAGAAGACCGCAGCCGCATGCCCATAACAGTCTGAGTTTCTGACTTACTCAAAGCTCTCTCAGACATTTGACCCTTTATTCACATCATTCAAACCACATTGCAGTCTTACAGTTGCTTCTTCTATCCTTTTACCTATTGCTTGGATAGCAGTGTCATCGGCAAGCGTATATAGGTACAACCGCTCAGTATTCTTGTGATAAACCACAGGTACCATACCGAAGCGGACTAAGAATGCCTTCTTGCTGTACGCGAGCTGAGATCTCTGTAAATTACGATCATTTGGTTTTGCATCTGAGACGGAAGAGTCGATTTTCAAGCTATGTTATCACTATGGCAAGACATAATGTTATTAAGATCTCACGAGGCTTCAAGGAACATGCCTAAGTAATCCTTATTTTCATTAAAAACTTTCTCGATTACATCAGTAAACTTTCAGTAAATAGATTGCATATCACTAGCTGGAACGATAAAATCGGCACAATGACGGATAAAAGTTTAGAATTAGAAAACGTATTACAGCGATGTAATTTGACATAATATGCGTCAAAGTAGTGAAGTATCAGAGACAATGCCGGCTATCAAAACTTGCTAAATAAGTGTATTATTACGAAACGGAATAAAATAAGATAGGGAGTTGCCAGCTGAGCTCCTGGACAAGCAAATTAAAAATAGCAATCGACTAAGTTCAATCGAACTACGATACAAATAAACGGTTTTGGAGCGGAAACCTCAGCGAGGGAAGATATATTAAACACGGTTTAACCATGCTCTAAACGACATTTACTAAGCAAGAACGCCACTTAATAACGTATTCCAGGGGCGTACGTCAAACCCAGAGATTCTATCACTATCACCGACTTTTGTTGGCAGAATTTTTGGTGAAGAAACTAGAGAAAAACCAACTAAACCAGCATTGATCGAGAGTAAGAAAGACACACCAACTCTCGGCGGTTTATTTTCGAAAATGGCTCCAAAATGCCTTAAGCCAAGTGAAAGAACTAAGTGCTCAAGGGCTATGGAACAACTTCGATGAAAAGTGCAAAATTAGTACAAAAATCTGGCACGCCTTGCAAGCGTGGACAAAGGACAGTAGAAATGGCAAAGCGTTAAAGTGTCCTGAGTAGAACTACGAACTATGCAATAAGGCGATGAAAGTGGTAGCTAAAGCGGAAACAACAGACTATATTTGGACCTATGGGATGTACCCTCATAAAAAACAGGCGACAAGCGATCGCTGAAATGTATTGAAGATGAATACGGATACAATAGATGGACATTTGTATTTAAACACGAAGAAATATTCTGTAGCAAGGTTAGCAAAGCGATAAGATGACTGAATTTAAATGGCTAACGACTTTGTATAATAGAATTATGATGGACGATCAGATGCCTAGCCAGTGAGGAATATATTGCTTCTTCCACTTTATATAGGCAAAAGCAACACGAGAAATTGCAACATTTATCGATCACATACTTCGAAAATAAACGCGCGAGTTCTAACATATATGGTCGACGACGTAATATTTGTAACTTCATGGCAGTCAACGCGGATTTGTTAAAAGCCTGTTTACGGCATCAAGGCCATTAAGGATAATGATGAAGAAGTTATTATCGTATTCATTGATTTGGAAAAACCGTCAACTGCAACACCAATTCCCGTATATCCTCAAGCCCACTTTCGGACGTACTCTGAAATATCATAACTCTTTCGTCCGACGTACAACTCGCGTATGGAATGTCCTTCCAAGCTCTTTGTTTTCTAGTCATTACAACTTGCAAACATTAAACATTTCTTCTCCCAGGGAAGAAATAAAATCCAGTAAACATCGAAATCATTCGACTACCCACCGAAACCCGTGGTTGCCAAACAAATCCCCTACGAGGCGGCGGTGTACAGATAGATAAAATTGATTCGTATGCTCTGCGACCAAAAGAGGGTGAAGAAAAAGAAAAAAAATATACTTTCAATCAGGCAGAGCAAACCAATGTTTACGTCGATCTAATCAAAATAAAATAAATTTAACTATATCTTTGGACCCGATGACTTATTTATAGCAGAAACCATACTGCAACGCATTTCCAAGAATTGGTTGGAAGAAAGTATCTCAGCATCGCTTTTCCGATCAACAGGAGAGGATACCCTCAAACTGATCCAACTATAGTGGTATTAGCCTACTTTACATCGGTAACAAGATCCTGTCAGCCATATTGTTTAAACAGCATAGTTTCAAGCCTAGTAAATTCATAATCCTACACACAAACCCAAGAAGTCCAGCTCGATATTCGTCATTTATTTACATACCTTTATATACACAGAGATGGAGAACGCTAGCTGCTCCATAAAGGTCAGAAGCAATCTCATAGAGACCTTTCATGTCAAAAAGGGGCTCAGGCATGGTGATGCCCTGTCAAGTGATTTCTTCAACTTCATACTTGAGAAAATTGAGGGAACCTAGCAGAGTTTACGGTACGATTTTCCAAAAGTCAGTGCAACTGCCTGTATACATTGATATTGCTGACATCGCTGGTAGAACACAGCGAGCTAACAATTTTGCTCTCATTCAGATCTCCCCTGACAATTCCGACTAGACTCGAACTCGAGATTCGATGATACTGCACGTTAACTGCCCTTAGCTCCGGCCCTGTAAACTTGTCGACTAATGCCAAAGTATCAATTCGACTTTCATATTATAAAGGTTTGGCCGAAGACCAGGACAGTCGAATGTTTTTAGATGAAACCAAACATAATTACAGAACTTTGCGCCGATGTCTTTTTGAAGGCCGACAATCTAAGATTTTAGACCTTCTCAGGAAAACATGAGTCTTCTAGGCGGAGTAATTCGTAATCATAACGGTCATTTACAATACTTTGAATAATACGTATAATAGGCAAAGTATCCTCATCCGCTCCGACATTCAAGATGTTCAAGATCATTGTTGAATCCATTAACCATTTTCCACGAAGGAACTAGAAAGCGGATGAAAATATCCTCAGTCGTTTGGAGAGAAAAATCCTTTGAAAAATATTCGGTTCCATTTGCGTTGACGGGCTTTGGAGGAGAAGATTCAACGACGGACTGTACGAGCTGTACAGCGACATCGACCTAGTCAGAAGACCGCACATCAGTCGCCTGAGACGGCTAGGACATGTAGAGCGAATTGACACCAATGCTCCGGCCCGCAAAGTCGTCGAATATGACTCGGAGCGACATTGCAGTAAAGGAAGACCTCACTTTAGGCGGCGCACACAAGTAGAAGTGGACTCTAACCAAATTGGCGTTCGCAACTGGAGGCAGTTAGCTAAGGACCGGACTAACTGGAGAGACTTGTTAGTAGAGGTCCAGATTTACCCCGAGGAACTAGTTACAAATGATCACGGTAAATATATTGTCTTAGTAAAAAAATATTATTCCAGACATCTCAAGTTGATTAAACCCCAGCGATAATGCTGGCCCGAAACCGCTTTCTTCAGCAGTTTCTTTGTCCATATCAGCTTATAGTCATACAAAATGGTAAATTTTCCTTATAAGCCTAGGAGTAGTTACTAGAAACGCAAATATATAGTGGTCAGCATAGGTTGGGCCATCAAAGATGCCGTTTTGTGGTCAGCGACCAGTCCGTATTTCTTCCTGTGAATTTCTTCAAACCTTCCGACCAGATTTCGAAGCTTATGCATAAGTGTTGTTTTTTTTCAAAGATAGCCTTCCACTTACTTCTGCAGTGGGAATGATGTATGAATTATCGTTCCCTGTGAGGCCAGCATTAAAAGACAATGAACCAAGCTTGGAATCAAGGTTCTGCTTTCTTTAACACCCAGAAATGATGGGAAAATTCTACTACTACTACAAGTTTGCGGAGGCATACAAATCTTGTAAGGTTTTTCCGTTCCATGATTCACCTATCTACTCCCTGCCAATGACCACGTCTCACAAGAGTACTCGTACCTGAAATAAATGTATTTTTCTCGAATTACGTGTCAACCCATTGTGGTTGCTACCCGTCTTGAATAACAACCTCACGCCAATACTTATCAGGTGTTCGTGAAATACTTCACGAGTAAGTCATTTGGGTGACGAAAAACTTGTCCAGCGAATGAAATTCGTGTATCTTAGAAGAGTCAAACATGACGTCAATGTAGAGCCTTCAGAAGTCAATTTTCTCCTAAACCTCTATCAAGCAATAGCTCGTACATCTATCTGCCCATGCAATACATCTAACCCTCAAAAAATATGGTTCGAAGGCCCGGAAAATATCTCTCATTTGTTCGATGATGGTAATGGTGATGGTGGTCGGTGTTATCCCACAGCAGCAACTTCACAAATAAATTATCGTCGAGATAAGTTCCACTTAATGCAATTCCCATGAAAAATCCGGTGATTTACCACCGAGCTATGAATCTCTTCATATTTTATGGCCGAGATATCCGTTGCTAGCTACCAGCGGCCATAAACAATCGCATTTTATGTCCTTGTCAGGTGCACGAGTACGAGTACGAGTACGAATATTACCCAACTCGCCGAGGGAGCGAGCTTAACCTCAAATCAGATACTTTTTTTTTTGTGTTATTTTGTTACCGCCTGTAGTGTGACATTGCAGTGGAAAAAAAACACAAGAACGATTATAAATCAATTAATTAGGTAAGATCCCTGAACGGGTATCGGCTAAATCGCAATTCGCACCAGTGCGGCACCATGTATCTGTAGCCGTAGTCGTTGACGTAGCCGTAGCAATCTTCGTTTTTATTGCATTTTATTAAAGTCGGTTTCAAGATCAGACGACAAGGATATTTCCTCGTAAATTGGAGTTACTATGTATCTCAATCGCATTTCCACATTGCAATGAAAAGTGCATTCAATGAGAACGAGTTTTTGACTCAGTCGTGATTGAAAAGCTCCGTCAATTGCTTTAGATACTCGTGTTGAGCGGATTGAGTGACTAACGCTGGGGGTATAAAGTCGGATACGATTCGGATTGTGTTGTTGCAAACGTTGACGGGGTAATTGATAGAACGCTACTATTACTACATACCAGCGACTACGAATACACATGCTGTTCGTGCATTCTGAATTCTGATGAACATGTATGAGCATCTAAAAATTCAATGTTAACAATAAATTAGAAAAAAAAAAAATTAATTGAAGGAAAATTGTCTTGGGTAATTATAAGTCGTGTGATGGAGATATCTGTTTACTTGCGAACACGCAAAGTTGTTGTGAAAAAATGAATGTGGAACCCTGTCTGACTGTGGAACCTACATTGCTTTGATGAAACAGAGGCAGCAAAGAATTGTTGCTGGCTTTAGGGTTTTGAGGTCGGTTTTTCAAAGATTTCTTAAAAGACTTTGCTCCACAGTATCACACAGGGAGCTGGAAAACTTGGCATTCCACAAGGTGGCTATTTAGGACCAATTTTCTTTCAGTAAAAGATCAGAAATGTCAAGTTCGCCTTTTTCTTTTCTAAATCGATTAAGTGGCTTAACATACCCTCTACCTTACTAGACCCTTTGTCGCTGACTTAAGTTTATCGCGGACAACTCCAAAATGGTTCCGATGTGATTTGATAGAGATGCTTATTTAATTGCACGACGACCAGTTACTGTCCTGTGAGTCGAATCGGGAAGCATGGAATTCGTACAATTCGACATTGATTGTAATAAATTGCAGAAGTAATCCCAAAACTAATCCGTCTGAAACAATCCTAGCAAATCAGACAGCATTGCGATATTCACAGAGATATTCCCACTTCTCCAGTGGTACTCCGATAAAGTGCACCACTCACTTTGTGCTACCTGTGAGTTGCTCATTGACTTAAAGACTTAAGAATTGATAGGCATTTAAATGCACTCAGATCGTTCTGCTGGAGATCCTTCCTCGATTGATAGAACTACCTAGTTCGTAGGTACATAGAAAATGCAGGCACATACTCGTATTACTGGGGATCCACTAAGAGGGCTGTTGGATAAGAGTACTGATTTCGTTTTCATATTAACAGTTGGTATCATTGTCGATGTCGAATACTCTGCAGACTTTGCGACACTCCTGGATCCAATTATATATGTACAGCCAATTTTCTTAGCATGACGCTTAATTTCTGGAATTCAGAGGCATTTCATGGGCCTATTAATCAATTGCTTTTTATGACATAAAGCGGGTGTCTCTTGGCTGCGTCAAAAGTCAAGATTTTTTTTTTTTTTTTTTTTTTTATAATGAGCGCGCGCTCAAGGGGTTTGAGTACCCTTAAGGTGATTGTACACAGCGCGGGCAAAGGAAATTTAGGGAGGAAGAAAAGAGAGGTACCTATGTACATTGCTTTTAAATGTTTGCAAGTTATAACGACCAGGAAATACAGAGATCGGCAGGGCATTCCATAAGCGACTTAGGAACGAATCACGATATTTTAGAGTACGTCCGAAAATGGGCTTGAGGGTATACTGATGAGCATTCATAGCGAGGCGGGTGTTACGGTTGAAAGTTTGAATGGGCGGAATGCTACTGGCGATTTCAGTGGAGCACTGGTGGTGGAAATAGCGATAAAACAAAGTGAGACACGAGACATTTCGTCGGTGTTCGAAGGTGTCCATTGATTGACTGATATTAGTATCGTCAATAAGTTTTATCACACGGTTTTGAATCCTATCTAGCAGGTGCAGAAATGTTTTAGGAGCACCTGGCCATATGTGGGAGTTGTACTCCAATTTTGGGCGGATGAATGCCTTATATATTGAGGCCAGATCAGAGGGGGTAAAATATTTCTCACATCGCTTGAGGAAACCTAGACATTTCGCAGCATTTTTGGCGATATCAAATATGTGGTCATTCCAACGTAAGTTGTCATTGACACACATACCGAGAATGGAAAGTTTTTCGGTTTCGACGATGCAAGTGCCATTCATAGATAAAGGCTGGGTGTTTAGATTTCGCTTTAAAGACAGCAGACAGCATTGTGTTTTGGAAGCATTAAATTCCACTCTGTTGATAGTTCCCCAATTGGTTATGCTGTTGATATCGGAATTTAATGAACTTAGCATACGCTGCCGTTCTCGTTGTACAGCCGAAGAGCAGGGCCGTGAGCCCGAGAATGAATATGAAAAGCAGAGAGTACTGTCATCAACAAAGGAATATATTGGATTAAAAGTAGCAGACAAGAGATCATTAATGAAAATTAAAAAGAGTGTCGGAGACAGAACAGAGCCCTGGGGCACACCAGCATTTATTTTGTGAATATCAGACTTGAAACCGTCCAAGACAACTTGAATTGAACGTTCCGAAAGGTAATTTCTAATCCATTGAAGAAGAGAGTCGTCGATCCCAAATGCACGCATTTTCGACAAAAGAGCCTGATGCCAAACTCTGTCAAATGCCTTAGAAATATCAAGTGCAACTATATTGCTTTCGCCGGATTGATGTACGCTTTGGTTCCACTTTTCGGTGAGACATGCCATCAAATCACCAGTGGACCTGCTGCTACGAAAACCGTACTGCCGGTCATTGAGAAATTTTCGTGTTTCGAGATATTTCATGAGCTGACGATTTATCAGTGTTTCCATGACCTTGGAAAGAAGGGACGTAAGTGCAATGGGTCTGTAGGAGGAGAGAGAAGATGATTCGCCTTTTTTAGGGACGGGCTGGACAAATGCTGTTTTCCATCTGCTCGGGAAGAGTCCTAAAGTGTAGGATTGATGAAAAAGCTTACGCAGTGGTTTTGGCAGCGAGGAAGAACAACTCTTCAGAAGAATGGGAGATATACCATATGGACCAGTGGATTTATGTATGTTGAGATCTTTAAGTACTCTTGCTACTACACGAGTGCGAAAGTAGATTCGTCCCATTGAAGATTCGACGCACTCAAGTGTAGGCGGAGACAAAGCACAATCTGGGAGTGTTGAGCTGGCCGCAAAGTGTGCAGCAAGCAGATTGGCCTTATCCAAAGAGCTGACAGGTGGAATGTCATTGTAAATGAGCGTTGGGATGGAGGATGAGGCGGAATTTCTAATGTTTTTGACGAACGACCAAAAATTTTTACTGCCTTTGGGACATTGCAGTATTTTTTGCCTCAGTTTTTGGTCGTATAGGAATTTCACACGCTTAAGAAAGGCGTTGCAGTCATTTCTGGCTCGTTTGATACCATATTATTTGCTAAAAGGGGGCTTAATTCGAGTTGTGCTTACAGTTTCTAAGAAAGAACAACAAGTTTGTGCATGATAATGTGGAGGATCTTGAAGTACAAAATCTTGAGATTATGTATATCACATCTGGTCATCTAGTTAAAGAGGATACAAGTTGTCCTCTGATGTATAAAATGAAAAGTTTTAGGATCGAAATAAAACGCTGACACGAAAAATAATGCACTCCACTCGACTACACAGAGATTATGTAACATGGAACCATTCAAAAAGCACAAAACCAGAATCCGGTATGTCCAAGTACAATGGAACACAGCTTTTTGAAACATGAGTTTGATAGGCCATGAACTGCAGTTTTGAATGTCATAATTGGGATAGTAGCTCGTATAATTTCAATTGTTATAAAAAGATCGTCACGAAAAGTGAAACGGAGTTTATAATTAGGAAGTTTGTGCAATTTCGAAAGCCAAACAGTTTTAAGCACATCAAGAGTAGTTAGTTTAAACATCTAACATCAAGTATAGTCTAAAGCAGAGTTTGAGAGTGCCTCAAATAAACTAATGGTGTCGCGATACTGTAAGAAACGCTCGTTTATATGTTCATTTTTAGAGTCTCTCTACTGCTTCAATGGTGCCCCTTAACGACTAAGATCCGAAGAATAATATTGATTATGATGTGGTTTCGACTTTCTCAGAGTTAAGTTGTGTAACTTTATATGTTTGGATTAGAATAGGCTCTGAGCGAAGTCATCCTGGCTATGCTTAGTGCCGCAAGAGTGACTTCACATCAATTATAACCACCGTTTACTGGTCTCATCCTATCGTGCTTGACATGTTATTCATTTATGCCTCCACAGAAGAAATGGAGTAAGCTACCGAAGAAGATTTCTATAAATTCCTCGACAAAACCTATGAGCAATGGCCTAGGTATGACGTTTAAACAACACAGCACATCCTTGGCAGCACAAATGATAATAGCCTACACGACAGTACGTCTGAAAATGAACTCAAGCTTAATGACCTTCCTATGATCTGGAATATCACTGAAAACTGATCTGAATTTCGACAAATGCCATGTTAGTGATTATGTTCCGATCGATGTAAGGCCAACGATTCAAATCGGCCAATATAGGCTCGGACATTACCTTAGTTATAACCAAGTACACGGATTTCACAGACGCCAAGAAACGGAGAAATACTGTGCGGAGATTCGGAGATAATTGAATAAATATTCACACTGTGATAGATGCTGGAGAAAATCCAAGAAGTCCAGATCGACAATCACCACCTCCTCATCGATTTAAGACCCTATCCATAGGGATGAACTGTACAGAGTCATCTCTAGTCTTGATATCTCTGCAAAACTGATCTCAGCCTAGACGTTTGCAAAAGCAGATCTCCGTGATCATTTTGAATTCAAGAATCCTCGAATAATTGTTAGTCTAAGCTCAGTTGATGGATTTCTGAGGAAGAAATATACAGCGACATTGACCTGGTAAAAAAATTGCGCATCACTCACATGGCAACACAAGTAGATCGCATGCATATAACTGCTCCGACCTGTGTATTCATATAGTCATAGATTCCTATCCAGATGGACAACGTAATAAAGTTAGTGGGCACTAGTTGAAGAGAACTTTAACCATCCTGCAGTGCAGAACTGGATTCAGTTGGATGAAAATCTGTATCCACAATCCTGATACAATATTTTACCACCGTGGTGCCTATCGTAAAACTTTAAAACTTTGTATTTTGCACCATCTCGGTGGACGTCTAAGTAGCATGTCAATGAAATATTTTTCCAGCCCACTGCGAAGTTTTACATGGACATATCGTAAACTATCAGCTTCGATAGGTCCCAGAATTATGTAGCCATTTATCTGGCTCAGTTTCCAACCTACTCCTTATCGCCATTCACATAAATTGCCTCTCAAAACCTTCCCAGCAACATTGTAAGTTCACAACGTTACAGCCTTTCCCCCACAAAAAAAAAAAAAAAAAACTTCAGCAAACATAACCTTATCTCTTGCCGCCGGGCAGTCGCATATTTTATCCATTATCTCTGTGCATACATTTTCGCATTGAATAATCGAATTTCTCTTCTTCAGCTTCTGCCAGAAGAGATACAAAAACAAATTACATAATCCTACAGCATGTACCATCGACTGAATGATGTTCTTGCATCATGACAGCAAAAAAAAAAAAGTGTCCAATGGTGATAAAGGTGTCATTGTACACGCGAAATTAATCACACCTGGACGGACAGCCAGCAGATGATTTACCCGTTCACTGCAAGCGGGGGGGAACACCCGTTTGTTTTTTTTAACGCCGTTTCCACCTCTTACTAACATTTGCATATGGTAAGCATTACGTTGCACAGAAAATTGCATGAGCAATTCAAATTGAACCCGTGCTAGGCATGCTCCGGAGGCTGAGAATGCTTCCCAATTCTAGATGGCAAAATACCAACGGTTGACGACGTAACATTATCACCTTGACACAGAACCTTCTACAATAAAGTTCATATTATCATTAAGAAGAGTTATGGCCCACCAAAGAAGAAGGTAGACTGTACCCCTCATGGATAAAATAAGCTTTAAGTTTGTATTCCTTTGAAATCTCTCATTATAGCGCAAATAAATTTACAGTCGCGGCTTATAAGCCACTTGGGATGGCAATGCCTACGTTTTTCTTTAGCGCATCCTACATTCGATGTACTAGGGTATGATCATCAGGTCCATCTACCACCCTTTAACAGTGACTATGTAGTATGGCAAGACTTAGACCTTATGGATCGTGCAGCGACAAGACTTTACTTAGTTGAATCCGGCTCCCTCTTTAATCCATCATTCAACATCAACATCAGAAGCTCACTCTCCTGCTCGTGTAGGCTGTTAAATCGGCAATACATAGCTGCAAAAGGAGAACCACCCTTAATGTGGAGCGCATGAATTTGTTGTAACTGGGTCCATAAATCCCAAGGTCGGACTGAATGCAAAGAGTTCTTAGTTGAGGGCTAAATCCAACCGACTGAAGAGTCACCTACGTGGCAGTTTAAAAAAGAGAATCCTACAACATATGACGCATGAGTTGCTTGATCGTGAAAAGACACTACCTTGAACGAGTCAAGTGGAGTCTCTAACTTGTAACCCATAGTAAGCTAATAAACTCTGGCCTTGAAGTCATACATAGTTTACTGCTTTTGTCTTTACAAAACCTTAGTGATTGATATTAAATCATCCTGACACTCACTGCTATAAAACTTTTGCATCACTTGCATACAATTTATTTTAACAGCTCATGAAACCACATCCCTGTCGCTTCTTTCGATCCAAAACCTGACTAATGTGAAGTAAATTTCAGTACAAAAAAAAACTTTATACTTTCATGTAATGCACCATAAAATTGTGAGGTTTCAACAAGTGTATTGGAGTAATTTCTTTTATTTAACTGTCACTAAGCAATGAAATGGAAACGAGTTTATTTATGTACGTCTGCGGGCTAATGCAAGTAACTATTTTGAAACAGAAAAAAGTCTTAACTATTATTGTATTTGCACAACGCGACTAAATAACCGACCTCATTTACTCCAGTCTTTTAAGTTAAAGGCCCTCTGTTACGTTTGGTATTTTGTAGCAAAAACTAGACTCACAGACAATGAAAATTCCACAAGCCAGGATGGGTTGGAAAAATTCATTCACTTAACTGGTTAAATGTTAATTTATTGCAGAACTTGAGTAGCTTTTTTGCAATCCTAATGAGATTCCCTAAGTAATGTGCAAATGTCCTCCTCCGAGGATTCAAAATAATTTTTAATTTACTAATCCAATGTGCTGTGTCAACTTCTTAGGTCCCGTACACCACTTTCATCGGAAAGACAGGAACACGTTTATTCAAAATTCTTTGTATGTCTAAGGAGTTGAACCCACACCACTGGCGTAGTAATTAACGAACTTTACCGACTTCGGATGAACTTCATAAGCGATGCCTTACTGGAAATTGTGTGTAGAATTCTTTGCTTTTTTAGCGAATTAAGCGTACAATACACATGCGCACTGGGTCTTTAAGCTATAATTACATTCTCACAAAACTTCACACAGTCCTTTTCCTTTGACGGAGACCTTAAGTCCATTCTATAGTCATAAACAAGAAAAATAAGACCTCCGGCATTCTCTGAAGAGAACATCTGTCAGTGCTCACGAAACCAAAGGACTGCTGTAAACCTCTAAATACACAAAGCATATCCGTGCCAAAAATTGTTCCGGAAATCGCTTTTTCTGTTATTTTCAGGCTAATTTTTGGAAAAGATAAACCTCTAAATGGAACCTTGATTATGGATGCGGCTGCACAAAGGTCGGCTGTCTCTCTGTGTCTGAATCTCTGCTTAATGCTCTACGAAGTTATACACTTTATGTCTCAAACGAATTTCATCATCGAGAAAACGACAGTGTAGTCTCATGTTTATGACCTTAAAGATATTTCTTGAAAACCTCGCTTCCCGGTGCGTACAACACGTACCTCAACCGCAATGTCTCTATAATCAGATTGATTCATTGCTAATTAGAGAGACAGTTATGCATACCAACATACTTAATGTTTTGTTCCGACTGCAAACGCCAACGAAGGTAAGCCGTTCATTCTTGACCCACTAGTATGGATTTGAGGGTTCCATTCAATCTTACCTAGTCGGATGCGACCGATAGGTCACGCCAAGAACTTCCTGATAAACAAAACTTGTAGTATCCTTCAAATGTTTTTCAGCCTGACCGGTTATGCTTGAAAGGTTTTGGATAAACTAAGAAAAAAAAAGTGTGGCAGATGGATTTATCTCCCTTTTCCGCCGAAAGAGTTGAATACATAATATCCTTGAAGTGAACTGGAAAAAAAGTTCCAGGACTTTAGCCAAAAGCTTCAATTCATGATCTAAGCTGAATTTACATATTTCATTTAGCCCAGATTCTCCTACTGTCCCATATGTGGGACACCTGCATTTAGAATTGGGAGCACTGCCGACCTTTATTATTATTTTCTCAGGTTGCATGAATGGCAACGGCGTCAAATTCGATAAACAACTCAGATAAACCGTTGCCATAAGAGCTGATATTTTATGGATATAGAAAAAACATTCCGACCCTCAAACAAAATAAAAATCGGAGTCCATGGCATGTAGGCCCCTTCTTTGATTCATAATGGAAGTCAGACCTTTGCGATTGACCAAGCCACAATCGGCTACAAAAAATCCCATCTTTACGCCAACAATTTAAGTAATGTTCAATTCCCATAAAATCCATCCAAGAAATATTTAAATGTCTCCACGTCCTACTTAAGCCCTACTAATGATTGCACAAGATGCAACACTTGAAATCGTCGGCTGATCACCTCGATTATCTCATATACAAATTCCCAATCATAAGCTTGATCGTCGCTTATTTAATCAAAAAAATTAAACCATGTCTTGTGATTGTGGCTGCTCAACCATGAACTTTGCGATTTGTTGACCAATCAGCCAAAAATACCATCAACAGGGCAATAAAACCGTTCAATATACCTATAGTCATACTTAAATTAAAATTTCAATCATAAATTCGAAAAAAAATATCAAACATGACTCCCAAGAGAAGATACACCATCTGAGAATGGGTTGGGCTGAAGTATTGACCCTTGTAAATGGATTCACTCATCATCACGACGATCTTAGGTGTGAACTTATGCCTAAATTTATGGCAAATAAAGTGCTGAGAGCTAAAATGCTAAGATTCCCATGGGCACTTGACAGTTTTTTTTTTTCTAGCGGAATCGTATCTAGAAATCACGCGTATGTCCGCCACTTAAGTGCAAATCCATAAATGGTGTTATTAATGCCAGCTCCGCGTCGTTCTTCAAGAAGTATTCGTTAGTAGATGCCAGTTTGGGGAATTATTTATGGTAAAAGACGTAAGCAAAACAAATAAAAATGAATGAAATCTGAAGATTCTGACAGTACTTCTAATTCAATCTTCTGATTCAATTGAGATAAAAGGAATCAAATGCGAAATTGTATACATAATTACGAAAATCAATTTGGCATAATCTGAATCAATTTGGCCGTATTCAGATACCTCAAACTGATATGTAGTGCAGTTACTGATCCCATCTGACTGTTGTTTAAATAAAGGTCCTTGCCTGACTAATAAATCTAATGAAGAAAAAAGGTGAACTTACTCCAAAACAATAAAAACCTGCTCCGAGTGAATGCACTTTTGTTTTCGATACTTGACGCTAATAATCACATAAATTAAGATGCCATCCAAAAGATACATATGCTGCAGTTTGTTCCATATACGAATGGGAAAGATGACTGATCCCCCAAACCAGTATTTCCGAGTAATTCTGATATAAAAGGATCATCCCAAGGCTGAAGCATGATCAGTATTCGTTTTACACTTGCAACATGTTATCCAAACACTATCTCCTTCTCCTGTTGATCGTATCTGCAGCTCTTATTGATGTCTGTTCCGGAGGGAAACAAGGAGATGACGAAAAATCCTCAGAAGAGGATAAGAGAGACAAAACAGAGGAATCATCTGAAGAGATCAAACCGAGTGATATCAAAAGTCTTCTACTTCCTATTGCGGGCCCTCCTTCCAATGTAAATGTAAAACTCCGCTGAATTACTCGTAGATTGGTCAATAAATTTAAATTCAACCAGTATCTACTGATTTTTATTACCCCCTTAAGGGATTTGGAATATCAGATGATGAAATACGGTTCTTGGTCTTACTGCCGTGAGCCTTCCGAACATCTATGGCTATTTAACTATGGCCAATGGTTAGCGGTCAAGCAATGAACTATTAACTCTTTTCTCTTCTCTTTCGCGGTCATATATGGTATTGTATATTTCTCCTTCTAGGGTGGGATGGGATTACAGAGCAAAGTGATACCAACTAAACCTTTGCTGAACGGGTGTTGTACGAATAGGGTGAGCTTATTTTACCTCCTCGTGATAGCCACCGAATACTGGTCCTGCCCAACAGGGCTTGACTTGTTAAACTTATCAGCGTAAGTATTGAGCAGAAGAAAATAACAACACTGAGGTACGGCGGATAAACTCGCGTTACAGAATCAACGCTAACGTCGACAGCCAGTTTGGCGTATTCCTTATATGAGTATTTGGAGGTGAAATCAATATGGATTTTTTTTAGAACAAGTCAGAGTGCCTTAACGCCAGCACTCATGTCCTCAAGAGGTTTAAAAGTTTCAGCACATAGAGCATTGTTGTTCTAAAAAGGCCCTAGCACTCGAGATTAGATATTGTGCGTGTGGTAATCTTACTGGATGCGTTAAATTCCTTTTCTAGCAACTAATGTGTAAGGACAACAAACTTGCAAATTAAAAACAAAACTACCTTGGACCTTGGACAGCCCAAATTCAACCAAAGAACTATCGAAAGGCCTACGCTGCTATAAAGCAGATATTAATCGTCATTTGGGCCAAAGTGGGCCAGACAATATGAATGTATGTATAAGAAAAGCGGTGACTACGCTACACTACAGTGAAGAGAAGCAGCTTCTGTTCGAGTGCGGATTTGTTGTGGCAAGAAATCTTGAAATAGACTCGAGGTGATTGACTTTACTGCATTGCAGAATATCACTATAGCTTCATCATTAATTCATCAACTTCTTGTCTCCGTTTCCGCCAAAAATGTCTGATCTGTGGATTGAATTCAATCACCCCTATGAAACCCATATTTTGATGAAAAGCCCAGGCAAGATCATGTAGCAAAACAAAGTGGCGATACATAGGAAGACAGGATCGAGTGCGATCACAATGATGCGTGAAAAATATTGACTTCATCGGAGAAAAAATAAGGAGCAGGACTACAAAAGCTCCGCTGTCAGGCAGAAGAAGCCATTCAACTTGTGCAATGAAAACCAGGATATCCATCCACCCGATTAAAATGAAGAAAAGATAACAATACCTCAGAAGCGGACGGCCTCTGTACCGAGCTATGTAAGACAGGTAATAAGAACTCAGAAGAAAGTGTACAACAAATCATTTCCAAGATTTGGTTGAAAGAAAGTATCTCTGATGAATGAAACCTTAGTGTCGTTTGCCCGATCTACAAGAAGAGCTCTAAACTACGTCAAAAACAAAGACATCCATCTCCTTAACATCGCGTTTGCTGTATTATGTGAACGTCTTGAACCATTGAGCAGATATTCCTATTACACGACAGATCCTAGAGAAAACCCAAAAGTCCAGGGTAATAGTCAGCACCTCTTCTCTCCTTTACTTACTTACTTAAGTGGCTCTAATTCCCCCACCCGGGCAACAATATTAGATGGACTCGGTTCCAGATACCTCATTAGCCCGTTAAACTAACCTAACGTAGTGAACCTGGGCCTCATCCAACACACTTCTTCAGCAAGCACGATCTTTTGCCAACTGCCTCCATTGCGACACTCCAAGTTGATAAAGGTTTTTGTGCACTAGCGTGGGCCACTTTAGATACGATTATCCTCTGCTGCGTCATCCTTCGGGACTAGAATCGAAGGCTCTTTGGGCCATAGCTGTGAGATCCATTCGCTCAACGTAGACGCCTGACTAGACCCATGCTGCTGTATAGTCCGTACATTTTGTGGTTGAATCTCCTCCTCAATTTTCCGTCAATACATACAAACATGATCGAAAGGGCCAAGTTCTTCGTCATCCGCTTTCAACAAGGCACGAAATCTTTGCAACATAGAACATGACCGGGATGATGTATAATTTCAGTTTGATCTAACAAGAAAGGGCTCTGTTTCCCGATCGCCAAGAGCATTTTAACTGCGTGTCTGTCGTTGCTGCTTGTAATTGCTGAAGTCCTTAACTACATCAAACTGCCAATGGTGATGTTCTGACCAAGCCATCGGTGGTATGTGTCGTTTTATGATGGCAGCATACTTTATTTGCCCTTGTTTACCGGTAGACCCATTTTGGCAGCTTCCATCTCACTACTCACGAAAGCTTCATTGACGGCTCACTATAGAGACGAGCTTTGAAGGGTCATGTCTTGTTGTGCAAGATTGTTTTTTTTAAATAATAAGAGTTATAATACAGCGCAGGCGAAAGAAGCTTAGGGAGGATGAAGAGAGAGGTACCGATGTACGTTGGTTTTAAATGTATGAATTTTACAATGGCTAGGACATAGAGAGCTCGGAAGGGCATTCCATTAGCGAGTTGTACGACTTATGAACGAATCTCGGTATTTTAGAGTACGTCCAAAAGTCGACATGACGGTGTACTGATGAACATTAAAAGTTTGAAGGGGCGGAATGCTACTGACGATTTCTAGGAAGCACTAGTTGTGAAAACATCGATAGATTGAGCAGAATGACGATGAATAACGCTCTCTACTTGATAAAGGTCAGAATCCATGGCACGGAGGTCGAGCATCAAGGAAAGCGGATGCACTGCCACTTAAGAAAATTGTGCAAAATTCACAAGCCAACATCAGAGGAACAATTTTCCAAAGTCAGTACAATTACTTGAAAACGCTTGCGATTGCGTTGGCAGCAAAGAGGATATATAATACATATATCAGTGGACTCTACGAGCTGTATAGTCGCCTGAGATACTAGAGCGAGTAACTTCCACGCTTCGGCTTCAAGAGACTTCAATTCTTATTGGAGGGACAACGCAGTAAAGTCAGACCTCTCCTCAGGACCCGCGCCAAGTTGAAAGGGCCACAACCATGTTGGAGTGGAGGTAGTTGGCTAGAAATAGCTTTTGCTGGAGGTTAGGGTCCAAGTTAACCTCGGTTTATAACGCCATCTGAGTAAGCAAGTCGTCATAATGCGCTTAACAATAGCACGTTGATTTACCAATTCAGATATGGCGCCAAAGTTCTAGGCTTTACCTCTTATCATTCCTCAATCCCATTCAAATTCCCCATACCTCAATCCATACTCACATTTAACAAGGTTTTTCTTTGTGAGCTTCTCGT
This sequence comes from Volucella bombylans, assembly GCA_949129095.1. Lineage (NCBI taxonomy): Eukaryota > Metazoa > Arthropoda > Insecta > Diptera > Syrphidae > Volucella > Volucella bombylans. The sequence goes on along the minus strand of OX422141.1, from coordinate 942,567 downwards.
TTTGATTCTGGTCTTCACCCGTTTGATAGATGGATTTATGTACCGACAGACTGTGTAATTCGATCCAGCCTGCCCTTTTGAATAAGCGCACTATCCAGGGTGACCACAAAAATTGAAGTTCTGTACTTAATTGCTTTTCAGCGTTGTTTACATCTGTTTTTGTTTCGGTACGTTTTAAAGGTCAAAAGCATGATGATGCATAATAAGACCTTTCGAGGTCGACCTACAGTGATGGTCACTGATCGTGCTTGCCCTAATGATCATGGATTTCCTTAAACAAAAAACGAAAAAAAAAAAAACAAATTAATTAAAACGTACGCAGGTGAATCGAATTCCTATTTCTTTTCGGCGGCGAGCAGCATTTAATCAGAAGCCAACAAAACAGAGTTCGAAATGCGTGCTGATGCGTATCTGACGTAGCGCACAGTGTTAGTGGTTTTCAATATAAGTTGAGATACGACCAGCACAGCTACCATATTTCAATACGTGATCGAAATTGTTAAACATGCAAGCAAAGTCGATGATTAATTTATGGTAATGCCTCAGAACGAGCCACAATGTAGATGTCTTTTCTGGAAGAGAATTATAAATCGAAAACGATTGTTCATCGTTAAATCATCGGTCTTTGATTAGCCTGATGGTCTAATGGTCTGATGAGCTGATGGTCTGACGAAGGACGCACCATTCGTGTCGTAAAAGGTTTTTGTTTCATCTCAATATTTACATCTAAATATGTTTATTTGTACGTTGGAAAAGAAAAAATTCTGGCGAACCATTAAATACTTAAGAAGCTTTGGAATTAACTGAATAGTTACTTGGAGACCTGACAAGGTGCATGGTAATGAGAAGATAGAAAGGCAGTCGGTGTGCTCGCATTTGAATTCGATGTCGTCATCGGCATGTTATGATAGATGAATGAAATGGATTGGCGACTGGTGATAGTCAGTTGTGTTCCACATCTACCGAATTTCATGAACTTGATATCAAGTTGGCTGAGTTTTGTAGTCGAAACACGTATTGAACGTAGGTTTCTTAATGTGATACGCCACTGATCTGATGCAAGCGCACCATTCCATTTGAAGTACTATTACCAGGGAAGCCTAGATGACAAAGAGGAGCAATGCCTAAATGTCAGTTTGTGACGAAATTAGGCCAAGGCTAACAAAGATCTTGCAGCCGTATCAGAACTACCTCATCTCATTGAAGATGCTACAAAATGTTCACAAACTGGAACGCCTGTTCACCAGAATGACGTAGAAGGCATTGATATTTCATTCCTCAACATGACTACTGCCTTGAATGATCACACAACAAGAAGATTTCTGTCCTTGGGAATCTCCTTGTGTGACAAATTGACGATGAAAAGATTAGTCTTATCGGTCTCGGTCTTGAAGGACTTGTTGACAAACCCCACGACCTCAACCAACTCTTCTTTTTCTTGCAAGACCATGGCTTTAAAGACTCAAATTCCACAAAGCTCTCTTGTATGGTAAGAAATTGAACCCAAAATTTTACCTTATAGGGGGAAACTATATGGACAACCATAACCAGCAGGCATTTAACTTCTAATTTTAGGCCAACGATTAGGATTAGCTTTCATGGATAAGATGTAAATCACAGCAATAAGTTACCAAAGACGGAAGCTGCACAAACCGCAACTGCAACTCAGTGCAATCGCGAAGTATTTTATACATTTCAATTCGACACTCCCAACAACCAACAACAATATGGAAAGACTCGTGAGATACCAATTATCACAAGCAGGGCTTCAATAGTAGATGCTGGAACCCCAAATCCAAGACTTGCTAACCGCTCATGGTTCGAGTTATTGTAGTATCCCACCACGCGCGTTACCTCCTTCTTTTTGTTCTCTAGTCTTTCTTCTTCCCTAGTTCCCTTTGTTCCTCTACCATGTCTTATACTGCTCGAGGTACCACACCATGCGGGTTGACCCCCTCCCATTTCCTGTCGCTTTCTCGCTTTCTCGAATTTTTAGCATGAACACCGAGATGCGTGTTAAATAGAGTTTGAAGTGGAATAAATTTGTTGGTTACGTAGGAGCACTACAGTTGGAAATAGTGATAAAACATCGTGAAGCAACGAACGCTTCATCCTTATTGAATAATGTTAGTGTCATTTACAAGTATTATCGTATGGGTTTGAATGCCATCTGCAAAAGGGACTAAGGGTTCGTTTCATCGAAGTTCGGAATCACTTACTGTCGCTTTTTCGTTTCATCGAAGTTTACTGCCCAAAAAGCAATAAAAAATTTAATTTCAAAAATTGTTAAAAAGCCTTAAAGGCTTTTTATTCACTTCATACGAGGTGACAAAGGTTCTTCATGACTCACAGCAAAATCCAAGACATCCCATTAGTCGTAAGAATGGCATTGCTGTTGCAATAAGAAAGGAGAGGTTTCTTAGTCGCCTTTTGTGATGACAACTAGAACACGGAATGAAGTTACTCTTACATATGTTATTATTGTTGTAACAGTCCGCTTAAACAAATAGGTGATATGCTATGGAATACAACACTATTAGACATATTTCAGTTCCCAAATCTGACCATGCAAGTATACCTGGGTTAATTGTATATACGAGTAGACTCGTTCTCCTCTCTGTTCTACTGAAGCTCTTTCCTTCCAATCTACCAGATGCCTCTGACTTTCAGTTGTGACGATCTTCCGATTGCCAGTTTGAGATCCACATTCTGGATCGCTTGGAGTCGTGAGTCTCAGTAGTGATCCATACCGTGAATTTGTACTGAGTAAAAAAGTCACCTCTTGGTGCAACTCCTAGCTTGGCAATGGGCCACATAGCCACCGGGATCACGATTTTTATGAAATTGGTTTAGTAACTGGCTTGGATCCCAACTGATGCCATCCTACTTGGGCATCAACTAACAAGCTTCTTTAGTTAGCCCGATTCTTAGCTAATTGCCTCCACTAGCGCACTCCAAATCAGTTGAAGTCCTCTTCTATTTGTGCGCGCCACCAAAATGAGATCTTTCTCTACTCTGTTGTCCCTCCGGGTTAGATTTAAAGACTTTGCGGGCCGGAGCATTGGTGCAATTTTCTGAATAGATCGATGACGCCGTACAGCTCGTATTGTCCGTCGTCTGCTGCCGAACACCACCCGCTAAAGTAGTTTTGATGATTATCAACAACCAGATGGTCTCTTACTACATTATTGATACCTGATAGCTTTCTTTCACTTCCCTTCACTTGATGCTGGAAAACCTTCACCTGACTCAGGCTGGCTGCTTTTAGCTGAACGGTTTTCGGAAAGTTCGTTCACTCAATGTTAAGATTCCTTATCTTGTTCGTCTTAATGTTCTTTCAAGAGCTGAACTGAAATAAAATGTATCCACTGGAGCATGCTTACTGTTCTTGGATCTGGCGTATAGAGACCGTTGATGCCGTTCATAGCGAATTATCATTATTGGCCGTCAGGTCTGTCGAGAAATTCAGATTGATCAGCGGACGATTGCAGTTTTTTTACTTTGGAACCGTCGGTAGTACGAACTTTTCTGTTTTCATTTGTTTTGGAAGGTTTTATGTGTGCACCCTTAAGTAAGTCGTTTTAAAGGCACTAGTGAGACAAACTTTACCAGAGCAATTGAGTGAGCTCGCAGGCGACTGATTATTATTACCTCAATCCTGCACCTTTGGACACGTAAGGTGTCTATTCTTGAGATTCGTTCCCTTCCTTGGGGTCATACAGAATTGCAAAATCCATTCTGCAATCGTCCTCTAAGAGCAATTCTAAAGAATAACTGCTCCTACAGGCAAGATAATATCGAGTGCTGACTATTCTTCCATTGAGGCTGGAGCTTTGCTCACCGATGTAGACCAAGGCGTAGTCTTCGCACTCAATGTGTTTGTTAGTCTCGTCAGTTTTTTGAACATAGAGACGGGCCTACATTGTTCATCCGGCTCCGATCGGAGAGAGAATAAGCAACTTATTTTGAGTTTCACTATCGGAGTGATGTCAGAAACTGCTTTTTGCTTTGCACCCTGTAAATTGAACCCAATGCCACTACTCTGCCAGTCGACGGACTTAGCCACTGCGCATGCCGAGCACCAACATTTCCCCAATTATTTTGATCGAGGATGGAGGATGGAGGAGGAGAACAGATGCAATTAGTACGCCCCTTACCTTCAGAATTAAGGAACGGGTTTCCTGCAGAGCATAAAAAATCCCATACAATCCAGCTTAAAACAAACCAGATACTATGCGAGTACCATAGAATGCATTTAGTTTTCCACAAAGAAGGAAATGCTTTTACTTTCACGTGTCCAAGAAAGAAACAACTTCCACTATCCACACACAACAAGACAGCAACCACTTACCAGACTCGATGAAATTCCCGCAATCGATTTCCTGATACACTCGTGCCCAAATTGTGTAACCGGCCAACCAACAACTCCCCTTAAACGCAAACTACCTATACAACTGACAGTGGTATGCCCGGAGCAACGAGCGCTCATTGAATGCGTTGCCTCGTGCGTTTTAATGCCCCGCAGCTGACATGGGTGGTACATGTAGTGACAGCAACTGCTCCTGTTCTACTGCGGATATTACCACCTCCCGCCTCAGGGGCATACTCGTACAACATTTACCAGCATCAACCAATTTTGAATTAATTTTAATTGATCACGATGCGTGATATTGATTCCTAGCACCTGTCCAGCTTCAGCTTCAAAAGGTCAAGTCGAGGGGTTCTGTTTGTCTGTTTGTTTGTCTATTCGGTAACAATGTGTGTTTTTTTCCTGCGTTGGCGGTCGCTGCAACTAGTTCCTTATGTAAATTGAATGCGACAACTGAAGGTGTCAGTTGGGCTAACGCGTGATCTCTTTTTGCTGTCACTTGGCAGTGGTTTGGCGTTAATTTATTCAACTCGAATCAGTGCACCGATCTATCTCCCTTGGGGCATGGCTGAAGTGCACTTGGGGTTCTCCACTCTACTCGGAAAGGCATTTCAAGTTTCCGTGCCACCGTCAAGAGTATGGATATACATAGGAGTATCTGTGAGGTGGAACACACATCAACTTGTGACTTCAACAAACAACATTTTGGAATGCAACTTTGGAATGTTTTTTTTATCTTTTAATTTTATTGCAACACTTGCAATGATTGTTTCTTGTACTCGTACTTGTACTCGTACTCGTGTCTATGGCGAGTTTAACATGTGTTGTGCTCGTAGATATATAGTAATTTGAATTTTTTATTTTCTTATTTTGACAAACGTACAAAGTGCGTATCCGCTAGATGTTGGCTTTTCCTTGTTAGACTTTTAACAACGTCTCTTTGCTGTCTAGTGGTCTTGATGTTGAAATGTAGACTGCGTCTAGTTTACCTTTTATGCGGTCAACTCTGTAATAATTTTCAATTTCAAGGTCCGGCAATGTCAATTAAAGTATCTACTCGTACACTGTGCTTATTCGTTAGAAATTGAAACGCGCCTCAGCTCGTTTAGTTGATCGCTTTGATTGCCGCGTAAGCTATGAATAGAGTGCGTGTGATTTGACAGAGAATCTGATGAAACAGCAATGATGAAATGCAATTAGTTGAGATACTCGTACGTATGTACTTTGAGGTACTTGAGCAAGTATCTTCCGAAGTTGAGATACCAACAAAAGGCCATCAATTTGTAAATGAGTAATTTGCTCGAGATACGAGTACTCAAAGTTATGTGATTTGTAACGATCGGCAGAGAAGTGATCTTGTCATTATTTGCAGTGCAAGTGGTTTGAGAATTAAGTTATGAAACTTATGAATGCCCGTAATTGAAGACTGTTTATGTTTATCAAGGTAATTGAGGGGATTTATGAAATGTTTTCATTTATTGGCAACCAAAGTGGTGTTGAAAGGTCAGTTTGGTGTACCTTTGACATCGGATACTTCATGACAATTTTTGTTTTCTGTTGGAGCGGAACAATCAGACAAAGAACTAGTCCAACACTCACGATGTCAGGAATTCGAACGGAAGTAAAGCCTCAAATAAGTTGGCATGTGGGCCATATTTTTGCAGACAACTCATCGACTTCTGTGCAAGATTCGAAGATTATGATTTTGGGAAATGACATCAAAGAACATGATACCTGTGCGAGAGCTTAAGCCGACTCACCGGCATCTACTTGTAGGATCAACTCTACTGATGGACATTTCTGTACGCCAGACCATGTCACTCTTTTCCGATCGAAAGGCTGGTGAGGTCTGTCAAAATTCTTGATCCTATTGGATGTACGTTCGGATGATTTTTTAATGAAATCATGAAGACACCATAGTCTAACACGCTTTTGTGTAGTTCTAACCTGGTAGATAGTATTTTTTGTGTAACAAAGCAGAGAGGTACCGATGAACATTGGTTTTCAATGTTTGAAGGTTATAATGGATTGCAAATAAAGAGATAGGGTATTTCAACAAGTGGTGTAGGATTTGAAAGGCCTATTATGTTACAGCTGATGCACTCAGGGTTGGTGGTGAAAGTTGTGGTGAAAGAACTTTACCAAATTGTTGAATTTTATTAGGAAAATTCACGTTCAATCACCGCAAGGATGCGAAAAATTCGTGCCAAGTTTGCACGTAATCAAGTGGCTTTCGAGATATGTGTGCGCAACATAATCAAAATTAATTTCAAGGGACAGGCTCAGTACAAGATGTGGGGACGCCGAAACGTCTGGAAGCCCAGAACCAAGAATTAAACGTCAAAACAAGGAAGATTGTCCACGGTCGAGCCCATAGTCCTCCCAAATATTTATTCTTTTGGCCTTATTAAATTCAGTCTTAGACATTTTCCGAAGTTTTTCAAACTTGTTGTCCCACCAGAGAACCATTTTCGTACACAATTTCATCTTCGATGGACAAAATTCATGGTATGAGTATACAATCGAGTCGGTCAGGTTCATGACTGACCCATCTTACTGTTGTACGAATTTCCCTGGGAAAATCTGAGCATATCCACTCCAGTCCGTTTTCTTGCGTTCCTATACCTGCTGCAGTATAGCGTAAGCAATACGAACGAAGTAATAGCGACCTCTCTTCTGTTACAATCTAGATCCGCTGCCAGCAAAATTGTGACTGTTTTCCTGTTTAGGAATCCTGTAAATGGCAAGATTTTAAAGGCAGTGTCTACAAAATAAACATCGCAACCCTTAGTTTGGATGTAGTTTCATCGTAATCTATGATCTGTATTTTTATTATTAATGCCCTAGTAATGGATCTTGTTGATCCAGAGTTCTTGTGGTAGCCCTGGCAAATCACTGGCAAACCTCCTGCTAAGCTCCGCCGTTGCTGCTTTGGCATGATGAAGCTTCACCTGCAGCCACCTCAATTTATTCTTGTGTTCAAGCTACACGATCTTCATTTGCTTGACCACTTCCTCAACATCCGTATTAGCAGCCTAACTCTACTCTTCATCTTTTCCAGGACTAGCATCGCATTGGAGTGCTTCTCCACACTTTTCAGGGCGCGCCAAGACCAGACATTGAGCCCTTTATTGGCCCCTTGTACAAAGTTCAGGGCATTGGTGGTAGAAACGGTTGTGGAATTCGGAAGGTACCCTGTGACCCACAGTGCAGTACATTCCCACGGCGATACATTTGCAACTCACTCCGTAGTTGTGTTCTCGCTACAATGCAGGACCAGATATCATGTTTTGTAGAAAGAACCCAAGAAGGCTGGTCTTGTTGTCTGGTCTTTGTCGGCTATTATTTTGTTTTGGAAATGATCCATTTGAGTGGCGTCAAGATAATCCCTTGACGGCTAGAGTACGTCGTTGTAGGAGGCAGTGGTCCGTCTTTTTCTTGTTTCTTCTGCAGCGGCCTTGGTTGAAGAGGGCTATTCGTCTTTTTGAAGTGACCAAACACGCCTTAAGCTATGCACCCGTCAGTATATGCTGTTCTATATTGGATTCGGGATTTTGGAGAGTTTATAATGCCCGACCATATTCGACAGAATCCGGACAGACATGACCGTACCTAGGAATCTGTTACAAGTGGCTACCATCAGGAGGTTATATTCGCACTTTCGACAAGCAAGCAGTTACGGCACAGTGTCCACGAAGGCCGCACATATATCGATCGTACTCTTTTGCTTTGTCGGCCTCTTGCTTATGATCTTGGTCTTTGTTTGAAGATAGTCACTGGTATGTTAACTGATTTTAAGATGGGTCTGACCTTGCTGAATGATATGATATGACTGCTTCTGACAGGTTTAAAGCTCTTTCAAATATTTCAAAGGCCGTATGAATTTCCTAAATTTTACTAAAGCTATCCAGGATCTAGAGCTGATTTCCGTGGTTAGTACATCCAAAGACGTGAAAATCTTATCCTTGGACGTATTAATACTTTGCAGAAACAACTCCAAAGCAATGTGTTTCAGCTTTCCAACATTTTTCTAAAACCATTTTCCACCGGATTCATTGGAACATGAGAGAAAGAGTTTAAGCCCAAGCTGTTGAAAGACGGATTTACTTCTTCATCACTGAGCTCAATCGATAAATCGATTACTTCAAGCCGCTTCCCGTAGTATCACATAAACTTAACCTCCGTATCTTTTATGCCGATTAGATCTACCCTTATCTACCTTATCTAGATCTGCATATGTTTTTGTGCACAGCAGGTCGAAAAACTGTAAGAAATCCTCATTCTCTCTTAGTCAATTTGCTTGAATTATGATTAGTGATTATGGTCAGAAGACCTCCTTCGCTCAAAAGTTCTTTAAAATTCCAAAATGTTATGGAAATCAAAAGTTGCCCCTCGAAGTAAACCCAATCTCTCTCTATTCGTATTCTCGTTGAGGAGAAACATTTTGTTCTGACACATCGAACTTAAACATACAATAACCGTCTCAATATCCGTCATCATGATTAACTCTTAAAAGATTCAAACAACGAATTCCATTCATTTTATCGGTTAACCCATTCGTAGTGCAGCCTTCACATTGAACGCGGTGTGAGATACGAATAATCGCACAATTACTATCCGATCTTCGATGAAGATTAATCGATGATTCGCTGAAGCATTAACAGCTCATCAGGTGCGAATTTGCAAAAGTGTGAAGAAACATATTTCCCCCGATTTTTGGTCATTTTCATTGATTCGCAGTCAACACAAAAATTAATCACCAGTCAAAGATTACCCGGATATCTTGCATATTGAACGAAATCAGATGGTCAAGCCTCCACGAAGGACATAAAAAAAAAATATACGGATGAGGTGTTTGACCGCAGCGTTAAACGTCGATGAAATCGTACATACATACATCTATCGGGCTACATTACAAATTCTGGCGGTACGATTTATTCGAAATTTATGGTCACGACTAATGACCATTTTTGGTGTTTTGAATTCCGAATAATTTTGGGTGATGGACTTTGGTGGCAAACAATAGGAAGAGGTCTCGGTTTTCGGGTTTCGGGTTTCCGACTGCTTTTGATGTGAGGATGAATGAAATGAAAGTGTAAACCAAGTTTGTCAGCCTTCGGGGGTTAGTCAACTTTGCGAAACCCAAAATAAAAAGCGAAATGGTGACTGGGTCAGAAATTTATTGAACGTTTATTGATTTGAAATTAGTTGTTCGACATGTTGTGTAGCTTGTTACTCAATTCTACTGTCAAACCCATTAAAACATCGATCAGTCAAAGTTGGAATATCTGACAACGAGAAGCGAGAAGACGGTGTCACGGAGAAATTTTGTAATCTCCTGGCGCGATTCGGGGACTGTTCAATACCACAATCGACATGGAAAACATCTTCAGGGGTTATGTCCTACATCGCATAGAGCTCTTTAATTCGAAAGTCAAATTCAGGATCCCAAAATAAAATCGATTGCTCTGGTGTGCAACTTTGTGTGGACTGTTCAATTCGGAAATATTGCGTCAAAACTACTTCAAACTTACAACACATACATATCTTGAGCCAAACTTTTCAGCTGATGGGGTACGCATATACTCTAGCCTGATCGTTCTAAGCTGTTGTTGAAGGATTAATGGCAAAGAATCGAATATCATAGATATAGATCATGAGCTCATGAAACAACTAGAGAAAAACGTTATTACAAAGACAGTAAGAGTACAGCCGAAAATAAAAGAATAAAAGAAGACAATTGGCGCGAAATAAAAGGATAAGCCTAGAGTCGAAGTCTTAAGTAAGTTAGAAACTGATACCTTGTTCAAGATACTTTCAACGGCCGACATCCTACCCGACTCACGAGAAAGGGGTCATCAGAGCAACATGTTTCTTCAAAATGATGGGAGTTAATGTGGTACAAACGAGATATCTTGGGTGTAAGTGTAGCAATATTTTAGGATGCTGGGATGCTGAGAAGCTTCCAAAAAGCTGCCGAAAATCGGAAAAGATGACTGAAGCTTGCCAAAAGCTGCAGACCTGTTTGTCTGACTTCATTTCCTGCTGAAGAGCATGTAGAGGATGATCGATCAGCTTAAGGAATGAAGCCTCTATCTAAGATGCAACATGCCTACCAAAGAGAAGATGCTCCGAGAGTACACTTTAAAATCTGGTGAGCAGTCATGTAGCTGTACTGTCTGTTGGATCATATCTAGCGGCTGTTTAAAACACAGGCAGCTCTAGATGTGATCAACGATTTGTGCACCAGAAATGGGCTTCAGTTAATCTTTTCAAAATTCAGGCTATTCTCTTTCTAAGAAGGAGGAAGCTGACTGGTTTGACTCATCTAGTGGTTAAAGACATCGCAATTTACCATATTCCTCCAACGAATCTAAGTATTTAAGTGTCACTCTAGAAAAAAAACTCCTCGGCACTAAACATGTTATGACCGTCGAAAGCCTCTAAGGCGCTGTTGGCCTTCTGGCAATGCAAAGGAGCTATCGGCAAGACTTGGGGCGTATCATCGAGAGCGGTCCTTTGGATCTACACGTCATTGCTAATCTTAGTAGACTCCAAAGAACAGTCTGTCTTGTCTGCATAGAGGCCATCTCTAGCGCGCCTGCCCTGCTGTAGACGCATTCACAAATCTCCCTACCCTTAATATTGACATCATGGGCTGCACTCATCTTCCGTTTAAAAAGAAGTGCTCTTTGGTACAACACGCACTGCAGCTTTAATGACCTTGCGCTCTGGCTGCCTTTTGACTCTGATCTTATGGTCTATTGGATCAGACGCAATGACACCAGAATTTCTGCTGTGAAAAAAATACGAAGTCGACTGTCCCTATGCCCAGGAATGGCTTCGGCCAGAATCTGAGCTAAGAGAGAATATAGTCGGGTCTTCACGGATGGCTACAAGACCGATTTGGAATGCGGCGCTGGTGTCTTTCTGGAGGACGACAACGTTAGATTTTACTCCTCATTGAGAAAACTTAAATACGTCTTTCAAACAGAGATATATTCAATCAAGAATGGGCGACGCACTTGCTTTTACGACTTTCTAGCTAGTTCGAGAATGCAGAACTTCACTGAACGCAGTCGGAGGGCTGAATTCACAGATTCTTGTCTGGGTCACAGGTTACAGTGGAATCACGGGAAATGAAACCGCTGATGAACTTCTTAGACAAGACTCAGAGGAGAGTTTTTCAGGACCCGAACCTACCTACGTTAGGACGTCCTTGATTAGGACTTCCATTGACAGTTCGGTTTCATATGAGCAAAATTGTGGGTTGGCTGCAAACAAAACTGAATGAATGTTTACGTGCGCACCTCTGTACGAAATACTGCAGGTTGCTTAGTAGCATCGCTCGTTACGGGACACCACGCTTTTGCTAGGCACCTAAGAGTGCTGGGCATAAGTGACACAATATCCTGTGGCGCCATATATGAAAGTAATGACGGCACCACAGAACACTATCTTTGTGAGTGTTGGGCCTACATTCGGATCAGGTTACAGGTATTCGGTGCCGACGTGTTGGGTGCTGGTACTGTAAGCACTTTACCACTGAAGCGCTTACTCACCTTTCTTGAACAATGTAGGTAAAAGGAACTTCCAAGTAGTGCAATGGACTAATTCATTGTCTGAGGGCTTTGTTCCACCAAAAAAGGAGCTCCAGAACAATGAAGCAATGTATGTTATTGGCATTCTTACAGATTTTTTTTTAGTATATTTCCGAGGCTATTAAGGTTCATCATATCTAAGGTATGGGAAAATAAACATTCTTTGGTGAAGTGAAACTGAATTGAACTCTCGATTGGTTTTGAGAAGGCTTTTGAGGGCTTTTTCAGCAGCGAATTCGTAGAGAGTTGCGCAGTGGGTGTGTTCCGCGCAAAATCACCACCTTCAATCTGGATACACATGAAGGTTTAAAATATTTCATTCAGTACTACAGTACGAGTTGTCCGCTTTTAAAAATCACAACAGTGTAAGCCACGTTACAGTTTCCCTTCCTCGCGGCGAAGTTATTCGCTGAAAATGCGAAAGGAAACGAACAAATTCAGAAAACCGTCTTGAACTATACTGCACCGCTTCTTCCTTTGGACCTTCACACTATGTTCCAGAGCTAAAGGGACCAGGCAAGCTGAGTGGAATAAATAAAACAATAAGCTGCCGTAACAATCTAGTGGAGTGTTCTTCTTCTCGTCATTTCGGCCCAGAAGGAGGTTGTCTACCAACTCCAAACGATGAGGAAAGGAAATATTTTTCTTAGACTAAAATCTATACTTTCGGAGGCTTCTAAATGCTCTAAATGTTTCCAATTTTCTGTTCCATTCTTAGGGAATAAGACCCACACTTCTGGCAAAAATACACAACGTACTACAGCGCCATGCCGAGTATATATCATGCTCCCAAGACTACAGCCAAGTATTTGCGTTTAACTTCAGGTTTCTGGACGGGAAATGTTATCAAAATTTAAAGTTCTCTACCAAGCCGTGTCTCCACTGACAGCAGCACTGAACTCAATGCGGTTAGGAGAAGCAAGTTAGTAACAGCTGCGTTTAGTATGCCATGAACATTAGAAAAACTACCTCCGACTGCTTTGAAGGCTAATAACATTCTGAATAGATGTTTATGCGCCATTTCAAGGATTTTTTTTGTAAAACGAACAGTTCTACATGACCACGAATCAGGAGTCGATGTATCATTACTCAGGGAAGCAAGTGAAAGTGAAAAAAGAGAAGAAAATGTAATTGCAAAGTTTGCCCCAATGTCTGGTTGTCCTGGATACTTGAGGTATGTCTTACTTGCTATCTTTGATCTCTAGATTCCCCATGCGCTGGAAATGATGTTTCGTTTCGTACCAAAGTCGATCACTTAGTTTGAATGCAAGTTTAGGGAGATGTTTTGATGCAGACCGACAATTACGCTGCCTATATTACCCATCTTTAATGATTTAAGAAAATCACATTACCTCGAATAGTGTTCATACCACGAACTTGTGCCAAACATCAATTAGTTATCAAAGCACACACTGTGTGTCAAGTGGTTAGTGGATGACAAATTGCTCACTTGACCTTAGCTAAATCGCATCGATTAGTTTCAATTTTAGAAAAAACATTCCCAGTACGATGAACCCAACTAGCGAGTTGGCTGGAATTAGTTAAACGCCCTAACCTTACAAGTGAACTAAGGTAACCCAAAGCCACTTAAAAACCAATTTCCTCCCCACTTGACCGATTACTTCCATCTGACGAGATTACTACTTAGGAACATGTGTAATTGCATGCAAAACAAACATTCACTTCAAATCGGAGACGTAGTCGAATTTGGATTGGGATTTGGACTCGGAATCGTTTGACTCCAAATCGTCAACCTTAACCAAGGTCAGCCGTACATGACTAATAATCGTAGGCTTTGCCAACACCGTCCCAGCCAGATGAGGGAAGTTTGCTGGTGATCAATTTGGCGCTACTCTTTGGGCGGGTTTTCTACAAAACAGAGAGATTTCATGGGCCAGCAACTACGACTGAGAGTGACTGAAGTCAAATTACTATCCGATGCGAACAATGGATCAGCAAAGAAATGGCCAAAATAATAACAGCACGGATAAAGCTGGCCATACTCAGTAGCCTAGTGACTTTGTGTGGTCAGCGTACCAAATTGTTCGTGGTTGCTGTTGCTGTTGCTGGTGGCACTCAAGCGATCATTCAAGTGATCGTGCAAGTGATCGGTTATGTGACACTGACCGTCCTCGAATGGCACAGAGCATGCTACTACCAAAGTGGATGACGGACAAGTACTCGTAGATACATTATGTTTGTGCGATTATATCCGAAGTTCATTAGCAGTAAATGTATCTACCTATACTAGATACAAGTATCGTACTTGGTCCGCATTTTCGATGGATTGTTGTGCGGATTGTACCGCTCGCTGGGTAGCCCACTAAGAGCAGATTTTTCCAAGTTTTGATTCCGTCGACTTTCGCACTTGACGGCGATCTTATGTAATTAGTTTGAGAAGTAGTCGATGTTATTATTCGCCATTACTCGTATTGTGGTCTTGTTTCCTTTACTTTGCTGCTAGTGCTGGAGCAGAGAGTTGCAATTTATTGAAATGGTTATCATCTGGTCAGTTACCTATGGGCCTTGGTAGGGGAATTTGCTTAAACTTGTTTTTGTGAGGACTTTTAGTTTGTTTTTGCCATCGCACTTTGGTTTCGTATGCGATTTCTTTTTCAAGGTTTTCCTCTTAAAGGGAGATGGCAAAAGAATGCAACACATTCATGTAAGCGATGTTGGATAAGAAACAAGGAAGTGATCGTTAATGATGGTAGGATGATGGGGAAGAAGGATGTACTGGTAATGATCTGAGTGAAGGTTGCTTTAGTTGAAAATGGATTCGGTTCACATAAAAAAAAACACGCCTTGAACTCCGTAATTTGTGAGAGAATATGTGAGAATGTGAGAGAATATATGAGAATGGGAAACGGAATTTATGTCATTTAGTCGGTGCCCTTCACAGGAGATAATTGTTCTTTTCAGATGGTGTTTGGTTGAGAAAATAGTGTTATGGAACTTTGGCGGTATCTATAAGTAATGTCTTGCCACTGAAATAGAGGAACAGATAACTTAAACGAAGACACAGCACAGACACAGTGCCTATAACACCAGAACCCACTACATCAGTGCCTTGTATCTGCAGTATAAGGCGAGCGAAAGCCAGACATTCACAGAAGAATTCTTCCGCAGTATCGGCATCACTCTCAAAGAAAGCTTAAAAGAAGTTGGTGTCACTCATTCCTATCATATTTAAGTGCTCAGCAAGAGCCCGTTTAGATGTCTTTCAGAAGCTTACAGTCGCCCATGAACATGAGGAAAGAATTTTAGAAACGTCTGCAAGTTTTCGTTCCGTCTGCCTGCAATATGAAGAGTTTTGTCCATAAGACACCCAAAGCGGGTTCAGATCCTTATCTCATTTCCCACAATCTCAATGTGACCTTGGACACTACAAGGTTTTGTGAATTCGACCTTCCGAATGCGTTCATAGCAGCCATGTGTTACCAAACTAACTTGCAGATACTGGCAGGTTGTTGTAAGGCTTTAATCTTGGTTCTGTACTCCCCCTGTTCCTTACACTCACAAATTCTGACCGAAGCTGGTCTGGTGTACAGTGATAATTGGGCGAAAGTCCAGTGCGAGTTTATAACAAAAAGCGCTTCTTTTTAAGCAAAACATCATCTTGAGGATGCAGCCCATGATATCAATATCAAGTAGATTGAGTTTCATCACATCAAGGAAAAGTTCGCAAGCAGTCAAGGCAAACTAGGCTAGAGTCCACTAAAGCAGCAATATCTTGAAAACGTGACTTGAATTGAGAGAAGGGTTATTCGTCCAAATAACAGACAAATAGGTAAGGATTGTCATAGCCGTATAGTTCTAAAGGACCCACCTCGGTGATAAGTCTCACGTCTGGCCCAAAAAGCTCTCTTATACTGACAGATAGCCCACAACGCCTTTGATGTGACATATTTCATCTTAAAGAGTTTGTAGTCAAGGATGACACGAAAATACTTAACTTCGTTGGAAAGCCGTTGGAACCAACTTTAGGCAGAAAGAATGAACAGATTTCTAGTGAGCTAATCCTCGATTACGTCTAGCGCTGCCTGAGCTTTAAGGCACACGGTCCTCGACCTCGAAAGTGGTCTCAGCCAATGATGCCTTACCAACGAGTTGTACAATTTCAGAGAGATCTTCTTCATCTTGTAGGATTTCTTTGACCTTGGTCCTAAATGGCACGAATCCGACAAAATTCTTGTCATAAAAATCATCTAGGGCACACTTACATTTAGTATACGAAATGTGCCAGTTGATAGAGGGGAAATATTTGCGTTAGGCAAGTTTGTTATCGAAGCCCCAGAACACCTGCACAATACTGAGTGACAAGATCTGAGAAATCGCCACCAGCAAGTGACACAGAGATGATCAGAAATTTCACGAAGAGCCTTATCCCGAGGAAAGGTAGAATCAGCCATCATGGATACGTTGTAGCCGGAAATGTTCGGACAAAGTGATAAAAGTGTATATGGAAGCTGCACGAGCAATTTCAACTGAGAACTCGGGGAAATCACAAAGTACTTCAGACATTTCGTTACCACGTTCTCCACAACCGACGTAGATAATGACATCCGAGTTGGAATACTTAAACAAGGCTTGTTTTACCATAACCCAGTGGTACCACATTGGACAAAGGAGAACAACGAATCCAATACACGTTGAACGGTCAGAAGTGGATGATTAGGAGGCAACTTCTTAGTAACTGGACGTGGTTGACGACCAGGTCATACTTGCAAAATACTGTGTTTGCTGATCTCTCCATCGAATTCGGTTTCCAAGACAATATCCTCGACATTGTAGTTGCCAGCTGGTGCAATGTATCCTTGACGCGGGGTCCAACGATCATCTTGTGATAGACGAGAGTGTTTTCATATGCCAAGCCGAGCAAGTCGCCTTCGGTAATGTGTGATCGAACTTTCACATTGAGTGGATTTAATTCCCATGCAACCGAACGGGATAGACCGAACATATTGACACTCTTTGGAATGTAAATGGAGTTGATCAGCTCGTTGATATCTTTCAATGAACGTTGGATACCGTCAAAAATGCTGCACATAATACCGGGACGTAATTCAACTGAAAGTAGCTTGCCAGTACGCAACACTGGATCTCCAACAGTGACGCCAGATGTGTCTTCGTATACCACTAGTGGCCATTCATCGTATACGACGGGACCGGACACGGCAAAGACACATCCACAAGAGTCCTTCTCCTCATCATCAAAGAACTTCATATTGGACATTGTGGAATTGGTTTAGTGATGTTTGTAAGTGAATCCGATAAATTGAATTGAAATGTTGAAGGAACGCGCAGTGTAGAGCAAAGCCACAGTGGCATTATCATTCATATTGAGTGCAAAGCTATTTCTACTGCTGATTTCGAGATGTCAAGAGCAGGGTTGGATTTATGCTCTGACGAACATGGAAGTTAATCAATTTTTTCAAGATTTTCCGAAGCAAAGGTGAGAGACTGACAAATCTAGTGTCATTAGGATAAAGATGGGTGATTCTGTCAGTGATTTCGGCTGAAAAGATACCATCTGGCAACAGAAACTTAAATGGATTGAATCTGTTCATAGCCCAATTAGTTTATCTTCTTCGATTTGTCCCTGCCTCTGAATCTCCGAACACATTGTTGTATGCAAATAGGGGAAGTCAGTATTTGTAGGGAGTATAGCTCTCAAAGACATCCCTTAATTAGTTTCTTCTGTCGGTGTTTACAGATTGGTTGGATGGGGCTGTATAATCTTTCAGATCAAAGAGAGGGTATATGTGGTCAGAGAAGGAATTGTAAGAATATCTTCTTGCCTTTAACAATAATGAAATTAAAGACTTCACTTTCCGGCTATGCATATCTCATATGCATATCATATGGTCACATCGAAACCGATGATCTTTCAAAAAGGTCACAAGAGCAAGTATACAATTTCTCACAATCTCCTCCTTACGCAAGCCTAAATTGAACAAATCTTAAATCCATACAAATGCCACCAAACTCCCACTTGCAACAACTCAAAATTCAAATAACAAATCCGCAGCATTAGATGTAATTATTTAGAGACATCCCAAAGGTCATCTCTCTGTTTTTCACAACAAGCTTATCTTCTCCAGCGCGCACACCTGTGAAAATACGGAACCAAAGTGATTCTGGTGTTCGTACTACCAATGCACCGGTAACATAGACCATCGACGGCATTAACAACATCGAATTGTTCAAAGGAAATCAAAGAGAGGAGAGGACAAAAACTGCAACCTATAAATCACATTTCGAACATTTAAACAATTTATTTGCGGTTACGTACACCGAATGTGCAATAACTTACACAATAGCACCACCGACCGCAGCGACTACAAAGAATCGGCTTTACAGACCAATCGCCCAACAAACCAATCAACTAACAGACCCACCGACCATCACAGTCCGACCAAAGAAACAACGGCCCGAAGTAATGGTTTCCTTTTTATTGCTCTCCGCTAGGTTCGGAATAGAGGGGCCGAACCAAAATAATTATGGTGCACTTTTGATTCACAGCTACTACTGCTACATGACTTGCGTCAAACAGTTGTAATATATTCAACTACATTTAATTGTCCAATATCCGTATGGCTCCGATTTGATTTCAAATGGGCCCATGACTCCAACGGTTCCTATGGCTCCTTGGATCTTGTTGTGCTAAATTATGAGCGAACCCAACCGATTGAGTTATTTACAACGGATCCGACGTTCCATGTGAAAGGAGAAACAGTGTACCTATGAGATACAATGTGCCCACAGGGAAATGAATGTACAACCGAAGTATAGGTTACGGTTCAACCAAATGTACGAATATGTACCTCTTGCCCTTTGGGAAAACAAAAGAGTTGAGTAGCGAACTAGAAGTACTCTGTTACCCTTGAGGAGCAATCAGAAATTGATTTTTGGTTTTCTACTTCAATTACCGGTGGTAAATGCAAATGTTAAATACTTGTAAGCGCATTGATTGTTTTCTTGTACAAACGGCCGTTCGATGTACATATAGCGATACGAATCGACGCACGAAACTTGTGTTGCGAAATGAATTTGTTGCAGTTGTGTGAATGAGGTGCAATCAATCATTGTCACAGCGATAAGATCTTATTAAATTCATTTTGCAACCAATTAAGATTCCATTGGGGACTAATCGGCTTGTGATTTGCATGGCAATCGGGTAAAGCATGGGATTGAACTTTTTGCGACACATTTCGGGACCAGGAAAAAATCCCACAACGTATTCCTTATTGTGTTCATCTTACAGGTGGCTTCCGTTGAGTTTCCGGGGACTGATTTCTGTTGATCTGGACAGATACTGTCGTCCTTGGCATTTCTTAATTTACTCGAAATTGATTGAATTAAATGCCACGGCTAAGTGACTTTTGTAACCCTCATTGTGATTTTTTAGTAACCTAAAGCAACAGCCAACTGGAGCACCAAATATTTTAACTATTGTTAGGTTCACTGAGATGATTTTCCTTAGCTTCTCGTTGAAGCCAATAGAAATCTAAGGGGCTGTCAGTGTCTTTACTTATCCTGGGCCGTAACAGGAAAAAGAGTATTTGGCAGAATTGTTTCCTCTTCTTCTTCATTCACAAAGTTCTTTTAGATTCGGCATCGTCTGTAAGTACGCAATAAACTTCAGAAAGAAATCCCGACACATCCCTTTTCTATGTGGATCCCATTACATGGCTCATTTTTCAATTTAATTGTCTGCAGTTCAATCCACCTTCTAGCACGCTCTTTGCATTGTTGACTCCTCTTCTCATATAGGGACACGACTTATCCATAAAATGTGTTTAAGAAGGCCTGCAGATTTTGAGTGATATCGTCGGTAACATTTTACATACTGTATCCATAGAACTGTTTGAATTTGGCTCTGAAAATATTTCATCATCTTGGACACTGTCAGCCGAAAAGGTAAACCTTCTCGGCCTGCTATGCAGAAATGGGAAATTTTACAAATGAAATTAGAAACAGATGCAACTCTCCATTGGATTTTTCTGCTTCCAAATGACATCGATAATTGTTAACCAGGCAAAGAAATGGTGACAATATGGATTTATGTGTACCTATATCCGATGCATTCGAGAAGCAGAGAGTTCAATTCTCTCAATAACTTTCACGTGCACTTGTTATAATGAGTTTGATTAACTTGCCATTGATCTTGCCCCAGCTGATCGCTGTCAAAACCTACCAACTTGTCCTCCTCGTAACCTTAATTGCTGTCATAAGCTAGGGGCCAGTTTAGGTATATTCAGAAACAACAAATGCTTCAAAAGGCTCACTGAAGTTCGGTGCAGCCTCATTACCACGGAGCGGAATAACCGCTGAGACCAAACATTTTTGCTTCTCCTTCTATCGGATTTTCCAAAGACCTTAACACATACTGAGGTATTACGAAGTGATCCTTCATCTCAGGATCCAATTCTGATCCAATAATAGTGGAGCTGAGTTTGAGAGACAGCCCTGTGGGGTTTACTCCGTAAATGCTCTCTTCCTACACGGCGCATGACTTTCGAATTCGTTTCTCTATACTACGTGAAGCTGCTTCAGTTGGAGGAATAACTCTCTTCTCCAGATGTCTTCTGATAGGCATATCTGGCCTCCGTTTGCGGCAACATTTTTCACGAATCTCCATGCATCGTGTGCAGTTGTGTCCCTAGATCTGCTGATATTTTTTCATTTTATTCTGTCAAAGCCTGCCAATGTTGTGCTTGGGAATTATTAACATGCTGACACGGGTACCACTTGTATGAATGGATGTTAAACGAAATGGTAATTGGCTTACCAAACGACGGTAGCCATGTTAAGTTCGAATGTGGCCCACCTGGCTCGATGTTCGCTGCTTATCAGATAAAACCCAGCTGATCTATAGGCAGATTCTGTGCTCAAATAGTATACCTTCGAAGACATGCAGTCCATATTAGTGAAGAGTCCCTACTAACAACTCACAGTCCTAAGAAGTCCAAGGCATCCAACTTGAACTCCCTAAGAAATTGCAGGAATCTGTTGTTTGGAGAAACCTTTTCTCAATACTCGAGGAGGGTCTACATGCTACACAACCTGGTTTTGTATCGCACTCCCCGAATTAATTCCCAGTGAAAAGGGCAGACTCTTTCTCATTGCTAAACGCATCAAAATCCATTGCTACTTCTACGAAGCTACAAACAAGTCATTCAAATTCTCCCTTAGAACAATCCCGAGCTTTTTATCTTTCTTTCTTTAAGACTGAAAGAATATGCTTCGTCTTGGTGTTTGATAGCTGATTCTCACATCCAATTTGCTACCATTATCGCAGCTTTTAGGTCCAGGGTTAGGTTCCTGAAGCAGAACCCAAAAGCACAAAGTCCATCATATGGAACCTCTTAAATTTCCATCCTCAAAATCGAAAACCAATTCAATTACAAAGAAACATGCACTCTAGCTCCATTCACACCACTCAAGCTCTAAGTCACGCAACTAAAAATAGTTTTGCACCAGAAAAAAAAATTAGTCAAAGCAACTTAACACAAACCGCCAACAAGTTTACCTCAAAACATATCAATCACGAAACACCGAAGTACTAGTATTCATCAGTACATCCAATCTAACGTCATTGCGCGCCGAAACGAACAATCAATTGTTGCACAATCACATGCCACACATTGATTTTTGCACGAACTCCAGTTCAAACTCGAAACACATCCTTCAACTGAAAATGTCAATCAAAACTATCGCTTTGCTGTTGTACCTTGAATGACTGGGGTATCTGTAGTATCTAACTTCTAGCGAATACATACAGTAGCCACTGTTACTATTCCAAGCTACTCGCATTCGTATCTTAACTCAAATCTCAGTAAAGAAACGCTTGAGTGGAGTTCAAGTATGAGAAAACATTTTGAGCCAACTCATTGAGAACATCGCGTGCAATTGACAATTTCCATGCAATTCTCTTGTCAACGGTAGACCTAGGCTGCCTAGACTACAGTGTTAGTGGTAGTGCAGATGCTAATGGATTTTTATCTAACAGATTTCCCGCGGATTAAGCCCCATAAGACACTAGTTGGTATGTTTTATAAGTTCAACAGATGGTGTTGCTCAAAATGTACTCGTATCTTCTGAATTTCCATACAGACGAGATTGCGCAATATTTCGTCAAAGGAGTGGAGGAATTGAGGTTAGAACGAGAATTTGATAATCAAGACTCACATGGATTCATAGAATTTTAACTACGATGCGAAGCAATGTTGCAATTGGGTTTACGAGTACTCGTATAAGTGGTTGTTTGGCGTTTTGTTTTCACATATATTCTGTGGGGTTGATCAAAGATTTTTGAAGATTTTTAAGGACCAGCTCTAGAGTGCCCTTATCAGTGGGCCTTTTGGACGAATTTTGTTATGTGGGCGAGACTTGTCATTCTGTAGTTCATGATCCATCAATCATCTGTCTGAAGGCGAACACATAGCCGATCTGTCCATCGGGTCATGCATTCTGCTCAAATTCTAAGAATTACTGAGTTTTCTGTGAAATGTAATTCGCATCCACCATAACTATTGTCCTTTTATGAGGCAACTAACTTAGGAGTAAAATAAATCGGAGTCTGCTGAATCGGTATTATCCCGTCAAGTCCCTGAGACTAATTTATTGTATGAAGAAGTAGTCACAAGCTGCTCACTACAATTTTTGCGGAGCGGTATCATCCTCCAGCAGCTTAAATAGGGCCTAACGATGATATCCGGATAAGTTGTTCATTTCCATGTTATTTCCCGAAAAGTAGAATTCAATGACTCTTGATCTGCGTTTCTATTTCCGAATAATTGATTTATACGTGCCTTGATTTCCCTCATAGAGATCCCAATACAATCGCTCTGTTGAAAGTTTTGCCCTATCGAATAGTTCTTGTTCTACTGGTGAAGTTTGGCGCGCTCAGAATCTCACGAAAATGTATTGCCAACTGACCTGAGTCTGCTGATAAATCGCGTAAGTCAGAGCTGACTTCAAAGATCCTGAATTTAGTGATGGTCAGATAGTTAAATTTCGCTTGATATCATCCAGTTTTTAGCAGTAAAGTCGCCTCCGGGATAGTAGTTGTTGCCGATTATCTTTAGCAGCTTACTGTCTTACTTCACAGGGTGGGCGGTTCTGAGACTTAACTAACATGCCTCTCCAGCCAGTTCGATTCTTAGCTAAATGACTCCAGTTACGCACACCAATGTTCAAAATTCCATTCCAACTGCGTCAACCACTTTAAGTAAGATGTTCCACTAGGGTGGAATCGAAGATCCTTCGGGCTGCGATCTATAGCCTAGCCATTTCGATCCACGTCGTTGCATAGTCGATTTAGTTCATCGTTATAGGGCCAAATATCACATGGAAAATTATTCGCTCAAAGCAATTAAGAGGGCTTTCATCAGCTCTTGAGAGTGTCCAGGTCTCTGCGCCATAAAGGACAGGAGAATGAGGGTTTTCTATTGCCTTCAGAGACCCTTTTTAACATAAACAGATTCGTGGTGTTTCTTCTGACTTTGACAGAGAAGCAAGAGTTCTCCAACATCCTGTAAAGTGTGTCGAGTTTAGCAAGGGCAGTCATGGCTCTATATAGCTCTTCTCTATAGACGCTATCATATGCTCTTAAAATCTATGAAGGGGTGTTGGGTATCAATTTGATATTTTTAGGTCTGCGGCAGAGTGAAAATTTGGTCTAAAAAAACACTGTGACGATCGGCCATTCATTCACATAATATGGCGGCAAGGATCTTGTATGCGAGGTTTAGTAGACTTATGCCTCTGTAGTTGGCGCAGTTCAGGGGTCTCCTTTCTGCAGAACCAGACAGACGATGATCAGATTCCATTCAGCGTCCATGCGTTCCTCTGACCAAATTGCACAAACGAGCTGATGCATGCTCCTTACCAGATCAGCTTCTCCAGGCTAATTGTCATCAAAAGTCATGAACACTAAGCCATTCCATACGTAAGGTATCAGATACGCATACAAGGTGTTCCTTCACAGCTCTTTCCCTCTGAATCGGAGTCGAAGACTTTAGGTGAAAAAAGATTGGTGTCCATTTTTCCCACTGAGCCTGAGTAGAGTTTACTGCTATATTTCCTCCTCCAAAACCTGTCAAATCACTCCAAGGATCTTGTGTCCAAAACGGCTCTAGCATCTCTTTTTGGAAACTTTTTATACCGAATCTGGATTATGAAAATCAGGATATCTTTAAAGCCTTCGATCATAGGGAGGTATCCGTATCCTGATTTTGAGCAAAGTTAATATGTTATGTCATCTTTGGGCACAACTAGGCTCCCAACTGATGTCAGTCTCCATCCACGAAAGTAAGCGACGATGTTTGGGTTCGAATTGGATGCTGGCACACAAATTTATCTAAAGACGCATCCTAGTTTTACCTGTTATCATGCTGCGTTCAGCATCCTGGTCTAACACACCAAATTCCAGATAATTCTCAACTACTTGGATTAAAGATTTCTATCGCTTTTGGGCTATTCTGGGGTTCATTGTAGGATCGCTATCTTTGCACAAAAAATCTTCTTGTCCTAGTAGTAGATGACCCACAAGCATGACGGCCACTCGACCACGATGAAAACTCTATATCCTCTTTGCCTTAGTCTCAACTCAACTCAACTCATAAACTCAACTGACCTCTGTGATGGCCACACTTGTAATAATAATTACTGTTACATAAACCATCAAACTTAAACACTAACCCTGCCATGACAAATGAAACACTCATCTTAAGAGTCATCAATTCTCAGAGGCTTTACCAACCATAAAGGGTCTAATCCATCACTATAATTGCACAAACGTTTCTCGCCATCCTCTTACCCAATCCCCCTATTTCTGATGTTTCTGTGTCCAAGCAACATATCTTAACAAGAGCACCTGTTGCATGCGCTTAGATTTATGTTTGTATGTTCATCGAAGAACTATGATACTTTACTCTGACACATGACAAGGTCAAGTCGGGATTACGCTTGACCACAACGTGTTCAAATGCACTTCTCTCCTCAACAAGCCCCGAATAAGGGCATCTTTTAGACCAAGACCAAAACCGAAATTCCAAATGAAGACAACAAAGAAGCCGACAAACGTGATAATTATCTGCACATTCCATCTGCCATAAGATCGATGGTTCCAAGAACGCCACGAGTCCAACATTTTCTGTGACGTTCACTCTCAGATGTCAGATATAAACAAACCTATCTCTAAGTAGTTATTGTCTTAAAACCCGATCGTTTCAAAGCGATTAGAGTTGTCAAGGACTACTTCCGGTCGTTTGATCTCAGTGCTGTGAACGATGGTAGTCGCGCACTGGCGGTGGTCCATCAACTCAATCAATTGTGAAAAATTGCACTCAAACCAACCCGAGCCAAAGTATGTACGTGATTAATCCATTAAACAAAAAGCTCGATACTTTAAATCAAAGATCCGAACGTGAAGTCGAAGATTAATTTGAAAAACTAGTGAGGCAAGGTAGCGCGCACACAAGCACATGCACCCATACGAGTATCCATCCGTGGCCAGAGTCAAACGGTTTTAAGCGTGCGTCACCTCGTCCAATGAAAGTGATAAATCTCCAGATGGATCGATGGTGCTTCCATGGGCAACAACTGCCAAACAAGTGTTTCTGACATTCGTATAATCGTATTCGTATTCGCACTGCGAATGCATGTAACCACGACTATGTGTTAGATACAAATGTACTCGTATCTTCTACATACGCTTGGTAGGCAGAGTGTCTCTAAGAGATCTAACCAAGGGGTTTGTGTGGATAAAAACGAAAGTCCAGTCTCAGTTTCGTTCCCAGTGCACCTGGACCCATGCAACCCATAGCCAACCAGAAGAGGTGTGTGTTTCTGTTGGGCATGTTGTAAGTTGGATTTATGCTGACTTAAAGCGTTTCAAATTGCTACTGGTTTTTAGTTGGGACTCCTCCGGACAAATGCCTATATTGTGTCGTGTCATTAAGGCTTTGAATTATAGTGGCAGTGGCAATGTTACCTACGCCACGATTGATGGTGCATGTGAAAAATTATTTTATTTATCTTTTGGCAGGGGGTTTTGTCACACACAAGATAAATGGCCAGCGGCTATAAGGACGAGGAAAATTTATTAGGGGGCGAGCTGAAGTAGTGTTTATGGGAAGTGATGTGGAGATAACGAATTGGCTAATGGGCAAATTGGCGTTCAGAATTTATTGTGTCGACCAGCAGCAGCTGCAGTTACAAGTGAATTGGATCAAGCTTGTGGTGGACAAATCGTTAGGGAAAGCCAAGGCTTAGAAATGATTGCAGATATTTAGCGGAAGCAAGTTAGTCAGTATATTGATGTCCTGCAAAGTAATGGACATCGTGAAATAAATCCTTGTTTCCTGAGCAATTTCATATCAAATGTTCGCCTCCAAGTCGTCTAAATTTTCTAGTTTTTTGGCATGAACCAAAGACTTAATGGAACCCCAAAGAAAAGAGTCTAAAGGTGTTAAATCGCACGAGCGATGCGGCCACTCGGCATAGCCATTTCTGGCGACATGTCGATCACCGAACTTTCTCTTTAATAAGTCGATTGTAGCTAGCCTCGTCCTGCTATAACCACATATTGTCCAAGTCTTTCAGCTTCAAATTATTCCCAAAAAATTGGTTAACATGAAGCGATTGCTGTGTCCATGGACTGTAACCAACTCACCGGCGTCATCTCGGAACAAGTACGGCCCATTGACACCTCCGGCATGAAAGCCACTTTAATCAGTCAATGGTTGCATATACTCGTACAATGACTGCTTTTGGAATACCTCCGGCTGTTCGCCAGAGCAAATGCTCCAAAAATGTGCCGCGTCACTGAGGCTGCTTTTTCGGTGAAAATCCAAATTTTCTTCAATTTTCAATAGAGAACATTCAGCGACAATTCGACCTGAACGATGGTCGATTGGGTTTAGCACTTGGACCAATACAATACACAGGACCGTTGAGAGATGTCCAACTTTTGAGGGCAAGGACAAGACTGGCACTCTACATACAAAAGTGGAGGGATACATAACGACTTTTTCGGAGGAAAAATAAGGCGTATGAGAACCGAGATTGGAGGAATGAAGGTGCTCTACTCCAGAAACAACACTCGAAAGCTTAGTTAAAGTATGAAAGGAATGTTCCAAGCCAACAAGACCCCAGCAGAAACATTTACATACATGAGCAAGGACATTTAGTAATAGAGCTAAAGTCGGTGCTAATTATATGAAAAGATCGCTGTTAACCAGCGTAAACGATACAAATTTCGCTTTCAGGCAAAGCGAGTCATCCAACCTGGGCGACTAAAGTCAAGATTTTTGTCCACCCAACCACACTGAAATAAAGATGGCAATACTAACCGAGCGGTCTTCCTTCCTGACAACGAAAGATTTAGTTGATGACTTTATGTCTGATTCACAAGTAAGGAGAACTGCCGAAAACTATTTGTCAATGATCGAGTTGGTCCCTACCCTATCAGTGCGGTTTTATCCCCGGTTGGTTTACAATCGATCAAATATTCACTCCACAGAAAACTCAAATACTCAGCATCTCTTTATTGATTTCAATTCCGCATATGACTCCATCTATAGAGACGAGCCATGCAAACCATGTCTTACTTTGCATCTCTGCCAAATCGTCAGATTGTCGGGGGATAAAGCTCCACAAAGGACGGAAGCAATCTCCCCAATAACTTTCCATCACGCATCGTGTTCTGAGTTTTGCAATGCGCTTAAGTTCCCTCCAGCTTAACCCATGATTGCTCCTTAATTATGCCTTGGACGGCCGATTTGTCTGGATTTCATCCATTGCATGGCATATTTCGTGAGGGAACTGTCTTCGCGCTGTAAAGTGTGACCAATCTACTGCCATTTCCTCCTTCAAACAGGGATCTCTATGGATTCCTGCCCCATGATCACATGAAGTTCGTCGTTCGATATACAGTTCGGGCAGTTGACCCTTAAGATGTTGCACCTTCTACGTACTACCACCATATGAAGCCACGGATTCTATTCCGGATCAGCACAGCCTCAGCTTAGGCCCAGTTCTGAGAATATTGCTTTTCCAGATTTTAGCCATCATACCGGACACAGCTTTTGTTTTATTCATCCTGCTGTCCACCTCCAGATGTGCTCATTCATTTCTCCGAGACTATACTTCCACGATGTTGGTAACCTTCTCGACTTCTTGTCCGGCAATATTGATTCGAGCGTTGAAGATAGAAATGCTTAGGGTCTAAAGTGTTGCCGTATTTATTTTGAGCCCAATTTTATGCCCCTCCACTTTTATGTTATGGACCATTTGATGTGAGTCCATTACCTTGGGTGAAAGCGGTGAGACGTCATCCGTGTAGTCCAGGTGTTTGAGATATGATGACACATATTTGTTCCCGATAATGCTGTACGGAGCACGTCGCTGGTATTGGGTGGGGCTTGGAAGTGTTCCGCTGGATGCCATCTATCCCAACTTCTTTGTTTTTGAAAGGCGCGTATTTAGAAATTTGTTTCTGTGGCCGGTTCATTACTTGCTAAATGATTTCGTGCAACAGCAAAGTGATCCATCTATCTGATTAGCTGCTCCTTATCCGAAATCAATAGGTTACCGGCTACGTGTTCTTCTGATCAATTAAGCTGGCTAGTTCGTTGATATAATTATGTTTATCATGCTCACACTACGCTACGCGTACCCTACTGCCGAGGTAGCTACAATCCTCGCTTTGAGGACTGTACGCCCTTAGATACTTGTCGAGGTATCTGCTCATGTCCTCTGATTTGTTTGTGTTTTACCAAAGATGGTATCTACCCCAGATGAAAAGACGTTTTTCACAGCCTTTTAGTGCTCGTCGATGTTTGCAGAATTAGCGCCTCTAAGGTAAAGTGGTCCCGTATTTGATGGTGCACATGTGGATTCCGGAGTCTATGGGTATCATACTCTCACTAAATTGGAACGATAACTATTGGCAGATGCAGTACGAAGACATACTGAAGCTGTCATACTATACACTGCGTACCGAACTTCGATGTAATTTGTAATGCGCCGGTTTATCGACCAGGTTTAATGTTCGCTGTGTATCAGAACTAGATGATCTTGTGGAAGTTGTTGTACTTAAACAGTATTTACCCAATGATATGACCTGTTCAAGTCTTGTGTTGTGGTTTCCGTAAAACGTTGAACTGGTGGCGACGACTAGTTGGCAGTAAAACGCATCCTATGGTGCACCTTAGTACAGGATGATAGCGATGTTCCTCACTCTACTCTTAATAATAACCTAATGATCCCACCTTCGGAAGCATGAACGGTAGCGAAGTAGGATGAATATATCTTTAGCCGCTTTAAATGCATGAATTGTCGAGTACGTTTTGGTCCAGTACATTGTATGAAAAACATGTGGTCCCAAACTTCAACCATGTGGCACCCTTCAGATGATGAACATAGCAATTTTTTATTGGTTAGAAGAAAACGGTTAGTAAGAAGGTACCCATATCCCAAAATTAACGATTTTTGTATCATAAACAAGCCGATATGGCGCCCTCATCTCTTGAATAATTCCTCTTAGAACCAACATTTAACACTCTAAATTTAATAAGCCAAACCCCTCCGAAACTAATCCCACCTACTCGATCGATACTAATTACTGTCAATGAATCGGCAACCTCAAAGATGTTCAACGCTTATCTAGTCTCCACCGAAAAGCCGTTTGATTTTAATTTACCAAGAAAAGCCATATAGTAGTAGAATAAAATTATTGGGAAAAAAATAGCCGCCTTAACCGGTCTTAATTAACACTATAGCCAGAGGCAACCTCCTATAACTCACCAGAAATGGCTGTTGACATTCTCCAAAAGCAAAACAAAACAATTTGACGGGGCACACGAAAATTTGACTTCCATTCACCGTCGCCGGAGTTCGATTCCGACAACAAGTTCAACGCATGACCCTGATCATGAAAATCCCCTTCAATGCGTTACGTACTGTGATCAATAAACAAGATCACGCAACGATAAACCCACTAAGCGTACCACAACTCATGATCCGAAGGCGTTTTCTGACGATTTTTCAAACTCTATAACTAGCAGATAGAGTTCAGAAATGCGACCCTTTCCAATTCAAAGAAACGTAACGCCTGAACGCTTCTTCGATAATCAGATTATCAGCAGATCAGCATCATCATCACGGCTCTAGATACCCGTAATTAATAAAAATTATATTTCTGAGAGGTGCCTCGTTAATTAAGTAATAAGTACCTCCCATGGTTGCACAACAAGTAGGAGTGCTATGATCGATAAGCTGGTGCAACTGACGCACTGGTGGATGTATTATACTCGTAGCAACCAGACCAGAACAACCTTCTCTTACCTGACAGAGCATTTAGGTTCATCGACCATGAACCCACTACACGCTGGACTCTCAGCAGATCTAGAACTATTGTAGGTGGCCGAAATGGTGTGTGAGTATACCATATTTCGATGCAAGGTACTCTGGAAACTCTGTTGGTTGCCGTTGTGTGCATCTGGGAACGGGAAACGATACTCCATGCCCATTGAATCGATTGCCTCAAATTGCGACAACAACGTAAACCAGTTTATCGTTTGAAACTCGCTATTAGTTGGAGTTGGTGTAGTCGGAATCGTTGGCGTCGCTGTAGCTGTCGTCGTCTTGTGAAGCACATAGCGGATAGTTCAAGGCTTTTTCTTAAGTCAGTCAGTCACTTGTGGGTAACTGGTGTTGCAGTTTTGCTTATGCCATTGTTGTTGTTGCTTGGCATAGCCTTGCCGCTGGCTGTGTGAAGTAAGTTGTGAATTCATTGGCGTTTAATGCTTCATCGCAGTTGCCTCCCTTAGCCGTGTTGTTTTGTTTAATTTTTGCAGTAGTTCCCTAGCGCCTAGTGCTCCTCCTCGGATTCGTTTTGGTGACTTTGTACGAGTATGTTGGTCTGCCGTTTGACGTCTCGCACAACCGCCTCGTACCTGGCTAATGATTTAATTAGCATGTTTACACAAGTGAGCGCTAGATGGATGAAAGACAATAGAATCCGGTAGCCCGAAAGCGTCAGGCATAATGCCAGCTCAGAAAGACAGCTAAAGTGTAGTATTGTGTGTATTGTGTTGTGTTGTGGCAACGTCATGGGTTTTCGAAATGACCGGCTGTAGTAGGGCTTATTTTATGCTAGCGTATGAGTCAGAAATGTTTTGGCAACTGGTTTGCATCTGTAATACCATGTTCGTGTTCTGAAACTGAAAAGTCCACGGATATTGGCTGCAGACGGATGATGTTGGTTGCATTGTTGCAAAGTGAGTCATGAGCGTTGTTGATGTTGTGTTGATCGGTGTGTCATTGGAAAATGTTAAACAAAAATTTGGTCACGTAGCTTTGTTTGGGCTGATGCGAAGAAGTTTACACTTGCATTCGTTTGACAGTATTGAAAAATACTCATGCGGCTATCGAAAATACAATTTTCAGGAAACCTATTGTACATACATCTGGGCCCCCAACCATTTAAAAATTCTACGCCCGTCAATGACGTAGTCTAATAATAAACGGCGGTAGAGGAAGACCGGTCTTATCCTAGTGATTTCAGATCTCAAAGCCACTCAAGGTTTCTATGCTTTGACCAGTCATAAGGTTCTGTTGGGTGGCAGGACCACAGGTAGCGCTAACCAGGACTACAGTCCGAGCCTGACTTGTGGCTGTGGTTTAAATTTAAAGTCGCAGGAAGGATCTTCCATGTTGGGTTGAACTGACTTGACCCAGCTGGTTGTTGAAATGGCTGCCGTCATGGGCAAACTGTGTACCAAAGAACATTCTGCCAACCGCAGTGGCAATAGATCAGCCGCTTTTCCGTTTTCTCTAAGCTTGAACAAAGTGTTGGCACAAAGCTCAAAAAGATTTTTTTTTTAAGAACTTAACACTCAATAAGCTTATAATGCCTAAGCCCAAAAAGATTGCAGCCAAAGATGCTTTCGTATGATAGAATCAAGTAATACCTGGTAGTAGTAACATTGACGAACAATCGGAGCTGATTCTGGTATTCTTAGAATCACTAAGACACGTCACATTTTGTACAAATTTACTCAACTCATTTGCCAATTTCAACGAATTTTTCAAGTTCAAGTGAAACAGCACAGGCCCGTCGTATCTTCCACACCTTTTTTCCCCACAAGGTATACATTTTTTTGGCTGACACCTAGTCAAACTCAGAATAGTACCCCGCACCACTTAAACACTTCCATACTTGAATTTATCCGTTTGTTAAACGAAACACCACTTAAGTGTTACGCAATTGCTAAAGTATCTGGAATGACGTCCCGTCATCGAACGGGTAAATGACGTGCAAATTTACCTTATTCGACAATAAGGTTCCCGAGGGGCCAATTTAATTGGAAAAAAACTCACTCCATCTCGTCTAGCATTTGACATGCGAAGAAGAAGAACAATCCAACCCAGCTCACACGATTTCTCAGAACTAAATTTCGCAACCTCCCCGTATGCACGTCACACTAAGAAAGAACACTCAATAAGAGACTATCACCGCCGCCAACGTTGCCGCACCGTGTCTTCGTACCGTGCCAGTGTGCCTGTGAAACATTTTAAGATCCAAAGTAGCTTAGAGCTTCGAATAAATTGCCAACTCAAGGTGGCCTTTGTTCGAAGTGATGCAAATTTATTGCTTGACTATGGAGTGTTCACTTATCCGAGAGCTCAGGTAAGCGCTCCTTAATAACGAACAATTAACTGGAACATACACTGCTTAGTGGTCGTAATGAATTTTCTTCACAAAAACAAACCGTCAGACCGACAGATACACAGACAAACTGCACTGCTCCATGCAGCTGCTGGTATGTGAGATTGTAAGGCTGTAAGCCCGTTAAGAAGATTTACGAGCAGAGTGCATTTCATGCGATTTTCGAGTTTTTTTTGCATCTTTTTCACTACAAATTGAGATAATTTTATGATTTTATTGATTTAATTGACACTTA
Source organism: Volucella bombylans (assembly GCA_949129095.1). Lineage (NCBI taxonomy): Eukaryota > Metazoa > Arthropoda > Insecta > Diptera > Syrphidae > Volucella > Volucella bombylans. The sequence continues at coordinate 909,619 of OX422141.1, read as the reverse complement.
TTGCCGTTGCTATTGCTATTGCTATTTCCATTACCTGGGTGCTCTATGGTTTGCTGTTGGACTCGAGACCGAGTCTTGCAGTTGCGGTAGGCAGTTTCCTGATATGAGGATTAATGGCTGGTGGGTTGCTACCTAAACACAATCGCCGAATGCAAATTACTCACTCTAGCTACGGATACTTTGTGCTAAGTGCTGCAATATGGTTTTATATGATTTGGACACGACTCTGGGTATTAAATGACCGAAATTAAGATCATGGCTTAACATTGAAGGTGGCTAGGAGTGGAGGTTAAGGTGGATAATGGATTTGCATTTGCGACTAAATGCCATCTGATTATATCTTCATCAGAAAACGCTGTTTAAGAAGCTCGTGCTTACATTTAAGTGGACTCTTTAGGCTAAGAATAACGGCAGAAACTAAGTTGAACACTCAATCTTACGAAAGGTTTTCGAAGGAATTTCGGTCTACAATGCGAAGACAACTGAGGCATTTCTTATCGACCAGACTTGTTGAAAGAGGCCTAGAAAGGGTTATCCCTACTTGTTTATTAAACTTGATGTGGCATGAGAACTTAGTATAGTAAGACTCTAGAGATTCACCGCTAAAGAAACCATCTTCTCCCATTCTCTCCCTTGTACCACCCATATCAACACTTACTCTTAACAAAGTGGAACAACAAACGCCGATGGACTTGCTAAACTTCGCGTAGTTATAGAGCACTAAATACCTAGATACCCGACGATCTCCGATTTAAATTCAACCTTTTCTCTAAATAGGGTGAGAAGATTGTACACAATCTGCTGTACTTGTTGCACAAAGATTCAAAGGAAACAACAGGGACTTTTCTAAAACCGATTCTGTAACAACCATGGCGGTGGAAAGTTCAAATCGTCGACAGCAGGAAATGAGAGAACGATTAACCTCAATATCAGGACATTTTTTCTTAAGCTCATTCAAATTTTGATTACTGACATCACAGATGCAACCGCAGGATGACCATAAAAAACACTCTGACAAACTTTATGCCAACACTCCACCAACGATATGAGTCTAGGAAGTCCCTAGCAAGAGAGCCCTATGCGGTCACCAATGCGACATCCTATTAAAGCACAAAGCTGACATTAGAGTATTATTAGCTGAAGGTTTTATCACTGGAAGAGACGGATTTCACAGAAGACATCTTTACGGTCGTGGAAAATTTGAGTTAGCGGGAAGTGAATATCTGGGCTCAACTAAGACCAACCGGTGGGCAACAAAAAGTCAAATACTACAGAAAAGAAGCGATGGACTCACTATGCCAACTCGAAAATACACGCAGGATGTTAAGAAGATTTCGGAATGCCGATAGCAGTTTCTTCACGGAAAGGGCTCGCAAGCGCTAGCGAAAACATAAAGTCAACAGAGTCTAGGTGACGCCGCCAAAATGGATTCGACTGAACAAAGAAAGGAATGCTGATTGTCTTCCTCAAAGCTGGCAAAGTCATGTATGTAACAACCCAGCCAAGAATGCGCCCCACCCTGAGCAAGTGCCTTATTGCTCTAGGAAGGTCTGGCAAGAAGCCAACTTCAGAATTAGTTGGGGTGCGACTGACCTGGCACAATAGAAAAATACCACAAAAGATGGAAGATAGTCCAAAATACATCGGAATAACTGTCGATAGAGAACTTAGTTGAAAACAGAAATGTCAATGAAAGAGTAAAGAAAGCAACAAATGCAGTGGTTGCATGTAAGTGGCAATCAAACCCCAAAATAATTCTGTGACTGTACATGACCATTGTACGTCCAAATCTCACAGACAAGATAACAAGATAGCCTTAAAGCATTGACAACACTGAAGGGCATGTATACGGATAACCAGTGCAATGAGAACCGTTCCAACCGCCGGGCTGGAGACAGTTTTCAATCTCCTACACCTTGGGCTATACATGCAGGAGCCAGATGCTAAAAGTGCCTTGTGGATCAGTCCTGAAACAATTATTTTTAGTTTCGGAGCAGGGAAAGAAATGAACGCACGAACATGAAATCAGTTTCACCTACACGGATAGGCTAAACATGGACTATGGTTCTGAGTTTCTGACAATTATGGGAGCGACCTTCAGGGCTTTAAGTAGGGCAATACTACGAAATGAAATGATGTTTCCACAAAAGCAGTTTCTTTTACTAAAATAAAATTCAAGCTATCGATTTTTGTTGAATCCCTGGAGTTAGGAACATAGCCAACATAAATTCAGTCGGCCACTTCAGTCGATTAAACGATCTCTCTGTTGAACCAACATGCTTCTATTGTACACTGTGACAAATCTTTACCATATACGTGAGTAGGTGATCTCACTGGACATAACATCGCAACGACTCGCTCACCTACGTTGAGGCTGATGTGGTAAAGTTTTCAATTTTCTTAAAGTTTAGGTTTGCCAGATTCCTAAGGACATTAGGTTGGTTAGACATGTGGAAGAAAGAACACGGTACACCTAAACCTAATTGTTGTGATGAGGCTGCCTTATAAACCTCACTTACTCGTAGTTTATCAAGAAGTACTTCTGGCGGAAGAATTCCCTCGAGGTATACAATCAACGAGTGACATGACGTAGTTACTTTGACATACGAGGAGATCATAACCGAATGAACCTACTGAAGGTCTAACTTGTCTTTTTGTCCCAGGGGTACAAACATTGGCTGGCTTGGATGGAAATTGATTCAAATTGAAGATTTGGCGCTTGAGCTGGTTACCGTGTAAGAGCCAAATTTTTAAACATTTCAATCAGGTGCTGGTCGTTTGAAGACATACCATAAATATACTGGACCTACTCTTTTATGGAAACGCAGTTGTTGGCTCTTTGGACGAAAAGATATAACGGTGGATGTTTCAATATGCCTAGAATATCTAAGACTATCTTCCGTGTGCCGTCGCCCACATATGCCAACAAACTCCTGGCTACCAGGAACCCACTTTGGTTTGAAGCATACATCGGTCTGCCCGAAAAGATCGAATAATCGATTCAGAGATCAAGCGATCTCGAATGCCAGCAACCATGGTATGAAAAATTGGAAGGAGAATGTCAAGAATCGGTAACTTACTGTTGTATGAACGGCGTTAACATGTTATACAGGCGATCGGCAGCTTGTTGCAATTGCCACCGTTCAGCGTTTAATCTCCTCGCAGTACTTCTCCGTTGTTGGGTCGCCTGAGGCTAGGGTCTGTCAGTCAACAATTATTATGCGCAAAAAAAATTTCTCTTGAGCCTTGCAGCAAAGAATGACGTGTTCACACTGCTTAAAAAAGAATGATCCATTTTCGATGAGTCCAAATCCAATCCCATGCAGAGATAAGAACAATCGATGTTCCTTTGAGTTAAACAAAGTTCATATTGATCTCCTCCACTTAAACTGATCCATCTCACTGAGGACATAGCCCTTACCCAATAACCTAATTACACACTGTGCTATGTCAACAAATCCGATAGCATGGCGCTTCATAACCGACTTCCCATTGACATTGAGATTGACTCATGGATTACCAATAATCGGCCGAGACTAACATTTGCGTTGACACCAACATAAACCATGCCTCGGTGTCGAATAGGAAAACACTCAATCTAAGTCTGACAACATGGAACCAGTTCCACTACCCTTAGCCCGGAGCGTATTCTGGCTTGTATGTCGCATTCATGGTTGAGGTTGTCCACTTCTCAGCATTGCATTAGTCTGAGGATTTGTCATATTTTGTCAATTTTCCAATAAAATAAATTCTCCACCTAACAACCGATAAAATTAAAAAATGCGGTCCGGTTCGGTTGATTAAGATATTTATTGTGAGCAGAGAACGGAAAATATTATAATAGCGACACACAATAGCGGTGATGTTGCCCGACCCCAGATGATGTTTTTTTACCAATTTTGCGTCAATATTTTGCAGCGCTACGAGATTGAATCACTTAAGCTGGCAAGTGATTAAATTATTCACGAAAAAATACTCAAGTCTGAGTCTGATGGCACGTAGATGTCTTCATCTAAAGTGTGTCTGGCAAAAACTTGAGAAGAGAATGCTTCTGTTGTTGCGGATACATCTGGGCAAGAGTGTGGGTGCGGAATAAGGTTCTGAGTGTCTTTAGAAAATAAAAATAAAAAAAAACAGAGGCCTTGGGTGAATCTTTAAAAAGATTAGAAACAATGGATGTGATTATTGTTGGTTCTATGGATATTTAGCATCCGAACGACAAAAGAAGATCAATAAATTGATTTAGCTTCCGGGCATTGGCAAATGGATTTAGTCGAAGCTTGATTGATCGATTGAATTTTAATTGGTCCCTATTGTAAGGTCTTAGACCTAAAGAAACAACCAGCACCTATTTATTAATTTAAAGGCTTCATTTGGGTCCTAGTATGAATAAATTATGAATATGAATACCGGCTTGAACTGCTCCGAAATATATGATGAGGGTTAGTGGTAGAACGGGTTTACGCTTAATAGCTCACAAGCAGTTTCGGGACTCTGCAATTAGTCATATCAGTGCCAGGTGAATGTAAATGCAGAAAAAATTAGAAGATCAACTTATCAGACTTTGGCACGGTCTTGTACTTTCATCGCTTTAGAGCGCAGGTCTTGCCAAAATTAAGGTTCACGACTGTAGTTTTGATATTTTGAAATTGCACTCGAATCCCAAAGGAATGACACTTTTTTCGACCTTCCTGCCATCGTCACAAAGAGAATGACGTGAGCTATTCGTATTTTCTCCAAACAAGAAATATCATACATAGGACGATATTGTCAGAGCTATCAAAATAGTGGAAGAAGACTTAGATAAAATCCGGATATGTCTGGGAATTGTGCTTTTTTCAAATTGAGGATAGAATTTTTGGGGTATGAGGTGGACAAAGAGAACCTGAAACTAAATCAAAGGAAAATGATGGATACCACAGAGCTCTGTTGCTCCAAAGTGTATATGACTTCGATAGTTCCTAGGCCTTAGTTGATTCTTTCGGAAGTTCGTGAAGAACTGGGCGCAACTAACGATGTCTCTGATAGGTCTGTTAAAGGTCGGACGTTTTTATTGGCAACCCAACAGGGAGAAATATTTGAGAGATCTATAAAAATATAATGCAATCTCATGGTACTAGTACTAATGCACTGTCTATGGCGACTTATTGCAGATGGAAAGTAGGGGAATTTCAAAGTCGAAAAGCCATTGATCCAAATACTAGATATGCAAGAAAGTGAGACTTGAATGAGGATAAACAAAATGTGTGACTTTATCACCTAGAATCATTCAGTCGAGATAAGACAGCAGCTTCACCAATTATGTGGTAATATGAGCTTTCAAGACTGTTAACACAAAGAGTGTCATCCACGTCTTACCTAATATCTCCAAGTATTTTTGTATTCCGATGAGGATCGCCAGTCATTACAGCAATGGCAACGACTAGTACGCGCAGAGGCGTTTTTTAAGGAATTTAAAATTCATAGGAATTTAGTAAATTATTGAAGCATGTTAGGACGTCAATACCACCACCAGGACTTCTAGGGCAATAGTCGGCTTCGAAAAGACTCAATGAGTGTTGAACAAATTCACACAAATTCCCGAGCAGATGGAAAACAGCATTTGTACAGCCCGTCCCTAAAAAAGGCGAATCATCTTCTCTCTCCTCCTACAGACCCATTGCACTTACGTCCCTTCTTTCCAAGGTCATGGAAACGCTGATAAATCGTCAGCTCATGCAATATCTCGAAACACGAAAACTTCTCAATGACCGGCAATATGGTTTTCGTAGCATCAGGTCCACTGGTGATTTGATGGCATGTCTTACCGAAAAGTGGAACCAATGCGTACATCAATCTGGCGAAAGCAAAATAGTTGCACTTGATATTTCTAAGGCATTTGACATTTTTGGCTCTTTTGTTGAAAATGCGTGCATTTGGGATCGACGACTCTCTTCTTCAATGGATTAGAAATTACCTTTCGGAACGTTCAATTCAAGTTGTTTTGGACGGTTTCAAGTCTGATATTCACAGAATAAATGCTGGTGTGCCCCAGGGCTCTGTTCTGTCTCCGACACTCTTTTTAATTTTCATCAACGTTCTCTTGTCTGCTACTTCTAATCCAATACATTCCTTTGCTGACGACTGTACTCTCTGCTTTTCATATTCATTCTCGGGCTCACGGCCCTGCTCTTCGGCTGTACAACGAGAACGGCAGCGTATGCTAAGTTCATTAAATTCCGATATCAACAGCATAACCAATTGGGGAACTATCAACAGAGTGGAATTTAATGCTTCCAAAACACAATGCTGTCTGCTGTCTTTAAAGCGAAATTTAAACACCCAGCCATTATCTATGAATGGCACTTGCATCGTCGAAACCGAAAAACTTTCCATTCTCGGTATGTGTGTCAATAACAACTTACGTTGGAATGACCACATATTTGATATCGCCAAAAATGCTGCGAAATGTCTAGGTTTCCTCAAGCGATGTAAGAAATATTTTACCCCCTCTGATCTGGCCTCAATATATAAGGCATTCATCCGCCCAAAATTGGAGTACAACTCCCACATCTGGTCAGGTGCTCCTAAAACATCTCTGCACCTGCTAGATAGGATTTAAAACCGTGCGATAAAACTTATTGACGATACTAATATCAGTCAATCAATGGACACCCTCGAACACCGACGAAATGTCTCGTGTCTCACTTTGTTTTATCGCTATTTCCACCACCAGTGCTCCACTGAAATCGCCAGTAGCATTCCGCCCATTCAAACTTTCAACCGTAACACCCGCCTCGCTATGAATGCTCATCAGTATACCCTCAAGCCCATTTTCGGACGTACTCTAAAATATCGTGATTCGTTCCTAAGCCGCTTATGGAATGCCCTGCCGATCTCTGTATTTCCTGGTCGTTATAACTTGCAAACATTTAAAAACAATGTACATCGGTACCTCTCTTTTCTTCCTCCCTAAATTTCCTTTGCCCGCGCTGTGTACAATCACCTTAAGGGTACTCAAACCCCTTGAGCGCGCTCATTATAAAAAAAAACATCCTAGATGTCAAGTTTCCTAGATGGGAGATGAAGCAATCTATTAAATAAGTGGAGTATCTGCAACGCCTTCATAGGGAGATTCTTCATTCTCTGCGTATCAACGTAGAAACGACGGTGTATTATAGACTCCAATCATGTGGGCATGATCATTAAAGAATGATTGAATATGTAGTCCAGTCGTACGGCTTAACATGAACCAGTAAGTGTCCAGATTTCAAAACGCACAAATTTGTAGATTATCTACTTCTACAATTTTCTGCATTTACGAATAGGTGACTATCTCGAGAAGCGTTCGCCTCAGGCTTGAAGTAAGTTGCCAGTTTTCGTATAGAACTGTCAGATGCAGCTCCCATCGGCTAACTCAATGAGCTTGGGAATTACGTATGGATTAATCGCTTCTTACGCCGATTATGTCTTAAGTATTGCTGCGGCTTAAGATGTGCATCTTCCATCACAACTTTCAGATGTTTGCATTCATCATCATACCATGGACATCTTTTCGTGGGTTATTGATAACCTAAACTAGATTCGACTGACCCTTTTATGATATTGCTATACAGTGGGTTCAGTGGGTGTTGTCGTTGGCGGAGTATGAGCGGATAGTCTCTCTTTTTGTTGGAGAGTCGAAGAGCCTGTACATATTCAGAATGCTATAAAAGTGGTCGATTTGGTTGACGGTTCAACCATCTGCAGTTTCTCTGTAGTCGCGCACTGGAGTTTTTTTTTTTTTTAAAAATAATCCGTCGAAGAATGTTTTGGTCTTTTACTCGGTAAGCTCTATCTAGGAGGTCATAAAATTCTTCCTTGGCAGACCTCTTGTCGTCATCGGTAAGAGCGTGCGCATTATTGTACTGATGTTATGGAATGTAACTCTGATTTGGCCTGAAATATACTTATCCCATGAAAAACTTGGATCGAAACAAGTGCAGCCTGTCGCGTCTCTTGGAAAGATAGATAAGGGGTATGTAGCTGCCCCTTAGTTTTTTCACAGGACCTTGTTAGACTTTGCCACTGACCATTCTCAGCTTTACTGTAGTTTTTGTATATTTTCAAACTCCGCCTGAGAATGATGAGATGTCGTTGCTTAACCAAGGTCAGTAGTAACACTCAGACATTTAGTGTCATTAAATAATTCCAATACGATGACATGCGACATACTCTGGCCGATATCAGATGCTCAGATTAACATGGGATTGTACTCGTAGTATCACTTAAGGTAAAACAAACATCACGGATGCGAAAACGCTTGTGCTAGATATACCACCTTGATCAAAAAGTTCCCGCCACTGTGTGGCGCTCTCATTATTCCGATTTGAGCTCTGTTTTTTTTTGTTAAGTTGGTAAAGCTGTTGTTGACATTCTCTCTAAATCTTAGCGTCCTAACTTGACATTTGCAAAAGTTACGTAGCCAAGAGTAATCTATCTCTGTGTGTGTTGGCGATTTTTTTCAATTTTAGAAATGGATTTAAATTTGCAACAACGAACTTGTATTAAATTTTGCGTAAAAGACGGATTTAATGGTGCACGAACGTTGAAAATGTTGGAAAAGTGTTTCGGCAACGATTCTCTAAAGAAAACCCCGCCGTTTACCAGTGGCACGAGTGGTTCAAAAGGGGTCGTGAGTCAATCGAAGATGGTAAACGCAGTGCCAGACCATAGACATCGAAAACCGACGAAAACATTGATGGAGTAAAAGAAATGTTGGTCAATAACAGCAAATTAACCATCAGAGAGATAGCGGAGGACTTGAACATTGCCTATGGATCCGTCCAAGACATTTTGGTTAATGATTTGGGTTTCCGTCGTGTAGCAGCAAAGCTGGTGCACAAAAGACCTTAATTTAATGCAAAAAAGAGACCGTGTTGACGTCGCAAAAGAGATGATTTGCGAGGCTGAATACGATCCCACATTCATCAAAAGGATCATTATTGGAGACGAGACGTGGGTTTATGAGTACGACACGCAAACCAGACATCAGGCAAGTAAATGGCGTTCACCAAATGAACACGTCGTTTTCAGTCCAAAAAGAAGGCAATGCTCACGGTTTCCATGGGTTACAACGGTGTGGTGCATCATGAATTTTTGACAGAAGGCCAGACAGTAAACAACAACCACCGAATTCACCTGATTTGGCTCCCTGTGACTTCTTTCTGTTCAATCGAGTTAAAAAAAACCACTACGGGGAATGTGTTTCAGCAGCCGAGAGGAAGTAATGGAAAAATCGCAGGAAGCACTAATGCACATACCGAAAACCGAATATAAAAAATGTTTCGAGGATTGGATCAAGCGCTGGCATAAGTGTGTTGCAGTCGATGGGGATTACTTTGAAGGGTACAATATAGATTTAGATGAATAAAGTTGTATTTTTAATAAATTTCGGGAACCAGGAACAACTTGATCAAGGTGGCATAAAGTACGTGACCCTACATAGAACCTACGTAAAATAATGTTAACCTTCCTAAACATGACCCCTAATTACTGCTTTGGGTAACATTTTTCGATGTATTATAATAGAGTTTACAAGTATTAATATATTAAATCGGAGTACGAGTAAATATTCATTAAAATCCCCTTCCTCCAAAATGGTTCACCGAAAAATTCCAACTCAACAATGACCCTGAGCGAATGTGTGGGAAATCGCAATTAAACTTCAGATCACAATGTCACAGAAAATCCTCAAAACAAATTAAACTACAATACTCGTACAATATAAGAAATTCTTTCCAGAAAATTGATTAAAAACGCATTTACCATGCCAAGTCCGGATTTAATGGACTTACCCGTTCCACGCATTGTGTGTGACAATAAAATTCATAGGAACACACAAATTTATTACCAAATTCAAGGTTTTTCAGAAAATATCATCATTAATTCTCATTGATTTTCATTGGAAGAAAAAATTGAAAAAAATCAACAACAACAAAAAAAACAATAAAAAATGAATAATTGTCTCAAACACTTTCAAGTTCGCTACTCAACTCTTTTGTTTTGTACTATTGTACTTCCCATTGGGTTGTTTTAGTATTGGACGAGTGGTTTGTGATGTTGGAGACTTCTGTGAGGCTGTTTTCTTAGTGAGAGTAAAGTAAAAAAATAGGATTTTATTATGTATACAGAAATCCTACGAAAATACTACGCAGTGAAACCGATATAATAAATATCGAGCAACTAACATTCGAATTAGTTTACTCATCGTCCTTCAAGCTACTAACATACTGTTCGCACTTGTGCATGTCTATTCTATCTGTGTTCACTACTTCACCGACGCGTGAAGGTTGCCCTCGTCGTCTGCACGTTGTTGCTGTTGTTTCTCTATTTAAAAATCGTCGTTATTCTATCGTATTACCGTTTGTTACCCCCAATAAGCAACAAACTAATAAGCATTCTACCTTCAATTAAATTACACTTATTCTACTCGTACCCTCTAACACATTGTGTTTAAGGCTTGTTTTTTTTTTTGATGTAGATGCCATTTTCACTTTTATTATGTTCGTTGAAAGGAAAAACAATGAAAAATGGAAAAATGCCTTCGTCCAAGAGCTGCTAAAGCTTCCGGCTATGAGGCTGACTTAACCCATACAACACGTTCAAACGTACGTGCTGGCAATACTCGTAGTTGATAGTACATGAGTAGCTGTATGTGTCGGAAAACTGCTGTCATTACTTACCGCAATTAGTATTCTAGACATCTCAAGGCTTTGCTGTTGTTGCTTTTGTTGTTAGTGTTCGTTGTTAGTTCGCATCACAGTCGTATTACGAATAATTTCCCTTTCAGAAGCCACCTCAGACTAGAGCAGCAATCTAGTTTTGAGGTTCGTAGTCGTACTCGTATGTGCTTGTGGCAGAACCCCAGTGTGGCGTGTACAGGAATTGATATTGAAAATTGAAATTGAAATCTTGAATTGCAGCTGCATTTGGAGTGATTACGTGTAACACTCATACCCGCAAACATTGAAAATAGAAACAAAGCAGCTAGTTGGCAAGTTTTAGATTAAGTCGATGGCGAATACAAAGAAATTGGAAATTAATGAGGGCATAAGCCGGCGGCTTGCATAATAGATTGGTTAGTTGGTAAAGTTGGTAAAAATGTTGTTGTTGGCAGCATTGACATGACACGAGCTATCAATCATTTGGGTGACTCTAATTTTCGAATCACTGTTAGGCGATTTGACTCTATGGTGGTTGCAAATTTGGTGGAGGAAACATATTAATTGAGCATTTAAGCGATTTACGGAATTGAGCCTTTTACAGTTGAGGATGTGTTATTTGTTATTTTAAATTGTGATGATGTAACTTAGTGTTCTTATGACCTCCGGGTGGATATTAGCTAGCTCACGTCAGGTCCATTTGAGTTTTTATTAGCAAGCTGTGGTGGCTAGAATCAATTAAGTAATTTGCAATATTTACTGATATACGAATAAATATGATGTCATGCTACATTAAGCATACAAAGGCAGTTAAAACGCGAAAGAAATGTGAATTTCCATTCTTTCCCTGGAGTGTTTCTCATGTTCCTAAGAAGACGACTGAGATCCTATGTGTTTCGATACATGTTCTTCGTATGGGAAATGGATCCATAAAATATCCCGTTAATCCTCAAACTGTGGAAGAAACACCTTCTCCTCTTCGTTTGATACCAATCCCCATAATTCGCCGACATTGAACTGAAGATACTACCAAAGAATTTTTCTACGAGCTTCTGCTCAAAACCTCCTTAGTACGACGGTAAAATTTTTTTAGCTTAAGGACATCTTGGTAGTGCGGTCGAAGATGATAGCCTACACGACACCACGGTTGAAAATTGATTTTGCTACGAAATATGACTAAAGTTAACACACGATATCCCAAACAAAATTAATCATGTTGCGACTGACGTAAGGTGTTATAGATCTCCAAATATCCAGAGCGCACACTCGGAACACCAGCTAGTTATACCCACGGATTCCTTAAGTGTCACAACTACGGAGTAATACTATGGGAGATTTAAGAATTGAGCAGTTGCAATCACAGCAAATCGCGAGAACTTTTACCGACCGCGTATACTTGAAACTCCTTATAAGTCCTCTGCCACATATACTAGTCCACGAAGAAGTCATCAGAAGCGAGGCAGATAACGTGCCGGGTTTTAATCGACCACTGCCACGAAACCCTAAAAATTCAGGTGAGTACAATACATGCAACGAGTGACAACAACGACTCATGTCCTCCTCGACCTAGAGAAGAGGGAATTCCATCGTCTTCTTCGGGGATGCTTCTTCAAGAGCATTATTTGGAATTTTTACAAAAAGGTGGAAAAAATGTTTCGAGCAACAAGCCCCAACAGAGACCTGTAAAGTTGAGTAAGGAAATTAAGATGTGAAATCAGGGACGGAGATGAAAACCAATGGGGAACCAACCACTCTGGGCTATTAAACGAGGTAAAAATCCAAATTCCGATATCAGGCAGGAACGAATTTCTCCATTTAGGCGATGGAAACCAAGAAAACTGATTTCCAAAATTTGGTCGCAGAAAAATTTGCTAAAGGTTTGAACCTCCCCATCGGTTTCCCAATCCATAAGAAAGCAAACTGTGGAACTACGCCAGCTATCAAGGCATTATTCTACTAATTTTTGTATGAAAGCCTGAAACCAACGATCTGATTGTACCATGTCAGTGTAGTTTTCGGCCTGGTAAATAACGCTCTAATAATACCGCATCAACAGAAATCAAACCAACAAGAAACTCTAAGGAAACTCCATACTTTATGAATAACTCCCTTATCATCCTACTCTTGTTCTATGTGCCAGAAGTATAGATATAAGAGAAAATGGGTAAGGATATCCTTGGTCGTTTTGAACGCAAGATCCTTCAAGTGACATTTGGTGTTGCTTGCGTTGATTGACTTTGGAGGAGGACGCATTATAGGAAACTCTATGAGCTATACAGCGATATCATCTTGGGCAAAAAATAACTACAGAGGTAGGCGACAAAACTCGATTAGTACCAACATAGGCCAAAACTTCTCTCAGACACGTCGTACTTGAACCTCTCTACGAACTTGGATCATTAAACCATGTATTCCAGAATGTATCTATCATGTATCTAAGAGCGGAAAACAAAAGCTTCAGACCGCTTTCTTAACAACGTACATATTATGCAAGAATTACTCTCAAAAGCTTATCCACCACAAGTCTTATGAACTAGCAAAACACAAATATTAAAACGGCAATTAGCAAAGAAATTAAAATTAACTTTACGATGCAGTGTAGCGCTTGAAGCGGCTTATTCAAGTTTTTTTCTTTTCTTTGTTTGCTACTGCTGGACCAACTCGGTTGGAAATTCTTTACGAATAATTGAGGGCACACCTTTGAAGCTAAATAATAAAAATTATGCACTTGTGTGGTATTGATTGGAAAGATTAGCACTCGCCAGAGAAAGAACCAAAGCATGTTCGTGCGATTTGTCATCTTCAATGCCTTAGAGTCGCTATGAACTGAGCACAGTACAACAGCAATTAAATTATCTGGCGCCCAAAGCTTGGCCAGTAATTTGTTTAATGTTTGCTGTGATGAGATTTTATTGATTGTGGTCTCAGGTCGTGCTCGATGAGAAGTTGTTTGGCATCATGTCTTGAAATAGTCAAGAGGATAAGTTATGTTTCCTTAAACACAGAGACCATCTTAAGACATTCAAAGTAAAATCTAACACAAGCTGCTGTACTTTGGACAGCACGTGTGACACATGAGAGACGGCTGGAATTTTTTTTCTGATTAGAATCAACGAGAATGGTAAATACTCGTTGAGGAATGTCATTGCCATAGTATTTGATTATGACTTCCATGGTTATACCCGTACAGTGGAATTCAATTCTCTGGAATACATCCGACTACAGTCACGAATAACCTTGATGGCATTCCGTATTTTGTCGTGTGGAGTTCCTCTAGGTTGCTATGAGAACTCTTTTAACTTGACTTGGAATTCGTTCGTCTTTTCCATGGAATTTATCTAAGTAGAACTAGGAGTATATGGTAGATCTGGACGACACGTAATATACTGAAAGGATCACATGTTTTTTAAAAGCTTGAAGTCCTGGACCTGGTAATTTAACCATCGTCATAGGTTTGGTGAGACAGTTGCTTACTTTGAATTTACAAAAAAACACGTAAGACCAGATAGACAACGAATTATTGCAAGGAAGTTGCAGAAACTATGTATGTGTTAATACATGTTGGTCTGTTGGCATTCATCATCCGGAGCTCTACAAAGTGATGACTGATTTCAGGATCTCAAACTAAAATACATTTTGTCGACTAAAAATAGTCAGTAACGTCGCAGTTACTTCCTTCGCTTTTGAATGCCTTTTGATGGTAGGATTCTTAGATTCTGAAGGAGAATATTACTACTCGTGCAGGTTCGACTCGGAAAGTCGAAAATGTTGAACTGTCTCCAAGTCCCTGTCAGAAGCAGTTGAAAATTAGAAAAATAATTACAACTACGAGTACAACACCATATACGACGTAGTAGGTCGGACGCAGGTCACTGCAATTGCAATTGACCAATATCGGGACGGCATTATTGCCATCTTTTTTACTGTCTCGAATCCTAATCATGTCTTGTGACTATTTGCTTAGAGCGCGCCAACCGTAGACATACGAGTATTCGCCGAAAGTTATACATTTTCAGTGAAGCGGGAGGAAGCACAACTACAAACTCTATTAGCTGCACCAGCATATAGATGTACTCCAGATGTACTAAGGCGTGGAAACTTTAGACTTTGACTCGGTAATATCCAGTGAATCGACTACAAGGCTTCTCTTGAGAGTTCCATCGATTCCCAGCCATCTAGTTAAAGATATAAAAGAAGACCGAAACTTCAGTTCAAACATGAAACGATCGCAAAATACTGCCATAATTGGCTTCACTAATTAGAAGCTACCCTCTTCTCTTGATTATAAAATAAAATAAAGAATAAGGGCCTAACTTCCATTTATTAATGGTGATGTCAAAGGCCTTGTTGATCGTAATCTAAATTTTGAATCCTCTGGCGCAAGTGCATAACGTATACGTCTTACCAGACATCTTGTAAAGGATCCGCCATACGAGCAAGTCACCTTCGGGAGTCACCATCTCAGCACCGCTTATCAATTGTCAAAAGTAAGTAGTCATTACGATACTTTAAATTGAAATGTCTTCACGTAATTACCTGCTTACATAGTCCTAAACAATCAAACTTAAATTGCAATTACTTTGCGTTGGAGCATGACTCGGCTGTCAGTTTTGCTTATCTCCAGAAACCAATAGAATTCACATGAACTCCGAAGGTCGTCCATGCGATTTTACATGCATTCAAGCGCAAAACAAAAAACTCCCTCGTCGAATAGAATTTACAACCCATTGAGTGCTCATATACCCGTATACCTGTGCGCCGGATACCATAACCGCACGATCGACCACCAGCGCGCGATTATTTTCCATGTCGAGGTCTCTTTAGACAGAATCTGAACAATGAAAACACCACAAAACTTCGCTGACGACAAGCGAAATTGATTAGAAATTAATAACAACAAATATTCCAGAGTGGGGGATACCACATCTTTGAACACTCGATAGAGTAATTAATGTGACCGACAAAACCATGACACGAGCAAAGACCAGGGAACCTTCAGCAAAATTGACCCAGCCAGCGTTAGCAGTCAAGGTAAGTTGTTCACAGTCTTTACGTATAATTGATGGATTGATGTTTTTGATGGAGAGAGAGAATAGAATTGAGAGAAAATCGACTTCACAAAATTCTGTTGGAGCTCTAATTAGACTCAGTTGGATAGGTTCCATGAAGTTGTGTGGGAATTTAGATAAAATACTCAAGGTAGAGGCAATCCAAGAACAGTTTGTCTTAGGTCCTAAAATCGAGAAAACAGACGGCCATAAGGAATTATAAAAGACCATGGCACGAAATGCTTACAACCACTAGCTACTGCATTCTGATACCTTTGTGGTTAACCTAATTTTGGTAAGCAAGTTAGGTCTTTCTTGGTCGATGTTGAGAGTTGGTACAAGGCAGCAAACCTTAGTAAGAATTACAGTGTCATAGCACTGCTAAATAAAATCTCTGATTTGATGAAGAGTGTCGGCAAAGCATACAAAGCGGCGCTGCAAAGAAGGACGGTAGCTGTTCGCAAACTCTATGAACAAAACAAACAGGAGTAACACCGGCGGCGTCTCAAAAAGAAAAAAGCAGAGAAGTGCTTGATCGATGCATTGGAGATGTGCCAAAAACACAGATCCCGAACAGAGGCATGCAGAGATTAGGATGGGTATGCAAAAGTAGAGACAGTCGGTGCCAAAAATCTGGAAAGACGACGAAGATAAGCAATACGAGGTCAGGCAAAATGAACCATTCAAATGGGACGATGACCGACAGCAACTCCCTCCGCCCGAACAAGAAATTTTTTGGATAGCGATATCTAAACTAAAAACTTATAAGTCTGCTAGAGCAGACAAATCCTCTGCCGAACTATTTAAAGCTGCGGGAGATGACTTGGTAATGAGCATACACAAGCACAACTGTAAATCTGGTTGGATGAAAATAGGGTCAGTGAATGGAACTTCAGCATGATTCCCCTGATTCTTAAAAAGGGAGACCTCTGAACTGTGGCCCCTACATAAGAATTAGTCCCCTTAAGATCACGTACAAGGTTCCATCGACCATAATGAACACCTAAATCCTATATAAACAGTGAAATAGACCTGGTAAGTGCACCATTATTCACCTTACGGCAGATATTGGAAAAAACCAAGGAATTCCAAATCAAAATCCATCATCTGTTCATCGGTTTCAAGGACGCATATGACGCATAGACTCCTTAAACTAAGAAGGCAATTGAGAAATATGTCCCTTTCACGAATCACTGTACTTATATGACTCTCATCATCCCAGTCTTACTGTATGGCACTGAAGCATGGGCTTTACCAAAAGCGGATAAAAATCGCATTGGTTGGTTCAAGGGAAATGTTCGTTGGTCCCATTTGCATAAACGGAAATTGGAGAAGAAGATGCATAGAGGAACTGTATAGACTATACAGTGACATTGACCTTGTCAGAAGGTCCACAATCTTAGTTGGCTTGGTCATGTTGAGCAAGTGAACACCAACGCTCCGACACAAATACTCTTCACTTAAATTAATTTTTTTGTAGTTTAATGCGTCCTGTATTGGAGTATGCATGTGTTGTATGGAGTCCAACTAGTCTAGCAAATAAAAACGATTTTTCGAATTTGCCTTGCGCTTTTTGCCTATTAGAAATCTTAATGGGACTATTGTTTTCCAGTCTTATCAAACTAAATGTCAATTCCTGGGTTTCCAAACTCTTAAATCCCCCTTCAAGGTCCCTTAGACCTAAACCTCTTCTTGCTGAAATAAGACATGTTACGATGTATGCTCAACATGAGCCATAAAGAAGAAAGAGGATCCCTGCTAAATGACGCGTGTAAGATCGTATGGACGTCTCGAGACTAATCGCCAAGTACCAGTATGGCTTCACTAGGACACATTCTGGAAAAGGCCAACGAATTTCAAGTCTTAACTCATCCAACTAATTTTATTCATCAGTTTTAAAGCCGCATGTGTAGCACTCAACGTCTTTTTTTTTTCTTGAAAATACGCAACACAATGTGCAATACAAAAGAGTACTAGAAGATCCCGAAAATTCAGTTTCTTCTCTAGCACTATTTGTATGAAAAAAAATTGTTCCTTGTAATCGTATTCCAATGCAATCGAATAAGTAGAGCGGACCCCGAAAAAACATTTGAAAAATTCGACCACTTGACCTTAAAAATACAGGGATCCGCGCAGAGTAAAGCAAGTTCATCAAAAGTTTGTGACTCGTAAAATTTAACTCTATAGCCGCAAACGATAACGAAACGTGCTCTGTAACTACATTTAAGGTTCGGTGTGAAGCCGTTACTTGTTGCTCATCTATATCCAGAAGTCAGAGATATTTGTGAGAAAGTGGAAACGATTTAGCAAATGATATAAGAGAACTGTCATTAGGTTTTTATCTTCAGTATTAGCAAAATTATCTAAGAAAAAGATTTGATAACCTAAAAGAACTAGAGTGGACTCACCATTACCAAGATATGGACTGGTCCAAAATGATATTCACTGACGAAGCTTATTTTTCGTTACAATCCCTTGAGAGCTATGTGAACTGCGCTTGCTGTAACTGCTGTAACAAATAGTGAAACAAACATATGTCAAAAATGCACATTTATGCCTGGTCTGTGCGAAACTCACCGTGAATCTCCATGCTCACCGAATGATCCAATTGCACCAAAAAGAATTGCCGGATGAAATGCTATGGACCTGAATAAGGCCATTGGCTCCTATCTGTGAGGGCTTTAAAGTAGAAAATGGACTGTAAGATTTCGAAAAGGGTGTAAGGAAACTATGCAATATACTCGTAATAACCACTTTGCACGTTTAAAATATGTGAAAAGCCTTAAAAACCAATGGGCAAGCCGTTGTTTTCTTTTAAAACCATACACTTTTATCAAACACACTGTAAGTCATAAGTTTTCGTCGAGAAACACTAAGAACTTTCCTTTATCTCCAGGTTAGTTAACACTTTATTTCAATTTAGAAGAAACGTGAGCAAAGCTGAATTAAGACGTGAAACCATGAAAGAATAAATTTGTTTGAATAACGATTTCGATACAGCTGAACACTGAGTCTTCTAGTGCTTCTCAAACTGCAACTGTCATCTGACATCTGATTGCACAGTTGTCAATTCCCAATTGTCATCACAAGGAAAAGTTGTTGATCTGCAAATTATTTACACGAATATTTCAGCTATCCCACAAATCTATCATAATTTTAAAATAAGAGATTTGCAAACAATCTCAATAACTCAAAGAATGGAAATTGCGGATACACACTACAGCAAAGATGAATACGTCCAAACAGTAAGTAAATCCTCCAGGCAATCACTGCGTGTGTCAACACGAAACAAGATGAGCTCATCGTTGCTCTTTCCATTTTCAGGCATCCGGTAACAAAGTTAGTCGCCAAACAGTTCTATGTGGATCTCAGAATATTGTTCTCAATGGAAAAGTGATTGTCCAGAGTGGTGCTATAATCCGCGGAGACTTAGCCAACGTACGAACTGGGCGATATTGTGTGATAAGCAAAAACGCAGTCATTCGCCCACCATACAAACAATTCAGCAAAGGGTGAGGTCAAAGTCGGCTTTCTTTTCTCAATCTATGTTGAATGATTGACTTACTACTTTCAGAATTGCCTTCTTCCCGATGCACATTGGTGATCATGTGTTTATTGGAGAAGGTGCAGTAGTTTCAGCTGCAGTTATTGGATCATTCGTGTATATTGGGAAGAATGCTGTGATTGTGAGTTAGAAATGAGAATTCTGTTTATTCTTTGAAAATGAAACAATTTCTATTGTCTTTGCAGGGTCGTAGATGTGTTTTGAAAGACTGCTGCATCATTGAAGATGATGCTGTTCTTCCTCCAGAGACGACTGTAGCTAGTTACATGCGATTTACTGCAAACGGAACCATAGAAGGCGGACAAGGAAATCCAAATTTTGTTCCCGCTGCTATGCAAGATCAAATGGTTGACTATACTAAATCATTCTACGAGCACTTTGTCATGGCATCACCGGCTTAAAAGTTAATTTTTAGGTTAAGCTTTTAATTTATTCTATATACTTTTTTTTTCAAAAAAATAAATAAACCAGAAGAAATTCTACACAAGGAACGTTCTCTCCCGAAAGAGGTGCTGCTCCGAAAGAAGCATAGACTACTGTTGAAATTGAATTTCATTCGACGTTTTCACGTTATTGACGTCTGTTATAATTATATACATTTACACTCCGGATCTCGTTTGTCCTATCGGGTGTTTCTGCTTGTCTTTCATAGCTTTTTTGGTGTTTTCGGCATTATTCATAATATTCCTGGTCGACCGTTGTCCGTTGTCCGGCTTTCTGCCGGACAATTTAAAGTAGAGTGAGTTTATGGAGCATTCACCGACTCATCTGTAAAATATGAATTAAAGAATGTATCTCCAGTGAATGCAGTCTTTCCATCATTTCCCCGATTCTGAATAAGGGGGGTTATGTTCATTTGTAAATTGTAAAGACATCAGTCTGGTTAACATCGCGTACAATAGCCTATTTACTGTATGCTGTGAACTCCTGAAACGCATTATCAACAGATAAATAATTATCAGTGCGGTTTAGGCCCACTAAGTCAAGCTCTTCAGATGTCTGTCAGTGCAAGATGGAGAATGAAGATCGCTCACTGCTAAATAAGCTCTGTTGTGACACCATCAGATATTTGAAGTAAAAAATAATTTTCTCCACATCAAAGTCAAAAGGCATCAGAGCCACAATAGTAGTAAAGTACTTTGAAGTAGTAAAAATGACACACACGTTAGAATCAAACCGCGAATCACTGCCGCAAATCGCTCTTTGTAGACTAGAATTCAACTTGAAAAAGGTCCTTCTCACGATCAACTAATAAAACACTCCACAGGACCCAGTTCCTGTATGGCATGGAAGCAAAAGTGAAAAGGGTCCTAGGTTGATGGGATATGACAAATGAACACCTGGTCCGGCTTCGAATCTATGCCCGAGTTACAGTGCGCCATAAAAATATTTCACATTGAATGGCGACCTCACGTTTAAAAGAATCTTAAGCAATTTAGTGTGCACAACAGATGACGGTTAACGCAAGACTACTCCAAATTAATATAGGTTTTTGGTGACGCCACAGTTTACCACGTACTGCAGCTCTGTCTCAATTAAATACAATTTCATCTGTGTGTCAGCATCTCTTAGGTTTTTTTGCTTGTTTGAACCTTATGTAAGAAAATATCGACATGTGCTTGCGAACACCTCCGTAAAATCATTGGTTAAGCTCATTCGTCGTATGGTCAATACAGAAGAGGGGTATATACTAAGCCCACCTATTAAAAATGCATGCGGATGCATTTCTTATATGCTCCAATTTCCTCGAGCATTTCTTCAAAATGTATTTTGTTGTAGCTTGCCCATGAGTTCCTGTTACACATGTTCTTTTCTCTCGCCATAAACACGAACATAAGTATGCCTTGTTCACAATCGGTTAGCGTGTGGCTCTAATGGCTTGCGAAGCAGGTTGATTACCTGAGATTTCAATGGGGAAATATTACTCAAGAGCTTATAGTAGGTTATTGATAAAAAATTTCATACCTGATCACCAGTGTATTTACTGATGTCCCGCAAAACACTGATGAAGTGTGTCGTGAAATCTTACAACAGGACTTGCCTGTATGTCCATATAACGTACAAGTAACATATCTCAACACGGACACGAGTATTCCCCGTATCGAAAGGAAGCGTTCTCCGTCCGCATCGGCCTCTTCTTGGTATTTGTGGTATACCTCAAGAAGAAGGCATCATCTTATTTATGTTTGTCGACGACACTGTTATCTTAGCAATAGGAAAAAAGACTGAAAAAGCAAGCCTTGAACTGGAATGAGTCTGAATAATATAAATGAAAGTACAAATGATTGTTGGTTCCTCGCAAACAACACTCGACCCAAAAAAGCAAAGGAAAATATCCCAAGCTCAACACTGAGACTAAACTGTTCTTATACAAGCAAGTGCGCGGACCAATGCTATTTGACTCGTGGGTTGTATAAAGAAGCGAGGGCTTATATCATACAACCTTTTGAATACGTAAGAAATGACCGATTTACCCAGAGATCTAGGAATTCCTGCAGTTAACGATGAAATAAATCATGCCTGTCGTGCAAAAGAACAAATCTCAACTGTGGCGATACATTATTAATACGATTCTACAAACTCTGGACGAAAACAATCTATTGCATCGCCTATAAAGGACCAAACCCTTAAGGTCAGTACTATAAAAATAAACTTCGTCTAAATAGCGG
The DNA here is from genome assembly GCA_949129095.1 of Volucella bombylans. Classification (NCBI taxonomy): domain Eukaryota; kingdom Metazoa; phylum Arthropoda; class Insecta; order Diptera; family Syrphidae; genus Volucella; species Volucella bombylans. The sequence continues at coordinate 887,655 of OX422141.1, read as the reverse complement.
TACAAGAAGATCGGAGGAAGGTCTTTTAGGCCGGTCATTTTACAGTACGATAAGCGATCGCCTGTAATCTACTTGTAACGAAGAAATCTCAAATAACCTGAATTTGCTTTCATTGCACCACAAATGCATCAACACCATTCGCTCTTCGGAAAAATCCAAAATGCAAAATCATAAAAATCTCCACTACACTCTCTGAACACAGTTGAAAAACAACCGAACACACCCGCTGGTCGCTGAAACCATAGTATGACGTACGACGTACGACGAAAGCGAAAAACTCCCAAGTCTCTCAACTCAACCTCATGTCAAAGATGACAGTCGTCGTCATGTTAGGTGAATTAAGGCATTCCTCACCGGTGGACTGCTAACCTCGTTGTTGCGTTTAATTTTTTCACAATTTTTGTTTAAACGTACGTTTAAATTTGTTTCACATCCCCGCAATATGTTCCCCAGCTCCTATGGTGTCCTCTATAAAACTCCAGAACACTATCGTCCGCCTGAAGATACTACAGCCCTGGCTTCGAACAGGTACTATCCAAATCTGAATTCCCGCGACTACGCCAAACGTCCACATAACCGCCAGCTGCGCATTCATCCAGCCTGGGAATGTTTAGCTGTTAATGTGGATGGTACCTATGCCTTGGCCACAAATAAATTGACTGGCCGCGAATGGTGTGGTACACTTTGGGGTTTCGAGCGTCGAAATCAGATTGGCAATGACAAAAGATCGGCATACAAGCTACAATGTAATTCTCTAATATCAGCGATGCAGTTTGTTGCCAAAAATATTGTAAGTTCTCGTCTATAGATGATAGATTCAAGTTTCTCATGTGTCCATGTATACTCTTTTTCTAGCTCCTCATTTCCTTTCATTCCGGCTGCGTACAATTATGGTCCACTAAAACCGAAGTGCGTAGCATTAATCCGTATTGTTTGTTCATGATTGGGGAACGTTGTGAGCATACACATCCCATTTTATGTTTGGATCAGTTTCATGCGGATACAAATAAGGCAATTACCGGTGGGAAGGATTGTATGTTGAAGGTAAGCACATCTGAATTATCTCTGCAAAGAGTAAACATAACCTCTTGATGGGTTTGTGTGTGTATTTTTTAGATTTGGGACTTGGGAAAGGCAGATCTGACTTCCATTAATACCCTCCGATATGCTCATAGCGACGTAATAACAGGCGTTGCCACTTCTCTAAGTCAGGCGAATATATTTGCCAGTTGCTCCTTGGATAAATCTGCACTGTTGTGGGATGATCGACAGGCACGTCCGGCAACAGGTAAGATGTTTGTTTATTTTATGCGCAATAGATTTATCGTATAGTATAAACAAAGTAGTTTATTCTCATATTTTGAGGTTCTGCACGTGTTTTTGTTTTGTTGTTTTTTTGTTTTTTTTCTCCCCTCTTTTGCTTTCAATTGTTGTGTTTGCCTTTGGCGTTGGTTGCTGGTAGGCCTTGTTTGACCTTGAGCAAGTTAAAGATCAACTGGTTGATTGTGATTGTCGGAAGAGTTTTCCAACGGCAGCAGGAAGAAAATAATGCTGGTGTTTGCCATTAACGATTAGATCAACAGTAATCTGTTGGAACCTACTGATGTTTCTGTCGTTTTCGCGAGTTTCCACCGAACATTGTGATTTATTAATAGAGATAAGAAGAGAACTAGACACTTCAAGCGCATTCTAACCTTGGGGATAAGGTGCTTAATGTGTTTAATTAACACATATCATTTTTTTTCTAAGATAAGTATCTGTTAACCTTTAATCCATTCTGTTAAGCAAGTATCCACTCAACACTCTCGGCAGTTTTATAGTTGTATAAAGATCAAGCGTCGACGAAGGGGAGCACTCAATAAATATGGCCAAATGCATACATGTTAACAAAAAAAGGAAGTCGGTACTAAACGTTTGGAATTGTAATGGCTGTCAGTTTATTTAAGCAGTTAAAGCACACAAACCTCGTCATATGCTCTGTCTGTCTGTAACATTCTTACTCAATTGGACTATTTTTTACGTTCAACAACAGTAAAGTTAGCCATTCAATTAGTTAGATTGTTGTTGGCAATGGCGTTCAAATTAAGAAAACGGATTGTGTTAATCGTTTACCATATGCGGGCCAACACGGTTGAATGGTTTAACAAAACCCTAATTGCAAAACTCATGCCCAACAGTTCCAAAAACCACTCCGAGTGTTGGGTCTCGTTCTACGAAAAATGTGGGTTTGGTATTGGATTCTTTTAATAATCGTTAAATGCTACATATTCCTCCCACATATATGCATTACTACTGCACCCGGACCTTAGAACCATTCTACAGACCACTCTATTTTGGGTCACCTCATTACTGAAGCCTAAAGTTTGCAGATATTTTCGCATTTGAGTGATCCAATTATTTTTCTTCTGGCTTCTTTGAACCCTCCCACAACTTTCGCTGAATTAGGCAGAACCAGATGGTTGCCTAGCCTGAAATTTGCTCGATATCGGTTCCTTTATGTGGTGGTTTGTAGTTTGTGTGTCCTACTCATAAGCCCACATTACGTTTGATGAATGTTTGGAATCAGCCTCGGAAAGTGTGCCTTTTGCAATGTCCACATTATGTTTTTTGAGGAGATTCAAGTCCTTTGGTGCAGCTTTGCAGCGACACGTCTCAAATGTAATTGATTGATTAGAAGACCGTGAATGTCACGTCGTTGCTTATAACAGCGCTATCATTGGCAAAAAGAAGATAAGGCAGATAAGCCACAGGCTTTGATGTACCCAAAATTCTTTAATTTATCCGATTGTTCCTGTTTTGCATTCAACTATCATTTGACCGTCATCGTACGTGTTGTGTAACATTCTTATATACGCGTCAGGTACATTGTGAGCTACAGTTCGGGATGAGGCTAGCCCTCAACTATTGTAGGCTATTAGCGCCGATTAAATAAGATCTCTGGTAACTATGTCGAACACATTTTTCAAGTCCAGGAAGACCATATGCAGGTCTTTCGAAAACGTTGCGATGTTTCTCTATCATTATTCCATTATAATTGAAACGCTTCGCATGTCGTCTTGCATCCCACAAAGCTGTATTGACTGCTTTTTCAGTATTATTTTGTAGAATTCTGTGTCTAGATCGGTAGTTGTTGCAATTTCGTGTCGATTTTGCCTTTATAGAGTAGAAAAAGAAAGGTCGTTTCTTAACTTCGGCTTCCGTGAAATCGGCCGTTTATTTTTCTTGCTCGACAGCCTAGGGAATGGTACTGCGGACAAAACGAGTTAAAGTACCCTTTCCATCTTTGCAAATCTCGTTTTCCCCCAACTAGTAGGCTTCTCTGCTTATCTTCAATATATAAGGTGGGCTATAATGTAGAGCCCTACCGGAAAGTGCTACGATTTTAAAAATGGCGAATGTTATGTTGATATGTGAACAAACAAATTTCGAGGTCTTGGAGCACTAAAAGTCCACGAAGAGCAATTACATCCATTCAAAGTCACTGGGTGGTGTGCTGTTTACACTGGAGGAGTCGTTGGACCTAGGAAAATATGGCCCACCTTGTACATATTTCGGCGATTGAACCTCTTGCTTGTTTTTTCTTCCTTTTTGTAAAATGTAAAATTGTTTACACGTTCTTTGACGTTGCTTTTCTTCTATTGCTTGCCGCCTTCTTCTGGGTTCTCTATACAATAAATCTACTGCTATCGCAGTTGCTCTGGTTACCGCTTTCTTCGGTTTATGTTTGCAATGTTCATAGTCTAACTCAAGACGCACTTCATTGGTTTCGCTACTTCCGCTTTACTTACATTTTAAAGACTTGCCTTCAGTTCATTACAGCCATTTTCGTTTTATGATTTCATCACTGCGTTTTTCTTTTATTCATGAGGAGTCAGTCTTTTGAAACACCGAGCAGAGCTTTTGCACAGTAATTGTGTTGCGTCAGGCTGAATTTCTTTCTCTTCCTTGTTTCGGCCGCATTACCGAAATTTCCATGGTTAATAGTCTTTTATTAGTGTGCATCTACCGAAAAAATACTTTGAAACGACTGTTGACGAGCTCTTGAATTTTGTTCTTCGCTGCTTTAGGACTCGTGACTCGTGATCTTTGTTTTATTTTGACTGCAGTTAAATTTATCACAATTAATGTCTATATGAGGTGATTTAAAAAATATCAATGTTACTACTAATTTTTGGGAAGATAGTATCTAGAGCACGAGAAATACCACCTTTGTCTGCAGTTATATTTTGAGCCCACCTATTTCAAGCATTCTCTTGCAGCACTTTATGACAATCACAAAGAATGCTTCAAGGCAGTCGCCTGGGCACCAGCGGCCATGTCTCCAGATGAAAAACACCTCCATGTCGGGGACGACGATGGTAATATTCTCACATGTGATATACGAAAGCCAAATGATTACATTGAACAATTTACGTATTATGACAAACCGGTCAGGAAAATTTTACCAAGAGGGTAAGTACCACAGTAACACCTTCCCATCATCTACTAATACTCGTTTGTATATTGTTCATTTACAGCACCCGCTTAGTTGTGATTGGTGACTCGAATAAAGTTAAAGCGTTCGATGGCAATGTACAAATTTACGAATCAGACGAATCTAGAAATTTCGTACGTGACGGTATCTGGACAACAGATGATGAGTTCCTGACAGTTGGATTCGATGGAACATTGAGGGCGCACGTTATAGATGCGCCACATCGTTGTGGAAAGTGTGCTGAATGTATCGAGGACATGGAAAGAAAGAAGAAAAAATCCTAATCACCATCACTTGACCAATTATTAATGAAGTGGATTTTTTTTGTTTTCTCTTATTTCTTTCGATTTGCCTTCAAATGTTCTCGCTTTCGAGCAATTAAACTCACACTCACTACGACAACAACAAGAAAAAACTAAAAACAAAAGAAAACAAAGTAAATAAAGTTCGTTTGCATAATAATCTTTAACTAGTGTTAGTTGGTTTCTCTAAAAACAAAAAAACAAAAAAAAAAAAGATTCAGGATATACCCTCGTATATTCAAAAACTGAAGCTAAAGCAATTTCCATGATGAGAAGAGAGAACAGAGAAAATTAAGTTGATTTTTTTAAAATTGTTTATAATGGAATGGAAAAGTATTGGAAAAACCTAGAACACCCAGGTGAATAAAAGAAAAAAAACTGAAGTTATTTTTGTATAATTGGATTTTCATTTATCTTTAATTTGACGTTTTCTTTTGGGCCTTAGTTGGACAGAGTTACTAAATTAAAACAATATGGAGTTAGCGTCTAACACTTAAAGGACGTTTGTATGATCTAGTCTTCTCCTGAATAACCATCTCGTTACGAAAGCCTCCAATTGGAAGTAAATTGAAAGTAGAAAAAGTTCGCCCTAAATGCTAGATTTGTTTCTGAAAAAATCACTCTTCTCCAAAAGAGACAAGGACAAGGAACTGGAGGGTTGCATGCGTTAGTTCCTTTACAAACTACATTTGAAGGAAAACATGCCATCAACTGAAATCTGAAGTTGGGTCTTGTCAGTGTGACACATCTACCATCAACTAGGTTTCAACAGTGCACTAATCCTGAAAAAAAAAACCCATAAGAGGTAGAAAAGCGCTATCTTTTCGTCGGTTTCAAAACCGCTTCAGATTGAAATATCCTCATAAAACTGATACGGCGCAGATGCAATATAAATCTGAGTATTACCATCAGATCACATGTCTCTTGTGTTTTGACGTGAACGCCTGTCGTGTAGACTTAAGACAGGCATACGCTTTGCCATCACTCTTCGTCAATTCACTTTGATACTAAAGCGGAACCTGCACAAGTTCCACCCTTGGTATGAGTCGAGGTCGAACGAAAACCTCTTGCGGATCTTGGGGTCACGGCACCCAGTACTTTTTGCAACTCTACATTGGGTCAAAACCACTCCTGCATTTTCAGTTTAAAGAACAGCCACCACCCACGGTACCATGTTTTAAGTCCTGGTATAGACTACTGGTGGTCCCGCCACTCAACAGGACCTGTGACCGGCAGCTTGTAACTGGTCAAATCGTAGCTAATTTCGTTAGCGTCATCTGAACAAGACGACTCGCGATTTTGTTCAATAAAATGATGAGAGCCAATCGGAAACCTAATCAGTGGAGGGAGACCCTCCTGATTCCAGGCAAAGGCGGCACTAGAAATTGCAATAACTACCGATCGTTAAAACAAATGTTGCATATAAATATAACAGGGTTCTCTAGACAGTCGCCAATGTAATACTCTTAAAGTCGATGGCAGCCAATGCGGCTTTGTGCTATTCACGTAATGCAAAGATGGAGAAATATCGAAAGATCTGCATATTGTCTTCAGCGACTTGGAAAAATCCCTTAACAGAGTGCACAGAGATCTTATTTGCACAGCGTTACGACCTCAAAAAGTATCCCAAACATACACAGTTTAATAAAAAAGTTCTGGGACTAATTTTACATAATATATACAAGTGGCGCGGCGGTGCTATGTTTTCCCGGTGGAACTATATTGTCTCGTTGTTTTTTTTAGCCACTGTTTTCAACGCGATAATTTGAATTTGATTTAGTAGCAAACGGTATTCGCTTTGTCATGTCACTTCTTAACAGTGGGACAAAGGACTACCATTAAATTTCGTTTTAACGGAAAAGTTTCAAATATTGAAAACTGCGTATGGTGATGAGTGTTTGAGTAGAAGCAAGGAGTTTGAATGATATTCGCGGCTTAAAAATGGTCCATAAGTGCTGGAAAACGATCAGACGAGAATGTTAAACGGTGTGCGGCTCGCTTTGCCTTGTTACCCCGAACCGCAGCTAAAATGTTGTTTGAACATCTGAATATTAGTGATTTTACATTATAATCTTGACAAGGTGGCCGTGGTGTAGTGGTACTATCAATCACTTCTCACTCGGAGGGTCAAGGTTCGAATCCTACCCATGACAAGTTTTTCATTTGTGTAATTGGAACTCAGTCAGAAAAATTCGGCGTGTGAAGGCATAACACTGACACGTAGATTTGGCTATTGTAGAGTTTCAAGCACAAAAAAAAATAATTTGAATTATAACCTTCGAATCACTCTGAGTGAAGGAAAAACTCTCCGTCCTATTCGGACTCCCACTCCTGGAGAGCTAATATCAAACCCAAATACATCTGAGTTTTTCAAACCACTACAAAACAATTTTCCTTTCTCCTGCTTCTACCTTTCCGCCTGCGCCTTGGCAACAGTAAAAGGGTATCTAATCCCTTAGGCGCGCGTAAATTATAAAAATCGTTCCACACACTCTAACAGAGGACCAGAATCAACGAATGGACTGATCAAGCTCAAAATAATTTAAATGAAATTACTACGGGAGACGGTGCGCGACATTTCCAGTACAATCAATCCTTTCAAAACGCGTCAAATCGCGGAATGGCGCAGTCTCAAAGAAGACTAATGATGCTGGTTTCCTTTTCCGACTCCTACGTCACTGGTTACAACAAATTCGTCCTTCGCGAAAACTCCGTAGTGATTTTGAACACAAAAATACGGACTATGCTTTCAGGTTTTTTATACACCGCAGTCGTTTGTCCAGAATGTAGAATGACAGTGATGTAAGTGAAAATGTTACGAATGCCACGGTTATAACAAAACGTGGAATATCGTGGAATCCAAAGAGGAATAGAGACTAAAGTGGACTGATCAAGCTCAAAATAATTTAAATGAAATTACTACGGGAGACGGTGCGCGACATTTCCAGTACAATCAATCCTTTCAAAACGCGTCAAATCGCAGAGTGGCGCAGTCTCAAAGAAGACTGATTGATGATGCTGGTTTCTTTTTTCGACTCCTACGGCATTGGTTACAACAAATTCGTCCATCGCGAAAACTCCGTAGTGATTTTGAACACAAAAATACGGCCTATGCTTTCAGGTTTTTTATACACCGCAGTCGTTTGTCCAGAATGTAGAATGACAGTGACGTAAGTGAAAATGTTACGAATGCCACGGTTGTAACAAAACGTGGAATATCGTGGAATCCAAAGAGGAATAGAGACTCAAGTTCAAGCCGAGTTTGAATAGGGAGGCCGATGGGAAAAATGATTTGATCACTGAAACTCGAAAATCAGCAAACTCTCGACCTTAGTAACGAGGTGAATGACCTGTAGAATGATTCCAAGGTCGTAGATGTAATTACGTCTGTTACATATTTCAATGGTTAAAAAAAGAATAAGGAGTCTACCGCTGTGAATATTCTTCGAAATCGTGCTTCTTTAAAAACTGTATTTAACTTGAAATCGCTTTGCTGACAAAATTACTTTCCACTGGCAATACCCCAGATTTTCTAACTGAAAAGATACTCGTGTTCACCGGCCGGCTGCCTCTTCTGTCGTAATCAGATAATGACCTGTTTATATTTTATCGCAGATACTAAATTTAGTATTTGTAATGTGTGTGCGCTATCTAAACAGCTCAACCATTCCCAGCTCACAATCACGAGAATTGCGCATCTAATCAATTGAAAAAAGTAAACCACAGTCTTCCTAACGAAGAGTAGAAGTGTTCTTCCTTTTTTTTCTAAAGAAAAACACGATACATATTTTTAAAATGTTCTTCTCTTTAATTGCTTACGTCTCGAACTTTCATAAATCTCGATCAGAAATCGAAATTTCACAGCAAATAATGGCTCCCTACGACTCTACGATATAATTCCAATAAAATGTACACTTTTTCACTCCTCCGAACTCCCTCTCCACCTCTTGCCCTTGGTAGGAAGATGCATCGTTAATCGCCAATTGAAACTATTGTCATTCACATGATAATAAAGTAATTTAAAGGAAAGAAATGAAAAAAATAAAATCAAAAACCCAGGTCACAACAATAGCGTGCGTCCATCTACTCTTGTTTGCAATCGGTGTTTGGTTACTTCCCAACCTGTATCTGGTGTATGGTGCCCTGTTTGTGGCGACTACCTCGCTCCTCGTTCGCACTGTATTCGTTATCCCTGATTTTAAACTGCGAAGGCATTTGACTGGATGACTTTTGTTTAGCCTGTGACTTGTTTCGGGCGTATTTTTTCGTCGCGTTATACAATCTATCTAGGAAGTCTGGCATTTGGCTTTGAGTCACCCATGACTTGATGCTAGCTGGAATCGACAACCCGGGATCATCAAAGTACGTCAGAACGTAGTGAATTCCTGGCTCTTGGAAAGTCTTGTATGGTTTTATGATCATGTAACTCCAGTACTCGTTTACACGCACTTTATCCGGATACTCGGGGTATTGCGGATGTCTGGCACTCTGATTGTAGATGTATATCGCATTCAGTTGTTTATCGGTTAGAATCCGCCGGCAATAGATGTAATCTCTGTTGGCAAACAGCCGTGGCCATCGCATTTCCCAGTATATCAAGTGGCTGTTGGAGCCTGATTTCGAATCGCACTCGACGAGTTCAAGTTTCACTGCGGTCTCATCCCATTGTTTTCTATATTCTACATCAGTCTGAACATTAACAAAATCACTAGCAGTGACATCATCATAGTGAACGTAAATCTTGTAAGCATGCAACGAAGGCTTCTCCTCTCTCCTCCAGATTGTGTAGTTGTCACGGGTAACATATGGCTCCCAAGTTTCGCCATCCGTTTTCCATGCACAGTAACAAAATTTCATCGGCCTCTGGCTGCAGACTTCACAAGCTGAAGCACTTTGTGCTCGCTCGATTAAATCTATATCACGTCGGCATATATCGAATTTGGCAAGCTGGATTCGTTCCTTGTTCCAGTCGAAGGCGAGTGCTCCTACTGCGCTGAGCATTAGTCCTTTAATTGGCGGTTGAAATTGAGTGCGGTAACTGCGAAGGAGCTCTTTGAATCCGCTGTCACCCCATACCCGATGGTAGAATGTTAGCAATTGCTGTGCGCGACGGGATCGCTGAGCGATGATGTATTCACATTGATATGACCACTGGCGGAGTGTAACATTGGAACGATGCTTTAAATTTTGGAGAATACGATTCAGCATTTCTTGCGTAACACACCCTACGAGCAGTGAATTGTTGCCAATTTGTATTCGTGTTTGTCGGGCACGAGTGTTGTATTCGTTTCAATCGATTCTAATCCAATTGTCGGTCGTTGGTATCCAAAGATGTTTGGGATTATCGCTGTACTGCAAATGTGATATGAATTAATTTTTTTTATTGGTAGTAGGGGTCGTTAGCGGTGACAGCGAAAGTGTCAAAAATTTGCAGCTCCACTGTCTGCACATGTTTTCATTTAAATGCAGTGTGGTGAGTTTTCCGTTGATAAGAAAGTGGTTGGTGAATAGGAAAAATGCTGAAGTTTTTCGATTCAGTTGGAGTTGTTCAAAGAGCTGGAAAACTTTATGAACACAAATTGGTGTTTATTCGGGGAATAAAGGCGAATGCCCGCTTTTTAAATTGTGAAAAGTTAAAGTTATGATAGTTTCGGAGTGAACTTTTTTCTATCGTAAGTGAATTCTTTATGCTTCTTATAAGTATGTTCATTTTAATGTGCTTCGTCGGTCTTTCGTAGAAAGATGAATAATTGCTCTAGTGATAAGGTGCCTGAAGTATCAGCTTGAACATTATCAATGTGAAGTACATACAGCCTGATGAGATCGCAAGACGGACATTTACGCAGAAATTGATCTGTCTCCTTGTCATCACCTTCACAGCAAGTGTCATAGGAGGCTGTGCCACTTATACTTAGCATACTTTCATAGTTGCCTTTTCAAAGTTATTCGATAGCCTTTTTTGCTGAAGGATGGCAAGAATACCATAGATTCTGGAAGGATTTACCTATTTGATTTGCATTCATTCTAGAACATGAGAACCTCCCCTTGCCTTCACTAAAACTCATTGAAGTTGTCTTTTCTTCTATATCTTGGGAACCAGATTATGTACGTCTAAATCTAATTCAAAGCCACTAATTAGCCCTGTTTGACGCACACAGAAAATGTTTTTTGATTGTGTAAGGACCTGAACGTATAAACATAAGATATGTGTACCATATATCTCTGCTTGAAGCAAGTTTAAAGCTTTTAACCATTCTTTCCATGCTCTTCGTACAGGAAGCAAGTTTGCTTATGGATTTGAAACTCTTCCTGACTAGTCATCTTTTCCTTCTCAGGGGCAAATAGTTTATGGATTATCATTAGCATGCCAATGGATATGGGTTGTCATTAGCATGATAAATCCTATCTTCACGAAACTGATTCGACGACGAGACCGTTTAAAACAAAACCGAATCACCCTGGGTTGTGCAGACTTTATTTAGTCTACGGTTGGATTCGCTTAAGAGTTGTCGATATAAAGTATCCGCCGCATCCATCACCCTTCGGCGGGAATCAGTGGAAATCTTTCAGTTCGCTTGAGTCTTAATCGTTTTACATTTACAACAGAAAATGGATAAAAAAACGCTTAAAATCTGCCGTAGCATATGTGGATGTCCCTCCCAGTAAAAATAATTAATGAAGATCTTCTGGATGAAGACTATACCAAAATGTCAAGGAAATAAAAGAGAGGAAAGAGCCATGTCTTGGACTTGATTTAAGTTTACATCAGTGCAGCAAAATTACTGCAAGACAGCATGGTGACTTCCCGATAAAGTTTTCGAAAACCTCCTCAGTGATTTTATTGTTAACTGCGCTAAGCAATGGAATCTACGCATAAAACCTACCACTGGGGTCAAGCTAAGCAGACTTGACCCAACAGTGTTTAAAAGAACTCAACATCTGTAGACTATGTGGATCGAAACTAATCTATTGTTTAATAACAAAACAGCTCTCAACCAAAATGTTCCCAATGCAATGAATTCCCCTGATCACTATTTTTTTTTAAACAAAACTACAGTTAAATTCCTCGCAGCCATATCTGGGTTTTCTCCCTAACCCACCACACCCGAAAATCCTGTTGAATTTGAAAAAAATAAAAATGCAAAAACCGCCAAACAAAATTGACATTTTCCTACCTTTTTAAATCCAAACACATCCCATCACCTGGCGGAGGAAGGTGTCTTTCCAAGGATTGACCGAATTGCGTTGCAAAAAATTGGGAAAGTTCTGTTATTTCTGGCGACACCACAAAGCATCATATAAATGGACTTTTGTTTCTCTAATTTTTCCTCAACTAATATATAATCTCAACGTATAATCGCAATTAATTGCAACGAAATCTAGAAGAAGAAATGGCTCGTGAAAACGCTCCCGACACACAAGGAGCGACCCAAAGCCAAGCCTCCAACTTATGGACACAAATTGAATCGCAGCCCATTGAAAATATTGTATGGGGCAGACTGTACGGAAAGCAAATTAAAGTGAAAACTTTGGGTACGAGAATTAAACATAAAATTGTTATTAAAAATTCGTCCCTTTGCGTTGGTAAAGTTATCCTTTTTGTAACCCTTGTGTTTTTTAACAGCCTCCTCTATGTCAAGATCTATGCGAGTGCTATTGTTAAGATTTTTGTTTCTTTTCTCTTTGCAGACCTGTGCAATGAGAAATTTGTGGTTGGTCGTGGCGAAGGCAATGATTTAGTGTTAACCACCAACGAGCTGTCGGACGAGAAGATGCTGACTCGCATGTCGAAAGTGCATTTTGAGATAAAACGCGACAATTGTGATCTCTCAAATCCAGTTTACATTCATGTGAGTAGTGTTTTGTTCTATTTATCTTTCCATATTTCGATTTCTTTTGTTTTAAATTGGGCATGCCTCGGATTGTGATCCGAATTTTGGGTTTCGGGATCGGTTCGAATGATGATCAATGGGAGGAGGCAAAAAGATTAAAGCAGGTGTTCGAGAGGATAGGGAGGGATGTTAGTGATTTAAGGATGAATGCGTAATTTGAGCATATTGCCAGGTAGTCGGAGCAACATTTCAATACTCGCGCTCTATGGGAAATTGTAACACAGCAGAGGGGTATCTTTTTTTTTAGGAAGAAAAAAGGGAAAAACCCTCTGGGCTGCGACTTAAACAGAGCAGGCAGCAAACTCGTAGTTTCACATTCACTGGGAGTTTGATTATTTTCTTTTGCTTTGGACAGTTGTTTATTTTTTCTTCTTTTTCGAACGAGCTTAGGGTATTTGTATGTGCTTTCGATTTTTTTTCTCTTCGTTATCCTCTTGTTGACATGAGCTAGCGATGAAAAACGAGTTCGAGTGGGCGATCAATTCGCAATTGATAGAAATCTCTTATTGCAGATAAGTTTATAGAGTTGAGATAGGAGCCGTTTGGAACCATTTTTGATTGGATCGGCAGTTCGATAAGTGCCTTACAGAGACCTTTCTTAGTTGAATGTAAAATAAAACTTATTCATCAGTGACTGCTCGTTGGAATTCTACGTCGTTGGGGTTCTTTGTATTTACACTATAGGTAGAGAGTGAGGTTGCTAATAACGACGAATGCGCAGGAACATTAAGCCTTGGTGATATTTGTTACAAGAGTCGATTAAGTACGTCTAAGGGCGCTCCTTCCTTGGATAGTCTTCCAAAAACACCTTGCTTCGATTCAAACACTCATCACATAATAGCGCCACATGAATGTTACATTTTAAACCAGTCCCGCAATTTCTTGAATAAACTATGTAAATTGATGCCTGTTGGATGCCTTAAAAGATTTTTTTTTTTACTTGGGTGGCACTAACTCAATCATTAGTAAACTGGCCCCAGAATAGTTGAGTTCCCTCTGCTATACTGGTGCATGTCACTCTGAGAGCAGTGTACGACTCTTCTAATTGGAACGTTGATATGCAATTTAATCTACATTTTTCTTTTCTGCCAAATCCATGTCGCTATACCTACCTATAGTGTCTAGGTAGAATTCCCTGTTAAAATCTCCTCCTCGAAAACCCGTCAACATAAAAGGGAATCAATCAAGACGACCAAGGTTGTCTACATACATCTTCTTTGCGCAGTGGAGCTTCTTAAATAGAGTCTCCTTAGCGCTCTAACTGCCTATTTGTCGATGTGCGTCCATTTTTCACAGTTCTATGCATCAAACAAATCTTAGAGCGGTGTATTCGCTCTAGTGAGTCTTCTCCCCCCGTCTTAAATAGCCCACCAGACAGGGCAACTGCTCCTTAGATATTGTTATGCTGGTTTCATCAGCCAAGTTGATTAGTTTGTTGTGTGTGAAAGCAAAATTTCCGTTATTAACTCAATTTGACAGTCCGCCGAAGTGGTTTTCACAACACCGACTATAACTAAATTTCTGTCGTAGATGGTGTGCGCTTGCCAGAACTTCTCATTGAGGAAATATCAAGACCTTTTGCTTTAGTGTGCCGCTTTCAAGCCGAATCCTAATCCAGTATGCTAGTGATATCTGTTTAATAATTTAAAACTGACTATGTCTTTGTTACAAATTCGGCCAACAAGGCAGAAAGAGTCATCTTCTCGTTCCGCGACGAATGGCAAACCATCGAAAGCTAAATTTTCTGCCCATGAAGAAGGTTCTCACTTTCACTTCAGCAACAAATCGATCAAATTATAAGACAAACAGCACAGTGAGTGGGAGAGCAAGACTAGGCCTTGGTCCATTCCGGATTTTCGGACCAACAACAAGCCTTTGTCTAGAACTCGCTCGTATTTTTCATGTCATGTAAGATTAGCATCACTGATCTGTCTGCAGTCCTCTCATAATTTTATTGAATAAAACCGCGAGCCATTAAAATCCTGTAAAGCTCAATGTTTGCTTCTCAACCTCGGTAAATACAACTCCCTGCTCTTTATATTATCATTTGATTTCTTGCGCTTTATTGATTGAGAAGGAACGTCTCCTAAGCTCATACATAAAGCCTCTATCATTGGCGCGAGTACTGAAGCTACCACCTTTTTGTATCCTTTGTTTTCTTAGTATTGACGCTCGATATTTCCGCTCTAGACTAGACTAGACATAAGCTTCGAACTCAGTACATTTCAAGCTTGGCTTTTGACCTTTACCGCCCTTTTTGTTTTGCGTTTCGAAACTCCGAAGAGAGTTTTTGCATTGCTCTACGGACTCGGTTCATTTTCCTTGCACTCTAAGTTCTTCTGTAAGTATATAACCCGTTGCAAACAGATCATTTACTAAACCATTGAACATGTTTTATTTTTTGTAGGACTTTTCCCGGAACGGAACGTATGTAAACGGTGAATTGATTGGCACAAACAAATGTCGAATCCTCCAAAATGACGACATCATATCCTTATCCCACCCAAAGTGTCGAGGTGAGCCTATAACAAAATGAGTGGCTGTTAGACGATTCTCTTTAAAAAAAAAATCCATATTCACTTCCAGCCTTTACTTTTAAAGATTCCAATCTTAATGAAGGTCAGGATCTGCCAAAGGAAATAACTTCAACATACTACATTAGTAAGAAACTCGGTTTCGGAGCATGCGGCATTGTCCGACTAGTGTACGATCGTCGTACATGCATAAATTACGCCATGAAGCATGTAATGAAGAATATGTTAGCCGAGAGTAGTAAAGTTAACAGTATTAACGATCCGGAGAGGGTAATGAACGAGGCGAAAATTATGAAATCTTTAGAGCATGTAAGTCTACAACAAACTGTTTCCTTTGTGTAAGACTCAGTGTCTTTTTTTTCTCATTTCCACCTTGCAGCCGTGTGTTATAAAGATGCATGACATTGTCGACAAACCCGACTCTGTGTACATGGTACTTGAATTTATGCAAGGCGGGGATCTTCTAAAGCGAATTACTGATAACAAACGACTACCCGATCACATTGCGAAGCTTTTTTTCTTTCAAATGTGTCATGCAGTGAAGTATCTGCATAGCAAAGGTATCACTCATCGTGATCTAAAACCAGACAACGTGCTGTTAGCTTCTAAAGACGAAATGACACTCTTGAAGGTCTCTGACTTTGGCCTCAGCAAGTTGGTGCAAAACGATTCTGTGATGAGAACTTTATGTGGTACTCCACAATATGTGGCTCCAGAGGTTTTACATACTCAAGGACGTGGTGCCTACACTCAGAAAGTGGACATTTGGAGCTTAGGTGTTGTCCTTTTCACATGGTAAGTTTATTTTTAATTTACATCGAACAATTATTGGTTATCGATTTATGTGAATTTCTTTGCAGTTTAAGTGGAACCCTACCATTCCATGAAAATTATGGGGCGCCGATCATTGATCAAATCAAGAAGGGCAAATTCAAATTTAACCACCCATCGTGGAAGACCGTGTCGCAGCGTGCTAAATCCCTCATTACTCAGATGCTCACTGTTGATCCCAATGATCGTCCATCGATTGATTGCGTTCTTCGCCACAGTTGGCTAAGGGATCAGACTGTCATCAACAAAGCATATTCACTTATGAAAATTGAACAAATGTCTGAGGGCTCGGAAGATGAAAACTTTCTGGAGCCACCACATAAACGTTCCAAACGATAGACTTCTACAACGCCTGCACATCTAGGAGTGATGTGTCGAAAGGCTTGTTGTTGTGATGTTTTTGTATATTTATTCATTTGTCATTGCCTTGCATCCATTTACATATATATATATATTTTTTTTTTCTGTATTATTTTTTGTTTTAAACCCATGCCATGTAAATGATAGCGGTAAGTTTTCTCGGTGTTATAAATTTTGTAATTGAAATAAATTAGCAACGGAGTAAAGAACATACCACGCCATTTAGTGCCATTTTGTGGAATCAACTTAGGAGTACACAACAGAAAGATATCCAAATCAAAATATGAATTGTAATTTTTTACGTTTTTTCATTGTTATCTGTCCACAAGACATGTTTGTGTTGTGAATTGTTTAAAAATGTGAATTTTAAATGAAGCGTGAAAGGCATTTTATGACAAAGCAAAGTCTCGTTAATGCATATTGCATTGTTTCTTAATTCGATGTGCCTGTGAAATGGATTTTATTTTATAATAAAAAGAATACGTTTTCGTACAAAACTTAAAAAATGCTGTTTTATATGTGTACATTGGTTAGTAGCGAGTACCTCATAGAACGGCTGGCAGCCCTAGTGAAGAAGGTATAGTGTAAAACCACTGCTCCGCGGTTCGATATAAAATTAACAACTAGTCCCCAGACTGCTATGGAGTAGATATCGCCGTCATGCATCCGGTGTGATAAAAAAACCGGATGGAAAACTCCGACGTATTCTACGGCGACCACTATAGGAAACAAAAATAACTTTATTTGGGTGCGGATTTGTTTTAAGCAGCAGACTAAAGCAAGAAGTCATGATTGTAAAACCGTCAACCAAATTGATCATGATGCGATCTACACTCTTGATCTTGTCGCAGCATGGTACGCGGTAGGATATCCCGGACGTTACAACAACGGAGAATTACGAGCACTGTGAGGAAATTGGACGTTGAACGGCTGCTATCGAAACATTGCTGATCGCGATAAGTCATATGCTATGGATCAGTGGCATCATTGCCAAGAAGTCGTGAGAAACGCTACAGTTGATGTGCACCTGATTACCCCCGCCAATTACATTAATTGTTAGTTGAACGTCCTAAAAAAAGTGCTTGCAATATCACATAACTTACAGAGTTTAAGGAACTGCTGGAACACACCGAAGAAGTAAGTATACCCCTACAAAAGCTATCCCTTGACCTTACTGGTACATTGGAAATACCGTCCTTAAAGCCGCACAGACATAGTACGCATAAACCTACGTCAAAACATGTTGAGCGGTTGTAAAAACTGCTCGGGTAAGCGACCGGTTTATTATTGACTTTTTCGCAGTACCAAAGAGAACAATTTTAAGGTTCCGAAGGTAGCCAGACTCCGTTTTTGTTGTAGAGGAAGTTATGTGTGTCATCAAAAGAAAATCTTTCAGCATCTTCAATGTGGAACAAACTTGATAACAGTGTTATCTGCAGGAAGATTTAGCCCAATTACAATGAACATCAGATTTAGTCAATAGACCTCAGACTAAAGTGGTCAGAATCGTAGCAACCGCTTCGGGCCATTATTGGCCAAATGGCACATACAGAACAGAAACCTTTCGTCGACAATCAAACTGCAATAAAATAATATGTTGCCAATCAGGTCATTTGATTTGTGGAATCAAAGGAGCACGTTTTACCTATCAAGCCAACCCTCGCTTAACATCTCGAACCAGAGATCCGGTAATTGAAGACCTGCTCGTCGGGCGCTGTGGCGTTTTCTTTCTTTCGATGTGGCTATACCAAAGTAGTTTTCATATTAAACGGTTTTAGACTGTATACACATTTTGATAC
Organism: Volucella bombylans; assembly: GCA_949129095.1. Taxonomy (NCBI): domain Eukaryota; kingdom Metazoa; phylum Arthropoda; class Insecta; order Diptera; family Syrphidae; genus Volucella; species Volucella bombylans. The sequence goes on along the minus strand of OX422141.1, from coordinate 869,463 downwards.
ATTTGATATACCGATGGCATGACCAGCGGCAGTCTCTGCCAGGACCTAAATCACGGTCCCTTGGTAGTCAGGAGCCTCTGGATTTTAGTACGGGCCTGATTTGTTGAGGTACACTCACTTGTGGGAGCGTCATGGTGGCTGTGGCTTAAAACCAAATTAAGGCTTCCCGACAGGTGTTCACGTTGAATCCATGACTCGTTGACACGGGATCTAGTATTTGACGAAAAATTTCAATATCAGCTCTTTGTCCACCATTTGGCGCCATCGATTTGAACTGCGGAATTAGCGTTTGGAGAGAATCATCGTGGTCTTTCGAGTAAGGAATTTTGTGCCCAGAACATAAAACATCATCTGTTTGCTACGATCATTCAGAATTCCATTGTTTTCGTCCAATAGCCATAATCGCTTTAAAAACGAGATGTTGGAAGAGAACGACGATGTCGATATTGACAGTTGAACTTGTTGAAGATAGTGTCATTCGTGTTAACACCAGGATCTTACTACCTTAGCACTTAACTGAAGAACTAACTTCATAACGCATCTTCTTGTTGAAATCCGGATTATCTTTGAAACAGTACCAAACTTCAAACACACACCGGGAGTTTTTACGTTATATATTATGTACGCTTAGTTTTTTGGTGTATCACGCCATCGCCTTATAGATATTGATGTTAATGATCGGTTCAGTACCCTATCATTGATCGTGGGCTTTGCTCTGGTGGGATAACTTGGTTAACCCAGTTTTTTTTATTTTCTTACTGCAGTGAATCGTATATCCGTTTTTTTAACACACGTTTATCACCACATATCACATCCCTTTTTCCTATGAATGGTGGATAGCCTGAAGTTGCCTCACCACCGGGTTTCTTACTCGGGTTGGCGTTTGTTGAGGACGGTAGCATATCATTTCAGTTTCATGCTCATTGAAGGCTCTCGCTTTTCTAAGTACTAATTCGTTCAACGTTAAGCTCTTTACTTTGTCCGCGTCGCTTAGGCGTTTTCTTGGGAAGTTGGGTATTGAATTGTGTGGCCATGACATCTTTGAAAGCGTGTACAACCAGCATGGATTCCATCGATTTGGTTGGCTGCTCGACCGTTTGAAGTTGCTAAATAGATCCTTTGTTCTTCTTGACACAGTATTCTATACGAGTTCTGAGCTGTTTCTTTAGTATAGGTAGTAGTATTGAAGTGCCACATTACTATTTTGACTGGAAACCGACTTCATATGCTCCACTAGAGGTTCGAGAGAGTTCGGTCTTGGGAGAGGCTGTAGGCCGAGACCAGAGGTCAGATTAGTCCTCAAAGATGTGCGCTGTCCTGATTCCATCAAGGGAATTCTTTCTCTGAATATATGATACCTTTCAGCCAGTTATGTTAATTCCTTTTTCTTAAATGTGAAGATGAACAACTGGTTCATCCGACAACCGTTTGATTCTGTATTCCACATTCCGACATTGCTAATTTGGCTTAAGCCGGACCCTAATATGAAATACTATACGTTCACATTGCCTTGGCTAAGTTTCGAATTTTGTTGGCTTCTCCTTCTTAATTTATCGGTGAAAACTAATTTTCAAAGAATTTAAGAGCTCTCAAAATCACTGCTCTATGCTACAACTATCAAAAAGCTAAAATTAAAATAAAAAAATCTGTCAACCATGAACAGCTTATTTTACAAATGTATTCGAAATTTCTCACTGAATTCGGCAAAATCCCAAAAGTTGAAGGTCACCGTCTGTGGAGCATCTGGCAATATTGGCCGAATAGTATCGTATTGCCTCAAGACTTCGCCTCATGATTTACATTTGAGTTTGTTTGATACTTCTACTGAAATCAAACATTTCGCTGACCAGCTCAACTTAATTGGTACTTCAAACACGCTGGAAGAACATGTTGGCCCATTAAAACTTCGGAACTCTTTAAAGGTAGGCTCACTTTTTAAATCTGTTATTCTGAAAAGCGACTAATCCAAATTAACTGGCTTTTCTGTGTAGAATTCCGATATAGTTGCGGTTTTAGCAAAATCCAAGACAAATTTGAACAAGAGCCATACTGACGACTCGTTCGAAATGAATTTCCCAATTGTTTCCAACATTGCTCGATGTTGCATGGAAATTTGCCCAGAGGTAACGCAAAATGGCATCTCTTCGAAAATATTCAAAATTATGGGTTTTATTTGTTGTAGTCAATTTTGGCAGTCGCAACACACCCTCTGAACTCCATAATTCCTGGCATCAATGAATTGTTCTCCCTGCAGGGCTACCAACATTCTCACAAAATTCTAGGAATCACAAGCATGGATTCGATTCAGGCTGGTATGGTATATGCAGATGTTCTCAAAATCGATCCAGCCGATGTTTTTATACCACTTACTGGCGGAACTACAAGTAAGAAATTACTGTTTAAATTTGAGTTGTGCTTTAGGACTTCTGTTTCAGGTGAGACGATAGCTCCGATATTCTCTCAAGCTGCTGTTTCGGAAGAAGATACACCCAAAGAACTCTCGCTCACTATGTCGGAGCAGCTCCATAATCAATTTTTAATTAAAAAAAAACAAGCCGAGACTGCTGAGTTCGCAACAGGTTTTGCTATTGCTCAATTTTTAGAGTCCATCATTCGAGCACTTAAGGGCGAGTCTGACGTTGTGGAGACAGCATATGTGGCAGCTCCCGAGGAAGCACCATCGCGGTATATGATTTCGTTAGTAGATCTAGATCAGCATGGTATCGAAACTGTTTACGGACCACCAAAGACAATTAATCGTTTCGAAAAGAAACTCTTGTATCCTGCCTTGTTAAACTTGCAGCGTGATATCAATTTAGCTGAGCAGCATGCACAAGGATTGATAAGAGCTGGCGTTCAATTAAGAATGTGGAAATGAGTTCTTTCTGAAATTTTAATTTTTTTAAATGTATTTCTATTCGTTTTATAAGAGTTTATTCTTAAAATAAAATTTTGCCAATCTCTATAAAGTTCTTGTGTGAGCTTTGTTATGAACCCGTTTTGTTGCCTTGCCAGTATTATCCTTGTGGTCTTAGAAACCCACATTAACTCGTGCGTGAATGACGATTTTTCAATTGTGATGTTTATGACTAGTTGGGAAAAGCATAATCTGTACATAGATAGATCCCATTTGCGAAAACGCACTCGGGCGGAGTCAACTTGTTGATGTCTATGACCACACAACGTCCAACCGGACTCTGATCATATCATTTATCATATCCATAAGAAAGGCGACTATATAAACTGCGCTAACTACAGATGCACCAATCTCCTTAAGATCCTGTCTACCTGACACGAGTTGTACAGAAGTCGGTAACGACTTAGCGAGACCCTTGCCAATCGCTGTTTCTTTGGGCTACGAAAGTAATGGAGTAGTAAGGCCCTATTCCGAAAAACTAAGGCTTTGATCATCTCAGTCCTACTTTGTGTCGATGAAGCATGGGCTCTATCGAAAACTAATCAAGATATCCTCAGTCGTTTCGAGAAGAATTCTTCGAAAAATATTCGGTCCCGCTGGCGTTGACGGGCTTTGGAGGAGAAGATTCAGAAGACCTTTCCGAATGAAACTGGAAACTGTCAAATCGTTGATGAAATTGTTGAAAATTGTGCAAAAGAGCTACCCAATTGGCATGATGATAACACTGAATATCGATATATCATTTCCTCATTGCCGCCCCCACCACAAACCGATGAAGATTGGGCATCATCTTCATCATCGCGATCGTCCGCATCCTCCGTGATCGGAGACTCATCGTCGTCCAGCGATGGTGGTGGTAAAATGCAATCGAGCAGCAGTCTCAGTTGGACTAGAGGATCGTAAAAGCCGAAGGTAGGTAGGTAGGTAAGAGTGGCTTTTAGAAACACCAACTAATTTAGGACTATTAGCCCGTTGTGATGCCATGTGGATCTATGATCCTCTTACTAACGAAACCAGTTTGAACGCAGGATACTGTTTACGTCTATATTCTTTAGATCGTTTAGGTCACAGTAGAAGAAAGCTCCTCGACATGTACAGAGTAGGTGAAGGATTGTCTCCTCTTCCTCCTCGTCCATGCAGCTTCTACAGGAATCGTTTGTAAGGCGGAGGTGGTGGAAATAGCGATAGAACAGAGTGAAACACAAGACATTACGTCGGTGTTCAAGGGTGTCCATTGTTTGAGTGATATTAGTATCACCTATGAGTTTTATCGCACGATTTTGGATCCTATCTATCAAGTGCAAAGAGGTCTTAGGGGCACCTGAACAGATGTGGGCGTTGTACTGCAGTTTTGGGTGGATAAACGCCTTATATATTGAAACCAGATCAGAGGGATTGAAGTATTTCTTACATCGCTTGAGAAAACCTAGACATTTCGTAGCATTTTTGACGACTTCGAATATGTGATCACTCCAACATAAATGGAAAGTTTATCGGTTTCGACGATGCAAGTTCCATTCATGGATAATGGCTGGGTGTTTAAATTTCGCTTTAACAACAGTACACAGCATTGTGTTTTAGAAGCATTAAATTCTACTCTGTTACTGGTTCCCCAATTAGATATGCTGTTAATATCATAATTTAATGAGCTTAACATACGCTGACGTTCCCGTTCTACAGCCGAAGGGCATTGACGTGAGTCAGGGAATGAATATGAAAAGCAGAGAGTACTGTCGTCAGCAAAGGAATATATTGGATTAGAAGTAGCAGAAGAGATCGTTGATGAAAATTAAAAAGAGTTTCGGAGACAGAACAGAGCCCTGTGGCACACCAGCATTTATTTTGTGAATATCAGAGTTGAAACCATCCAAGACAACTTGAATTGAACGTTCCGAAAAGTAATTTCTAATCCATTGGAGAAGAGAGTCGTCGATCCCAAATGCGCGCATTTTCGACAAGAGAGCCTGATGCCAAACTCTGTCAAATTCCTTAGAAATATTAAGTGCAACTATCTTGCTTTCGCCAGATTGATGTACGCTTTGGTTCCACTTTTCAGTGAGACATGCCATCAAATCACCAGTGGACCTGTTGCTACGAAAACCATATTGCCGGTCATTGAAAAGTTTTCGTGTTTCGAGATATTTCATGAGCTGACGAATGTACAGCGTTTCCATGACCTTTGAAAGAAAGGACGTAAGTGCAATGGGTCTGTAGGAGGAGAGAGATGATTCGCATTTTTTAGGGACGGGCTGGACAAATGCTGTTTTCCATCTGCTCGGGAAGAGTCCTAAAGAGTAGGATTGATGAAAAATCTTACGCAGTGGTTTTGCCAGCGTGGAAGAACACCTCTTCAGAAGAGATATACCATCTGGACCAGCGGATTTATGTATGTTGAAGATTCGATGCGCTCAAGTGTAGACGGAGACAAAGCACAATCTGGGAGTGCTGAACTTGCCGCAAAGTGTGCAGCAAGCAGATTGGCCTTGTCTAAAGAGCTGACAGCTGGAATGTCATTGTGAATGAGCGTTGGGATGGAGGATGAGGCAGAGTTTCTGATGTTGAGGATGAGGATGAGGCAGAGTTGACAAACGATCAACAGCTTTTACTACCTTTGGGACGTTGTAGTATTTTTTTTGCCTCAACTTTTGGTCGTACTGAAATTTCACACGCTTAAGAAAGACGTTGCAGTCATTCCTGGCTCGTTTAAACTTTTTTCGGTTTTCCTCGATCGGTTTGGTCTTGAAGGACCGAAAAAACATTTCTCTAACCCTGATAACCTCTTTACAGCTTGAATCGTACCATGCCTTTTCTTTTGGTTTGATGCTCTTCATCCGATGAGGGATAAAGGATCTCATTCCAAACCGAATGGTGTTTGTGATCATATCTGCAGCGGCATCCACGTCGTTATCGAAGAAAAATAATAAAGACCAGCTAAAATTCCTAAAGAAGCTGTTAAGACCGCTCCAGTTGGCTGTCTCGTATTGCCATAAGGTTCTTTCAGGATTTTTTTTTTTTTTTTTTTGTAAACTGAACTCTTGATTTCCACTTCAGTTAAATAGCAAAACAATTTGTTTATAAGTTGAATATTTTATTGAATATATTTAAAACACAAATTGGATTAACATATATTAATGGATTAAGTATATAAGTTGCCTTGCACTTGAATTTTTACCATCAAATTTCCCTACATACCAGGTGATTAGAGGGAAAAAAATCTTTTAAATTCCACTTACGTATTATTTACGTAAATTGAATTGAATTGAAATAGTAAATTTCTCAATATCCACTCCATAAAAATGGATGTACTCGTAGTACATCAAAATGTAAATTTAAATTAATTTGTTAGGTTTTTTGTTTTTGTTTTTGTTTCATTACAACCTCTACACTTTGCACTAAAATAATGTATCATTTTCCTTTATTATTCATTTCGATTATAATTAGTAATTTTTAACTCTTAAATTTATAATTTATAGATGCCATGTTTTTTGTAGTTTCAATATTGTTGTGTTCTTTATTTGTTATAGTTTATTTCTGAATAATTTATATAATTTTATTTTGTTTTTCAATTTTCATCTCTTCGGTTGCAGTTTGTTTATATTAATTTTTTTTTTTTACTTAAACTCAAAAGGGGTTCAAACATTTTTGTGAAAACATAAACTAATTTATTGATAATGCTAAAAATAAAACTAGTCTTCTCGTGTTGATAATAAAATAATTAATAATTGGAAAACTTCATTAGCTCTATGCAAAGTATAGCTTGTACAAATTTTAACATTTCCCATAGACTGCAACTACGGATGTTAATTGTGTTTTGTTTTTCCGTTCGCCTTTACGGTTATTTTATTCTCATTATACTTTTCTTTTCTTTTCAATGAATTTCCTTTTGTTTGTTTTGGTTCAGAGAATTATTTTATATACTTGCTACATTGAAATGTTTAGCATATTAATTTTTAGTTTTAGTTTTAGTTTTAGTTGGTTTTGCTTTTATTGTTTTAAAACTAGTTACATAAATAACTAACAATTTAAAATATAAATCTCTTTAGACCATTTTTGTTTGTTTTTTTTTTCTTTTGTTTTTCCTATGCTTTTTTGTTTGATTATATGTTTTGTGGGGTTAAAATGTACTCCTGCAAGGGAGGTGCATAACCCTTGTAAGTTTTTTTTTTTACAATAACAATGTTAAAATGGATAGAAAAGAGAATAAATGTGAAAGCCACTAGTAGATTGGTAATTGTTATCAAGTTTTGTTTGTTTTTTTTTTTTTTTGGTTTTCCATTATTTTATATTTTGACGCACACACATATTGAATATATATTTTATACCAGTTATTTATGTATTTAGTTCAAAGGTTATTAATTTTATTTCTTCATTGATTATTAAAGGTTTTTTTGTTTTTTTATTTTTTAATTTAGTTTTATAAAGGAACTCTGAGAGATGGTGTTTTCGTTGCTATAAATTCTATGCCAAGGGTTACAAGTGCGGGGGAGGTGAATATCGCACGTTTTATTCGTATTGGGTTTTACATATTTTTTTCAATATCAAAGACATTTTAGGATTCGAGTGTTTTTTAAATTCTAATGGAAGGCATGCCTTTGGGGAAAATTAAAGTTCGCTATTCTCCGATTCTTGCTAATGTGGTTAAGTAACAACATCTTCCTAAACTCTAGAAGTAATTGTTAATTCATCAAAGGCTTTTGATACAATATTGGTAACTAAACTCTTTCTGTGTTTCTTTTTCTTACTTTCCGTCGAATTTTAGCACAAATCAAAGCTGAGTTAGAATCAGATAATTTGTCGGTTTTAATTGCTCAGGGCTTCAATCCCGTGAAATTTCAGAAGCATCTGTTATCGTTGGAAACAAATGGATCATTCGCTCCCGACCTGATAAAGATGATAGCAATATTTTGTATGAGTGGAAGTAGATTAAGAAGATAAGGAACACAACAGCAGAGACCATACAATTAAAGATAAAATGGATGCTGACAAAAGTCCCAAGGTTATAACACTCCCACCCAAGGATTGCATCTGCTTTTCCATGGGTCACAATAATGATGTGGAATGTTGGCAATATTCCTCGGGTTGCTATGCTAGACCTACCTTCTACGATGCTATCCCTAGAGTTTCTCAAGGACCAGCTCCTGAGAAGCATGGTAAAGCTACGAAATATTACCTACTTCTTGAATCGCAGATCATAAACAATGGACACAACGACAAATATCTCAAAGAGATTCGCGCTATGATTAACATCTATCTTGATGCTGCTTTGACTACTCAATTTGGATAGTCGGATGCTGAGAAATTGGTTTATATAATGATGAAGAAGTAAGATGTAATAGTAGTCATGAAAAGAGTAGTTGTCCGTCGTTAATATTTCTATTCTGCACTATTGTTTAAGTGCTAAAGGTCACATTTGGCCTTGTATCAACCGCAAACATACTCGCACAAGCGAAATTATTTGGAATACGCCTAAAATGAATTTGTAACAATTTACCTGAAGGTTTAGAAGCTCTTTCTGACAAATGCGTTGCATGTGTTTTGAGCTGATTATTTGTACAAATTGAAAACGGAAAATTGCGAATCAGATTGAACTTCTACTATTTAAAGGGAAAATTCGATATGTTCGTACACAATGAACTTCTAAAATGAACCTCTCAGCAATATTGAAGAGAAAGTTGCATCACTTTGTTTCAATTAACCAAAACAATATAAAAATGTACACCAAACTCGATCAGCACTGTTCTTATATTAAAAATTATCTATGGCAACTCAAAATCTTATAAATGAATTAAGAAGCCTTTTTAAGCAAGAAATTCAAGTCTAATTGTAATCGTGATGTTCTCGACTGGATACAAACTCTGATGTTTGAATGAAGAATTTTTAGTTTCCTGACAAGACTTGCTAGCGCTAATGAAATTTGTGCAGACATTGTAATAGGGATTGAAGAATTTCGAAATGGAAGGCACTGCAAATGATTGTTTATTTTCGCAATGTAACGTTACCTGACATGAAGTGTCTGTAGCCCAAAGGTTCAGAGTAGTGTGAACTTTGCCCTTGGAATTATGAGCGCAAAGATAATTAATTATGTGTAATTCACAGCATCAACCATGCATAACCAACTAAAGTGTTGTGTTGCACGATTTGATTGTGAACTGAAAAACCAGTCAGAAAACTGTGAATAGACATCAAACTGAAGCCAATCTACCCACAACGAAATCATTACCTATGCGATAAAGACAACTGTTAGCTGATTAAATTGCTGAAGATTGTCTTGCACTAAGTTTCCTATGGGCTTCGACGCAGGAGAAACGGATTTTTTTAATTCAGTTGAGTTATCACATGTGATCAAATGGAATATAGACAATCATTTAGTGGAGAGGTGCTTTCACTTCAGCGAGTTTTAAGGATTGCGCGGAAATCGCTTGTATAACGAATATCAAGTGGAGCATAACACTGTGAACTCAGACAACTGTTTTGGAAGATATCTATTGCTTGCAATTTAGAACTTAAATTGCAGATCAAAATCATAAATGAAAAAAGTGTACAACACTGCAACGATTGTGTTTCGGTACTCATTTCAATAGCAAATACACAAATATTGCAATCACACAGCTCTTTTCGTTTATGAACTTGACCATCTACCGGTCTCGGAAATTGTTGTAAATTTAAATACGGATTTGGATCGTGCATTGGCACTCAAGCACCTTTTGAATTTGTTGTCTGCATCTTCGGTTGCTTTCTAATCTTGTGTAAGTCATGGCTTGTTTTGCAAAGGTCTACCGATTGAATGTGGTAATTGGAAAGCTATCTAATTACTTGAGAACTTTGCTTAATCTGTGTATTAAATCGAAGTCCAGTACAAGCACTGCCACAACTTGAAAAAGTGTTCACCTATAAATTCATACTCCTGTTTCGTTTGAGGTGTACATATGTATTATATTAAACCTCCCTTTGAAATGTAAAAGACTTTGGAGGAACTTTTCCGATCAAAATTCCTTCAAATTTCGATTGATTTGGTCAAATTTCAGAAGATACCCCTCATCCAATCTCATAAGACCGCACTTACCCTTGGCATGGCCGAGCATTCGCATGTTAAAAAATGAATTGTTAAAAAATATATATAAAATTGTTCGTAGGTGCAAGGAAGAATTGTTCAACCAAGGTCTACATCTAAAGTCTACTTCGATGCACGTATTTGATTGATTTGGTTCGTTTCTTCTCTCAGATTTCACTTTAAAAAAAAAATACTTCAAAAAGAAAACAAACAAAAAGAAACTAAAATTCAAAAAAAAAAAATGTTAATAATCTAAGAAAGGTTTCCCGTTCGTTTTGTTACTGTTCACCGGTAAATTAACGATCAACGATATTACTAAGTTTTGTTTTGTTGTTGTTACTCCTTTCGTCATGTAAACCTTTTTTTTTTCCTCGGGCAATTAAAAGACAGTTTGAACTGCCAAAAGCGACCGGCAAGTTTCAATTCACTTTTTAGTCATGATCTTCAGATATTCTAAAGCATTTTGCGCTGCATGTCGTTGCGCATCGGCTTGTGTCGGTCCTGAACCATGGCAAACAGCGACTGGAAGAGTAGACAATTGAACCAGACATTGGCATTGGTTTGTGATAGTTTTCTCTTCAATGTCAACGTAAGTGACTTCGAATTGATTTTCCTGAGCGATATCGCCAAGTAGTTGGATGTGAACGAGCGATGGCGACTTCAGGCATGTTTTCTGAAATAAGATCGTAAATATATAAATATAAATTAGAAGGCAAATCTGTGTTAGAGTTGTATCTGGTGAAATGCTTTTGTTTGCTGAACTGCATTGATTTCTTCTATTATCTCAACTTATATACAAATTCTGATCCACTAAGACTATAGACAACGGAAAGTTCTGCGACATCTCGGGCAAACAATATTCTAAAAAGGGCGGAAGTTCACAAGATTTTATGGCTAACAAATACCTCACAACAAGGCAGGCACCTAAATTTGAAGATCGCATTATTTCGGTTTGAGGAGAAGTTGATTGGTCGCCAAGGTCATGCGTTTTGACACTTTTAGACTTCTTTCTGTGGGGTTATTTGAAGAGTAAGGTCTATGTCAATAACCCAGCGACAAAGGGATTAATCAAACGAACTAACTGCAGACAGAACCGCCAACAAATTAAAAACTCGCTGATCGATGTTAGACATACCATCAGTACCCGGAACGTGCTCATTTTTTGTGATGCGACTGTAGATTCTGACCATTTTCTAATCGTCGCTCTGTGTGCAAACATTTTAAGGGTACTATTAACCCTTGAGCGCGCGCTAATTAAAAAAAAAAAAAAACGAAGACATTCCAATATATTGTAAACCAAATAAAAACGTCACTGGCCCTTAACAAACGCCAACGGACTTTAGATCCGTTTCATCAAGGAAATGACAATTTTGGGCTACCAATCTACCCCGAATATTGGAACAATGAAGTGTGTACTCACACAGCACAAAGCAAACGAAAAGTAGTGCCTAAAGGAGGGAAGAAAAAGAAAATTCTCCAGAAAACGGAAAGTGCCCACGTATGGTCGTAACTCATGAAAATCAAAAAGTACCCGACACACTCGGAGTTTCTGGAGAAAACAGATTGGCGGTACAGTAGGGATTCTTTGTCTGGGAATATGCGATCTTGTATGGAAGTCGCCTTTAAAGCAATCCCCATTGACTGCAAGGCACTTGTGCCACCGTTTTACCCTCAGTGCAATCAGTGATTTTTCCATTATCTCGTCGTACGCGTCGTACGAAGCGGTATTTTGAGTTGCTTGAATAGGAAAAAGTCACTCGGTGCCAAATCAGGTAAATTTTGTGGCTGTTGGATAGTAGCTACTTAGTGTGAGGTGGGTTTTATCGTGATGCATACTCCACCAATTGTCGTTGGACAATTGAGACCTTTCTTTGCGAATTGTTTCACGCAATCGTCTCGTAATATTCCTCCTTGACAGTCAGGCCTTCAGGAAGAAATTAATAATGCACAATACAATTGTAATCCATGAAAACAGTGAGCATCATCCTCTATTTTGACTGAAATCGATGTGATTTCTTCGGCCTTGACTCATTGAGAGCACGCCATTAACTCGCTTGATGTGTGATTTGCGTTTTGTACTTATAAACCCACGTCTCGTCACTAGGAATGATACGTTAGATTAATGTTTGATCGAAATAAGCCTTCGGAAAGCATGCCATTTTCAATAACGACACGCTGTATTTTTTTTTGCAGGAAATTCAAGTCCTTCAGCACCAGCTTTCCAGTGAGAAGTTGTGGTTTACGAACAGTCAATTTGTGTCAATTTCATCAACGTGTTCCTCAGGCGTTGATGTCGGTGGTCTGCCAGAACGGTCGTCATCGTCGTTCGGCGGCTTCAAGATCACATTTGGAGCTTATTCGCCAATCGGAAACCTTTGTTTTCTTTCGAGCAATGTTGTCGAAACATTTTTTAACATTTCCAATTTGATGGGAGCCCAGAGTGGCACGAGCATAATAAAAAACAAAATAGGACAACTTAAAATCGGTCAAACGAGTGCGCGAGAGCAAAGTTTAGAATATCCTCTCTGTATAGTATGTCATCATCTGCAAGAAAAGTGGTTCTGCCTTGCAAGGCAGAATCTGGGGATCCGTCTGACCCTTTTGCATTTCACTCATCTGCACCGAGGGTTTTTCCTTGCCAAATCGACCTTATGTCACATTTTCACGTTTTCAAATCTTTTAAAGCCGCATATGACCGCATTCATCATTTAGAATTCTAAAGACTCTGATTGAAAACTTCGGGCGCTTCGAAGTCATTAATGATGTCAGAAAACTATTTCGACAAAGTGACACACTATCATGTGATTTCTACGACGTACTTAAAAGAATTTCGCGAAACTCACATGCCAACATTCGATGTTAATAAAGGCTCCTCCGTAATCTGCAATTCTATGTACAATACAAACCTGATAACAACTTCTGTCGCCATCAGCAAATTTTTATCTACGCAACCTTAACGTCCTTCACAATTTCTAACCTTCAAACTTTCATCAATATACAACTCACCTGCAACTTAATTAGCTTCTCTCCAGCTGCATTCTTCAGCGACTTATGAAATTGTGATACCTTATGACTGTGCTGACTGGTTATTGTGGGCACTTGCATGTCTTTCAAATCACCATAGTAATTTGAGAAATTACGATTCTGCAATAAAACCAAAAAGAACAAAACACACAAACGTCCAAATTAACAAACAGAATATACGCATAATCACAAAAAGGAATAAAAAAAATAAAAAAAATAAATAAATGGCAAATCTAAGACACATTTGTGTGCCTGCTTTGAGGTAGAAATCACGTCAAACGCCCACAATAACTATTTGCTGCACCATTATGTCATCTACCAATGACTAGGTAAAACAAAAATAATGTGAACCAACAACTAACAACACGCAGGCAAACAAAAGCTTAAGGAACAGAGTGAGAACTTACGTCATCGTCCAGTCCACTGCGGAATCCATCACTGACTGGTGCATTATCCAGCGGATTTTCCTGCAGCCGTGTCCACATTTTATTTGCAGCAAATCGCTTGGCGATTTTTTTGCTCTTCCCCTTGCCAATTTCACGGAAATTCAATATCGTGCAAGCGATCGTAAAGAGACGCTCATGTGGCAAGCCCACCTCCATCTCTGTTTCGTAGGTTGGTGGAGGCCACCGACGAGACATGCACATCTCTTGCAGCCATCCGATAGGGTTGCCCATAACCTTTTCAGTATATGAACCGTTTGTACTAAGAAAAACCGACAGTGTAAGGTAAAATCTATAATAGAATGAGAATTATCTTCTCTACTTACTCTCCTCCGCCAACGCAATTTGAATTAGCATTATGATCATTCGCATTGCCAGACGTTCCAGATGAATTCGCTGTTTGACTTTCTGGTAACTGCACACCGGTTAGTTTATCAATCAGTGCTCGAGCAGCAGAATGTTTGGCTTCCTTCTTAGAGCGTCCAGCACCCATTGCAGTGAAGGGGACTTCCTTATCGTTGAATGAAACTCGGTAGCGAAAAGTTGGCTCATGAATTGCGCCCTCCATTTGGATGAGCTCGTAACTTGGAGTAATTCCCCGTCGGCTCAGGAGTTCTTGCAGAATGGACACCGGCGTTTTCATTGCCAAATTACCAGATTCATGCTTTAAAAAAGAGAAAGAATGATGATGTGATGTATGGCTGATTAATTCAATTTGTGAAAATGTCTCGAGAGTTCTTACCAATTTCAGGGACTCCTCGATGGCCAGCTTATCGAGGCCGATAACTATGTCAGCGGTCTTGTCCTTCTTAGATCTTGAAGCATGTTGCTGCTGTTGTTGTTGCTGTGGATTATGTTGGGGCTGCTGCTGCTGCTGCTGGACCATCTGTTGAGGGACTTGATTCATTTTCACCGCATCGCCAGATCCTTTGCGAGGTTGAGCTGTCCCATTATGATATTGACGACGTGGGGCATATCCACCTAATTTTTGTTGTTCATGTTCACAGTTTGCCATTACTTTGATTTCTTCTGCCGCAAAGGAAAAATCAATAAAGTTTCGACAAGAGTGAATCGATAATTTGCTGGCAGCTAGCGAAAAAATGTTTGACTCTTTTAATTTGGACTTGTTTTTCAACGAACAATTTTCTTTTAATATTTGGCAGGTGTTTGTTTTTTTCTATTTAACTTTAGGGCAAGCACCAATTAACTTGTAAGGTCTCTAGCAGACCCCTCGATTCAAAAAATTTTACCAGTTCCGCGAAAATTTGCGACTTTATTTGACGTTTGGTAATTAAAGTCTGAAGATGTTCACAAGGTGAAAAATGAGTAGAGAGCAGAATGTCACTTTGATCGTTGATATAATATTTCTCCCTTGAAGGTGGAAGTACAATCCAATTTTTCAATGTAAAAAAAAACCCGTAAACATATTTTGAAAATTAAAAGAAAGAAAGAAGGTGCGTTGGGTTGAGTGAATAATTTCCCCTGTCTCATATCGGCTGAGGATTTTGACAAGGAAAATAATAATAAAAATAATAATGCTAATGTCCTTTGTACACATCGTGCGTGCATAATGCCAATTATGGGTTTTTTCAGTTCATTCTACTCCTCCACAATCACAAAGTATCTTTGGTTTGGAGAGTTAATATGCATTTGCTGTTATGCTCGCTATTTCCAAAGTCTGCCATTTCAAGCAGAATCAAAATCACTCTAAGAAACGACGGCTCGAAAGTATGGACGTCAACGAAGGCGAATGGAGATATTCTTAATCGTTTTGAAACGCAAGCTTCTTCGAATTATTGTTGATTCTGGTTGCAATGACAAATTTTGGACAATTACTTATAATAACGAGCTCTTCACGCTGTAAAGTGATATTGACCTGGTTAAAAAGAAATGCGTATCAATGGCTTTAGACGGTCGACACATGTGGAGTGAATGGGAATTAGCCGGAGAGTTTTCGATTTATTCGGAGGTTCAATGCAGTAGAGGAATACCTTACTTTAGGTGGCGGACATTTGGAAGAGGAGCACAACTGTCTTGTAAAGCGTCACCGGAGGCATTTAATAAAAGCCCCTATTTTTTAGAGGTACTTATTGGTTGAGACTCAGGTCTACCACAGACTGAAGTCTCATCTCAGTAAGTAAGTACGTATTTCCAATAAAATGGTGTTGTGAGTAACCGCTTAGCAATCCGACGGCTTACTAATCAAGTCAGGATAGAACATTCATTAATTTATAGTACATTTTTATTATTTTAAATGCATTGATACTTACTAGCTATACTAAAAAATCCGTAAAAATGAGCTTAATTAATTTAGCTCTTTGCTTGGCCAGAGCAACATCTATGTTTGCAAAGATAGAGATATTGATCTAGCCAGATCCCAAGGTAATTGTCCACGATCGAGAACTTTCGCCAATTCTTTCTGGCATCTCTAGATGACATTTAACTTTATCGAAGTCACGTAGCAAAAGCATATTAATTACCTCAGTCTTTGGACCTGATCTGCACGCGAACAAGTCGTCAGCGTACGCTATGTGTAGGTGTTGAATAGGATCGGTGCATTAATCGCCTTTCTTAGCTATGAACTGTCTGCTGGTGAGCATATTAAAAAGAATGCAGTCCAATAGTTTACTTATGCCCAGCCCGCTCAACTTGAAGAAGAGTCTCTCTAACCATACATTATCAAAAGCCTTCTCAAAGTCAATCAAGTATGAACCCGTGGACATTGGACATCGGATGCCAGTTTAGACGCGGAATGTCAGATATTATATCCCGCCTTGAAGCCGAATTGATTGTCAGGAACTATATTTCGAATACCTTGCTGATATTCTGGAGGAGACTTATTGAAGATTCCCCGGATAGGACGTGTCTTTATTCGTTTTGGGAATGGAATGCACGATCTCTGTTTTAAAATGCGATAGATAATGTGGATTATGCATTGCATTATTAAAGTGGGAAATGTTGAAGGACAATCTTCGGTACACCATTGGTTACCACTGATTTCTTATTTCTAAATGACTTAAAGATTATTAGGAGGTAGTCCGGCTCGTCGGTGATGACATGATTTCCCATATTTTTGTCATTGAACTCAGAGTTGGATATTTCATTCGTGCATTCGTCTAGATGGAAGATTATTATAAAATTGGTTTCTCTAATAATAACAGCAAAAAAAACATAGAACATAGAAATACAGTTTGAATGCGGGAAATCATATAAATCTATTGTGTCTCCGCCTTCAGGTTAATCAACTAAATTGGGTATTTTCTCTTAGATCTTTGAAAGGTTATTTTATGAATTAAATTTTCAGAAATTTTGTCTGAATTAATTCTAAAAGTGAAGATCCTCCATATTCATTGGCTTCCTTTCCCAAATTACTTAGCAAAACCATTCTAAAACCTTGAAAATTAATTTTCCAAAATCGACATTCCCACGCTCTCTTAAAATCAAATTTCCCCAAGAGAACCTACATACATCCAAAGCCACTCAACATTTTCACTCAAAAACATCGAACACTTGAATAAAACCACCTTTCGTCGACAAATCGCCATCGTTCGATGAACACTGCGCAGTCAGCTGTGTTCAAGTGCAGTTCAGTTCATATTCGTCAATCAGCTGCCAGCTGAACTTTATTTTTCCCTTTTTTCAATCAGCTTGCCAAAAATACACACAACGTTCTAATTGCTATTTAAATTCACTCGCCAATTGTGCATTGTCTCCCCATTTCGAGTTTTTGTTTTCGTCTGCCTTGCACCCCATAATTCGCGTTCGTTCGCTTGCAATTCTCCGGTCTCGAATTTTCACTATTAGTACTCCAACAAATGTTTCGCAGTGCAAAGTGAATTTAGAAAAAAATAAATAAGAAATCCCAAAATCAAATCAAGTAAATAAATGAACTGTTATCTCGAAAGAAGCAAAACGAAAACGAAAAAAAAATCGAAAAGAATCGAAATCGCTAATCCCCTGATTGAGTTGTTTTTGTTGTTTTCCAAGTCTTTTAGCGAATAACAAAGGAAAAGGCAATTAAAGAGAGAGAGAGAAAGATCAATTTTCTTCTTAGTGGGAGAAAAGGTGGTGCGAAAAGTGATGGAAAAGTGCAAAAATAGAAGAAAAATCCAAGTTTCCCGATAGGGTGGATACCTGCAGTGACATTTTATTAATTTTTTTTTTTCAAATTTACCAAGTTTCTTAGAGTTTGCCGCAGACAGAAGGCAGTGTGAAGTGAAGAAGAAATAAAAAAAAAAGGAAAATCCCTTCCTAATCGATTCGGCTTCGTTTTCCCCGGGGAACGTCCGAAAAGTGACCACAAAAACATAGTTTTACATAATCCAGTGCTTGTTGTTGTTATTATTTTGGCAGTTGCGCTATCTGTCATCTGTCACTTGTCATTTGCCAGCAGTTATCGGTGCGCACCAATGCAGGTTGAGGAACTACAGAGTCGATGTTAACACAAATTGGACGCCACAGAATTTCAAACACAAAAAAAGTGGATTACGATAGAGAGGAAGAGGTAAATAACGGAGTCATTATGAATTGTTTATATATACTTTTTGCTGCCAAACATTTTTCATTCAGAAATGAAGAGAGAAAACAGAAAGCAACCGTTAATATTTGCAATCAACCTAAAGAAGGGTTGTGTTCAATGTTCCCAGTTCACAGTTCCCTGTTCCACGAGATTCTATCGATTATTTTCCCTTTTTTCTACCGGTGTTTTGTTGTTCTCATTGTTGTTGTTGCTTTTTTGGACTCTTTCTGCTCTGTTTGTTCTCTCCCTTTTTTGTTTGAGTTTATCTTCGTTTGAAGGGCATATTTGTTGTCTGTTCCTGCACGTTGGGTACACAACACACATTATTTTTGTTGTTTTTCCGTGTTTTTTGCGAGATTCTTGTAATTGATTACGTTCCTCTTTGGCCGATACTTTTTGTTCTTTACCTTTCCCTTTTCCAAGGAACAAGTGGATGGGAAATACGATGATGGTATGGAGCAGGTGGAGGATTCGATCCAAAGAAACGGGGACGTTAAGTTATGTAATTATTATTATTTTTTTTATTATTTTTCCTTTGCTGACATATGGCGAAAAGTGAAGGGGCTTTCGAGGAGAAGTACTCGTGTAATCGTGTCCACTTGAGGCCCACTTGGGCCTGCCTATGTTTTGTAATAATTCTTTGACGTCCAGTTCTGTTGTGGCGAACGTCACTCGGTTGGAACGGTAGCAAGTATTTTTTGTGGTTTTTTTTTTTTATTGTTCTGATGCTTTTGCTCATGCTTGTTGGTACATTTATGCAGCGAGAATTAACCCTTAAACACGTAGACTGTCAACTGTCAGTTTCTACCCTAAATAAGACGCATTTTCATTTTTTTTGATAAGGGTTCTAGTTTTTGTGATATGGGTTGAAGGGTTTCACCGACAGAACTGAGTCTAATCTTGCCAGAGGGTATAGGTTTTTATGTCACCTTGGAATCGCGTAGGAAATGTATTGAGATAGAGGTAAGTTTGCGGAATGTCAATCAACACTTTCAGAGCATAAAATCAATATCTTGGCTCCAAGTTATGGCACCTATGCGAATTATGCCATAGGTAGACCGGGCTAATGCAGACAGAAAAAGGTATGGCAAATCATCTTCTGATAGATGTTAGTGCATTTTAAAAACTGAAGGGCCACTGCAGCCGAAAACTTAGTATGTGCTATTTTTTTTGAAATTGCGAACAATACATGATAAGTTACGCTTACATCTCCAGCTCTCATCAGCTGTTTTCACTTGAGGCCCACTTTCATTTGCCTACGTCACCTTTAATGTGGTCATCCTCTCTTGATCCGTCCTTTGGCGTTAGTGCCTCTTCATCTGGTCCGCTTTCGACAAGGTCCAAGGAATGATAACGGTCTTGTTTTGGCCATACGAGAAAAGGCTCTGTTACTGAATTGCCTCCTGAGCCGAAAGAAAGCGATTGGGAAGAGTAATTCTGCGCTGATGTCGTTGCTGCTTGTAACTACGGGTCAAGGTAGGCGAAGTCCTTAATAACCTCGAAGTTATTACTGTCAATGGCGATATTGTGAGCAAACCGTCAATGAAATCCGTCGTTTTGTAATGACAGCAAGCACTGTGTCCAGCCTTCGTTTATCCACAGATCTATTTGGCCGCTTCTGCCTCAATACTCACAAAAACTTCATAGACACCTCGCTATGTTTGTTCAATCTCATCAAAGTGCCTCTTGTTCGCCAGCTAG
This sequence comes from Volucella bombylans, assembly GCA_949129095.1. NCBI lineage: Eukaryota > Metazoa > Arthropoda > Insecta > Diptera > Syrphidae > Volucella > Volucella bombylans. The sequence continues at coordinate 849,808 of OX422141.1, read as the reverse complement.
TTTTGCAGAATTTTTTTCTTCCGATCTTGATGGAGTAGCGAGAATTCTTTATAGCCATCTTACATAACCTGAGGATTTTGGTAGGGATGTCAACAAAAAAAAGCATTTGTATTGTTCGTCCCTATGCACGCTGCTATATCCGTCTTTGGAGACGTCAAACAGATGGTGAGTGTCGGCCTGGAGTCCCCGGGTCTTTTAAAAGATCTGCCATGGTGTGAAAGCGCACTGGTATGGACCACCTAAATTTTCCATGAAGTGTTTGACACGCTCACATAACACTGCAGAACAGATTTTATAGGCGACGTTGAGAAGATTCATTCGTCTATAGTTAACACATTCCTTTCTTGTGGATCTGACAAACGTTGCTGAGATTCCCAGGCAGATCGTCTCCAGCTGTTGCAAATAGCCGTTATGCTTCGATATAACGGCTTTTCTATCGACTTCTTTCAGACGAGCAGTGTGGGTTCGAGCGATATAAAATAGACATCTTGGGGTTTAGTGAGATAAGATGGCTCGATCCCGTCATGCTCTACTCCAGTAGACCAGCAGGTAGTACTCGGTGGTCCAGAGTAGGATAGATACTAACTCAAGCATCACAAAGCAATCTCATATTCTAGAAACATGACAGTGACCGGAGAGATTGCAAAGCAGAGTAAGTTAACTTACCAGTGTTGTGCTTCTTTCAGTATTGAATGAAGTCAAGCTTTTTTTTTTTTTTTTTTATAATTTACGCGCGCCTAAGGGGTTGATACCCTTTTACTGTTGCCAGGGCGCGGGCGGAAAGATAGAAGGAGGAGAAAGGAAAATTGTTTTTGTAGTGGTTTGAAACTCAGGTGTGTTTGGTTTCTATGTTTGCTCTCCAGGGGTGGGAGTCCGAATAGGACGGAGAGTTTTTCTTCACTCAGAGTGATTCGAGATATAATTCCCAGTATTTTTTTCATTGCTTGAAACTCTTATAACAGCCAAATCTACGTGTCAGTGTTATGCCTTCACACGCAGAATTTTTTTGTCTGAGTTCCAATTATACAATGAAAACCTGATTTTGCCATGGGCAGGATTCGAACCTGGACCCTCCGAGTGAGAAGCGTTTGCTACTACCACTACACCACGGCCACCCCACGTATATTGTCACTACCCTTTGTCAATCGAGTGTACCTTCAACTGTTCAGTGACCAATAATCCAAAAAGCCATCAGAAAAGCCGCCTGTGATGGGTTTCATTAGATCATCTCTATGGGCAGGCACATGCAGCTAAACAAGAGGCGTATGGGGCGGCGCTGCAAGGAAAGACAAGGAAACCTAGCTGGCGTTATCAAAGCCTGAATCGAATAAGGTTAAAGACGCTGACAGCTATTAGCTAAATTACTGAAAGGAGTCAGTAATGAGGCGGTGGGGTGCATGCACCAACTTACTTGCAAGATCCATATGTTTGACAGAAAGTATGTCCAATTAATGTACCCTTACCTTTTCTTATCCGATTTTGAAGAAAGGAGACTATCTGAACTATACCAATTACAGAGTAATCAGTCTCCCCAATATCCTACATAAAATCCTATCATTCATTTGTGAAAGCCTAAAACATTCCGTTAATAGTCTGACCGGTCTATATCAGAGTACTTTTAGATTTCCATCTCTACCGCAATTTGGAAAGGTTTTTAACGGAACGAAACTGAGGAGACTGATGTCGACCTGAGTTTCGTCTCTTAGGTTGAATGAGCTGATATTTCCAGAAATCTTCATTTTAGGAGCAGGTCACGTTTATAGTGCTAGGCTTCTGACGTTTGAGAAATAATTCCCACTACTCCTTCGTCTGTTCTTATCATTCCTTTCCTAAACGTCACGATCATCTTAGACCTGTTGAAGTTCTGGTTCTTGGTGGTCCACCATTGGCATATCGTATCTGGAGGTTTTCGGGCCTGTTTCATTCTTAATAGGACTTTTGAGTTTGAGTATCTTTTTGTTGGGAATACAGGTGATTTCTTACTTATCGACAACACCCTTCATAGGATCCCAGGGCATATATGTATAACCTCGGGCAGCTACCATATTACGAAGAATCTTGGTACCCGAATACTCCATTCTCGCATGAGATGTCTCTCTAGATCGCCGAGAACCGTATCATACTGAATTTATATTTCAAGAGCGTACTCCTCAATCACTGCTCATTTTAATTCCGAATTTCGATCTTAATTCACGTAAGCCGGTATTTGTGTCTTTTACGTAACAGCTACGTTTTTAGGTGGCAATCTACAAACTTCGTGTTGTAATCAACACGCTGATCTAATCGATCGCAGATGCCGGAATGTTAGACAATGACACCCGTGTATAGGATGAGAAATTCTACATGCGTTGACAGTTGGCGGATCAGCTATTTGATCACCCGTTTAAGCGTGAAACGCTATACAAATACGAGTATCTATACACGATTAGTTCAGCTTGGTCAGCTCTTAGAATTTTAAGCGATAAATGATGATACGCACGAGTACAACCTTGAAGTTGGTTATCGATTTTAGATTCGTTGCCCCTTTGGAGTTAAAGATTCAGTGTTTTATTGTGGTCAAACTTAAGGGGCGTTCTGATCTTTTAAAACCTTTAACTTATTGTTGTTAAATGTGTTAAACAAAACCGGGCTACGCCAAGACTTCTGTCACCATCTCTACAAAATCACGTTCCAAAAGCCTCTTCCCGCCTGACACTAATTATCACTTATGGACTTTACACCTAAAGGCCATTAAGACAGACTTCAAAAAGGTATATACACATAGCTATACTCGTATACATTTATCTGTAAGAAAAAACTTAATTGGGTATTCGGTATCAATTGGTACGATAACAAGAAACATGCTTCCAGTTTCTGTGATATCGATAGCCGACGACGTCCCTAATTCGATAATAAATTTCCGCTCCCCTCGTCTCTACACAATTCAACTCACTTTTCTACGCACACCGCTGAGTCGGTACCGGACTGGTAAATTGGTGAATTAGCGTGCGTGAAAGTTTTACTAATCGAAGGCAAACAATTTTGTCTTTTTTTTTTTAAATAAACTTGAGCAGACCAGAGTAGTGAGTACGAGCATTCATCGATCTGGTTGGAGTAAATTTCAATGGGAAAGGAAAGAAGAAAAAGAGGAAAAAAAAAAACGGAAACAAGTTCACCTGCCATTAACACCAGGTGGCCGAGGCAATCTGATTTGCGCGCGTTTTGTGGTCTGCACCGATCATTGAAACGTACAGACTGTTAACGGGACCTTAAAAGATCATCGATAACGAGAGATTAATATCGTCTGTGAGTTGATTTTTACTTTCCATAAACTACCGTTGAGAGAGTCGAGAGTCACACAGCTGGCCTTGCAGCTATGCCTTAGGATGGTTTACTCGTAATACTAATTGCGATTTTCTCCACAGATCCGCTTTAAATGAGTGACAGCATTCTCGGTGAAAGAGAAATAACTGAAGAGGTTCATTTGGCATGGGAAAGTTAAAGGATTAGTAACCGGGGGATTACCATGAATCCATCCCCGAATCATTTTTAATGTACACGTCAAGGGCGGCCCACTTTTCACTGTCGGGTGTCATGAGAATTGAAAAATTACTTTCAACTTTCTTTCGGATAGTACCTACTCGTACATACATATGTTAGTATTGTAAGGCACTTCAGGTGAACTTTGAGAGAAGCACAATGCGACGTTCAAAAATTAGAATGGTAATGGGATGCATGCATGTGGAAAAGCCCTGCTATTCTGCCTTGTAATGGGTAGCATTAGTTTAACGATGTTCGATGGTCGGTGAGGCGCAGTGGTTAAGTTCGTCGACTACTTCGCCAGAGATGCTGGGTTCAGTTCTTAAGTTAAACTCAAAAAAGGGAAAACAATTTTTTTTTTGACATTACCACGATTTTTTTTGCAATCAATTGCAATCTTATGTCTGCACAAAATGAAGACACAAATAGAGAAGGACTATAGTGCTATGAAATAGCATATAGTTTGGCTACAGACCACTTGTACGATTTTTTTCCATCAGAGCGTAATATTCAAATAGAAAACTGGTCTCTGTCAGTGGAAGCTCAAATATAGATTCAGGGCCTGGCAAGTCCTTCTCTGAGCCTTGCTTATTCAATTCATGGGAAAGTTAATCCTCGAGATTTCAGTGTGAGCTTGGACGTAAGTAAGATTTAGTGAACTCAGCCTTCCAAATGATTGAAGATGGGGTTCATCCTCGGGATTCTATTGTGAGCTTGGACATTTATTTACAACTTAGTCAATTCAGTCTTGCAACTTTTTTTTTTTATAATTTGCGTGCGCTCAAGGGATTTAAGTACTCTTAAAATGCTTGCACAGCCTTGCAACTGCGCTTAAAGAACCATAGCAATCTCGAACTCCTTCTCCTATTCCTCATCATACAGTTTATTGCTTTCAAGATTGTGTATGTTTCCGCTTCGAAGAAACACGCAAGTTTGCCCAACGAGTAGTAAAGTCTTACAAATTTGTCAGAGCGAAATCCTAGATTGGTTCTGGAACCCTCTGTGAAGATCTGACTACATTCCTTTGCTGATGCTCCACACTTTCCTGACATATCTCAGCATTAGATTTGGAAAGTTTGTCAACCAGCTCCTCCTCGTGAGGACAACAACCTCGGTCTTGAGAGGTTCTTGGTTCTTACATCGTAGATTGAAATAAATAATAAAAGCCAATGATTCGACAGAAGAGAGTACAGCTATATCATCTGGAAATGCTCGAGTTTAGGCGTTAGAACAGGCGACTTGAAATTAGCAAAGGACGGAGCAGCTAGTTTAATGGTTTCGTCAGTCACTTCAAGCGGTGCCATATACCAGTTAGTTTCGGTGGTAGAAGCTAGGTGTGAGACAGTTTCGGTATGGTTACCTGAGTCTTCGCTTTCGACTCGGTGTAGTTTTTGTCAGGGTTTCTGAGTGAGTTCAGTCCAACTAATTTTACCCTTTTGTGCACTTTGACCAATCTGATGGTTCCACCGAACGTTTTGATATTTTCGCAAGAGCTTTTATGGGAGGAGTTATTGTATTTGCTTTGATTTGTAAAGATGTCCAGTCTTCTTTCAAATTGATAGAAGCTCCCTGGTTTCCTAACGCATTCTACAATGGAACGGGCTATCTGTAGAAGTTTGTATAATACCAACAGGGCACATTTCAGAATCTGGACGGCTTTCTCTACCTTCTATCTCGGCCTGTCATCTGAGCTGTAGTTTTGACGAATAATTTTTGTAGAATTGCGAAGCTTCTTATAAGTTTGCAATTTTTTTGATTTTTCTTGGATTCCTTCTTGTTAGCAAGGTCGATATTTTGATTTGGAAATCTGGTAATCTCGTATAGTGTTTGTACTGCTCCTCAGCGTATCTGTTTTAGTGACAGTGTTGTGCAATAGGCTTTGTGAAACCCAAAAAATGGGCTAAAACGTAAGGTACCACCAAACTTTAGTTTTGAATGCTTGAACTTATTGCGGGTATCCTTCTTCGACATTTGACGACGAAAAAAAGATAATTATGACTAGGGTTTGGTGGGATAATCTACTTTGATATTCTAAATCCAGTCAAAACCATCATACAATTGTAAGATGCTCCTTACTAAGCCATTTTTGACTGCTTTGGACAGTTAAGTTGGTGAATAGTCAGCCCTGGATGTCTTATCTGAGTTCGGTATGAATATTTTTTACTTTCTCATGATCGGTGAGTGATACAGGTACGTAATCCCACCTCCCCGCTTAATTTAATGTCTAATATCGTTCACGTTATTGGATGGTTACGCAGTTCAGAATGGTGGTTCTATCTACACCCATATTCCCATGACCAATTTCTACCAGCTATGACTCTATTATGACATTACCTACATCGTGGCTTCAGGTTTATTGTGGTATGTTCTCCTTTTGGTACTCAGTTCTACAATTCTACAAATTCATTCCTACTGTATCAGCTTTCTGTTTCAACTTTCTTAGAAGACGTTGCTTCTTGTAATGTCGTTGGTAGACCTTTCATTTGAAGAGGTCTTCTTGATGATTTGGTGGCTTTGGTGGAGGGGGTCCATATTAAGATCTCTCGAGCATAAACTTTCTCACAGTATTTGAATGGCTTGATGATGTTTATGGTCTTACGATGTTGAAGAGCCTGACAGTTAAAACAATCAAAAGGTCTTTGAGGGTATGTTGCCTATACTGAATTTCGCTGCAACTTAATATTTGCTTGTCCTATTTTTTGGTCATGTTTTGTTGGCTATTGTTGCGGACAATGACACATGAGGGTTTAGAAAAAAGTTAAGCTCTTAAAAGTGCTTCGAATATTTGAATAATACGGTTCTTAAACTTGCTTAGTCATTTTGGTTGATTTAACTCACATGTAGGGGGCGAAAAATAGCTAACCGCTTTCTTATTCGGAATGGCGCAACTTATTTAACTAAAGGAAAGTTTGCTCATCCCTAAAGCCTTAGATTCCACTCCGGATTCCACTAGGAGTCTGCACTCATGGCATAAGACCTATTTTAACTTGGTAGAGTCATTACAAAGGTCGGAAAGTTATGACATATCTATCCATTGCCACTCTCTTCTTTTGCTTCGTAACCTAGTTTTGTTTTTTGTGCTTAGGGAGAGGTTTCTTTCCGACTCCAAATTGCGTGCGAATGAATGACTTTTAAATGCAGAGGTATCCACTGTTGAAGCTTACCATTGTCTAACGAAATGGTGGTGATGACAGAATTTTTATTTCCTATTTTTCCATGTTTAACTTGTGAATCGAATCCAGGCCTCGATTGTAGCGCTTGTAAACTTTTAATTGGAATAAAAAAAGAAGCCCACAACGGTTCGCAAACATCTGTTGACGAAAGTAGTGATTGTAATCCTTCAAGTACTACTACTATTCAGAAGCGAAGCCGTTGCTTTGGTAAACATATACAAAACATACCTTTATTTTGGTGTCTTCTACGACGTTTAAAATGGTTTTAGATAAGGCACACTAATCGTTGAACATTGAAACGGACGTTATTCTGTCCACTTCTAGGTTTACATTGCTAACTTCGGCTGTACAATAATTGCTGCGATCGCTAGATCCTAATTATCGCACTGTGTCTGGTTAGTAAATTTGTTATAGTAGAGCAGAGACTTTCATTTTTATGGTTTATGACCTCAGAAATTCTAAGTTTTGCTTTCTATACCGTATCAGCCCGATGCCACTCATAGGGCGATGTAACCACTGAACCCAAATATCTTTGTTTGCCTTTATCCAATTTACTAAATAAAGTAGCGAATGCATTGGTTTCAAAGAACATTCTTCCCTAAAAAAGGGGATAATCTTGTCATGGCTCTCCTATGCAAGAGGGAACTATGCCCAAAGTCTTCTCGATATTAGACAAAATCAGGTAAAAAGGAGACCTAAGCCTAATGCATTGCTTTATAATGATCTACAAGGAGTTTATTCGGTAGAAGGATACTTGAAGCTGCGTAATAGAGACTGTTCCTATATCGCACCTGTTTGCTACACTATTTAACAATAATATCAGAAAAGTCACCTTCAGTCCGTTTTCCACGAGTTTAGTCCAATCACTTTAGGATGTCCGTTCGTCAACCCCATTGAACACGGAAATAGATTTCCTGATTGCTTTCACACAAATTTAAAGAGTTCATTGTGCCTTACATTAAACTAAAAATAAACTTGGCGGACTAAAGACAAAAATCGTAAAAAATTGTATGTAAATCATTTAAAAGGCTCCTCCATGAAAAGCTAATTCGACTTGCTTACGGTCTACATTTTTAGGTCACTTCCTTGTCGTCTTCCATTCGTTGTCTTTAAATGCGCTGCACGAAATGCTTTCCGTTGAGAATTTCCCACAAAAATCGATTTTTTCACCATCCTTCCCGCAGTTCGGTTTTCTTTTGCCAACAGCAGAATACGATTTCACTTCAAACGAAACCAAATAAAAAATTCATGTCGAAGGGTGGGTAAACGCCTCAAATAGCCGACTGGAAAACCAATCAAACCGAAAGTTTGCCAAAGTGCAACACTTGAAGAAACTTCCTGGTAATATCCCGGAAATCGCTGCCTTCGCCAAATAGAGAGGAAAATTCAATTTACTTTCAATTGAGCCGAAGGGTATATGTAAAATCGATAGACCGTTGCATTAGGAGTGATTAAAATTTCATTAACCGACAGACGGTTCTCGAATGGATATCTGCTTGATACGACTGTCATAATCAATGCAGTTGATCGAAAATAGACACAGGGAAGACGAGATTGTGATGTGCCCTTGAAAAAAAAGGATGCCGACATCTCCTGAATAAGAGATGATGTAATGTATTTTTATATAAACAAAAACATAAGTGCTTGTGTTCATAATATTGTAGTAATCGTGGTTGTAGAAGGAGGCATCCTTTAATTGATGGATAGCGTGTTGGAGGATTACGAAGTGCTTGCTCCTAATGAGAAAAAAGTGGTAAAAGTAGACGTTTTCCGTTCTACAAATGTACATAAACGTGCCAAAATATCATAGTGTCCCATTTTGAATAAATTACGCTTGATTACAAATGAGAGGTTAGGAATTTACCCTTATGTGGGGACAAATACGTTTAACATAAAAAAAATACTATTGTAGATAATAAATGTTAGATAAGTGTTTTTTGAAATGAAAAATGTTTTGCGCATTTGTTGCACAGAGCGATACAGAGCACAACGTCATTGATTTTCAGCAAATTCTCTTGGTCTTGAAGTCAACTACGAGTATCAAGCTTGATTGGTTTGGACTAGTTTAAACCCATAACCCAGCTCGAATCTCAAAGGATCCTATCATCGACTGGGGCTGCAGCTTTCCAATGGCAACCTTCTTCACAGTGTTGACTCTGTTGGTCGTAACATTGTTGAACGAATAAAGTATTGATCCGAATTGATCTCTTAAGCTCAACATATGCAGATCCATTGCGGACGGTTTCCAGTCACCTTCCGATGCTTTTACCAAACATATATAAACCTTTTCAGTCTATATTAACCCAGAATAAGGAAACAATCACCTGATTAGATGCTCAACTTACTAAAATGCGTTACGAGAACTTGCAAGAAAGAAGTGCATTTAAGTGAACCTAAACCGCTGTGAAGCCGGAAAGTTACACCTACAAAACCAGAAACCCAGAGAAACAACCGAATTTTGTATATGCCAAGATAAGCCACGGCCACTTGTACAGTCGGCTACTCTTGCTGAACTCTACAGAGTAGCCGATGAAGATGCGATGTATGAGCCAAATCATCGACCATCTAAGTCGGATTTTTCCATCATCGGAATGCGATGGTTTCGAAAGGTTTCGACTCGATTATTGGTGAACATCGTGCCATTATATTAAATACAGAGAGCCAGATCATAGTACATACTACCAGCCCACCCTAAAGGTGCAAAGTCGTGCTGGAAAATTAACATCTTGGAGACCGAGTGGTTTGTGGCGTACTGTTTGCACACTATGGATATATGTAGCTCGTAGTAAGTAAATGAGTAGGCAAAACACCTTACCATGTATTTAACCCGAGGTTACCGGTAACTCTGGGACAAGTACTCTGAGAATTCATACCAGAAAGTCTGCGGGGGGACAAAGAAAGAGCTACGGCCTTAGAAAGAAAACGTGTGGTACGTATGCGATCCGAGAAGAATGCAAAATTGCTCACAAAACCAAATTTAAAAGGAGATGGGATGACGGAAAAAACAGAATTGTACTTATTAAAACTTTTACAAGTACTATGGCACTATAGGTAATTTAGTCGAAATGACGGTAAACTATATACGACATAGAGGGACAATCGCTGTGGGTGCAAGCTTATGAAATATGCACAGGGAGGCAACAAGACAATGAGTCAAACTAAAAACACGTCAAACGTGGGGTGACAGCCCATAATCCGGAAGATGTACCAAGACATTTTTATACAGTACTTCGAATCTAAACCCTGTATGAAGTTCTTGAGGGCTTTGTCCACTGACTGAATTTCAGGAGCTTTTTGTGCAGTACTGTCGGGAACCTAGACAGCCGATAAGAAACTCTTTGACAATATTAAGTTTTTTTTTTTTTATAATTTACGCGCGCCTAAGGGGTTAGATACCCTTTTACTGTTGCCATGGCGCGGGCGGAAAGATAGAAGGAGGAGAAAGGAAAATTGTTTTTGTAGTGCTTTGAAACTCAGGTGTGTTTGGTTTCTATGTTTGCTCTCCAGGGGTGGGAGTCCGAATAGGACGGAGAGTTTTTCTTCACTCAGAGTGATTCGAGGTATATCACAGTATTTTTCTTTTCTGTGCTTGAAACTCTACAACAGCCAAATCTACGTATCAGTGTTATGCCTTCACACGCAGAATTTTTCTGTCTGAGTTCCAATTACACAATGAAAAACTGGCTTGCCATGGGCGGGATTCGAACCTGGATCCTCCGAGTGAGAAGCGTTTGCTACTACCACTACACCACGGCCACCCTTAAGTTAATCAATCCTCTTGTATTTGGCTACTATATGAGAGCCTGCGACAAACAAAAGGATGGTTCTCTGGCTTAGGTTTCTCATTGATCTGATCACCAAACAGTAAAGTAGACTTATCACATTATGATTGATGTTAAGCAAAGCTTGAGTGCTGTATGTATCCGACTGTCCGTGGAACTTCCTTTCTGCTGAAGAGCGTAGAGAGAATGGTTGAACTTCATGTGCCCAAAACTGCTTTGCGAATGTAAGATGCAACATGCATACAAACGCTGAAGATCTTCTGAGACTACGCTTCAAAGTCTGGTGGGCAGAATTGAATTCGTTTTCGACAAGAAGGGAGTACGTGTTGGGCATTTTCTTCAATTCGCCATTGACCTTCTTCATTCACAACACTGCATAGGTAAATCACTAAATTTGTGATTTTGAATTTGGATGCTGACTGCGGTCAATCTGTGACAGGGGTGGTGCCCATTTGTTGCCCACTTGGTGGCTTCTTGTCTTCATTATGATGCATGTTTGTCGTTAGAGGATAACTTTTCAGGGCCTGAACTGGCATTAAGACGTTGACGTTAGTTTTTTACAATCATGGAATGGGGCTTTGCAAAAATACGACGAGGAAACAGCCGAAATATTTCGAATGATGCTGCTACTGAAAATCACACAAAAATTTATGTTAGAATGCCACAAGTCATCAAAGCGGCCGTGGAGAATCGAATTCGTCGAAATCCGCCGTGCAAGTAGGAAATCATGTCTCGGGAGATGGACAGAATGTATCGTATCTTAAAACATGGTTTGGGACAAGATATACACCGCCCACTTACAGAAACATTGAAACAGAAACATAATTTAAAATTGAAAGCCTTGTGTCCCAAGTAGACAAAAACTACTCAATCGTGGTTCACAAACCACGTTCCGAATTCCATTTTCATGGATGATGGGCCATATGGTAGACCAGACTTCAATCAGACTATAAAACTATCGCGTCGGTTCTGGAGACTATGACTTACACTACTCGACATCTAAGTATTACCTTCTTGAAGCGCGCCCTTGTCCGGAAAATTTTCCAATGCATGAGGTGCGTACTGCACTCGACGAGTGGACCGACTTCGCCGTTGCTTTGTTCAGTTCTTTGAAATGTCCAAGGCTCTGTCAGCTTTAAGTTGCGTAAAAACTATAAAAAAAAGAATATGTGAAAATAGGGTCAAACACCGAACCTTGTGGAATCCTTTTACTCTTGTTTGTACTTATTCTTTTGGAATTTTTCGTTGAACTCTCGTTTTTAAGCTTCCACTTCTTAAAACTTCGTCATGCTAAGCACTTACATATCAACCCTTAACCGATTAATTAAACAATCAAATACTTCATCATAAATACATCATTAGCAAGATACACACAAGTATGTCTGTTTCGCCGCTGATCAAACACTCAAAGAGATGCCCGTAAATTGCTAACACAACAGGTTGCTCTTCCCGAGAGCAACCAAACAAGATGTTCATTATTAACTAATATTAAATATGACTCAATACTCCAACGAGTATAAGTATCTGCAGATACTTGATTGATTAAACCTGTTAAATAGCGTCTCAGCATTATTGAAACTTTTTTTGGAGATCAATCAGGAAGCTCATTTCACACTCATTACTTATGACTCACCTAGATCGAGATAATAAATCCAACGCTCAAAATGACCGCGGCTAAGTATCTCTTTTGGGTTTCCTAAGTGTGGTCAGTAGATCAGTATTAGTAGATTCAACGAGTTTGTTTACATCGAAAGCACAGTTCCGCCTGTGAAATCGAAAACAACAGATTATCTCGAACTACGAGTAGCTAAGATCACAACCCAAAATAACCAACATTGCGAAATTGCGCAAACAAACTCCAATAACATGTTGCTCTTTGGCAAATTTGTTGTGCTAATTAGGATTCACTAACAAAGAAAACAAAAAATTAAAAACATCATCGTCGTGTGTAGGTGATGTACTCGTAAATATTGTGCAAATTCCACTCGCATTCAGAGAAAATATTCGCGTGGGCAATGCATATTCATGGAGCTGTTTTTGATTAGCTTTCTGAAAGAGAAGATTGGAGGACGCGTCGCGCATACGCAACTGGCAATTGGCTAACAAGTCAAACAGATGGCGAGTTAATGAAATGGAAATCTAAATGGAGTGTGAAGTGTTAAGATACGCTGTACAAATTGATGGTAAGATGAACCTCAACGAGTTTAACGCTCGCTCGCCCACTAGCGATACAATTTCAATTCTCACTCAGTCATCTAATTGACGGAGTGCTGTATGGAGTGCTGTATGATTGCTCGATGAATCGGCGCTTGTGGAGCTTCAACATTTTCACATGTTTTGTTATCTTATTTTTTCGAAATTTTCTATATACCTTCGTTTGGTGATTGTTATCACATTTGTGAGATAGGAACTTCTAGAAGCGAATAGATAGTTCTTTTTTTTTAGCTTTGAACTGACTCATTTAGACAATGACAAAATGTACTGAGCACGATAGAGATAAGAATGCGCGATTTGTAAGCTTTGGTTATCTTAATTTGCGTTTGTCGTTATTTTCTCTAGATTGCATTTTTGGTGTACGGGCTTTGTGGAAATGGATATATGATTTTGGGACTATGACAATAAATTTACCGTGATAACAAACGAGTACAAAGTGTTTTCGATTTGTTCTTAATTTAAAGTAAGCGTCTCATGTTTGAGATCCCATGATAACAAAAGAATCTAGTTCCAATTGGCATTCTATGAACCATAATGGTATCCATATCCTTTGTTACTTAGATGCAGAGTTTCGAATAATCTTTTCAAGCATGATGTTAAAATAATCGCATACCAACGCACCACCTTATCTAAATGCTTCCTTGACATCAGAGGTCTCGATGAGATTGCTTGAGAGAGATTTCCATAACATCATTCGTTACAATCTGTCGAGCTTGCCAAGGCTATTACAACTAGACATGACCCTGTACAAATAGTCTCTACGGTGATGAGTATCATGGGTATCTAGGATTTGCTGTAATCTGTAACACTTTGTCAATTGTGGATTTATCAGACCTAAAACTGCGCAGATAGGAAAATATTGACAATTGACAAATGGTTTGAGGAGTTCACATAATACGGCAGTGAAAGCCTTGTCGTTCTGAGAAGACTGATGCCTCCATAGCTGGCGCAGTACAATGTCTGGACCAGGAAAACGATCCTTTTCTTATTGTCTTGCACTCTCGGACCTAAAAAAACATTTGAAGCGTTAAGCAGCACACAACACTTGAATATTGAATAAACTGGGAAGAGTATTTGTCCTTCGTCCATCACCCCATTCACATAAATTAAAGGAATCATTGCCCTTTCTTGATGATTTTCTTGAGAAATCGCTTAAAGTATGCCCCCACAAAAGTGTAACTAAAATTGTTTTGCTTCTCATCAAAGCCGATGGAAAGGTATGCACGCACCCAACATTCCACGCTGGATTTATGGATGTCATCACTTTTGAGAATACTGGCAAGCGCTTTTATTTGCGACATTTTGCTATTCATCGCATTTCTGCCGAGGACGCCAAATAATGGGTCCGCCATCTAACGTTTTTTCAACTAGTGCTTATTTCGTGAATGGTAACACTTAGCTCATGTCTGATTTGACAGATAATTAGTTTTATCCTTCCGCTGAACGAATATGGTTGTGTATACGCTTGAACAACGCTGGGAAATATTGCGATATTACTTTGAAAATCATGGTAATGTTGCAGAATGTGTGCGAAAATTGCGTACGGATTTTGGAATTTGATATGTTCGTTATCTTGTGAAAAAAGTGAAAGAAACTGGCATCCTCATCGATAAACCAAAGCGTGAAAAGCCAAAATCAGTGCGTACACCCGAGAATATTGCTGGCAGAAAGTGTGCGTGAAGCGCCATCAACATCAATTCACCGTCGTTCTCAACAATTGAAGATTTGGGAGATATCATTGAGACGAATTTTGCATAAAGACCTTGGTATGACGCCATACAAAGTCCAATTGGTTCAGGAGTTGAAGCCAACTGACCATCCAATGCGTTTTCGCTTCGCTAAGTGGGCAAGCGATCGACTTAGAGAAGATGCCGATTTTGCCAAAAAAATCATCTTTTCAGATGAAGCTCATTTTGATCTTGGCGGGTATGTAAACAAGCAAAATTGTCGCATTTGGGGCACAGAAAACCCGCACGCATACATTGAAAAGCCGATACACCCAAAACGAGTCACTGTTTGGTGCGGATTTTGGTCCAGAGGCATAATTGGGCCATTTTTAGCAAGGAGTGGCCGTTACAGTCAATGGCGATCGTTATCGGGCCATGTTGAACGAATTTTTGTTCACAAAAATTGAAGAGGAGGATATTGGCAACATTTGGTTTCAACAGGACGGCGCTACGTGCCACACAGCCGAAGCTACACTCGATGTTTTGCGCCCTGCGATGAAGATCGCATTATTTTCCATTATTAACCGGAAGGATAAAACTAATTATCTGTCAAATCAGACATGAGCTAAGTGTTACCATTCACGAAATAAGCACTAGTTGAAAAAAAAAACGTTAGATGGCGGACCCTTTACAAGCTGTGCAACATCCGTAAGAATCAATTGGATTCTTCGTGACATGTGACGGGAGAATTATTCGTTAACTCGACCTATCAATCAAGGCTTACGACACTGTTCAAGTCAATATCTTGACCAGAAAACTCAAATTCAATTCAGGCAATCTGTGCAAGATCACTGGAGGTAGGAATTTGGGACGTGTTGGCACTGTCGTCAACTGTGAGCGACATCCAGGTTTCATTGGGATTGTCTATGTTCAAGGATACTTGAACATATTTTCGCAACTAGAGTGACAAATGTTTTCATCATCGGTCGTCTGTTGCTTACCTTAAATCCACACTACTACAGTATACGAGTATATCACCTTATTTTGTCCATTCCATCCCAACGCAATCTAGGGTTTCCCCTAGTGGCCGAACTTTCCATGGCCAAATCTGAACGTCGGTTTGTTTTTTCGTTTTGCAGGGTCGACAATAGTGGATCCGTCTTTGTCTCGAGGCTCTTGTCTGCTTCGCAATAGTGTGGTTTTAACGTAGCAGAGTTTTTAGTCTACTAACTAACGTAGATTCAATATTGTTAATATTTTCTCCTGCCTAATACTCGCGCTTATTTGTAAGTGTAGGCACTGGACGTAACCAGCATTCAGTGACTACTACAGAGAGGGCACCCTGAAAAAAGCCCAATTTTCACAGCAAAGAATGGAAGAATTCGTTTGCTTTGCCGGCAACCTGGAAAGTAATCAGACCCATATGTGCATTTATGTTAATATGAAACTCAATATCAATGGAAGCCCTAACCGAGAACGTAGGCACTTCTAGTGCAGGTTCGGGTCCTGAGTCTTGTCTAGCAAGTTCGTTGATTATTTCATTGGCCGCGATCCCATTGTGACCTGTAAACTAATCAACGTATAGTATTAAGACGTTGATCATCAAGTTTTGAATTCTGTCATCCTCAAATTGACGAGACTTGTCTTTCTTCAGACATACATATACATGTATGTACATCCATATGTGTATATCTTCTACACTATTTCAAAAATAATTTCAAATCAATAGAAGTATATGGAGTACGTTTTAGATTAGACATTCCATCGTAGCCGACATTATCTAGACTGATTCAAATTTGTTACAACTACTAGTCAAACGATTAGCAATATTATCTTAAATTTAGCACCACTGTCCCATTGCGAATATTATGATTAAAAGTAGGAGGCCTAATACGGAACCCTGAGGTAGGGCAGCTATATTATCATTGGGAATGTCACTGTTCGGTGTGGGAATGCGACTGAAGTTATGATAGTAACCAAAATATTTGAGGCAATTCATCTACATATGAATTTGCTGTCGTTGCTCGACTTAATTCTCATCAGTTTTGCCACTTATAATGGACTGTAATTTTAATTTAAAGAATGCGAACTGTTCTTCCTCAAAAATCAATTGAAAAACAACATTCAAGAGCAGGCTGACCATAATCTAAAGCAGAGCATCGAAATAGCCTCCAAAGTCAATGCTCATCCTTTGCATTAAACACACAGTAACATTTTAATAAAAAGCCTATAGACAGGAAACTTTTTTGTAAATGGAAAAAAAAAATCATTATTCCAAACAAAAGAACACAACTAATTCCCTATCCTCATCCTTTTCCTGCCTCAAAGTCATTACAAAAAAATTAAAAAAAAAAAAGGCCAACCAACCATCCACCCGGCTGAGTGATGATAGAAACTCTGTCTAGCCGTCTCTATTGAAATTTCACTTCCTGTCGGTTGTCGGAACCCAGAAGTAGCAATTGCAGACAAAACAAAAACAAAAATAAAAAAATCGAAAATCCATTCAAATGCACATGACAATCCATCTGCACAGACATCGGAACATGACAGTTGCACAGCAAAGTACAGCGGTGTCGTGTTGCATTTTAAAATTGAAACGTGTAGGCAAGGCACAGTCCCACAAAGTAAAGTGCGTAGGAGTCTTTACTTTTCAGTCATCACCTTCCATCTGCCTGAAGGCAGACATTTTGCCGACTTTAATGAATGGCGAGGTATGGATACCTTAAAGTTGAGGCAGTTTTTTATGAATGAATCGTAAACGGGTTGGCCTAATTGCACACTCACGATGGATACATCTCGCGGATACATAATATAGTCTCTCCTACTCGCGGGATGTCATGGTGAATAGACTCGCAAGTACGAGTTCACGTCGTGCTATATATGGATGCACGTTCGAGTACGGGTACTTCTCCGCCTACACGGATGCACAGAGGCTGACGATGTATCGGTCTTGGAAGATTTTTCCTAAACGAGAATTGAGATGAGTGCACTGTCCTCAATGTCTCCGTATCTTCTAAGTACATAGAAAGCAAAGACGGAAAAACGTAGGACTAACCATACAGAGGATGAGATTGATTTTCCAAAGAGACACGAAGAAGAGAAAAAAAAATAGAAAAAACTTTTCGCAGTAATTTGCAGATTCCATGATTTCGAATCTCGAAACTCTAGACGGATCGATGTACAGGGTACTCATATCCGTATATCCATCCTGGGATACCTTAGCTGCTTTCGTTACGTATGAATGGCTGGGTGGATGAGCATTAGTTATGCGCAGATTCATGAAAACAAAATCCCGTTGAAAGAGGTGGATGTGGTGGAGCAGAACTAGGGGAAGCCATTGTTCGATGAAAATTCAAAACTTAAAAAACACTCGCTTTCGTATGCAGAATTATTATTATTTATTTATTTTTCTTTTTTTCCTATTCATTATTTGCATAGTGCGGGAATATTGACGAACTGCACTAGACTGACTAGGCATTGTACCTACTTACGGATACATTGGGTACAGCGAAGTGGCAATTGTCTGTGGACAATTGCTCATGCGTACAATTCAGCATGCACAAACTCTGAAAGCAGGCACCAGCAGTACCAAGAGATGGAATAAAGTATCTGCATTTGCATAGAATAATGGGGAATGTGTTGCATAATATGTGAATGGAAGACTTGTTCAAGTGTAAAATTGATTTTAACCGTTGTTGGCGATGAATAGCGCTGTTTTTAGTATCTTTGGAGAATTACATTGACTTTATAAAAGTTGAAGTGGTGTCTTGTTACGGGGTTACTTAGGGCCTTTGATCTGGAAATAAATTGCACAAAATTGTTTCATGTTCGCTAATATTGTGGGTCATATTTGTGCACATGATGTGGTGTACCAAATGATTTGAAAGGAGAACTTACAACCTTCCATAATGAGGACGAGTTTCGAAAAATACTCTCTTTCGCGGATCTAAAAGTAAATTCCGACTACTACTTGCTACTCTTCAAGACTGTGGGATTTGATCTGTTAATGATACTAGGGTTTCTTTAATTGGCTTAATTGATTTCATGGTTAGGTACGAGTAAAACACCCTAAAATCTGTAATATCCGCAATCCCTCGATGAGTTGGAACCCATACGAATTTAGTGAATAAAGCCTTCCGACTGCGTCCAGAAAAACCTTCCAATCTTGAACAACAATAGTTTGTGTGAGATCACAGGGCCGTGCGAGCTGTGCTATTGCTAAACACGAGTAGTGAAGTCAGTAATCGGAGTTCTAGCGTCCTACATCAAGTCCATAAGACCAGAGTCAAAATTAAGTCGAATTAAGACACGAACTTCAGTGTTAGGCGAAATGGGCTTTGTCTCATGTGCTTAAGGCGGATAGCTGTCAAGAAGATTTGAACCCGCGGTACCTCATTGCACTCGCACTTAAAACCGTAATCAACACCTTTTAGAAGGTCTAATTATAGCCTTAAGCACCAATTTAAAGTCGTGCGTAGGTCATGAACTTCTCAATTTGTGAAGGTTAGAGCTCTTGTCCTTGCTACAGCTGATCAGGTTTCTTTGTGAATGTTAAAGCGCGGGGGACGCTTGCTAGCTACGATAGATTGCTAGCAAGTCCATTAACCGCAAAAGATGCTTAACTTTTCTAATTTGATAATTTGACATCAACATCAACTGCTCAAACTCTCCACTCACTGTATGTCTTGTCTTCTCATTTTGTTCACAGACAGAAGGAAGTTCGTTGTTTTGACAATTCTGAACGGCAAGAGAATGGCAGGCATTTTGCCTCTTAGGACTCGCCATTGCCTCCCGAAAGGGTGATGCGGACGAGATGTTGTAATTTATATTTTTCGGTATATGACTTGGGCATCGAACCCAGAAGTCGATGGAATAGAATTCATTTGGTTTTAAATATCATGATAACAACCCAGGCCAGTGTAATATCCTTCGTAACTACCATCAACTGGCATGGTAAGCGAGACCATCAAGGGTCGCTGATTGATAAGAAAATGGTTAAATCACCTTCAATTCCGTGGATACACGGAAAAGGAAGAAAATATAATCATTCATCTCCTCATGTATTGTAGGAACCATGCTCATTAGAAGCATGTGCCAATATATCTGATTACGTTGTATCACAGCCGTCAATATTTTTGTCCTTGGTATCCTGAAGACGACTTCTATAGCAAGCTCATATAACAAACAACGAAGTAGATTTACCGACGGCCTAATAACTGATGTTGTTGTTGACGCATCCAACCCCGAAACGTCAATATTGTTCCTTATCTGAACCGGGTTTATCCAAGTAAGTTAACTTAGCTCTATTTACGCAAGTCTGACTATGTGTACTTGCGTGTGATATGTCAGATTTGGCAAACTTCAAAGTGATGCAGTATTCTGTGGCTCGTCTCCTTCTTCATCGGTCGGGCTTTGGACTGGCTATAGGGGATGAAACCCGTAAGGTCACTTGTATAAAGAACATCGGAGAAAGGACGCCACCTTGTGGTAGGCCATGTTTTATGTAAAAGATTTTGCTTTACATCACGTACGAGTACAGAATTAGCTTTTCAATATTCACTCAAAATTATGTTCACATTATTGTTAATCAAGGTCAACGACAAGTACAAAGAGTTATGTAGGTAGGCCGGTATCCAAATATCTAACGAGTTACGAATTTGTCGGCATTCGTTGTACACTCCATAATACCTACTCTTCACAGGCTGCTTACACTTTTTTTCGACTTTTTATTTCCTGAAATCAAGTACTCATCTATACCAAATTTGTAAGAATTGTAATACCTACTCGTAGATTTTCGAGTTTCCAAACAAAAGTGTAAAATATAATTTTTTTATGATATCATGCAAGCACAAGTATTTGCCTACTTGAAAGTAAGCGCCTACAGTATTCTTTCCGAAGGTCGAGTGTTTGACGAATCTTGAAATGTAATCTAAAAATGAATCTCGCTTGTCTCTTGAGTGTTTTTGTAGATATTTCATTCTTTCATTTCCATTTCAATTTCATTTCGAAAATTTTAAGAAAAATATGTACACGAATATTTATAGCTACATCCAACTGCTCGTACATAGTGTAGCGCAGAGTTAAGGTCGAGGTTTTCATCTGCCGACACCGACGAATGTTTTCTTTGCGTTTGCATGATTTTGACTGACAGTGAATGGTTGCACCTTTTGAAGATTTTTCTTTTATGAGCCATTAAGGTACTTTTATAAAGCAAATTCTGAACATAAAAGGCTTAACGAATTCAATGGAATGGGCCATTAAAACAAGGGTAAAAGAGGCAGAGAGTGAGAGTAAGATTAATGGAACTTTTCCAAAGGCGTCTTCTGTTGGCGACACAACTGGTAAGCCACTGCAAAGTCATAGAAAGTAGGTGTCGTTTGATTTGCAAAGCAAGTGGGTTGATCCGAGAGGTTTACTTGTGTCACATAAAAGTATGTTTTGCCCCCGGAGACACAGATACGAGTAGGTACAATATAATTTGTTTTATTTTTGAAACTCCTACATGTTGGTTTGTTTCGGATGGATTTCTATCGTAGATGAAAGATTGAAAATAGCAGGCAACAAAAGTAATAATCATAACTTACCACCTTTTTGTATTTATGACTTTTACTCAAATTCCGCCCTTTAACATGGGGACTACGACCTGGAAAATCAATCTGTAAATGCTTGACGTATTCAAGAATTCGATCGAAGGTATAGTGAACCTACTCTTGAACTACCGTTATAAATACCAATAAAAAAGGCTAATGAACTTCTATTTGCATACACGAATGGCAAAGTCGTGGAAACATCGCAATAGGAAGTCGTCAGGAAAATAGAAAAATAGCTAAAGGACCCAGAATATATGATCTACAACAGATATTAGAACGAAGCTAAGTGACTTCATTCCATGCACGTAACCCAACCAGTGGTAGAAGATGGGAGCCATACTCTAACTTATGTAAATATATAGTAATTGGGCGTCCGATATGTACGAGAATATGTAGACGTATGGTAACATAGTTTAATGCGTAGGTAGGTAGTTAGGTATTCTATGGTTAGGGTGACCACTGACCGTCATACATCTGGTAATAGCCAGTGCTATAGCTATGACTGCACATACATTTTACTTAATTTACCCTAGGAGCTATTGGGCCAGCCACGAAAAGGATGACGATTTGTCGCAAACGGTAGACTAAGCTAAGAAATCTTAAGTCTTGAATACCTGAGTAATGGTCCTATAAAATTCCGCATCAAGACTAAAATCGTTATCAGGCCACTGCCTAGGAGCTAAGGTACATCTGTATGTATGAATACATACTTAGCTGGTGCTACAGTTCTGGGTGAACTTGGGCCTCAACCCACAAGGGGCAGCGAACTCCAGTTTTGCCCGCCAAAATGGTTTAGATCCCATTCCACTTGCGTACGCCACCTGAGTCGCAGTCTTCCTCTACTGCGCTGTTCCTCGGGGGTGGATTCGAAGATTTTTCGGACCGGAGGCATTGTCAGAAGGCACCGAAAATCGGCCGAAGAATTTTGCTCTCAAAACTGCCAAGGGCACCTTCATTTATTTTTGCAAATTTTATGCCTCTGCGTCATAGAGCAGGATTGGGAGTCACTTTTGTTGTTCGAGAGAGGGCTTTGCTAGTCAATTGCCTTCTTAGCCCAAAGAAGCAGCGATTGGCAAGAGTCAGTGCTGCTGAATTAATAGGGGAGCCTAGGTAGGTAAAGTCCTTAACTACCTCCAAGTTTTATCTATCGAGGGTGACGTTCGGTCCGAGACGTCGGTGTTGGGTGTCTTTTCTTGTTGAGAGCATATCGCGAAAGCGCCACTGACATCACGCTCATGTCAATATCATCGGCGTATGTGGGTAATTGAACGGTTTTTTGAAAGATTTTGCCTCTTGTGTTGGCGCGTGAGTTTTGTGTATATGCGCTTTACCAAGTCATCGTCCCTCGCTTTGAAGAGCTCGGCAGTAAGGCCGTCCGCTCCAACAGCTTTGTTAGACTTAAGCTTAGATATGGTTATCTTCATTTCATCCAGATCGGGTGGACGGAATTGTTAGTCTACATCGCCCAGGTTGAAAGGTTCATTCTGCGTACAGAAATGCATACTCAGCATCGACTGCGACTCTACTACGACGTTCCCTAGTTTGTCTCTACAGGCTTCGGCTCGGGGTTTGTATCCGTGGCATGTTTTTTTTTACGTTTGCATCGTGTCCGTTCACCTCTCTATAAATTCTATGCAAACTACATCAAGTGCTGAAGATGTGAAAACCAAAAGGCCGGTAGACACTTCACGGAAGCGCTTCACAATGAATGACAGTACGAGCAAAAGAGCAGGAGAATACATCGGATTTTTCAGTGGAAAAAAAAGAGGAAGAGAAGCACGCGACCGAAAGTATAGAGACAAATCTACGGGACTAGATGCGCTATCTGCTGATCTTTTTGAGACGGAAGACGACTTGTTGGAGGGTGTTTATTTCCAGGATTTAGTCAGAGTGAAATATGCCTTACGAATGGAAACCTCAGTATCGTTTCCCAAAATGGAGGCATCGCATAAGATCTTGTCTGCCGTACCTGAAACCATTTGTCAAAAAGCTAATGAATTTCATCAGAACGTTCAGTATGTCCACAATTATACAAATATTCACACTACGGCACACAAAACCCAAGTAGTCCAGATCGATTTTTACCACCTTCTGATTGCAGAGAATCACAATAGATAGCTCTAACTTTGGAATAGTAAGGAATTTCGTTTACTACCTCGGTTCCGTTTGACAATCGTTTATCGTTGGTCATACATACGAGCATCATCAACCCAGTTCACACCACAATCAAGCGCAGTAGTGTTTTTCAGGCCGGGGTCCTGGCAGTCACTCAAAACCTAGCCTGTTCGACGTTATGCAAATAATTTTAGCTCACAGAACAAGTTCTTTAAGTTGTATCCTTCTCCAGAGGCAGGGAACTCATTTAAGGAACTCGTCGCTTCGCAGATCTTTTGGAAGAATAATCAGTTATTGTTTGAACATGGTTATCCTTTCCTGTGTATACTTTAGTTATATTTCAGGAACCATGGAAATACCAAATACATATAGTGTTCTGTTAGGAAGTTGTAACTTCAGTGAAAGTCAGGAAATATCCGGTCTGATGGTGATCAAGGGTCATAAATCGACCGCTGTCCTAAATCAGGAAGCATTGACCTCTGCTACTAAACCTGCCGAAAAAAAACATCCAAAACGATACAGTTCTACTTTTTCCAAAATCAACCACCTAATTAGTATTCACTCAGCAGTGTTCGGCATAAGATTGTAAGCTTAATAAAAGTACGAATGCTTCTATACAATATTTCACTTTTATAAATATTCATGATCGTCCGGTAATCTTCAAAAAGATTAAAAATTCTTCAGATCGCCTCCCAATATTCATAAGTCACTTAGCAATGACTGACGGCCGTTTACCAATTCCGAGGCATTGATACCTCTTGACAAAAAAAGCTATTTCTGTCAGCAGATGCGATCACGATGAGAGCATCTCCTCGATCGATCTGATGATTGAAAAACGATCACTGTACGCGTCCATAACCAGAATTGACTTCTTCCCAAAAAAAAGACCGACGATAAATTATTTCGCAGTCCATTGGATTGACAATTAGTCAACATGAAGAACGGATACATCGTAACCGAAAATAAAATATGAAATCAAAAAATAGATATTTTCCTATCCCAAACCATGCGAGTTTTGGCGGAACTAGATCCCTCTTAGTCTCGCTTATGAGTACGAGTATCTGCTATCCGGCGACCAATTTCTCACCGTATGCAGATGAAAGAAATTTTAAAATTTAAATGCCACTCCGACAGTGTTTCTTAGAAAAATTAATTCGTGATGTCAGTTGTTTTTGTTTCTTTTTTTTTGAAAAAATAAAAATACTCGTACGAGAGGTGATTAAAATCGAATTTGAATCTGAAGCTGTCGCTGGAGCTGAAGAACAAGTTGTTGGAATGGGCGTCTGTTTTTTTTTCGTTTGAAAAGTTGAGCATTCGAAGACAATTGTAGTCGACGCCTTTCACTTCTCTGCTAACGGATTAATTATGATAATTACCATTTTCCAGAGACTGAATCGGCAATGGAGGGTGCCTAAGTGAAAGGTGAGAAAATGTCGCATAAATTACTCGTAAATGTGAGAATTTCAAAGTGGAATGCTGCTATTGTGTTTGCTGTACGTTGTAAGGGTGGTGGTAGTTGCCAACAGTAGCACTAAGTGCTGGAACGTTGTTTGTTATGTCAAATACCAGACCCCTAAGAATCATGAGAAAAAGCTCATTCAACGACTTTAAATTGCGACAGATAGAAGAACTCATTAACTACAAACAAACAAATTAAATACATTTTCCTTTCCATATCTATGTACTGAATGTCGTTTCTCAAACCCATACCCTTGGGCATTTTCACTCATCTGCATAATTGGCATCTACTTGTCTACTTTCGATTTCTTTAATGACATGGCTCCTACTGCCATATGTCACCGTATAGCTTTCGGCATCATCGCTACGACCTTCACCTGTCTATTTACGACATGAAATTGCAGCCCTAGGCATTCCCATAAGTCTAATCTTAATCAGCTACAATCTGGTTTAGACATACCTATGTATCTATTTAATTATATTATTGCTTATAGACTTCTAACCATCCCATCTGTTTTGCTAAATCGAAGTACCAGCGATTGCCTAGGATTATTCTTCACCAATAGAGTCTCATTCTTGGAGTAGAAATAGTACACTTCTTTTATGGCAATGACGGTTTGTCTATGGAAAACCAACGTTTTTGTATTTTGTTCTATTGGCGTATGTACTTTAACAACGGCACGTCTGTGTAGCCCACCAGCGGAATAGATTCTTCAAGTGGTTTCAAAGTTTAAGCTTAAAGAGCACCACGTAAAGCTGTCGTCAAAAATCAAGTACTCGTATGTAGTAGGTTTCGAGGAGTTGGTACTAGATGCCCAGGATCTACCATCCATTTGAAGCCCACTAACATATAGTCAATATGTATATATATGTCTAGAATTCCCTGTTCTACGGTAACTAATTTTTTTCATTAACTGGCAGCATGATTTTCGAAGCAATAGGTTCACTTTTGATTTGATGGCATTTCTAAAACCATCTGGCGAAAGCAAGGTTATTGCACATGATATTTCAAAATCATTTGATATCAGAGTTTGGAATCAGGCACTTTTTCGAAAATGTTGCATTAGCGATCGATAAATCTCTTCTTGTGGGGTCTGCCCCAGGGCTCCGTTTTTAACTGATGTCGAAGATCACTTGTCTGCTACCTCTAATCCAGTGTATTTCTTCGCTAACAACGGAATACTTTGCTACGACGTGATTTGACGTCCCTGTTCTTCATCTGCAACAGCAGGATGTTAGGTATATTAAAGTGCAACATAACAAACTGGTGAGCGAAATTTAATGCTTTCGAAACTCTATGCAGTGCGCTGTCGTTAAGGCGAAATTTGAACACTCAGTCATTATCCGTGAATCGTATTTGTATTGCCTAAAGTGCTTTCCAAACTCGGTACGTTGGAATGACCACATATTCGATGTCGTAGCTGCGAAATATCAGGGTTTCATCATCCGACCTGGTCAAAATATATTAAGCTTTTATCCTTCCGAAATTGGAGTACAAAGTCCGTCTCTGGTCATGTGCCTCTGAACTTACTAAAAGGGATTCCAGATTTTTCGATATAACTTATAGGTTACGGTAATATTTCGTAGTCAGTTGACATCTTTCCACATCGATGTTAGATCTCGTAGTTTTTATAAAAAAATAAAAAAAGTCCATATGCTAAGTTTTTTCTTAACGAATATTTTTTCTTAGCCTTAAGTATACAATATAAATAATTCTAAATAAAATGTAAGTAAAGTCGAAAGACATAGATATAAGTATTTAGAGTAGCTTAGAGTGCCTGTGTGGGGCCAGTAAGTTAGTATAAGACTGTTAAGTAATTGTAAGCTAGCATTTAAGCATTTTTTGTTAGTATGTAAGAGTTAATTAGTAAGAAAATAAAATGCATTGAAAACTAAAACTAAACTAATGTTAGATCTCGTGCATATTTTCTGGCACCATTTTTACCAACAGTACTCGATCAAAAGTGCTAATAGGATTTCGTCTCTTTAAACTTCCAGCCCTAACAGCGGTCTCGATATTAATGCTCATCAGTATATCCTTAAGCCTTTGTACATTCGCTGAAATTTCGGTATTACTTCCTAAACCTTAGAACTCGCTTATGGCAGGCACTCCATATTTATTTCTTACTCATAACAACCAGCAAACATTTAAAACCAACGTGCATTGGTATCTGTTTTTCTTTCCTTCCTAATCTTTTTCCGTCTGCGCAGTGTGTTTAGAGTATTCATAATCTTTTGTTTTATTATTAAAAAAAAATCCAAACTTTCAATATGAATGCGAATCTCGCAGATGATACCAGAAACAACTCACGCGCCCCAGCAACTAAATTTTGTTTCAACCACAGCCTTTGCTCTTCAAGTTGAACTGATCGATGCTTCTATTGACTGCTCCTTGACAAAGAGGGGGGGCCTGGAATTATGTTGGATCGGTTTCTTTGTCGTCAACTGATCAGGTCTCTTTTTTGCTGGGTATCCGGTGCACCTGTATCTACTCACCATTTCATACTAGTATCTTATTCAGATTGATGCCAGAATTCCGTTGTACACTCTTCTCTGAAACAGTTCAAATGCTATTGCTTTTTTAATGCCTTCTAGCCGGATAGTAAACAGTATTTCAAGATGGGTTTCACAACCAACCGCTGTATAAAGCCAATGTACTACAGGAGGTTTGCAGCACTACAGTATGAATTTCAAAATATGCCTAGAAATCGTACAACAAACCACCAGCAATATTACGTGATTAAACTTTTCGGCCAGAATTGAGAGAATTTCGTCTCCTGCGTAGCTCGTCTATTTAAAGCCATTCACCTTTAATAAAACCATCATCTCGTTTACCAGAACGAATCAGATGATTGACGGTGATGGAACCGTGTTCTGTGAAGATGTTAATCCTAAAGGTTATCTGCAACCCAGTCTACAACATAAGATGTTGTAAGTTTTTATTGTATTTGAATTAAATTCCAAGGGGAATCTGACTTCCTCTAACACTCAAAACCCCTTTCTATTTTATTTTACAAAACTCAAATTCATTTAGTTTTAATGTCCCCTGTGAAAAAATAACCGAAATTTGAAAATGCTGATCGTACTCGTACATACGAGAAGTGTCAAACTCACAGACATTTGTTTGTGACAAAAATGATGTCTCAATGTGGCAATGAATCAGATTTATGGCCCGCATACCTTGTAAACAAGGCAATTGTTGCGTCAATTTAAAGAAGTCATTCTAAATGATTTGTAGATGTGTTCGTAAACTCTGTTAATCCTTAACAGAGAGTGTTTATTTGTTTTGTTTACAGTAGTAAAACAGTTGACGTTTTATGTCAATTGACGACACATGAAAGCATCAATCAAAAGAGAGACTTTCAGTTAATTTGGGATTTAATTCTCATTAACAACCAAATCACTTTCAATTGCGGAAATAATTTTCCACCCAACAAAATGCCGCTACCTTCAGACGTTCCTACCACATCAATCAAAACCACCTAAGACAAAAAAAGCTCTGTCAAATTAAAAAAAAAAAAAAATTGCACCACTTGAATGCAGGAAGTCCGTCATGTCTTCAATGAAATTTTCCTTTCATTTCAACCGCATTTTGTGGGTGATCAGGTCATTTGCGCCAGAATACAATGAACTTCCACACGCAAACCGACAGACAGACACGGATGGATAATCCCCACGCGCTACTAAGAAAAAAAACGAAACGAAAATGACAGAAGAGAACTAGTGTAAATCTTGAAACACCGAAATTCATTACTTCAGGGAAAGGGAAGACAAAAATAGCCGCCTTTTCATCATCAACTTCGTCATCGTTGCCACCATCATCATCATCTCTGAGTTCGAATCTCTATCTCACCTGCTTCCTACACCCCAGATTCGTGTAGGTACATACGGATACGCGTATCTGTCAACTGTCGGTAAGCCGAAAAAAATCGTTCAAATGCAGGCGCTCAGTCGACTGTCAATGAAATGCGTGTGCGTGCGTTGAATGCTAAATTTAGTCGTTCCGTAAATTTTAGGCAAATGCACATCGTGACAGTACTACAACGCACGCTCAACGCATACACAACGCACTCACAGAGCGCGAACTCAACCACGGGTATGTTCGTTTATTTTATGTTTTAGCGTCATTTCTGTTTGTTGTTTGTTGTTTTTTTTATTACTCTCGGTCTCGTTTGACAGAGCACGAAAATGTTTTACAAATTAATTAGGAGAGACATGCCTTCCTTCATTTGTTTGTCATTTTATTTAATTTCGTTTTTCAAGTTTCATTTTGATTTCATTTAAATTTTTTTTATGTTTTCTCTTTCAGGTGACACGGGTACACGTGCATTTGGATTTTTAAGGAAATTTCCGGTTTTGTTGTGCATTATTCCGGCGAGGATCCAAAGGAAAAAAAAATCATAACGGCGTCCGAAACGGAGGACGAAACGCCATCACCAAGGGGTGTGGAGGAGGAAGGTGAGGACGAAGAGGAGGAGGTTGACAATCGGATCGATTTGTTGGTGAACATCCCTGGTGTTGCTAATGCAGTCGAAGAGACCATCGGTAGTGGGAAATCAACAATTGTTTCGGGCAGCAACCTAAGTATCCCTCTGTCGCCATCGTTGTCAGCTGCTTCTAGTGGTCTAGCAGGAGGCTCCTCATCGTCGAATTTCGAGAAGAAGATGTCTTCCGACAGCGGAGATGATAAAGACACTTCCGTGCGAGTTGCGGTCAGGTAAGTGGAACTATTATAATTTGTATGAGGTTATAAAAAGTGTGTATTTCATGAAAGGGAGCGGAACTTTATGAGGGGCTTTGCCACGTTGATGTTTTGTTGAAGGAGAATTGATTTCTCTTTTTTATGGTTTGTCATAAATTCTAAGCACGTTTCACCGGTTGACGGGTGTTAGAAAGACTGTTTGTTTGGCTGTCATATTGCAAATTGAAACAAGGGTTGGATGTTCCCGAAGAAAGATAGGTGGGGCCGAGACGATTTATAGTAGGAGCATGCATGAAGGTATGCCAATCGCAACAACAAGCGATGTGAGAAAGGAGGAGCTGTGTACCTGAACGAGTCTACTGTGATATCTTCAAGGGAGAGCTCGTCCATGATTCCGGTTTTGATTTGATAAGGGATGCGGGTTGTTCTTTGACTGAGTCGACAGGACTGTTGTTAGTCTCAAGTTTGGGGCTATTTGAGTAATGAAGCCGTGTGCCACTAAGGCGGCTTCGATCACACCGTATGTGCTCTGCTGACTTTTCTTTGTTTTACAGCCTGCATGTGCCATTGTGCGCCATTTTTGTCTGAAGATGCTCTATTCTCTGACTCTGACCTCTATTAAGTTGTAAATGAAGAATTTGGGCTGTAAAACCATTCGAACTATTGCGTATCGGTAGGTATCGGTAGGCAAGTACAATCTCACTTTTTAGGCAGTTTGGGCCAGGATTATCTGTGTTGCTACACTTTGTTTAAGATTGAGTTCTTGATTGAGATTGAGATTGAGTATTTTCCATTTCAACATAAATTTCATCAATTGCCCACTGTGCCTATTGATAATTAATTATTTTTAGCTACATTCGTTGCGAGACTTATGACCACGGTAATAGTGCTGACTTATTGGCTAAGATCCGCTTACGCTGACCATATTTCGTTCTTCATTCATTTTGATGTTCAGAGCTCCTGTTCGGACTAACACGACTGCTATCAAAACGGAATGCTTGTCTAGTCACGAGTCGATATCGCCGACATTATTGGCTATTTGGTAGAAAGTAGCCAACCGGTACCTCTTTGTTGTTAATCGATGCCTATCGATGGCTTTCTTTGCGGTTAAATTTTGAGAAGATACTTTTGTAGAGGAGAGTAATGTTTCTAATATTTCCCACCATTATCAGCGTAGGTTGCCTGATTTCAGCTTCTCTGGTCATGCCCCAAGTCATGTCGTTATACTGATTATAGCTTTTGGTTGTCCGTGTCTCTGATGTACTTGCTGCATCTAACCCAGTTGTCCCTTGATTTGTGTTTGAATTGATTTGGCGTTGTCAGCAATAGAGATACAGGAAACATGATAGCTAACTGGGGTCACCACTTCACTATGAATAGGCTTGACGATCTGAAGACCAAATTACTTCGGGTATCGTTGTTCTCTTTAGTTTGATTTCATCTGATTTAGGACTCACGCCTGCAAAGATTCCAAAAAGGCGCGAGGCTAGTTGCTATGAGAAAGCGCTTAGGTACAGTTAGTTAGGGTCTCTGTACAATGCATCGACTTGGGAATTGTTCCATTTCGTCGTTTACTACCAACAGCAGGGAAACACTGAGCTAATATTCTTTAAATCGCTCTTTCGCTGCTATTGCTAACCAAAAAGACACCTTGCAGGTACTGGGTTCTTGGCTAAAACATAGCATTGTAGACATTGAGGGTGGTAAATTACACATTTGCTAGAGCGTTGCCGGTATTAGGACTTTGTCTGAATCCTCAAGTCCTTCCCTGTGATGATTGAGATGAATGAACGTGTGACATAAACTTACTGTCACATTTTATTGAACCCTCTTTCGATGTCTGGCAAATGCGCCAGCCCTATTTTTGTGTTGAAAATTTTTCCACATACAGGCCCAGATAATGTAATAAGTTTGATCCATTTTCCTAAGTTCTAAGGCGTCTTCATTAATTCCATGGGTGATCTTTAATTTTTGTTGCGACGGGAAATGTGTCTGTCTGCCGGCTTAAAACCTGTAACCTTCCTTGATATCCACAATTTACGCACAAATGCAATTTGGCAAATTTCTGACCACCGTAATTGTCCGATCCTAAGCTTCTAATTGACTCACTTTTCCAACATGTACATACCAGTCGATATTCACGTTTATGGTCGATTGTACTATGTGCCCAAATCATCAGTCCACCAATGTTTTTAATGGACAGCCTGGATGCCAGGAGTTCCAACCTCTTTTTCTGAAATTGTTCAAGATCAGACCCGTGAAAAGTTTTCCTTTTTTAGTTGTCCCGAGGTTTGGCTTTTAGGTTGGATTTGCTGGCGAATCTGTCAAACAGCTTGCAAACTCATTTTAAACGTGTGATAGCGCGGCATTTCATAATTTCCCTTACAATCTTACTGTGAATGAGCACATGAGGCGGCAATACTACTCCTTGCTAAATTATTTTGACCCCCGCCGTAGTAGATTGTTGTTTCAGTGGCTGTAGAGCTCGTTCGACGTAAAGTTTTCCTTCATGATTTTCTCTAACAAAGGGGAACTCTAGTCTGGGAATTCTATAGATAAATCAACTTATCCGCCAAGAGGGCTCTCAAAGTCTTTAAAACTCTGTCGCCCGTATATCCGTTACAGTTCCCATGACTCATATTGTGCCCAAACAATTCACCCCGTAGAGCCGTAATGAAAACACAACAACAACAAAAACGCCAACAAAAAACAATTATATCAATAATCAAGTTAAAAGCACGCAACCCCATTTACTGCCGACTCAACCCAAACATATGGACTTGTCATCCAGTTCGTCCCCCCTTTTCACAAACAAAGGCATGAAATTCGAAATGCGACTTTAACGATGGAAAATTGCTACCCGTAGGGGTCAAGCTTGACAAAGACACTCGACTCATGTACGAGTATCTATATGACTTCACATTAGCAGATGATCCATTCGATGTTGGTGTGCTGCGCTGCCTGCCCTCAGCTCAACCGTAAATTATCGATCGACGAGTTGTCTCTTGAAATGGACAAATCATTCACAACAACCTTCCATCACATCACAGGGTGTGGGTCGTCGTTCAAGTAGCAGTAATCTCTGTCCAGTTCAGTCCAGAAATCCAGATTGAGTTGTTCATTTGCTGTTTGAACGTTTCAAGTCCCGGATTGGGTGTGGTGACACGCAGTCAGGTATGGATTAACCATAAATGCAAGTGGAAACGCAAATACGCGAGTACAAGTTAAGTCATACCTAATCGGTTGGTCTCGGTTCTCTTGGAAAAGGTGCTGGCCATTTGCTGAATATGGCTCAAGTGAAGGCTCTGACAAAGGGGTGCGCTGTGTGTATTCAACTGAAATAGGGATTTCTCTTTTGCTGGAAATTTTCACGGTCGACAGAAGGCCAGGAGTGACGTGACAGTAGGCAGACTTAAAATTGACATCGGCGTCCATCGTTTGTTTGTTGTGTTGTGTTGCGATGGCAATGGCGACAAACAACTGACGATGGCAATTACAACAGAAAATAAGAAAATAAAATTACAAAGTAAACACAATGCTGGAAACAAAGCAGAATGTGTGGCGAGGAAAAAAACATCATGAAGCAGGTCATGTCCATGTATGATGATGACACTAGAAGTTTCTGCAAATTTCTATGGAAATTTATGACATATGCGGATGAGTAGTTTAAACCTTGTAAAGTGGTTTAGGGGGTGAGGTTATTTTGAACTGCCACTTCCAGTTCAAGATATGCGAATGAAGTTCTCGGAAAGCGCTTAGACATGAGAAAAGTCTTTGGGCCTCTGTGGGAGGTATAAGTAGACCTGGATGAGAGCATTAAACGTCCTCTGTAAGAGGAGACACATTCGGCACAGTGTGGCATTCCTTTCACAGTATTCCTGCATTATACCCACAATACCCACGTCCTGATACAATATTTTCACTTCTAGTGCGATAGCACAGTACAGCTCTGTGCCAATTTCACTTGGTCAAAGTTTTAAAAGGTTAAAGTCTATTTACCTGTTCCGATATTGGCACTATTATATAATCAATATTTCAAGTGAACATAGGTGTCTTACCGTACCGCCATAGAGGTTTTTAAGACAATCAAAGAGCAGGGGAAACGGGTTGATCTGATGCAAATTAAATGGAAACAAAACCAAGTATATGCTACCAAGATACATCTGTCCACAGCCTGTTGACAGCTGTTTAAGCACAAAATCGAGCCTCGACTTCGGCCTGTCAAAACAAGGCTCCTTACTCGGAAGATACGCCACAAGCAAGACAGTGGACTGCATATTGATCATTTTTGAGAAAAAAAAAATAGTTGCACAGCTTTCGACATACGATTTCATGTCACAGATATCCTTGCTTTGAAAATTCAATCAACCGCATCCTACCTGCTTCAGAATTGTATATATACATAACTTATATCCTTTAGTCCCATTGCAGTGTCATTAAGTAACCAGGATTGCCTGGTTGAGACATATGTCAAAACCGCTTTAATAAGTCAGGGTTCGCTGACTTCGGTAATATTTACTATTTACTAGTAGAAAGTGACTCCATAGACATGAAGGATGGTCATGAAGTAACTATTTTTCTTGTGCTCGAGGGTATCGATTCGTTGATGGTAAATTCGAAGAGTTTTTGTGGTCCTTTTAGTGTCTTTAACCGTAAGGTCACGGATTTGGTAACGTTGCTTATGTGTATGGTCGTAAGCCTTATCTAGCCAGATCTAACCAAAAGATACTGATCGTACGTGGTCTGTTCGTAGAGAAAGTTCATCACTTTGCGTCCACTTTTCATAGAACATTCTCTTCGCAATCGCAGAAAGGTTTGAGCTTTGTTGATTTATTCGAAATCTTGGATACCCAGTCGGCGCCTCTTAATCATTTTCACTGCCGGCAATATTTGATGACAGACGGCTTGATAAATCAACTTGATACGATAAAAAAGCGTCATGGTTGAGGGCTTCCCGGAGAAAGATTATCTCTTTTACTGTAAGAATAATCACAACTTGATAAAGGAACTTAGCAGACCAAACAGAAGCCTCATACGATTAGAAACAAACTTTATAGGAAAATCAAAGGAGGTTAATCTCCAGCGAGATTATATGATTTTAGTGGCAGACAACTACCCCGACATTATGGCAGTAACATGAGTGTATAGTAGCTGACCCATAAACCTTGCATCATAGTGCCTATTTCTATAAGAAACTGTGGCAAGGATTTATCAAGTTATATTTCGAAACTGGTTGGTGGCCTAAGTCTTTAATCTTGTGGAATGTCATGGTTTTCTATTTTCACTCCACAGACATTTTTCTAAAACTGTGATCATTGTCATATTCTCCATTCTTTAAATAGAATCGGACCAAGACCACAAACTTGTGGTATTCCAGTTTTTTTTTTGTCATATTATATAAAAATGCGACACACACTCATAAACAGAATTGAATTCTTCTAATTCCCAAAACGAATTCTAAATACCAAATGCTAATACTATGTCAATAAACAACAACATCTAGTCCCATTACTAAATTCAATAGTTCCGTCAAATCTTCCTCATAAAAATCTACATTTGCCTTGCAAATGTCAAACAAATCATGTATCTCAATACTGGCCAGTGCCAGTATCACCTCTATCTTGTCGCGAATTGTTTATAAAAACAACGGTCTTCTCGTATCTTGACAGTGCGAACGCTTTGCATAGACGTTTAACAACCACAACGAACCAATAGATCCATAAATGCCCAGTAGAAATGAAAATATTGACAAGCTACGAGCCGCAGTTGGCCACTTAGTTAGTTAGTTGGAGACTTTGAGTGCTCCGCAAAATTCAACGTCTTAAACAGGTTATCCATTGTATTCGTATAGTGTTTGGTCGACCCCAAGTTTGAGTAGCATCTCACGGTTTTTCCTGGTTATTATTTATTTTTATTTTTATCTTCTGAATCGATAAGATATTTTGCGCTAGCGGTAGCACTATGAATGAGCGCCAAAGTTGCTTACCGAATTGATATTTACATACGCAACTGTGCAAGTACGAGTACGAATACGGGTATGAGTACAGCTGCGGGTACGAATGACGCTGTTTTGTGAGATGATCTCATGTCTGATCATTGAGAATGACGTTTAATTAAATATGGGAAAACGTAAAGTATTTTCTTTTGCGTTCGATTCTCATTTTGAGATTGTGCATTCCCAAGGAAAAACGTGCCAAATTGCATTTGAAGTGCCGTTTGACTTGAAGAGGATAAAGTGGTCACGATTTTCTATGAGTTTCAAGATCGCCTGGGTAGTATGGGAGAACTTGAATGTGGATAAGATATGGAATCCATGGTGATTTATGACTGTTGGTGAGGAGTGATCAAACTTACAACAAATTGGACAATTTGTAAGAGTGATTGAAACAATCGTGATGAAAAGATGAATAGTTGAGGTACCTAACAAGAAAATATTTTGACAGGTATAATGGCAACAAATTGTTTTTTAAAGATTTGTAGCAATTTGTACTGGAATTTGCGGTTAAAAATTGCCTTCAGCTGTGACTGACTAGGTCATTTGAAACAATTATACAAAGTTCGTGATTGACTTCATATTTAAATTCTCTATAACTCATCCGGAGTTAGTGGGGTTGGATGAGTTTAGGTCGGCTGATAAAATTCCCATACTTGTCATATTCTGTAACAAACTTGTGTCTTCATCTTATCTTACCGATGGCTTCGTCTGGTTTGCCATCTATCGGTTAAAATTTAGAGAAACCTTTTCAAAATATCCTGCTCGACCTCATCCTGACCCATTATCTTTTATATAGTCTGGCATACAACTGTTAAACTCAATACTCGTAAATGTACTAAAACGGTACGACTTATCCGCCGTATGCTTAGAACTATTAAACCAAGAAAAAGAATAGGTGACAGAACGCAGCCCTGATGTTCTCCACTTTTTACTTCAAAAGCGTATGACATAAACTGTGTTAAACATGGCGCCTTGAACCTTCATGTGCAGCCTTAAAAATAGCGATGAATTTCTTACGAGCATCCTTTTTGCTCAGGGCTGTCCACATGAATTTATGATGCATGCTTTCGAAAATCTTCTTTAAGTTGGTAAAAAGCATGTACAGCGGATTGGATCGTTACATCTAAGTTTGTTGAACATCGAGAGTTGAATTCAAGCCTTCCTTGATCCTGGTCAGAATTACCTTCGCCAATATTTTGGTTACCACCAGAAGAAGACAACTTAACAATCATTCCTTTATTCTCCACTCTTCCATCAATCACTCATTTCCTTATGCACTGACTATGATTGGCCAGAGTAGTTCTTGGCTTGGGTCAATGCCAAAGGCTGTGTTTTTTCAGGGCACTTATCACCAGCATTTAGTTTTGATTGATCGTAGAAGTTGTCCGTCTTATCTTTAGTCAAGGCGTATATTGGTGCACAATACTGAATACCCGAGCAATGTACGATATTTACGTCATGAGGCTTCTTCGTGCTTCTGATGTAAGTATAAGTAAGTCCAACGCAGGATTCACTTAGGTGTATTTTTTTTTATAATTACCGCGCGCTCAAGGGGTTACTGTATCCTTAAAATGTTTGTACACAGCGCTGGCGAAAGAAACTTAGGGAGGAAGAAAAGGGAGGTACCGATGTACATTGGTCTTAAATGTTTGCAAGTTATAATGACTAGGAAATTGAGAGCTCGACAGGGCATTCTATAAGCGAGTTTTACGGCTTAGGAACGAATCACAATTTTCTAGAGAATCACGATTACCAGAGAAAAGCAATGTAGAGCTCGTGATGGGGAATGGTTTCCACAGGCTCAGTCATATGATATTCTTGTATAAACTCTTTTTCTAGTCGAATAAATTTGACATTCTAGGGCTGACGAGGACAATTTTCAAGTTCTTGAATCCGATTATTGTTCTAATATAATAGCCAAAGGTAAGCAACAAATTATCCTTCCGTAGCACGTAACGCAAAGATGGCGTTACGTGAAGAAGGAACTACCTGAGGCTTTTTTCGTTTTTTTTTCACGACTCTTTTGCCGAAATAAATCGTTTTGAAACTGCTACCCAAGGCCAAACACTTTCCCACATAAAACACTCTTTGGTGGACAAATGAGCCGTACCAAGATGCGAATATATCATGCGACCAAGACAATATCCTTAAATAAGATGACTACATTGACTCGGTTGAACATCGAACGAATAAATCAGCTTCAGCAAAGAACATTTTCTACTCCCAGGCCTCTGGTTCAAGACATAAAGGTGGACACAATACCCGGTTTCAAAATTAAATAGCCTTGGACAGCAGGGGTTTTGTGCTTGGAGTGAATTAAAGATGTGTGCCTAAGATCGAGAATACTAGAAGGCGACTGTGTCTCAGATAGAGTCCTTCAGTAACTAGTTAGCATCACAGAGGACAGACATGATCGGCAGCTGGGTTATAACGAATAAGTTAGATTAGTTAATGGGTAGCAACGGAAATGGTCAAATGGACCTGCTAAATAGTTGGAGATTGAACGAACCACTGAGCTTGGTCCAAAGGCCATGAATGAGGTCACACAATAGACATATAATTTTAAAGAAGCTGACATACTCGTAACACAAGAGCTGCCGTAGTTCACTATCAGTTCTTCTATCGACTGTTGGATTTCTATGATTTTATTTTGCTATTTCTGTGGTACTGTAGCCAAAGAATTACTCGTAGATCCGAGCCTATCAGCACTATGATCTTTGTTAAGACTGCATCGACTTGGGAAAATATTTTGACTATGCAGCTTGAAATTCAATCTACAATACATGAAAGATCACCTGACAAAATCACTCATCAAAAACTGCACTTAAACCGACTGGAATTGAATATGAGAATGAGTAAAACCCGTGTAAACTCATATTTTTTTCGCGGCTGCAGTTGATCATTCTTTATGCAGAAAACGTCGCTTTAAATAAGAAACCACTCGACGAATCACTGATCGTCAAATGATCTTATCCACTTTCGTGGTAAAAAATAATTAATTCATTGTATGAATGACCACAAATACATTAGCCTAACGACTTTCAGATTCTATTTCCAAACCCATCCAAATTAATTTGGAAAAAGTTGTTTAAATACTAAAAGTCTTGATCACCAGGTCAGATTCAAATGAAATCGGAGAACCTTCAGGAAACGAATGCGTACTAACTATTAACGCCTCGTTGCATTATTATTACCCCATAATCTAACCAAACCACACAAATGTGTGTACACTTAATTAAATGTTCACTTTGCATAACATTTATGGTAGAAATAACTACGAGTACACCAGCTTGAAATTAAGTACAACCTCTGTTTGAGAGTCATTAAACAACAGCCCACCTATGCACCTTTTCGACGACGACGGTAATTGTGTACCATTATGGATACAAACCGCATTAACGACTTATAAAAACAAAAATAGATAAATAAACCGTCTTTCCCGCCATTAAGAAAAACCTCGCAGTTTTCTCAAACCCAAATGCAACCAAAGACAGTAAGTCTCTGTAGATTTAATGATAGTATCTCTACATCTCTATGTCTCCCCCAACACAAAGTGACACATGAATCAGTATTAGCCATGTTTTGCGGCGTAACGTACCGAACTCCACATATGGAAAAACGCCAATTGCATACATAGATCCAACATGCTGACATGTACGAGTATCTCATGTATTTCAGTATTTCAGATCAAGTGCGACAAGCAAGATCAGTTCAAAATTCTGAAAAAAAGGAGAACAAAAAAACCCATAAGCCGATTCGTCGTAACCCGTAAAAGGGTTAATCCACTTTAGGCCGCTTGTGACACCGTATTCAGCAATTCTCTGATTCATTCTCTGATTTCATTTCTGCCGATCTATATGGAACTTGAAATTCGAATAACAAATGACCGATCATCTCCCACTCAAATGAGATGCTTTGTATGCTATCTAAATGTATCTAAATGAAATGACCTTCGAGTTTGTTTATTAATGAACTTTTGTCTCCGATCCAAACCGATCTCTAATGTGCAATTTGCAAGGTGCCGCTGTCGTGATCGTCTTAATAACAATGATGTATGATCGAGATAGCCTCGCGAAAATTCTGTGTATAAAAGTCAGGTAGTCGCTTCACAGTAGCATAAGTTAGGCCAAATTGTTTGTTTATCTCGAAATGTGTATCTGATTTTGGTAATTTTATGTCAAAAGGTGAGTTAATCTGGAATTTAAGTCACTGGAATTTATGTGAAAATGAGTAGTACTTACGTAAAACGTAACACAAACCTTACTTTCGCTTTTGATAGATACGAGTACTGCATTGTAGATATTGCAATTTAGTATTTGCGTATGCACAAGACTCACTTGGGGTTTTCGTAATCTGAAAGTATTGAGATATGCAAATTTTGGGCTAACAACTTAAGTGACAAACAGATTTTTATAACGAAAAAGGCAGTATCTTGAACTGAGATCATTTTTAGTATTGTACATAGTCAAAACCGGGTCACGAAAGTCGTTTTGTGTCTCATGATTTGCATATATATAGAGCGACATCAAGATGAGAAGTAGAAGGTCAACAATCACTTGTGTAATTATACAAATTAGAGAATTTGCACTTAATTTGTACTAAAATGCAATTTATCGCGAACTAAAAAAAAGGGGAGATGTTACCTACACTTTTCAAGTCGGATTTGACTGTAGAAATCAATTTAGGCAAACTTTAGACATCAAGTTGAAAAGGATAGTCTTAAGCACAGAGGAATGCGCTCTCATTATACTTGACTGTATTTAATTATAAAAAGACGGCAATCTTGTGCTGAAAAGCCATTTGCAAAAGACCTGTAGATATTACGCAAAAATGTGTTTAAGAAGCCGACTTTACCTTATAATTTGACAAAGAGATGTAACAGAAGTGGTCCAAGCATTGATCCTTGAGGTACTCCTGCATTTAGAACAGCGAATTTGGAGGAATCGCCATTCTCAACGTATCAAAACCAGTGAGCTTTCAGCTTCACATACACTTCACAGTTTGTTTTTTAAAACTAATTTAGACTAACTTAATGTTTTTATTTATTGCATTTTAGTACAAGCTATTTCGACATTTAAAGTTGCGTTCCTTCATGGTATTTTATTAAGAAATCAAATGTTTTTGTACTAAAATTGCTTAAATGACTCTCTATCATCGTTTTTACTGTACGTTTCGACTATACGCTGCGTGTAAAGCTTTGACTGCTTCCAGCATAACTTGATACGCTAATAAAGAGACATTTTCCAGCTTTCTTAATAGGATAGCACTCATAGGGCTCATTATTGGATCATCTTAAGTTCGCCATTTTGCCTATTTTATGGTTTTGTGGAAGAACTTTGTGCTAGTTATCACCGTGTTTCGCGCAGTTGAGTTGTATGTGGTTCTTTCCAAGAGGCTTTTCATCACAACTGTATAGTTCGCTAAAGATCGCCTCTTGTTCTTCCTGGTTCCGAGATAAAAATGTCATAAAATTGTCAGGGTGGTTTGGGTTCAATCCCTAAGAAATAAACTGAAAAGCAAAAAAAAAAAAGAAACTACGAGTAATATCTTTCTTCAGGCTATGGAAAACTTATGAAAGGGTGGTTGGAAAGATAGACCGGACTATCGCTGTATCAGTATATCCCCTTGAAGAATATTGATTATCTCGACCTAGAGTGTACGAGTAAATGAAATTGGATCATCTGCTCTCGTAAAAATTTTTGTTAGAGATGTGGTTAGGCCAAATAATTTATGAAATACGAGTAGTATTAAGAGGTCTATTCACAAAGGATTCCAGTCTGCGAGTGTCAGTCGATGCAATTGGAATGTTGATTGGAGGTCCTGTCCGTATGAAGGTATATGTTGCAGATGACCGCTTGTCACCACTGCGACTAATGGGTCTCGGCAGAGATTTTTTCTTTTCACAATCCTGCCCTTATCTGTGCACAGTAAAGTACCATGTATAAGCTCCTAAGTGATACAAGTACTATGTCCGATCTTGCTATTAAATTTAAGTTCGTCTTTGCCTGCTTTTTCGGCTATTTGTTTCCCTTATCACTATTCGTACTGCGATTCAGCTTTATTCTTAATCGCTATTGAGGCGGCAGTGATCTTAATTTAAAGAAATTCACGTCTTCATGTGTTCTGCATGCTCCAGTTCTAATAATCGCCTATAGAGCTTAGGATTATTTGGTCGGATGTGTTCGGTGACCGATCTATCGCTACTATATATTATTTTGGACTCTGTGGCCATGTTTTACCATGCTTCGAGTGATTTTTTGGTCTTGAGAACTGCCATTACTTCTGTTAATCTGCATATCTATATGTTTCGGAGCAATGTCGTTCTTTGTGAGAGATAAACAGTTTTGTGGGACAGAATGCTGCTTCTTCTTCAAAAGTCGGATACGCGAGAAATTTTTAGAAGTTACCGCAGGAAGGCGTTGGCGTTGTATATGCAGCTGTTGAACTGAAGGGGTAATATCCTCGAACCAACATTCGATGAAAATGAGACTGATCCTAGTCATTTGCTTACTCATACGAGTATATTGCCCAATGAACACTTATGAATCGGGCCTGCAAAAGTGCCGAGCCACGTGTAAGGGTCCAGATTTCTATGTTGCGCACTAGTTATTGTTATGTATAATCTGTGGTCGTTAAACGGTCTATTGTATCACCTAATAACGCCTTTGGCCTTGCTTCCTCTACTGATGGCTTTGAGGGGTTTGTGTCCACATTTGAACCTGAGAGCGATGCGACTTCTTTCAGATTCTGGTTTGAGCGTTATTTACTCTTAGGTTACATGAACACTGCAGACGTCAATATTTAACGTTCGAATCGTTCTGATGTTTTTAAATATGGGCGAGTCGGTAGCTGACTTGGCAAACAAAAAAGCTGAACAACACACATTTCCATAGCAACGCGCGGCTTGATACACCGTAGTAGTGTTGACATGTGTTGTTGTGGTGCAAGACATGTGTACAGCTTGATGAATTTATATTAAAAACAAACAGCTATGCAGCCGTACATAAATGTGCGCGTTTTAGCCCAGTTTCAGTGGTGCGGGGTTTGGGTGTTGTGGAGTGCTTGCACAGTACTTGTATAGTGCTATCTATTCCAAAAGATTTTAATGGCTTAAATGGCTGACTGCCTAATACGAACAGTTTCTGCTTCAAAAGCACCCGACTTCCCACATCTTTTGAAATCCCAAATCGCTTCATTAGCCGTTCGCATCATCAAACAGCTTCTCAGCTCTTCATGCATCACATTAATTTCGTGGAACTTTGATTATAATGACAAGCTTTCTGCTCTGTTTTCATGGGCAGCAATTAGTCATCTAAGATTTCAGAATAATGTCGGTTCTAATGTTTTCATAAATCAGCCAAATTTTTCCCACCCACTTGATCGCTCCCAATAAGATTCAAATCGCCTCTAAATAACTTCAATTCCGCCCCAATCCCATTCCAGATACGAGTTGCAAGTACATTGTGAAATCGAGGAGGAAAAAAATCTGCAACGCCCACCCGTTAAACTTTTGAAAACGATCACGGTTTTCCACATTCTTGGCCATTGACACATATCCGAGTGTCTATGCAAGAATTATATCATGCATTCGAGTACGAGTATCTCAGTGAATTTAGACCAATTTTCATAGTCCACCTACGACATGAATGCATGCATCTACTCGTACTCATATACTGTATCTACGTGTCTATTTATATAAGTTTGTGAATGGTTATATATATTTTTCCAGTTGGACTAAGATTTATTTGTTGAAAATTAGTTT
Organism: Volucella bombylans; assembly: GCA_949129095.1. Taxonomy (NCBI): domain Eukaryota; kingdom Metazoa; phylum Arthropoda; class Insecta; order Diptera; family Syrphidae; genus Volucella; species Volucella bombylans. Next base: position 806,831 of record OX422141.1, on the reverse strand, counting down.
TTGTTTTTTCTGTTTCATCAAAACGTTACGTCACGTGCCTAATAGTTGGTCGTTGTGCTTTTTTTTTTATTCGATATGGTTTCTTGGAATTTTCTTTTAATTTATTTTTTTGTTTGAAGTTTTGGTGTTTAGGTCTATTTGCGATGAACACGCAAGCCGTCTATTATTTAAAAATAATTATGAACATGAAATTAAGCACCCATGAACAATTGGAAAACTGTAAGTAGGAGTACGAGTAGAGGGAGGGAATTAGGAGAGATAAGTAATGATTGGACATTATGGCTTCATATTGCAATTTTGTGCTGGCATTTGGTTATTATTCCTAATGATGGCTTCATTACGAGCCATTTGTTGTTATTTTCGATGTAATAATTCTCGGGAATCGTAAAAATGCCGCTGACTAGGCTTTTGTTTCGATTACATCTGTTTTTAGTAAACTTTTCAGTTCGGTTTTATGAGTTTCACGCTTTGAACACCATGCAGAATCGTATTTCCCTTCTCTCAAATGTGAAACTGGTTCCATTTACAGTCACGTGCTGATATTTAAAATGGTTTTAGTACATACTCGTATTTAGTACTAGGTAATTAATTTTTATTTTCATCTAAGAAAAATAAATAGTTTATCGTTCAGTTGTGTGATAGTTAATATTCAACAAGGCTCGTGGCATACTTGTGTTAGATAAGCTCCACGAGTTTGAATTATTTATTTTTAGAGGCGAACGTGCTTATGTAAATTTAGCAAAAAGTGGTTTTACTTGTCGTTCGACCAGACTGGGTGACTAGAAAGTGATCTAACTCAGTAAGGATTTGTTTTAATTATTTTTGTTGGATAATCCTTTGATTGACGAATGTATGAACTGGCTGTTGTGAACCAGGATGTCGTTAAGAATCCGGGTTAATTTCGAAAGGGATGCTCTTTGCGGAACCTTTCAGCCCTTCTATGCTAAGAAAATTGCTTCAAATCCTTGTCTAAAGGGAATTAACAGACAAAAAATTTGACTTGCTTTCTGTAGACGGTCAGCCCTCCAAATATCCAACGTACCTAGTTATCGTGCTGTCGAATAGAGTTGGGAACCATTGATGCCTGGTTTCCTTTCTTTCTATACTTTCTAACTCTTCTTAATAAGGGTTAAATTATAGTAGTCCTTGTTGCGTTCCACTCATCGTGCAGAGCGCGGAAAACCGGAACCTAAGGGTTATCTACAGAAATCATTTAGATCTCCGACGTGATAACTTCCTAAAGATTGCAGTTTGTTGCGTGGCGAGGCAGAACTGAAACTTCAAAGGAAGTACTCCACAGATTCTTATCCTTCTCTGCAGCTCCAGCCAAAGACGTGAATAATACTCAATTGCAGCTCGTGCAATGGACACTGTCCCGTGGTTATGTTAATTCGTTTGAATATGTCACTTCTCCTGAGATTGATCAGCTCTCTTGATCGCTTAAGATCGAGTATGGGTCACTTGATGTTATGCGGGTATTTCCACGATGAATAGATAGTAACTTTGGTATCCAGGATGCCCTAAATGTCATCGTTACTGTCGAAGTTAAATTATTCTTCGGAGTCTATTGACTCTAGTAATGATCCTATCTAGATTTAATTAAGAAAACTTCTGTTTAGTGGCCTGAGCCCTTCTTTTTCTCAAATGACAATGCAATCTATTTATCAATCGGCTCAAGAATTGCCGCGTCATTGTTGATGCGTTCAATAGAAAATCGTTCTACGGTTATTTTCGCTGTGCCCTTTCATCTCTGGTACTTAAGATCCAAGCACCATTCGTATAAGATCTCTGGAAACTCTGTCGAACGCTTTTTTAAAGGGGATACTTCACCTGATCGCATCAGATCGCCTCACATCATTTAATTAAACAAAATTTGGAATGTATTAAACCCAAGACCTCTGATTTCCGTCCATATTTCGGAGAGTTGTGGTCCTGCCTGATTGTACGTCCTCAATTCATTTCTTTTATTGCTTCGCTGATTTGGGCTTTTGTAAAATCTGCTCTCTTCATGCGCGACTCCCAGGGGAATGGCTCTAAATACTCGCATTAAAATACTTCTCCCATTTTGCAAATTTTGTTGTGCTCGGTGGACAAGCGACCCTGTTTCAGCGATTGAATCTCTTGCGAATTTTTCAACAATGCGCGGACAATTTTAGCCCATTTATTTGTGTTTCGACATTGCATTTTCTATTGTTAGTCGCCTGCTTATCGGCTACGTCTTCTAAGTCCCATTCCAATGCATCTACTTCTACTGCACGTACATACGCTATCGCTTTCTTTGCCCCTTTTTTGCAGCATTCACAGTCTAACTCAAAGTTCACTTTATCGGCTTCGGTATTTCCGCCGAGCTTAGTCCCCGCTTGAAGGCTTATCTTTTGCGACGTTCCACAACCTCGTTTCTTTTCGAAATACCTGCTAGAGATTTGTCACTACTTTTGCATTTCTCATCAATGTTGTTCCATATACTCGTATTGGTATTGGTATTTCGTTTTTTCCATGACAATATTCGTGTTCGTAGTTAAATTTCTTGACATGTCTGTTCGAATTCCCTCTGGTGAAGAGCATTTCCTTCTTTGATGTTCTATTTCAAGCCATGCTTATGCATAGATCTATGTTCAACCACGCATAATGACGTTTTCATTTCTACCATGACGTCGTCCATATCTGCTTAAATACTTCAAAATCGTAAAGAATTCCTTCTCTCGAGAGGTGTGTTAAGTGGTAAGCCCAAAAGAGTTCTGTAATTACCACAAACCTGTTAACCGAAGTCCAATTTACCATATTCAAAGTCCACCTCAAATCGCAAAAAACTATGACGATGACACCAACCTCAAAGCCAAAACCATTTGTCCATCTTTTTTATTATCTGAAGCTTTTAAGAAATCAATTTAACAATTCAATAGATTTGTTAACCTCTAAATTAAAATTAAACTCTCCAGCTCGTTGGAGAACCTTGTTCCAAGACCGCAACCTTCAATTAAACCAACAAAAAAAAACTGCAAAACAAATACAAATGTTGGCAACAAAATAAAGAATAACACACTTCTAACAATAACGCCAACAAAAAAAAAAGCCGCCGCAAACAATGTCACACATAATCATAAATTAGCTTCTCGGTAGGTATTCGGTTTGTTTTTTGTCGATTTTGACTATCGGACTTCGTTTTCGTTTGAAATTCGGCAAGAAAACATGCGACCAGTAACCTTGGAAAAAAGTGTGCAAATTAACATCCACCTGTCAAGACCGATGTCCGTAGGACCGCACCTTTCGCTCCGGTCCTCTCCAGTGGATATATGTCATTCAGCAGACGTGACTTCTTGTTACAGCATTCAGCCAGCACACTTTTTCGATTACGAATTCGATTTTCGAATAATCAAATTCGACTTCGGTTGAGTAACAATTTCACACTTCTTGTGACTTAAAGGCCGTCAGTGGTAACTGACAATGGGCGTCATTATTGGTCATGTGAATGAGAGAATCAGTGAATCTATGGAAACATTGAACCAATATCCGTACTTGGTCATGTGACTTGACTGCCTGCCCAGTTGCGGAAGATGCCCCAACTCAATGCAATATCCGTAAAACTCACGGATTGTGATCACCATCACCATCAACGGGCAATGGTACTCGTATACCCTGTGGTAGGTGTGTATACAAATACGTAAACTTCGGATTGTTAGCCTAAAAAGTCGCCGCCGAGACAATCTGGCAGACAAGTCCATTTATAAGGATTTCCTTTTTTGAGGGTGCGAGCTGTGGACGTACCCGAAAATGAGATGTTTGGCGTCACTAACATCAGACGGAATTTCGTTGACATCATATTCCTTCGCAAAAAATATAAAAAGAAGAAGAAAGAAGCCACAAAGACGATGAAAAGAAGCAAACAATGCGCGCAGCGAAGGCTATTTGAGAAAAGTGGAAAAGACGTTTAAGGGGTTTTAGGGATGGGTGCGAGACTATTTGACTAGGCAAGCTTAAGGGGAATTTATCATGTTTAAAAAAGTTTCTGCTTCAAAAATATTTTGAAGGTCATCGATGACTAGGGTTGTCTACACTACATAGTCCTTTCACCCCTCTCGTAAGACCTACGGTGATACAAGTACTACTGTACCTAGTCTAGTCTACGAGCAAATGGATTCATTGTGCGAGTAGTTGACCTCAACACAGAATAGGACGAGATTTTTCAGATGATGTGGGCGTTCGTTATTTCCTTTATTGTACTGCAAAGTTGTTCGAGGAAATAGGAGAAGTTCGATACCGTCAAAAACGATGCCAAAAATTCCAGGTGCATCAAGTCAGACGACAACCGTTGCGAAAACTGGAAATATTTTCGGAGATGGTAGTGCAAAAACTGTATTGTCTGAATTAAGAAGATTTGGAAGTCAATGATGGAGTCAGGAGTAAGTTATGATGGCGTACACCATACTCTTAGTTTCTGCGAAATTGAAGACAAAACTTTGCCGAAAGTTTATCTAATGTTTTGTAAACAAGGTTTTGCTCTAGCTAATCAATAATCACTCTACAGTGGCTTAAAAACGACTTTCCGAGGCTCATATCGCCGTTATTAGAGTCATTGTCTAAGCAGTGTATAATCTTCCAATGGATGTGGTACGTTCTGCGATCGATGATTAGCTACAAAATCGCCCACGTCGCTTCAGGAGAGTGTGAGCGTAGGTTAGACGCGATTCACCGTCAGCACCCATCAGCTGATGGACTTTGTTTGCACTTTGTAAGGAAACGTTTTCAAGTCTTTCACCAAAATACGGTTTAGAAACCTGCATGGGATGACCAATTGCGTGGCACGTTGTCTGGTCTTTGTCTACGGAGCATCTACAACATCTTCAACGATATCCTCGGGCGAACGAGAGGCACGAGGGCTTCCAGAGTTTTCTCGGTCTCGTGTTGTTTCAGTCTCTAAAAGTCGTGCGGCTTAACGCCGCATTGAACGACTAATGGGAGCCGGGCAGCCAGGAAAAAGCGCACGAAATGCATGTGGCAGTATGATTTCCGAATTGTTTGTGGAATTGGGGATCCCCGAGCCTGCATTAATGCACCTGGACTTGATGTAGCATTGTTGAACAAGTTTGAGCGGTTGCTATTGGCGGATGTAATAGAAGGCCGGGGGTTAACCCCAATTGGTATTGCAGAAGATTGCAAGACGCTCGTAATCTTTCATAGCGTGCATAAGCATAGTGTTGTCGCTTCCTTCCTTGGCGTTGAAATATCACATCACTATGACGATGTCCCATTTGGCAGCTAAAGAAATTCTTCTTATCCTTATCATCTTCAGTCGCGTCTTCTATCGGAGGGTAGTTTTTGCTACGCTGCTCCGGAATTAAGCCGTTTGCATCCCGCCACTGGTGGTTGGTTTCCGTAATACGAAACTACTTCGTGCTGCTGGAATTAGCATCTGTTCTGTAGTGTTCCCTGGCATTTAGAGCAGTGTCATTTCCAACATGTTTAAGGACTTTTTTTAAATTTTTTTTATTTAAAAAAAGTTGGTTCTAGTCCTAGCTATGACATAACAAAAGCTGTCATAAGAATAAATGCAAGGAAGAAACCTTGATGTCCTTTTTTGAGCTTATTCATAAGTTTCTTTCCTGGTATGGAAAGCCATGCAAACTATTTGCTACCATATCCTGTATGGTTCGGGTCTTAGCTGTTTGTAGTCACACAAGAATATTTTCTGTCAACACAATTCCTTGGCTTTTGAAGCTTCAACATTTTGCCAACTAAAAAAGCTTTTCAAGTTGAAATATTTCCCATAACTCTCTTCTAGATGTCGCTACAGTAGCGCCGACAGGCCAATTAACTTGAAAAAAAAAATCTCTTCGTCTGCACAAATTTTGATTTTATACCAATTTAAACTGAAGCACTACAAGTACACTCTTTTCACGTTTCGTCACTTATGTCCCATCAACGTACGAAATTAATTTACAACAAAATTAAAGAATACTCAATGTGTTAATTGTCAATTAACACAATGACGAGGCTTCATGGCAAAAAATAAAATTAAACGTCTGCCTCGGTCCACTTGAATTTAAATACAACAAAAAAGAAACCAAATGATATACAACGATCTGGAGAAGCCTCCTCTTCATTGGAAGTTAAATTTAATGTGTCCCCTTGATTTTAATTACTGCAATTTCGCTTCTGTACATCCTCGGATCTGTCCGTTTACTTGCGTACAATATCTTGTTACGTATATGTACGTATTTAAAAAAAAATAGAAATAAATTTACAACACAAGGGTTGGTGTTAATTTGTCCTCGGGTTGGGGTCAAGGATCGTCGGTGACTTTAAATGGTCGCAAAATAGGGGATAGGTAATGGGCATGCAGACGTTGTTCGGAGTACTTAAACGTTAGTTACTGTTCTGGGATATGGACAAATAAAAAAATATCACACGGGGAAGGGGATTGGTTCAATCGGTTGAAGAGACAAGGTACGCCAAAGTCTGATGATGAAACAGTCGTTGTCTTTACTGAAATATACAAATGGGTTGGCATGTTAGTGTGGAACAATGCTGGAAGAGGATTGATTGATTAACTTCTACTCTAAAATGTTTGGGTAAGAATAACCAGGACTTCATAGTATCACTTAAAGTAGAGTAGGTTCTTAGCAAATCCATAAAAACTCCACATAATTCAGCAGCAGACAGAGGTAAAAACTAGAAGAAACTGTTCACTATCCGCTTCAGGCCACTAAGACTAAAATCTCTCAGGTTCTAAGTAAGAATAATGTAAGTGGCTAGTTCTGATTTCACAGTCTGCCTCCTAAAAAGATCAAAACATTGTCTTTCAGAGCAGCAGACTGGTTCTCAAAACGGACAGACCAGGTAGGCTGAAATCATAAAACCTACACCGAGTTGAAAGCGGAGACTACCAGTCTTATGCTCGAAACTCATTTCTCAAATAACCATATCAAAACCGACTCAAAACGAGCTTCTATCACCGGAGCTACAAGTGAGCTAAGTAATATCATCTGCCGTGGACAGATGAACATTAAATATGGTGTTGGGCACTCTGATGCTTTCAGTCGCCTGGCACCGTTTTCATATTTCTAGTTATCCTGCAAAAAGTTAGAGATCAGCTGCTGGCAACTCTGAACAGATTGTTCAATGCTAACGTGTTACTGGCCTATATATTGAACGTTTTCAGTGAGTTATGCATTTATAGTGATGACTTGCGAATATGGGGAGCATGGATGAGCTTCATGTGTGCAAAACTGCTTTGGTGAACAGGAGTTGCCTGTTGAGCAGCATTCTGTCAACACTGCTATGTTGCAGTTCTATCATTTACGCGTATGTATTTGCAGACGATTTATATGTTCTACCTGTCGGATCATGCCGAGGGACTATTTAATCTAAAGCGTAGGCGTCTCTGTAGATAATCGATGATTGGTGCACAAGGTATGTGATTTCAGTCAATGGCCTCAAAATTGAGGTAGTTTTCCTAGGCGTGTGTCTGTCCCAAAGGATCTAAGTATCTGGATGATACGAGTAGTCTAGGTAACAAAATTCTTTTTACTAAAAATGTCGTGTTGAAATATCAAATACTCCAAAGCGTTGTCGGCTTTCAGGCAGTGTAAGGTAGTTTTTGGAAAGACATTGGTCTTGTCACCGATGAGTGTCCTTTGGATCTAGGCTTTCACGCAAATACGAGTAAGACATTCTTATAGACATTCCATCTGAAGCAGTGGTAGCGGAACTTTAGTTGCTTCGGAAAAACGAACTCGAATTTATCTGTATTGAAGAATTGCTTCGGCCAGAATTTGAGCCAGCAAAAAATGTAGCCGGAGCTTCACTGATGTCTCTTTGTGGGGAGAGTTTTATAGACTTCACTACCCATTAGGTGAACTTGTATCCGTTTTTCAAGTCGAGACCTACGGAGACATACTTGACCGCATTGAACTATTGGGTTGTTCAAAAAGTCATTGGTTTTTTTTTTCATTTGATTTTCCTAAAACTTCATATTTTTTCTCTGGAAGAACTTGTCAAGATGCTGTTTGATGAGGTCTTCAGAAGCAAACGTTCTACTATTCAAGGAGTTTTGCAAGGAATGGACCGTTTTCTTTGCGTTTGGTTAGTTGCGACCAGACGATTATGCGCCTCGTCAAATGAATTTCTTTCAATTCATGCCGTATCCAATGACAATCTTCTTTCAAGTAATTTCGAACGGGTATAAACCGCTTCCAATGGACACTTTTAGAGGGCATACATGACTCAGCAGTTAGCAGATAGAATGAATGAACGGTCTTTCTGCTGTCTCCTGACTCTGAAGAAACTGCTTTTTTGCATTTTAATGTGGCACTACACTTTTGTTAAGCACCTAATTGTGCTTGGCATAATTGACACTACTTCCTCTGACGATTGCTGTGTTTGGTTCATCCCGTGAATGTCCAACTTACGCTTATATTAGGTACTGAAGTTCTGGGTGCCTCATACTGTATCACTAACACAAAATGAAGTGCCACAGGGCTGTTTTATTTGGGCCACTTTATATTTATTTGCAACATGGTACGATCTGGTATCTAAAACTGGACCTACTGAATAGATAGAGATGAGAAATGTGATGGAAACATCAAGTCTTTGAAACGTGATGTTTCAACTATTTGTGTAGCTATTTGTCACTCTATAGATGTAAGACGCTTGTCATAAATTAGCACCAAATAGACCCCGAAATCTATTTTTGGAGCACAGTAAGGCACCTTTTCCACCTATGACCTCATAGTGATCCCAGAAATCACTCTTATCAAATGCTAATGATCAATTTCTACTCACTCACCATACGAGTATACTCGAAATCGTAATGTGCAATTTAGTAATTTGACTCATATTAGCATCTAATATACAATACTTTGTCACTTCAATTAGCCAGCAAATCATTATCTCATAGCAGATTGTGTACAAAAGTGGAAAATAAGAAGAAATGAAAATCAAACGATATTCATTTCAAAGGCGATAATTATTTGGCTTAGAACTTGTTGCTGTCCGTGACCGTTCGAGCTGAGTAGCACCGAAGATTACAAGTGCGACTGTGAGTTGGCTTTAGACTGTATTTCAAAATACTCGTACACTGACTATCACGGCATTGTCACTACACACCCCGTTTTGATTACTTTTTGTCTGTCGGTTGAACGACAAAAATTGTTACAGTAGACAAGTTATGGGAGCGGCGCCAATATGCGGAGTAAACAAGACAATGACTCTGGCAACCGATCACCGATCAGCAATCTACGATCACCGATCTCTAAAGCGGGGCAGTTCCAGTCGGATTAATTGATATTTTGTTTAGTGTTCGATGTTGCTGCTGCTGAAAATCACAATCTTGTTAGCTGCTAAGTGATTTTTTTTTTTTTTTCAAATTTTATTTATGTACACGTTACCGCAAAGTGGATGATGAATCTTATTTTGAGAATTGACTGTGATTTGGAATTGACGTAAGAGGATTTGAGAAACGGGATTGAACAGGATGTTTAGAGCAATAACTTTCGGCTTAGATGAACACTGGCATTTAGACGTTAACCCACTGAAATTAAGTGTTTAACGTGCCAAATGAATAGGGTTGTGTAGTTGGACCGTTTTTTTTTTTCTCTTATAAAATGGAGTGTTTAGTCATGATTGATGAATTTCAATGATTTTTGCAAAGGTTGATGTTGAACTTACAGGGCAAATGAACAGAACTCAAATCGAATGGAACGTTGATATGATCAGAGATGGTTTTGCCTCTCTATGTAGATTGAAATGCCATACACTTGCAACGTAGTTTTCAATACATTTAAATGGCAACTAACACATTCTGTTGTAATGGAAATTATTTAGAGAACGTTATAACAGTCAAATCTATCGAACTGCCCTAGTTCTTTATAATAGAACAGACTAAAGAGGACAGCTTATCACCAACGAAAATAGCCATGGTGTGACAATATGACATCTTGATCCATATAAGGTCTTTTTAATAATGCCTCCTACACAAGGCAAGTTGATTAAGTTATCTGTAGACATTTTCAAACAGCAGTCAAATTGTAATCGACATTTTATGCACTGCTTAATTCTGATCCCAACATAGTAATGGTCGGAAAATAGGGAACCAGACTTTCTCATCTTCAAGTGTGTGGTCAAGAAGGTTTTATTTAATCGAGAATGATTTAAAATCCCTCTCCACTACTCCCATCTTTGGAAGCTTCGCGATTATTAGCATACATACAGGCTGCTGCTTCTGCTTCGCCTTAAAAGAGTTAACGCAACTCTCTCATCTTTTTTTCGATATAGTGATAGATAGAATCTCCTGCTTTTCTGCTCGCATAAGTCTTCAAAAAGTCACGCGCCCTGTCTTTATAAGCAACTTTCGATAATATTTTCGGCTCAGGTGATATACAAGTTTGTTTTACAGCAGTCCAATGTCCTTATATGTTTAGGGGTGTTAAGCTACTGTATGTTTCCATTCCATGCTAGAATTTTTATGGCGTTGCGTAGTCTTTGAACTGATGCACTACAATATTAGTAACCATACGATGGTTGTCTCGCCTCTTTACCCCACTAATCATCCGCGTCAGTTTCGGATATTCATTAGATAGCTTATTAAACCCCCGAAATATTGCCAACTAATTGATATTATTTGCTACTAGACTGGCAGGTACATGGTGCCAACTGCGGAGTCGAAAAATCGATTCCATTTGTCACTTTGCTGTCCGAGCCACAGAAGAGCAAGTCAAGGTGCTATAGGCGTTATAATTCGAAGACGAAGGTGACAGTGGATCGAATGTACGGTTCAAAGAGGCGAAAACTCTATTAATTGCTATGCAATCCACTGAAACTCTCGTACCAAGGATGGAAGAACGGCTTGCTGACGAGGAAGTACCATATATGGCGCACAGTTCTCGAACAGAGGTGTTTAACTACGCGCTGCAATGTTATTTTCATTTTGAGATCATATTTCAAATTGTGTACCATTTTGATAAATTTTTGTATGTACATCTCGAGTACTTTTCGAGACATAAGCCTTATTGCCTAGTGGGACCAATCTTATTCATCGTCATTAAATAAACGGGTATCGTATAGCGTACAACTCGGTCTTAAAGTTTTAGTATATGCGGTATTACAATAATTTTAAGGATCGGTTGTTGTTACAGTTTCTCGTGTCGTCTTTGCCTTTATACAGCGGGAGCAGACTCTGCTCAACCATATTATAGAATGGGACCATCCGCATTGGCTATCATTGAATTAAAAAGTTTTGTGTTGTCCAGAACACGCTTTAAAATCTCCAATATATGCGGTATTACAGTAATTTTAAGGATCGGTTGTTGTTACAGTTTCTCGTGTCGTCTTTGCATTTATACAGCGGGAGCAGACGGACTGACTTACATTAAATTTAAAAATATTACTTTGTCTAAAAACCGTGCGTAAATTTTCATGTTATGTGATATTGGTGGTCATTATTCGTCCGCTGGTCGGGTCGACTATCTCGTTTATTTCGTTTTCTGTAAATTTGGCTGGGTCTTTTTCTTTTTCATACTCAATTGCAAGGAAACGGCCTGAATCGATTAATAGGAAAGGTGTCGCTTTCCATCACAACAACGCACAACCAAACACTTCTTGATGACCTGTCAGAAATTGCGAGAGCTCGGTTGGAAAGTTTTGATGCAGCCACCGTTTAGCCCAGGTATAGCACCCTCTGATTAGCACTTGTTCCGGTCTCTGCAGAACTCTCCCAATGGGATTAAACTGGCTTCAGGACAAGCCTGTGAAAATCACTTGATTTAGTTTTTCAAGCGAAAAACAAAGAAGTTCTTCACTGATGACTTCATCTTGACTTTTCCCGATGAATGACGAAACATTGTGAATAACAATGGAACAATTCGGATTAAGTAAATTCATTTATACACTCTAAGAAAATCAAATGAATGTTTCCCCACATTTAAGAGACAGAATCTCTTGCGGTTCTGATGATTCGTCGTTAACGTACAATCTTTATATTTATCTGTCTGGGGTATCTCAGGGCTATATACTTTTACCATTATTGTTTCTATTCTATTGGGGGAACACCGAAGAATAAAATTCGCAGCGACATTTCTGACACAACTTCATCACTTTTACTTCTCACCCTTTTATTCCGAAATACTGACAGTACAGAATTGATAAAAAAAAACATTGTGTGGGAATGCAGATAGAGATTAAGGAAAGCAATACTGTGTTCGCACATTTCATTTTTATTATATAACGGTTTAATGTAATAAAAGGACGATCGCCATACCCTGCAGTGTCAATCACAGAGCATATTCCCCACATTAAGCATAAACGAATAAAACTCCAGCTCATCGATTGATTCTCGCAAAATGAAAAGTAAATTCCGTTGTAAATGTATGTCCTGAAGGATAAAATAATTTCCCAGTTAACGATATTTAAATATTTTTTTCCTGCACGTACAAATTAAATAAAAATATCATTTGCTTCTACTCTTCGGTATGCTCGTATATTTTTGTATTTTTTGTTATTGTTGGGGGAGGACATTGAATGTAAAAATGATTTAAAAAATTGCATTGCGGCAATTATTAATAATTGCGTTATGCAGGACGTTTTTCGTTGTTAATCGAAGAAGTAACACGCTCAGACGGTGATAAGAGGATTCAAGCGTAAACGTTTATTGTCCTCAATTCCTTTCTCCTTGCGCGTATTACGAGTATGTACGATTCCTATGGGCTACGTATCAGCATTCGTATGTAACGTAAATTACTTCAGACCGTGTTTTTTTTTTTCGTATTTTTTATATTTAATTTTTTTTTATAGTAATCCTGTCGCATTTATTATCTTTATCGAGGGGTTGAGAGTTTTCCCACCTCACCACATCCTGTTGGAATACATTTACTCATACATTGAGGCAATTAAAAAATCCTTTTGGCAGGATGTTCAGTTTGTTATTGTTATTTTTTAATTTTTTTCAGTCTTGTTTTTGTTTTCGTTTTTTTTTTTGGGTTTTTTGTAAATTTTTGCTTTGTAGCTTATTAATCCTTGAACGATGTGGGGTATAAGTTGCTCTTCTTTGTTTGAAATCCCACCATTGATGATGGTGATGATGATGATGATGATGATAGTGGTCTCATCCTTTAATGTATCATTTAAAGTGTTCCTTACTGTGAGACACGAGTACCAGAAACCAGAAACCAGATACCAGATACACATCTACCTCCTACCACCTAAGGGGTTGTGCAAATTTGCGCTTTCATGTTTCTGCATCCCAGCTATTGTTTGCATATTTTTTACGAGCGATGAAATTTATAGATTTTTTTGTTTTCCATAAAAAAAAGAGAGAGAAATCTTTTTTTTTTAAGTGCACGGATGTTTGTAATTGCGATTAACGGTTTTTAATTTTCTGCCAATACAGAGATTTATAATAAAATTTATTGATTATGCTCTCGATTCGAACAGAGGTATCATGTTTTCACAAGAGCTATAAGCACTTCTACACTCGAGTCTTTGGTGATATGTACGTTCGAGAGTACTACCAGCATCTGGGCGTTATTGGTCGTTAAATTTATCAAAAAATAAAAAAAAAGACAGTTGTCTGATATATGATAGCAGGAATATACATTACTACACAAATAAAGTTGTTCGAAATTCGCGTACAGTTTGTACCAGCATACCAATCATATGCCCTACATTCATCGACCTTTTATGTTGTACGAATGGCACTTAAATTCAGAATCAACCTGGGCAAAATTTGACCTAAAAAAATTGTATTCCGACTTCAAAACACCTTAGTTACTGTTGGACACAAAACAACAAACCTCTCTGAAATCTATAACCTTCGTCTTGCCGAAAACTCTCCATCTACTTAGGCAAAAGCCCTTTCGGCTGTTCCAATTAGATATGAGAACCAGGGCCTTGATATTGATCCTTCAGTCTTTTGATATAGCATGAACGACTCTTGCATTCTGCGTCTTAGGGAATAAATTAGACTTATCAAGAAATGGTAAACATGCATTCGTTTTACAAATTAATGCAAAAAGACGCATGTGACCGAAGACATGACAATTAAACCGGCAGACCACCTTTTGGGGTTTTGATTCATGAGTATATTGTAGGTATAGATGCCTACCAGACAGCGTTAGTATAAACCAGTCATTCCATGAAGGGGCTACATATCGACCTATAAGTTAGACTATAAGTTAGATACTCCTTTTGCCGAAATCAATGTCCCGGAGATGGAATATGGCCTATCTTTGAAAGGTAATTACTTGAGCATCTTACTTATAAACATTTTAATGATATCTTAACCGCTTGAGCGCACGCTAATAAAAAGATGGTCCCACTGTTCCGGATGGACCTGGGCCTGAACCAATATACCTCTCCACTTGACGCGGTCTTTGGCTGAGACCAGCTGACACTTGTGCGCGCCACCTAAGGTGAGGTCTTCTGCTACTGTGTTGTCCCTCCAGGTAGAAATCGCGGGTTATTATTCCTGCGCTATACATTTCCATTTTTTTGATCAGCCCATTGTACATCTCGTTCTCCCAAGGCCATCAACCCAAACAAGTATCGAAGAATCTGGAGATCAAGGACATCTTCACCCGCCTTCGCTAAAGTCCATGCTCCTGCGCAAGAGAGCAGGCATCCTATCCTTAACTACCTCTACTTTAAAGCTGTATATTGTGACATTATGTCTGATTCGTCGAGGTTGTTCGTCCCTTCTTGTTGACCGACAACAACCACAGCTCCTTCAATGTCATAAATGTATGCAAGCATCACACCACATTTCAAAAATTGTGCCTCTGGCGCCGGCTTGTGAGTTTTGCACAATTTTCTCAAGGATGATATTATTGAGGGAGGCGCACAACTTTGTCTGAAACCTTCTTTGATATCAAAAGTCGATAGCCATTCTGCACGATCTGACCAGTTTGGCAGGGATACCAAAACCAAATATGGCTCTGTATAGTTTCTCCCTATAGATGCAGTCATTTATGACCTTAAAATTGATAAAGAGGTGATGAGTGTCGGGATCTGAACTTTTTGGATTTTCGATTTGGTGGTTCTGTCCGACTCGTACAGTATCCATTGCGTGGCGTACATCAAAGTTGTCTCCGATTCGGTTCACTGTCCACTTTTTTCGCAGTATTCTCATATTTATTAGCTCTTGATGTCTTCTAAAGAGAATCGATACTCTTAGTTCAATAAGAAGACAATTACGAGTAGTTACGTGAGTTTGTATTTTCCGAGCGACTGGGGAAGGTGCTACTTTTCGTGTTCTGAAGTACCTTCTGACTTAACGTTGCAGCGAAACCGTCGCAACTCGGTATTTGTACTGAAAACGTATCTTTTCAGGACTTTGTGCAGGATATTAAACGCAATTTTGTCTTACCGATTCTATTGGCTTCATCGAACTCGGTGTTAAAATAAAGGAAAAGTATCAATCTTGATGTTCAGTTCAGCAGTCCAGGACAGAGAAGTTTAGTCATGAATTCAATACCCTAAGTTGTTTGACTTTGTACGCATTTATCTAAAGTTCGAAGCTGTTTGTCCCGCCTTTTTAGCTCTGGATCATGATCTGCATTTTACCCTAAGCAGGCAGATATCCCCAGCGTACTTCATATATTTTGATAAAATCTCAGTACCCCCTCGGTTTTTCTGATTCCTTCTGACATTGCATCGCGGATAAGGAAGTATTAAAATGGAGCCCCTCATACATAGTTTTGGATTTCAAAAGCTGCGACATTTTCCTATTTTGTACATTCATAGCGGTGATGATCTTGTCAGGAATATCTTCGCGCCGAAGCTGTAAATACGAACCCAAGACGCATGGCCCATTGAATCCAGCTGTCTTTTATTCTGCCCAAAAATACCTTCGTTGTTATTTTTGTCACAGCCGGACGAATACGTGTACCCGGCCAGTCAGATTGCACTTCCCTAGCAAAGCAAAAGCTCACTCTCCCATGCGTTTGCTATGATGAGTTTGAATAAATTTGCTGTCGATCTTGGTTCGCAATACTTATTTCATTATCTTGCTCTTCTGAAGGGCCTGCATTCCGATTATAATCTCTGCAAGCTTAGTTGGATCGGTTTTCATTCTAAAACAATGTTTGAAAAGGAGCATTCAAGTTCGCGACCATTCTACTTCTGCCAAAAAGGCTTAATATCAAGTGGTCCCTTCGCCTTCTGAGTTGATAATTATCTGATGTTAGCAAGGAGTCATCTAGCCATTGCACAGAATATCGTTTCATGCTACTTTCCCTTCATGTACAAGTAAACCTGATTATCTAAACCGTTTACGAGTATATGATACATCTTATACTACATCATCCGCGCACTTGTTTTTTTTCATGGTCATGTGCCGCGTTTTATAGAGCTCTTTCTAGCCCTTTGTTGGTCACCCAAACTTGTGTATCTTCTTCAAGTACTGAAACACTACGGAATCGCTAAATGTGTCAGTATTGTACTAGGACATATTATATTATCTGTTTTTGAAGGAAAGACTTCTTCTAAATCTGTCTGTTTATATGTTCGCTGCCTTTTAATTCAGACCTAGCAAAGGTTCTCTTGTTCACTAAAACAGTCAGATCTTGTACACCTTTCCAATATTTTAGAGCGGTGCTATCGCATCCTACCTTGACATTGAAATCTCCTATCACATTTACGATATCACCGTAAGAAGTTGTCCTTCATCCTTAGTCGAATTTTCGGTGGGTCTCTTGCAGTGCTAGTCCTAGAATTAGCTTTAATTCATTTCAGCAAAAGTTAGCAAGATAGTGTTTTCAGTTTACGAAATGAAGTACCTAAACTCCAACGGTCTTGTCTAATTGAACTCCAACGTGTCAATCTTTTATCGCATGAACTCTAAGTAATCCTTCCATAATCTGAGTGAGTAATCTGTCATTCTGAGGACAGTCCGGCAGCACAGTATGCGTCAGAAATCTGAGTTGTTTTTTTCCGTATCGGAACAATTCGAATTTGATGGCTCAGTTCGTTGAGACGTAGACGTAGGAGCGGGCGTTTGCTAGGCGACAAACTGAACAAGCGATTGATACATAAGACATCGATTTCAGAAAGTCCTTTGGCAGGGGTTTGCTTTTCAATTGAACTGCTTGGCTCACGTAAAGCCACAGCTTAAGAAAATCTCATTCAGCAATAGGAATGACGTTCGGGGGTAACTCGTGTTTAATATCAACCTGTAAGACTGATTAGTAATATCTACATCTGAGGCCCAAAACACAAAAAAAAAAAACTTGGTCTTTCAGAAGCTGCCTATTTTATGTTCATATATGTGTGCAGCAGAAGTTATGGTTATGGTGTCACATTTCATGGTTCATTTGGCTTTGAGTAGCTTCTTCGGTGACCGCTGGCACTAAGATTGCGAATTTCTCTATGAGCAAACCTAGTACCAAAAGCAATGAATCTTTGCTATTGTCATCGCTCAGTTTATTCCCACAAGAACTACCACCTGCACTTTACACCTGATCATACCGATCCTCTTGTCAGAGATGCTTCTAGCGGCCACTATGAGGAGACTACAACACAGTCCGATGCACTTAATTTACTTATCGATGTCAAAGCTGCCTATGACAGCGTTTATTGTGCTTCTTCAGGATTCAACGTCCCTATTGAACGCAATTAAACTACTGGTTGTCCAACACCGTATACTACATATTTTCTTTCGAATTCTATACATCCTTCCCTTCTTGCCTTGCTTCTTATGATATTTCATCCATGGCTTTAATAAATGATTATACCCATTAATCCCTACATCATACAACGACATCCAAACAATCAATTTCGTGGCATCGCTTGTCAGTTACGAATACCAGAAACCATGTCCTCGTAACACAGTCAATTTGTTCCTCCCTCCAGGGGGGAGATGATTCTTTTTTTTTTTTTTTTTTTCTCAGCCAGGAATCCGCGCTTCCTGTGACCAAATCCCGTCAACATAACACGTCCAACATAACAAACTTACAGGCAATTTAATTCAATTATTGTAGAATATTCCAGTACATGTGGGCGTGCGAGCGGGCGTTTCTGGGCCACTGTAACGAATTTTATTGAATAATATTAAATGCCTACCGTAATTGTTGGAGCTATCCACAGACGCCATGCGGACTATCTGGTCGACTCCAGGTGAGTGGGTTTTTTTGTGGTGCGCTATTCCGCATCCAATAGCAGTGGTAGACCTCAGAGAGGTAGCAGAGTTATTTATTTTTTTCATTTTTGATTTTTTGAACTCACAAAGGATAGGTTGGGGACATTTTCACTTGTTTACGTTAGTGACATGGAAATTTCCGGAATGTCAAAGTACAGCTATTTTGACATCCAATGTTCTCAGTAATTGAAGAGGATGTGACGGGCAATAGTATGTCTATGCGAGAGTATGTGTATTCTAGGAGGAGGATTTCACGGGTGGTCGAATGCGGAATCGGTAAACTACTCGTATAGTAAGTTGGGGACAGTTGGACCACAATTTTAAAATGTTGTTGTCAGTTCGTTTTGTGAGTTGACATTTTCATTTTCTACATCAAAGTAAAGTCCAGTAGGTTAAAGTGGAATACAAGCTCGCTCTCCTAGTGTTTATAAAGGTGATTCTACTCGTACAGTCAGAGGGTTAGGTACGTGTGATATATTTTTCTCTCTTGATTTGAGTGCGAATACTCGACAGGGAATCCATTTGACTTTTGATTTGGTAATTTGTAAAGGTCATACAAAGTTAGAGTTATGGTTTGGTTGGTAAAAGTTCAAGGTCAAATGCTTCAGTATTACGTGAGTGGCTGCAACTCCTACATCAAAATCTACCATCCCTAAGTATCAACTTTGTTTTGACAGATAATTCCTCAGGAACATTTGATTAGATGTAGGGTTTTAGGGAGAGACTGATTTTTACTATGTAGTTGATACACAAAGGGAACTTAAGTCGCCGGTATGGGCGGTTTCTATTGGTAAGAAAATAGATAACGTTCAGCATAACCTTTGGCTTAATACTAAGATACTGAGTCTACTGCCGTTTAAAGCTTCTAAAAGAAGCTCTGCTGCTGATGTTGGTGCTACTGCTCTTCAGTGCATTGATCGCGGTAATCATTCCATCTTTACTGGCGGTTTTGGGACAAACTCGGGCAATTGTTGCCTTAGGTATTAGTCTGACTTGGATGCATATCATATCATATCATATTCCTTCCGAAGTTGGAAACCCTTCGTCAGATGCTCGTAAGATCTATGATTTTCGAAGGGTTCTACTATCGTATCTGTTCGCTGCTTCCAATATTTCAGTAGCTAGAGCATCGATGTAAGTCTTAAGTCACATATTCGCTCCTACATACTGCTGAGATAGTTGAAATGCAAACCTTCGTTGTTTATGTTTGTCGATCCTTCTAAAGGTATAGGTAGAAATGTTCTATGTATGTCTGCCGTATACTCGACGTATAATGCTTTTGTACCAGCTATTGAAACATTTACGGGAATAAAGCATTACAGTGTTACGTATTACGGAGATAGGTACTACTGTAAATGCCCATCCTTTACCATGCGAATGTTCTCTTCAATTCAAATAACCTGTCATATACGAACCTTGACTTTATCAGTCAATAAACGTTCTCAGATCCCAGAAACTAATGTTACTTCTTATTCGAGTTGTAAGACAGGTTCGTTACGAAGTTTTTCGTTGCGCTACTGTCTCAACCCAGGTTTTGAGTGGTTTTCAGATTAATCCCCAACCAGATTCCCCCACAAGGTGGCAGTGTCACCATTCGTTTTCCTAACGAAGCTATGTTGAGAAATTAAGAGTCTGCGTCTCTAGTGATAGCCAAGTCAGTTCGAAAATTAAAGGCTTTTGGTATGCATTCGGAGGCCCGAATTTACTGAGTTTTGTCTGGGTACTTTGCCATAACATGATCGTGGAAAATACGACAGCCAATGAATTTGATGACAAAATGCAGACAAGGACTTCTAAGGTCCTAATTCTGATGAAAGACCATCTACATCTCTGGTCACCGCCTCCATTGACAGTTGGATTTCGGTTAATTGTTAGTGCAGAGATAAGAGCAGGGCACGTGAGCGATTCCCGACGTCGGGAAAAGTGGCAGAAAAAGCAGCTTACTGCCTATTCAACAAGGTATTACGATTTTGCGAAAGATCTTAATGTAGTGCTCATAAGTGAGACTAAAATGTGCAATCGCAACCAGGTTGTCATCCTTGGGACTCCAACGGAGATAAGAATGACCATTTTGAACAGAATATTGTTTTTGTCATCATCGTATGGCTGGGTGCGAAATTTGCGTAGTTTTTACCAGAGGGCTCTAATTTTTAGTTACCAGTTAGATAATGCTAGTATAAAATAGCAGAAGAAATGTACATTGCAGTGTGATATATCACCCTGACCTGAACTAGACATGAATTAACGAATTTGTTAGTTAACTTGTTTCAATTAAATAATTTAATGATGACACAATATTCGCAATTAATTCTTGAAAATCGATTATTAATCTGTTGCGAGCAACTAGTTCCTTGAAGAAAATTAGTTGCAATTAATTTGGATGATTAGCGATTTAAGTCTTAAGTAAAAATAGTTAAATAAGCAACTTCTCAACTGACAAGTAACGTGCGTAATTGACGATTGATGACTATGCTCTATCCCATGTCACCAATGATCTCAAATTCGAGTTATAGTTGCCAGCCGTGCATTCTGATTTAAGTCTAGTTTATGTCTCCTTTCCCATTGGTCTTTCTTTATTTTTGAGAAAATATTCAATTGTTAGCTATCAATTGCAATTTGAAAACTAGTTCAACTACTTTCCCTTCTAACTTTATTTCGTAATCGCCTATTTCGGCTTAGTCACATATGTCAGTATACTAATTGCCTTATAATGATTGACAATCACGTATTTAATTGTACTGCATATTAAATTTAGTTTTAGTTGTTAGTTATTAGTTGGAAGGAACTTTTAATCTCAACAACTGTATATTATCTGTGAATGACAGGCAACGTCAATTTATTGAGTTATGCGATACTTATACTTGTCGAGTTCCGGATGTCGCCAACTAAAAGGTGACCTTCGTAGCAGAGGTGGGATACATCGATAGTATTTGCATAGTGATCGCACAAGCTCTTTAGTCTTTAAAACCGTGTATCAGAGGGCGCCCTCAACTTCATAATGAATCCTATTCAAATACGGATGTTTTTTGTCCATATTGACTTTAATAGATCACGCTGTCGTTCAAGCGTTTGATGGCAGTCTTTCCGTCATCGCGGCCTGCCAAACAATGATCAATGTATCTCTGTTTCTAAAAACTTATTCAAATAAGCCTAACATTCAACGTGACACAAATCAAATGCCCATCAGCCAAAAGGCAAACACATAAATCAATCAGAGTCGTTTGTTGCTTAAGGTGCAACATCACGTCAGCTCCATTTGCACTTTTGTCCACAATGTAATCGTGGTGTTGGTGTTGCAGAAAATTAGCAATCCACTTACACACCCTCGGCTGTTTGAAATTGAAAATAAACTCTGTTTTGTTTACAAAAAGTCCGAGAAGATACACAACTCTCTCATGAAACGTGGCCAATGTTGGATTATTTTCAGATGCACGTTGCTGACATTGCATGCATGTTGTGCACAGGCTCTCTATGCTGGGCTAGGAGAGGCAAAGAAACAACTCTCCTTTGTCATCATCATTGCTGTTGTCGTTGTCGGAGTCGTAATTGCTCCCGGTCATGCTGTATCAACTTTCCTTTCGTTGTTAGATCTTAATCAGCGATGTTTTTTTTTAATTGTTTTTGAAATCAGATACTGTCTCAGCCTTAGTAAGCGAGTGATTGTGTGTATCAATTTACGCTGGATGGCTTTTAAGAAACAATTCAGTTCTCTGCAGTCGGTGAGTTTTCGTCAATGGGTCAAAAACACGTTTAATCACCGCGTGTTTGGAATAAGCGACAGTGTTGCACGTTCCGTGCAAGTACGCAAGAGTTGTGTTTTTCGTTTTTTTTTTGTCTTCATAGGAATATTGTCTATTGTGGCGTGGAAAATACCATGCCAGCCAGATTGACGTCGACCGATCATGTAACCGGGTATAAAGAACTGGGTGCAGTAAACATTCCGAAGTTAAGGCAATTGAGACAGTTGAAATTGGTGCAATACAAGTGGCTGCGTAGTTCAGTGAGATTGAAGAATCAGTGGGGAGGAGATACGAATGAATTAACAGATACCTGAACGAGTTGAGAGTCGTACATTTAGCTTTTATTCCCACATACTCGTATGTTTTAGTTCGGTCTACACTGTAAGGTTGCATACACCTGAAGAGGAAAAAAGTGACATGCTATGTGGATAGGGTATCGACTGAAAAATTAATCACAACAGAGTCGACTACATGATAATCGATGAAAGACAAACTTCCACCATACTGGACGTATGCATTTTCAGAAGTGCGAATGTCTGTTCTGACCATTTGCTAGCCACTGTCGGGTTAAGTATATGACCGTTTAACGAAAAGACGTTGCAAAACCTTATAGTTAGGCTCTACAATGAGTGTCAGAACATGAAGCGTTTTGGATGTCATTGCCCTCCATAGAAGTCAGAGAAAATAGTTCCAGTGCCACACAATTCGAGCTGGATACATTTACTTTAAGTGGCGCTACAAGCCGGAGGGGACCTAAATCTTAACCAACAGTTTTCTCTCTTAAGCGGGCTATTGCTTCACCTAAGAATACGTCTTCTTTCCTTACAGCGCTGTAATTTGAGACAATAGAATGCATTCGGAGTTCCAGAGCGTTTGCATTCATTTGCTCAGCATGCCTATATAATGGCCATCTAGGCTGATGTTTCATTTTCTTCATCTCGATAGCTTGTAGAATTGGCGAGCAGCTCTAGTCCTCTGTAGGGCCACCTTGTTGGCCTTCTGTTATCTTGCGCCCGTTTGTTAATACCCCGCAATGAAGTAAATTATTTCAAATCTGTTGTCAAAGATATGCTAAAGAGCATGCTCGTCTCATTGACCAAGAACTTCGTGAAAGTAATGTTTCGCAAAGTCGTTCTTTTCGTTGTGTCGTAGATATTTTTGTGCCACCTCCCTAGGGGGTATTTACTTGTACTGCCTAGTTGCTGAAATATTTTTCATGAATCCTTTGGTAAAGATTGTCGAGTTATGTCCAGTGCGCCTGCCGGCTTCTCAATCAAGATATCGTCACTTTCAGAACATACATCTAGTATTCTGTGCTAAAATCATTTCCTATCTGGAGCCAAGAAACTCGGATTCATTTAGGATTGCACGAATATACTTGGAAATGAATTATAGCGAAGCAAACCTTCATACCCACCCAAATGTGGTACTTATCGTAACAGATCTTATCTGGACGTCAAAACAGATGGATGGTGTCGTTTGCAACTATCTTGTGTATAGGGAAGAGAGCTTAGAATATGACTTATGAAGCAGGTGTACGATGTCTTAGAACACATTTAATACTTAATTTACTCAAAAAAAAACTTTTTTTATAAACTGAGTCAACAAGTTGTCTCAACAAATTACCCCAGCAGGTCCAGCCATCAAATAAAATATACATTTGCCCTACTGACAAAGGCAATGCTTGAAAATTTCTTTTATTTTATAAATTACGAACATAATTCCTACCTTAAGCGATATAAAGTTTTCATAGTAGATGGGCACTGGAATGGAAGTTACACCCTAATCCATTTTCCAAATTTAACCTAAATCCCCGCCTTTTACAGCACAAATTTCATAATTCCATGACACTCTCGAGGGGAAATGGCCTCAAACAACCGCTGTTTATTTTTAAATACAAGTTCAAAACAATTTTCTTAATTTCTATCCCCCCTCTCCCCCTCTCTATATTCAGTCGACCGGCATTTATAAAAAAAAGAAAATACCAAAGGCATACCAATCATAATTCAAGTTGTCATAGTGAACCCTCGTTACGTAAAACCACCCTTGGAGTTGATTTTTAAATTAAAACTACCACCCTGTAGGTACATAGGGCACATTTTAAGGGACAGTAGTGGTTAAGAGCAGCATTTTACAACAAAAACAACTGTTTGTCTGTACTTAATTTAAATAATGGCCGGGAGTTCTACAATAGTTCGCTGTAGGGGAGACTTCACATTTGTTACTTGTTGTTAGTTTAGATTTTTTTGTATAATTAATTCGCCGCGCTGGATCTCTCCCCGGATTAAGGCAATAATATATCCTGACAGGAGAAGGAGAAAAAAATTTTAAAATCTCTGGTTCGTAACTTAGGAAACTTTTCTGTTCCAATCCGGGGAACTCAAGTTCGTGGGGTTGAAATTCCAGAAGCTCCAAACTGCAGAGAGATTCGATGCCCATCAAATTTGTATTCCCGTATCCTCATACTAAAATCACAATGCACAGTCTTTATACATAATTCTTTGTGTTATCAACATTCTGAACAGAACCCTTAAGCCCACTTTCGGATGTACCCTGAAATATCGTGATTCGTTCTTAAGCCGTACAACTCGCTTATGGAATGCCCTGCTGAGCTCTCTATTTCCTAGTCGTTATAACTTGCAAACATTTAAGACCAATGTATATCGGTACCTCTCTTTTTTTCCTCCCTATGTTTCATTCACCCGCGCTGTGTGCAAACATTTTAAGGGTACTGATAAATAAATAAAAAAACAAGCCCAAAGAACGGTGTGTCGAGATCTTCTTACTGAAAAATAACTGAGCAAGGTTGTGATGAACCCACACGAATACCTGACGTGCTGCAGACACATTCTAGACTCCGTTTTAATGTCTCACTCTGAATTCCTGAAAGAATCGTACAGCAATACGAGAAATACATTTAACCAACCACACTTTCGTTGATTGCGACCTTTTGAAGATAGAAAAAGATTCTGCGAATTTTCACTGCAAAAAACATCTTCAGTGACGAAGACTAAAACTATGGTTCCAAGTGAACAGCCTGAGGTATTCCAACAAATGTAGGTTAGGTAGGCTAAGGTTTATTTTAAGTTAGATATTAAGTTTTTATAAAAAATAAAAAAAAGTGTCCATATGCTAAGTTTTTGTGAACAAATTTGTTTTCTTAGCCTTAAGTATTCAAAATAAATAGTTCTAAGTAAAATGTAAATACGGACGAAAGACATAAATATAAGAATTTAGAGTAGCTTAGAGTGCCTGTGTGGGGCCAGTAAGTTAGTGTAAGATTGTTAAGTAATTTTAAGCTAGCATTTAAGCATTTTTTGTTAGTATGTAAGAGTTAATGATTAAGAAAATAAAATGCATTGAAAACTGAACAGGTATTCCAACAACAGCCGTACTTCTTCCGTAATGATGCCGGCGAGTCGGTTACAGTCAACGGAGATCACTGTCACCTCAAGTTAACAATTTGGAAGGCTTGGAAGAAATATGGTTTAAACAGAACAATGCCACTCACAATGAAGGACGAAGTCCGGTGATTTTCTTATTGTTGATACATTGAGCACTTAATTACTTACTTAAGATGGCGCTACAGTCCGGGGTGGACCTGGAAATCGACCAACAAGCGTTTTCAGTCGGCTCGATCTTTAGCTAGCGGCCTCCAGTTTCGCACGCTAATTTGGCTGAGATCCCCTTTCATTTGCGTGCGCCACCTGAGTCGTGGTCTTCCTTTACTGCGCTGTCCCTCAGGGGCGGGTTCAAAGACTTTTCGGACCGGAGTATTGGTGTCCATCCGCTCTATATGACCCAGCCATGTCAGTCGTTGGACCTTAAATTTTTTTTGGCCAAGTCGAAGTCGCTGTACAGCCCGTACAGCTCGTCGTTGCATCTCCTCCTCCACTCACTGTCTATGTAGATAGGACCGAAAATCACCCGAAGAATTTTTCTCTCAAAACAGCCAAAAGCACACCCTCATCCATTTTTGATTAAGTCCATACTTTGAACACACTTTTTTTTAAATTAAAAAACAAATTGGAGCGCATGTAATGAAAAACTCTGTTACTACAGAGTACATAAATATGTTGCATACATGAAGAGGTGGGGGACATACGAGTACATGTTGTGGAGAAAGGTGAGATTGCGATTTTTCATCAATTCTCCTATTTAGGACTCTTTCCGAGAAGATGGAAAACAGCATTTGACCAGTTCATCCCTATAAAAGACGAATCTTTTTCTTCTCCCTATATAAACCCATTGTACTTACATACCTTCTTTCCAAGGCCATTGAAACGTTGATACTCGTAAGACGTCAGCCCCTGGAATCTCTTATTGAACGCTGGTGATTTAATGGCATCTCTCACCGAAAAGTGGAATCAAAGACTGCGCCAATCTGGTGGAAGCATCATAGTTGCACTTAATATTCCAAAAGAATTTGACAGAGTTTGGTATTAGTGTGCATAAGGGATCGATGAATCTCTTTTTTCAATTGATTAGAAATGATCAAACAATGTAAGAGATGCTTTACTCACTTTGATGTGGCCTCAATATGCAATATAAGGCATTTACCCGCCTAAGATTGGAGCACTGTGTCCACTTCTAGTCAGGTCCTCCTTAAACCTCTCTGGACTTGCTAGATAGGATTCAAAATGGTGCGATAAGAGGCAATAAGGTGATGGCAATATTGCATGTCATTTAACACTGTCGAACACCGACGTAACGTTACCTGCCTGAACTTTTTTAATCGCTATTATACCATCAGTGCTGCATCGTGGCTCAATCATCTCCTCCTCCATTCCAAGTCGGTATAAACTACACAGTATCTCCCGGTACTTTTCCAAGACCTGCCGGAGTGTGAAGTAGCATTTTTTAACTTGAAACCGCAGTGGGATTCCATACACTATTGTATACCATATTTAAGCTCTTTAAATTTGTATCTACATACGCTTATGTACATGTTTTCTCATTGGCAAAGCAGTTTGCTACCGTTTTTCGGTTTAAACAAAATTAAAAAAAAAAAAAACTATTGGAGATGCCGGGGATCGAACCCGGGGCCTTTCACATGCAAAGCGAACGCTCTACCACTGAGCTACATCCCCACACGTGAAGTACATGTCCAATGGAGCAATTCAACATTTACCAACTTTTGAGTGAAAACTAGTAGATATCTCACTCAAGTTTATTTTCACTTCGCAAATCACGTGCTTTGTTCATTTCATGTCGACAAAATAAATTTTCACAATAAATCACAATTCCAAAATGGAAAGCCCAGTTGGAAGTTTTCGAGATATTTCTCGCGGATTCGTGACGATTTTAACGTTCATTGCGCTTCTATTGTTTCCTTTTATTCTGCTGGGCGACTATATGAGGCTCATTTTATTGCTCTTCAAAAGGATTGATTCTGTCGAACCTAGGATAAGAGAAGTATCAACATTTTTCCACTTGGTCAGCATATGTGTAGGAATCCTTGGATGGCGTTTTCTTGGATCCATTCGTCAAAAGGGGTATGCCGTACGTTGTGAAATATTGAAGAAAGGAAAACTCGACGAAGCGAAAATGACTTTAGAATTACTGAAGCACGTCGATGGAATTATTGATGAAATGCATAATTCTGAGTGGAAGCGAATGCAGGAGATGGTCTGTAAGGAGGAATCTAAGGAAAAGATTATTGAACAGGAGCAATTGAATCAGGTGAAACCGAAACAATCGGCTGGAGATGGTGATCTTTCTACTACTCCTGTGGATCCTTGTAACCCTCCAAATGATGTCGTAAACAAGAAACGTTCGAATCTATATCCGTATGGGAAAAAACCGAAATCTACCACGGATTTGGAGTTGAGACGATGTTCGAGATTGTTCTGAACTGTGAGATTTTACTTTTTTTTTATTGTATTTGAAATCGAAAATGAGAAGCTACTTTTTTTGAGTTGAATTTGTGTTATCCTTTGAATTTGGGTATTGTGGGTACAGTTATCAAGTGATTACTTGGAGAAGTGGTTTCATGTGGGGATGTAGCTCAGTGGTAGAGCGTTCGCTTTGCATGTGAAAGGCCCCGGGTTCGATCCCCGGCATCTCCAATTACCTTTTTGCACTTTTAAACAAACTCATGAGCTGCGTTGTAAGGTTTAAATGAAAAGAGAGCTGTTCAGGAGCCAAAGCTTTTCAGGATTTCTATCCAAAGTATCTATCCCGTTCATGGACAAAGTTTCTCTTGTTACAAAACAATAAGCCAATTGATTCGTTGATGAAGAATGGAGAGCTTGCAAGTTAGTAGCACAGATAGCGAAAGAAAATATTTTACGAAAAAACTCATCGAATGATCCCATAAACATCCGTCTCCGAGCTACCTAGTATCGCCGTGACCCTCTGTCTGTGGTTAAGTTGAGTTACCCCCTTTGTACAGTGTCCTTTTGGTTCCTCTTACCAGTCACTGTCCATATTTGATATTTTATTTGACTCTGGACAAATGGCAGGGAGGTTAGTTCTCACTTTTAAGCCTTTGGATCCTTATGTAGATGTCGTTGACTTTAAATTTCATTATAAGGGTACTAGAGCATAAGAGACCGTCGTCTCCAATCGGAAATTTGTTTGTTGCCAGCTCGCTTACTAGTTTCACATCCTTTATGTAATATAATGCCGGAATCATCGTTGTCTTTTACTGCCCGTTCTATGTTTCTTTCATATTTTTCGGATCTATTTGTCGGCTGCCTGCTATATGTTGATTTCCTAGTTCATTGTGAATTTTTCTAGCGTCCTTATGCCTTCACCAAACGAACCTCGTGTTTTTTTTTTGCGGAGTTTAGGTTGATAGCTTCAAGCGGACATCCACTCCGCCAGCTCGTTCTAGATGAAAAATGAATAGGGGAACTGCAATATCAACAGCCGCCTCGCAGTCCTTGTATACTGAATCTAACTGTTGAAACAAAGCTGAACGTCAAGACCTGTGCAATCAGAGTTTTATGAACTGCGACAAATAATCGGAGGCTACCGCTTCAAAGCGTATTGGCTGCTATCAAAGAAAGAGCGTTTCAAGTCAAGTTCTTTCAGAGGACGATTTTGACCAGGTTTTGCTTCTGTAAGGTCATCAAACATAAAAGCGACGCCCTAAGCACTTATATTTTCCAGCCTAGTTTCAATATACATATAATCTGTGCGACACAATTCTAGAAAAAAATTGGTCATGCCAATCGGCTAATAGCTAGCACGGTTTTCCCATTCCTTAACATCCACAAACGGGGCTGGCAGACCAATAAATCGTCAACGAGATTTTGGATGTTGTCTGATTGTTCCGAGGAGCATACATTGACTGTAATTAATTTTTTTTGCAGCTAAGGTATGAATGGGGATGTTCTTTCCGCCATGACGTTGAACGGTTGCAATCGCAAGAGATTGCGAGAGTCTTCTTCAATGGAGTCTTCTAAAAACTGCTACTAGCATCAACCACAGAAAATCAGTGGAGACGAGTAATATGCTGGTTTACACTGATCGATGAAATCCCTGACGAAGGGTGGCGACAAACGAAACCATCGAAGTAAAATATGTTTAAGGCCGCGGTGTACAGAAGGACGAGTGTCATTCGCGAAATCTATGGGCAAAAGGAAACGAGAGCAATGGCTTTTTTAAGAGGAAACAATTTTGGAGATCAGATTAGTCCGAATTTAACGACTAAGGTGGCGGGCAAATTAATTAGAAAGCTCCAATCACTGAGGTGTTTAAATTTTTTCAGGGAGGCCATGGCGCATATGACGAAGCTTCTTGCTGCTGGCCAAACACTGAAGAAGTCCGTACTGAAAAGGTTAATAGATATAGGGCGTGTCAACTCAATACCTGTAGTTCGCTGAGAGAATAGATTAGTAATCTGAGCGCTGAAAAAGTTTGGGAGCGGTTACATATTGTCCTTTTCACAATTCGATGTGGCTGACCTGATTAGACTTCAAATCCAAATTTTTGTTTGTACAACGAATGCCTCCTACAACTTCATAGCAACAATCGATGTTTTATTTGGATTGCAAGCACTGCGTGAGTAATTGGTAAGCATTTCACCTCTGAAGAATTTTAACATTTCTGGGAGGAGAATTCTACATATTAGGTCAGCACTTTTCAATCCCGAACCAGAGCGGAAAGGATAGTACATACTTCTGAAAATATTTCAAGATACTCTAAAATGCGACAAAGCGTTATCCACTTTCCCTTCCACCTGGCGCTCATCACCTGATGAAAATGACATTTCACCAGCGGATAAGTTACAATACAATGCAATCAGGCGTCGCCAAAATTTGTAATCCAGTAATGATCCCTGAAGAGTCGACAGAGAAGGAAGATTAAGGTTTATAGTTTTCTCTAGACTTAACAGTCTTCGCAAGGCAGTATTTCCATCTTCAAAATAATAAATAGTTAGAAGGAGTTATTAAAACAGTTTTCGGAGGGAAAGTGTATTTGCTTAAGACCAGAAAACCCATGTGTAGTAGACCTCAAAACCAAATTCGCGTTCGAGCAAAGACTGCTCATAAATCAGCTCTAAGAGCAGAGAGATGTATTGATAAACCTGGAACTGTACAAATGTTTATGTGGTTTTGTGCGATGGGTTGCAAAGTGCGACTTACGAGATTGGACGTCCCTCATGCAATATATCATACGAGTATATAGGTAGAATTATGTTCGATCTATTGTAGAGGGTCATCGCCATTGTTGAACTTTTGATAAGTGAAAACCAAGAGGCTATTAAACATGGATCGATATACACGCACGCAACGCGTTGAAAAAGTGAAAAAGTGAACACTACAAAAACGGTGAAAATGTTTTTGAAACGTTTCGTAAAGTTCGTACTGCTCTTGGCCATCACTAAGGGCCTTCTCGCACAGCTATAGTGAATTTAATCGATAAATTTGAACGCCTCGGACAGGTTAGCGATATGAAGACTCTAACTCGCGTTCGTCCGGCAAGGTCTGCTGAAAATATCGCCGCCTTAACTGAAATTGTGACTGGGATTTCAAGTGTGTCCATTCCGGGACGATCACAGAAATTGGGCCTATCGGCAACCACTTTGTACCGCATTTTACACAAAGATCGTTGCCTACATGCTTATAAGGTCCATTTGTCACAAGAACAGAAGCCAGCAGGCCACACAAATACCATACTTTCGGTGCTCCAAATGAATGAACAAGATCATGATTTTTTACACAAAATTGTTCTGAGTGATGAGGCTTATTTCCATTTGGCTGGATACGTAAACAAACAAAACTGTCACGTCTGGGGCTCATAAAACCCAATAGAAATAGTAGAACAAGCTCTCCATCCAACACGAATGACAGTTTGGTCCTGGCGATGTCATTGAGCCATATTTTTTCGAAAATGGTGCTGCTGCGAAAGTTTCAATGAATGGATTGCGTTACCGGACGTCATGACTGACTTTTTTGCCAGAAATTGATGCTATGGCTGTGGACGACGTATATTTCTACAGGACGGCGCCACATGCCATGCAGCTCGTGAAACAAATACGTGACAAATTTCCTGGACGTGTGATTTAGACTTTTTTCTTCAGGGCTATGTTAAAGATAAAGTCTACGCCAATATTCCACCAACGATTAATGCCCTAAAAAAATATCCGAGTCGTTATTCGTGAAATACAGCCGCAATTATGTGAAAACGTGATGAAAAATTTCATCAAAACGATGAATATTTGTAGGCAGAGCCGAGACGGACATTTGGCAGATATTGTATTCCATTATTAGCCTCAGAGTTTGTACCTTCGATTAAAATAAGAATGTTTTCAATTTTCACAAAAATGTTGTGTTTTTCTATTAATTTAAAAGGACACATCTTGCTTGGATGACCCAATACAAGAAAGGAACTTGAAGGGAAGAGACCTTACCGCAAAGATTTCGTTGCAGTGCTAAATACAATTACAAAGAAAAAAACTCGTAAGGGGATGGTTCGGTTCTGTTGGTAGCATTCCCACAGACCATTATTCAACTTTACACTGAAGTTTATTGTATTCATTATCCACCTAACCTAATGCCAAACAAACAAAGCCAACTTGTTGTTATATAACTGTAGACCAACCGTAGAATCAGTAGAAGAGAATAAATTAAAAAAATGAGACCGCCCGAGCAGGGACTTGAACCCTGGACCGTTGGATTAAAAGTCCAACGCTCTACCAACTGAGCTACCCGGGCACATACCAATTGGAAGTCAATCACTTTCCACATTCTCTTATGGTTTGCAATTTATGACGTCACAATGACTCATCATTATCCATCGGATTCAGCATACGAGTATATCATTCCAGCGATGGATGAGTTCATTGGGATTTTAATTGCAAGCAATAACTGGCAGCTGAGCTCTTGACCGCATTTACTCGTATTGCGTTGAAATATGAGATAATGTCTTCTGTGGAATTGTGTGTATTTGAACGAATATAACGGTGCTGAGGGGTTGGGTTCTCAGAAATAGATTTTTGTGATATCTATAAAAAAAAGTAGTATCACTCATTTTTGGAGAGGAATTCAATCGTGAACTGTCGGAGGGTGGCTAGGAAAACCTTCAGAGGAAGCAATTTTGAATTTCTTTAGAGTGGTTTGGTATGCTTAAGGCATCTGTATACCACAAGAATTTTGTAGAAAATTCATTTGAATAAGTAAATGTCGCGTATTCACCAGTTGAGGAGTACCAGTTCCTAGTTCTTTTTTAGTAAGAAGTAAACTGAAGCCTTATAACTGATTTCCTTTTTCTCATTTTCAGAATACGTCCGCAAATTCCACGAGAAGTGATTGACCTATGCCGTATATGTACCACAGTAACCCCTGGCGAACCACATGTCGTCTTAGGTACCGACAAAGCTTTCACATTTGACTATGTCTTTGACATAAACTCACATCAGGTAAGTTTAGCATTATGATTCATAAGAACTCACAATTTCAAAAACTATTTAAACCTAGAGCGAAGTGTATACAAGCTGTGTAGAAAAACTTGTAGATGGCGCTCTTAAAGGATACAACGCCACAGTTCTGGCCTACGGTCAAACAGGCTCTGGTAAAACCTTCACTATGGGCACAGGATTCGATCGAGAGCTGATCGAACAGCAGCTTGGAATCATTCCACGAGCAGTGCGACATATCTTCGAAGGAATCGAAAGTATGCAAACTGGAATATGTGATGAAGATGGCGTCAATCTGGGCGGAGTTCAATTCAGTGTTGCAGCTCAATTCATGGAGCTCTACAATGAGGATATAATTGATTTACTAGATCCCTACAACAAGGGAAGAGTGTTCAAAATCCACGAGGATGGAACTGGAGGAATAACAGTCGCTGGGGCGACCATAAAACCAATTAGTGGACCTCAAGATGCTTTAAAGTGCCTACAGCAAGGTGCTTTAGCTCGTACCACAGCATCCACACAGATGAATGAGCAGTCATCAAGATCACATGCTCTATTCACCATACTCATTCGAAGGCAGAGAGTTATGTCGGCCGAGGAATGTGGTCTGCCAGAAGGAGATCTAGAAACGCTCACATCAAAGTTTCACTTTGTAGATTTGGCCGGTTCGGAGAGGCTTAAGCGAACTGGAGCCACAGGAGAACGAGCTCGTGAGGGTATTTCTATCAATTGTGGCCTTTTGGCGTTGGGTAATGTAATTTCAGCACTCGGTGATAAATCTAAAAAGGCATCGCATGTGCCATATCGTGATTCAAAGTTGACAAGGTTACTACAAGATTCACTGGGCGGTAAGTCAGCATCGAATGTATCATGATCAATTCTAATAGTGCGGAATTTTTTTTAGGCAACAGCCAAACTCTCATGATCGCGTGTGTCTCTCCAAGCGACAGAGATTTCATGGAAACGTTGAACACATTAAAATATGCCAATCGTGCCAGAAATATCAAGAACAAGGTTCAACTTAACCAAGACCAGAGCTCAAGGACCATTTCACAATTGAGAAGGGAGATTGCTGCGTTGCAGTTGGAACTCGTAGAGTACAAGCAGGTAAGTTGTACTCTAATAAGTTTAAATTGCCACGTCCCATTCGACTATACTTCTTTTAGGGTAAACGCAGCATCGATGCAGAGGGTAATTCAGCAATCTCGGATACATTCCATGAGAATGCAATGCTTTTGGCTGACAATAAACGACTTCAACAACGCCTTAAGGCAATGCAAGAGACCATAAATGCTCTAACTGAAAAGAATACAGAACTTATGTTAGAAAAAGCCACAAACGGATGGAGTAAAGCAGATGGTGATAAATCTGTAACTGACATGATAGCTGGCTACCTCGGTGAAATTGAGAAACTACAAGCTAAGCTAATCGAGTCGCAGGAGATGTATCAGCAGTTGAAAAAATCGACTGCCATCAGCCCAAGGAACGCCAAATTGAATTCGTCATTTGACAGTGAGCTCCATAAAATGAGTTCTCTAACCACTCTTTCTACATTTTGTTTGGTTGTTGTATTTTTAGATCCCGAAACTCTAATCAATGTTGCTAAGCGAGAACTAGAAAAGAATCGTGAAATGCTGATGTCACGCTCTTTGCCAGGCTTCAATGAAGACGCTCACAACTCGAATGTGGAAAACATCAACGATTCCGAGAGCGATAGTGATACGGAATCCGATGATAAGGGTAAGGCTGCACCCTCAAGTCTCAATTTTTTTCTTATGATATCTTTTTAGCTGTGGAAATGCAAGCAGAGCTCAATGATATAAGCTCGGACATTGAGCTCAAGTCCAAGCTCATTGAACAACTTGAATTGTCGCAGCAGAGAATGCAACTAATGCGCCAGCACTATGAAGAGAAACTCAATATACTAAACAACAGGATAGTAAACACACAGAAAGAGCGAGATCAAGTTCTGGCCAATATGGGTTAGTAATATGGTATTCCATTTAATCGTATGAAAGTCTCACACCATCCCTAAATTTAGGTACCGGTCCATCCAATCAATCAACTGATAAAATGAAAAAAGTTCGTGATGAGTATGAGAGAAAGATAAACGATATGCAACGAGAGTTAAAGAAATTACAAGCCGCTCAGAGGGAACACCTTCGGCAGCAAAAGGAGCTACAAGCTCAGGAAGCCAAACTTAGAACTCTACGCAACGAACTGGCAGAATTGAAGAACATCAAGGTAGGTTTATATTTATACTTTTTTTCATGTTGAATTTTATCTCATGGTGAATTTTTGTTGTTAGACTCGCTTAATCCGTAAAATGACGGAGGAAACCAATCGTCACAAAGAGGAAGAAACTCGTAAAGCTCGTGAAATCGCACAACTACGCAAGGAATCGCGCAAGCAACAGAACACCATGAAATCCCTACAAGCACAAGTCCAAGCCAAAGATCAAATTCTCAAGCGTAAAACCGAACAAGTGTCAGCCTTGCGTCGCAGTCAAAAGGGCATGCTTAGTCTGAAAGCAGCTGGACGCGTTCCACCAAAAAAAGAATCATCCGTATTCAATGCCCGCCAGGCTCGTCTTAAGTGGGAGAAATTCCATCGCAGTATCAATCGTGCTGCTCGAAATAAACAAGTTGTCGTCCAATTGGAAAAAGAACTCGAGAGACTGATTCATGAACGCGAAACCCTGAGCAGGGATATTGCAAACGTACGCAATCGGCAACGTCAACAGAAGTCATCAGAACTAGCGAGCGAAGAAGATACTCTTAAAGCAAATCTAAATTATATTCAGGACAATATTGCCCATGTCCAACAGGCTATTATGGAATTCGAAGAGAGTAAGGATACACCAAGTGATGTTCAATCTCTGCAGAGTATGATTGAGGGTGTAAAAAGTGTGGAGGAGGCAAAGTTTATATTGGAAAAACTTGCTGCGGACACTATCCTTCAAACCTGCGATACAGCCTTAACCCAAAATCGCCTGTTAGAACATGAGACATTACTAAAAGAAGTTCAACAAGAGAGTGGTATTCAGCAGCAGTTGCTACAGCATTTCCTTGCTCAAAACCCCTCTGTGCAAATTACGGATTTGTTCGATACTCTCAATTTAACATCGGCAAATAATATGAGTGGCTCAACAAAATCTTTAAATAGCAACAGCACATATGACATTCCGTCGTCTGATATAAACAATTCCACCGGCTACTGGGATGGTGTGATACCTGGTCCAAATGCTTCTCATCACAGGTCTTCTAGTAGAAGTCCATCACCGGCGCCAACTATTGATTTGTAAGTACTAAAATGTGTCCCTCTCCATTTGTCCTTATTTCATATTCTTCTCCATCTAAAGACAATTGCCAAATGTTTCAAGAATCATACAAATCCCCCTTACAATGAATAGAAAATTTGTCCGGAACAATTGTTCATTTGAATCAGTTTTTCATGAAGAAAATTTGTTATCCTATCCTTAGTTGTACAGAAAGTTCTTTTAATAAAGTTAAATTCTATTTTTTCACTTGCTTACTTGTTTTGATTGATTAGGACTGACAGGACAATAAAAATTAGAAGGCGAACAGCCCAGCCACAGGACTTACTATTCGGAGAGTCAGAAGTTAGTCACAATGGGGTAAGTGTTGGGTTAATTTGATGGTGTACCACAGGTGTACCAAATGGGACCTTTACTCTTAAACATTTAGAAATTTTGTATTCTTCTCTGTTGACTGACAATGAATGACAATTATCAATATTTACCTTTTTCTGTAGGACGATGCGATGACACGATCGTTTACCCAACAAGAGCCAGTAACTCGTAGCTTTATTCCATTGGCTCGTGTGCCAAGTGCACCCGGATCCTTAAAGTAAGTTTATATGTATTCTCCTTAAATCTAAAAAAAATAAAAGAAAGTGTATTTTTGTTGTGCACTTGAATAAAAGTCCGTTTGTTTATGTGTAAAACCACTGCACACTTTTAAATTCCTCCTCTCACTTTAGACAATCACTCAATTCACCATCGCTGACGCGTAAATCACTCGAATCCGGATCGAACGTAACAGCAATTCCAGTCTCACCACGCGTTAGCCGACGGGCATTACCTAGCAAAGGATCACCAGGGTTGTAAGTACACACACCACATGCAAATGTATCTATCTACTTAGTATCTTAGATTCTTTTTATACTCGTACGTTTCTTATAAAAGAAAATACAAATTTGTAAAATTGAGAGGTTTTAATCGGATGAAGATGATTCTTGTACATATCACATTTCAAATTTTATTACGCTTTAGATACTTCTATTCGTTTGTAATTTATTCTTATTAGATTCTAGAATGCTTTCCCTTTTTTGGGGTATCCGCAACCACAACTTATCATCCCAGAAACTTGCATTTTCATTTGAATGTGAATAAAAAATCGTAATCCTTTCTATCATCCCCTTTACTTTCTTTCCCCCTTTGATTTCTCTTTTGTTTTCTCGTTTATCATTATATCTTTTTCTTCGAATTTGATTTTTTCAGTTTTTTATGATTTATCAGTACTAAGACTGTGTCATCATCGTCGTTTTTGTTATCGATGTCGTCGCCTAAATGATGATGAGTGTGATGGTGAACTAAATGATTGCAATGATAACAATTTTGAATTAATAGTCATACATTTGATTAATAATAGTAGAAGTGGTTCTAATAATCTTTACCAATCATTCATCAATCATTCACCAACATCACCCACAATCATAAGTGGATCGTTGTTGTCGTCGTCGTCTACTTCGATATCCTTCGATTATTTTTCGTGGTGGTTCGATGAATTGTTCGGGCAATTATCGATTTGTTTAGAAATTATTCCGCTAATTATTGTTGTTGTACTAATTTATTTGATATTTTTGATTTTTAATTATATCGATTAATGGCGAACAATTGAATGCATTTCGTTTTTATGATTTCTTTTCCATGTGTAAAAGTTTGTTTTTGGAAAATTAGGATTTTAATAATTGTTTTCAATAAAAAAAAAAATACAAATCAATCGTTAAGTTATGGACGATTTTCTTTTTGTTTATTTTATCATAAAATCCCCTTCTTCCTCTGTCCACAGTTTGTTTCGTCGAAGTGTGTTGTTGCTGTTCCTATGACTAAAATTTATCGTTGCATGTCATTGTGTGGAGCTAATTTTAATTTTGCAGATTATTTTGCGGGTCTATGTACATGCCATTCAACAACTGTTTGGTCGAAATTTTGCTGTTGTTTGTTACCTAGAGTGGTCCATTAATTTTTCTTCAGATTTTGCTTTTAACTTTTATTGCTCTCTAGAGGGGGTTTATGTTGACTTGTTTTGAACGTTTTCATCGTGTTTTTAGCTAGGTTATATCTATACTGCAGCTTAGAGCAGTCTTGTGGAATTGAGTAACGTAAACCTCCCGGAATTCTTTGGAAAAATTCCCCCAAATGGATAAGTTGATGTTGTTGATATATTTGTCTCCAGTGGCATTTGGAGCGCTGAAAAATTCGTAGACATTCACTTAAGTTCAGCAGATCTATAGTTGCTACAAATCCCTTGTTTTGCATTTTATTACACAAAGTTGGACATTTTATCCGAAGACTTGTCTGGGATTTATGTTTTTTTTTTCATTGTATAATGGCAGAAGAAGAAAGAAGAAGAAATTAGCCATAAGCCAAGGGAATAAGGAAAAAATCTACTTCACAGCATAGAAGAGGTTAG
The DNA here is from genome assembly GCA_949129095.1 of Volucella bombylans. Taxonomy (NCBI): domain Eukaryota; kingdom Metazoa; phylum Arthropoda; class Insecta; order Diptera; family Syrphidae; genus Volucella; species Volucella bombylans. Next base: position 768,383 of record OX422141.1, on the reverse strand, counting down.
ATCAGCTTGTTCAAAGGTAAGTAACAACGGCGGCTTGGAGATTTTTTGACCAGTAATTGATATCTTATGTGGTGTATCTATTGAATCATCCATCCAGCACGGACAGGCGAAAATATTTGCGATGACTGGACTTTATGTTCAGTTGCTCCATCTACAGAATTGGGTCCCCGTATCTTGCAACCGTTAAAGAGGCATGTTCCTGTCATCAGAGGCATGTCTGTAATCGGTACAACCCAGTTGTTTTGTTGGCCCAGCAGATCAACAACATTCATACTCATCCGATCCTAAACAAGATCAGCGAAATCAGAACCGCATATGACGGCAACCATCAAACTACTACATTTTTTGATGGCTTGAAGTCGTCTGGTATATTCAGCTGTTCAAATTTTCAGAATGCCTTCATTGCTAGCTTGGCATATGAAACTCCTGGCGAGCAATGACAGTAGCTCTTGGGCTACGCAAGGCTGCTCTGGGAATATATCCTCTGTTCAAAATGCAACATGTCTCCTAACCCGGAAGACCTTTTGAATAAACTTAGTTGCCAAATTTTAACGCAACTTGTAACAGCAACTACATACTCGTTCGGTTAGAAAACACGTTTTAAGTCAACAATGTTTTTTTTTTTAATTTTTGAATGGAAATGAGTAGTAGGAAGGCTGCTCTTTCCTTCAGCCTTCTTATATTTTGTTTCAGATATTGCTATATCTTCCACTAGGCGGCATTTTGGTCATCTCCGCCGTTAAGCAGTCTGCAGAAGTCGCTATCCTCAACACCGACTGAGACTGTAACCTCTACAGGTCTCTGTTCGGGTCATTTTGGCATGAAACATTGTTTTAACCTTCTGGTAAAACTTCCGAACGTGATTTCTGGAGCATTTCTTCGACCGCGTGTTCTTTCCTATTTTCCTCAAGGGATGACGATGGTGTGTTCTTTCATTTTGCTCGTGAAGCGCACGAGCTATATGTGTTTGCTTGCAGACTTTATTAAATCGGCGGTTTTTTTTTTGTAGTAGAAATCGGGTGAAATCCAATGCATTAGTGGCTGCATTTCTGACGCAGGTGCAGATAGCTTGTCTAGACGTTTGGGCTTACGTTATCTGTAAAGGTTTCGACGTTTTGTTGTTCCTTGATAGATTTGAATGAGATATTAGTAGACAGACTCACCTTGGCTGTAACTAGGTAGTGGTCGCAGTCTATATTAGCTAGTCGGAATGCTCGGGCATCTAATGTATAATGCTAGAGGAGTGCATTACCAGTTCCATAACAAAGCCAATTAGACTTTTCCAACGGAGTGTCGGGTAGGCTATACCTTTCGAATGCACTCCTAAAGATGTTCGGCTCGCCTGTTAGGCATTGTAATCACCTACCACCATTTAAGCGTTACATCTTGGGCATTGCGCGTACGTTTTGTCGAGGACTTTCTACAAACATCGGCTCACCTGTTTGGCATTGAAATCACCTACAACGATTTAAGCGTTACATCTTGGGCATTGCGCGTACGTTTTGTCGAGGACTTTCTAGAAACATTTTTTGGTAGCATCGTTTATTTGTTTGGTGGGGTGTGAGCGGATATCGGGCTGACGTTGGCGAATATGCGTAGTTTGCCGCTTACAACGAATTCGTTCTCAAATAGGTGTTGCTTCTGCTCTATATAGGGGTCACCATCGCTATACCGCCGCAATTTTTGGATGGCAATTTGAGCCTCCGCCGTTTGACTGCACGTGGCTTGTTCAAGAGCCAAGCATTCTCTGCGTAGATTAGAAGAGCATTATCCTTTTCTTAGTTTTACAAAGTCCTCAACACTGATTTTGCTGTTATCAGAGCCTCTTAGTTGTTCAGAATTTTACGACCCCCAACCTGAAGGGAAGGGCCTGGTTCTTTTTGGGGCCGCTTAGCTAACAGGAGTCGAATATTCTAAGCACAATAATCCGCTTCGACGATATGAGGCTGACGTCCACCCATTAAGGATTAATCTGACATCTATTTTTGCTTCCTGATGAGTACTGAAAAATCTCAGTTACAAATATGTCGTAATTCCTTTATTCCATGAATTTATCTGCCGTACGTCCTCTTATTGAGGCTTAATGATTTCTGACACATTATCACGAGTACAGTGTGGTTTCTGTCTTCTTCCTGAACACTTCCGCTTATAGTCTCTTAAGTCAACTTCGGATGTGTGAAACTAGTACACAGTGGCTACCATGATGAGGTAAAACAAGTATAATTTATGTGTAGTCATAGTTCCATCATTACGCATCGCCAAGTTGACGTCGTTAAGGAAACACCAAATTTATTTTCCAGAAGCAGAAATAGGTGCCCCTCAACATGAATTAGAACTTGATTTACAGCAGGACATTTATCAGAAACATCTAATTTGGGCATGACCTTCAAGAACGTTGTATTGTTTATCTTATGATATAAAGACATCAATCAACGCTTAATTCGGCTTAGCATCACAAAAATAGCTTCGAACAATTCTTCATAAACTCATCACTAGGAAAAAGAAAACTATCCAGCAGCAAAGTGTAAATTGTCGACTCCTCAATGTTTTGCTTCGATTTTTCCTTGCTCACCTCATCTTAAAGCATTTCGGCCCAAAGACTTAGTAAAGATTCTTTCTTCTCAAAGACAACACCACCTCACCAATGAATTGCAAATTCTCGATAGTTCCTACTCCACAACTTTTATAAGTTTTCCATTTCTATGCAATATTCTTTTTCAACAAAAAAAAAAGAAAGAAAAAACAAAGCTATTTTCCTTTACCACTTTCATTTCATTTCAAGTTTTTCTGTTCCACTTCCTTTGCTTACTCATTCATCTTCAAACCAATTCAGCACTTGTGGCTCTCATTTACATTTGTACAGATAAAATACATTTTTGCATTGGAAAAATCTGTAACAAAAAAGCAAATTCATTTCATTTTTAAAACGTAAGTAGTTGGTTATGGTTTCTGTTTTTGGAATGTACTCGTATGTATGTTAACTTGTACTAATTGTTGGCTTTGATTTGTTTTTATATTATGTATTGCTTACAACAACATTCACATATATTGATATTTACTAATAAATAAAGTATAATACAAAAGGCTTACAAAACGCTAACCATAATGCTTTGATTTTTTGCCTTTGTCTCTTTTTTATTTCCCTCCCCCCCCAACAAAACAAAATTTACCTCATTTCCTTATTCACCTAATCGAAAAAAATCTTTTAACACCAAATAATCCATACCACATGCATTAAAACAAAACAAAACAAAATTAAAAAAAAAATCTACAAAACGACACAAATCAAATAAAATCAAACGCTTGCAAAACACCAAATCAAATGACAAAGGGAGGATGACGTTATACCAGCACCTCAGTCGCCACCAGTTTACAGGAAAATGATATCACGTGAAGATAACTATGCCGGAAGTGATGTATTTGCGAGATTAGGTGCTGCTACACAGGATCCAGCACCCGGAGGCAGTATTCAGAAGGTCACCGGAAAGGTAAGTTGTTGCTTCGTGAAATCAAGATTCACCAACATTAGCAATTGACTGTGTTTGTTTTATTTATTCTTAGATTCGCGTTGGGGTGCCACTTTATTGCACTCACACTGTATCTGGTCACAACAATTCTGTTCTATCGATTAAAGTCGACGATGATGTTTTGTATACCGCAGCTGCAGATAGGACAGTTAAAGTTTGGGATCTTAACCAAGAAACAGCTCAACATTGCCTCTCTGCTCATCCAGGGCCAGTTATTGCCGTGCAAAACGACTACCGTACGCGGTTGCTTTTTTCGGCATCAGGACCGTTTGTTCGAGTTTGGGATTTACGGACAAGTAACACAAGACCTATTAAGACTTTAAGTTCATCTGGGCAAATTTTGGCTGGAAATGCTAATGTCAGCGTCACTGTGCCAGGCGAATCTCCAATCACTGCACTTTGTTTGGGTGCTTCAGGTAATCTCTATGTCGCTGCATCGGATAAAGTTCGAATTTGGGACCTAAAGCAGTAAGTTGTCACACTCTTTTATAAAATTCAGCGCCTACATGTTTGTCTGTTTTATTTTTGTGTTTTAGTTTGAGTTGCCTTGGAAAATTGTCGGGTGGCCATCAAGCGGCTGTTATGTGTGTTACTGCATGGGAAGGGCCAGCTGGGAATACAGACTTTGTTGCAACCGGTTCAAAGGATCACTACGTTAAAGTTTTTGAAGTTCCACAAGCAGGTGGTGTGGTATATCCCCTGTTGAATCTTGAACCACCACACTATGATGGCGTACAAGCTTTAGCTGTTGCTCAAGATGCTATTGGAGCTGATGCAGAATTGTTCTCAGGGAGTAGAGACTCCGGTATTAAGCGGTGGGACCTTAAAAGCGGAGAACTCAAGCAGGTAAATTATCTTTTAATATAAATCCTCCTCGACAATAGGCAAAAAAGTTCCGTGCTCCTACAAAAATTAAAAAAAAAAAAAAACTCTGTATTCAGCAGCACTGTACTCGAAAATTAAAAAAAAAAAACAAAAACCATTCGCACTGTACTGAAATCTTATTAATCGACTTCTAACTCATACTTTCTCTGCTCTCATTGGTTTGTTTGTTTCGGAAAGCGAAATTGTAGCTGTAATAAGCTTTGTTTTGGGGGAAATATTGTTGTAAGCGTGTACGTGGTTAGGGAATAATTGGAAGTGTATCGTCTTTAAAAAAAAAAACACATTTTCAAAAAATAAAAAAATAAAACTCAAATTTCTAGTTCTGTTCAAGGTTTATGGATTCTAAAACTCTCAAAATTATTTTTTGTTTTTAAAACACTTTATCTGATTTACCAACAATATTTGCTACTTTGTACATTAATGTTTCAGAAAAATTCAAATTGTATAGATTTCCACCAAAGTAAACGATTTTTTTTTGTTTCTCTCTTTTTTTCTGGTATTTCTTTTTTTTTCATTTTTTATTTTTATTTTGAATGTAGTCCCTCAACAACGCCCACAAGGGATGGGTTTCCGGAATGGCTATTTCCGGTGATGTGTTGCTTTCTAGCTGTCGTGGTGGCATTATACGTTTATGGAATGTCAAAACCTGTGAAAGTTTAGCTGAATTGAAGACTGATTTAATGATCAATGACATTGTAGCGTCTGGTCAGCGTGTTTTCACTGCATCTAGGTAAGTTAATTATTATATTATGAAAAGAATTAATTAAAAAAAAACAAAAAAGAGTTTTCTTAAAGAAGTATTCCAAAAGGAAATTTTTCAAATCCCATCCACCACGTCCATTCCATCCATCCGTCCTTAAACCCTCTATAGAAACAAAACAAAAAAATAAAAATAAAACCAAGTGAATCCATGTTAATCTAATTTCTCTCTTTTTTCTTTCTCTCTTATGTTTTGTTCTTCAACTGACTGATGTTTATTTTTTTTCTTTAAATATCTTGTTTCCTTTTGTTGTTTTGTGTGTTGAAATGGTTTTTTGTTTTATTAATTTTGTTTTTCCATTTATTTTAAATGAATTTTATGAATATAGCTCGGGTGAAGTACGGATTTGGCGTTTTGCACCACAAGAAAATTTCCCAACATCGCAAATGACAACGTCGATTGAAAAGAAATAAACATTTTGCAATTCTATAATATAATAATATTAAACAAAAGAAACATACAACAACTAACTATTTTACCCAGCAAAAGAAACCTTATTCAGCTCAATTATATGCTATTCAGCTACACACAAGTAGTTAGAGTTTATTAATACGTAGTTAAAAAAAAAAGAAGGATGAAGTCATCATTTATTTTGTTGCTGAATGGGTGATTTAGATGTGGGGGGTGTCTTTCTTTTAATTACTATAATAATTGAAAAGAATTTCAAAAAAATATATATATTTTGTATGCATTTGTCGATAAGCAGGCCCATTCAGCACTCGTAAATGATTGATTTTCACAGCAAATCTATCGCTTTTCTAACCTTTATCAGCTTTATATTTGTAGTTACTATTTATTTGAAAATTTAACATTTAAATACAAATAAGAAAATGTTTATTTACATCATCATAACAAAAGGTACTCGTATATGTTAAATTAATTGTAATTTGCACGTTCTACACGGATTTTTCAAATGCAAGTGTAGATACTCCTTTCATCTGCCACATCGACTATCGTCTAGTGCGTTTTATCAAATATTATTTTTTCACATTCAAAGTACATATTACTATATCGTTTGCATTTGTTTTGAAAGCAATTTGTACAGAAACAGTGTTTTTTTTTGTTTTTCTTTTTCAGTTGTCTGCTTGATTTTTTATTTTTATTTATTTTGTAAATCGTCTTCACCTCTCAATTCAGCATCAAATTCAGCAAACAAAACTCACAATTTTCTACTCTTATGATTTTTTATAATCTCTTTCATTGTATTTTTATATTTATTTTTTTTTTGTTTTTTTATATCAAAAAACAAAGAATGAAAAAGAAATTAATTTTAATCCCCCACGCATCTTTAGATTTTGGTCACGTTCAATTATTTGGAGTTTAATTATTGTGCTGCTGTTAAAAGTGCTGAATTTAATTTTACGTGGATTTTGTCCACGTACACAATGCAATTGTGCGTGTTCATGTCAGCACGGCTATACATGGCATACATCAACATCACCACCATTCACGTGATAGGGATAAGATAGCAGAAGTCCTTCAAAAAAAGGGCTTTTGGTGCGAGCTATCCTTTATTTTTCACATAAATTTGCATATAAATACACGCACACTTTGTGATGATGTTAATAAAACGTTGGCTGGGCTGAATTGTCGTCATCTTTACAAAAAAAACAAAAAAAAGAATTATCTCATCAAGTCTCATTAAAAAAAAAAAAAACAATTAATGCGGTTATTCAGCATAATTTATCTATTTTGGTGTTCTATTCTTAATCGATGTAAGTTTCTGTTTAATTTTTCTTCTTTTATTTTCAACTTCATGTTATATTATATATTTCACTTGCATCTATCACCAGTCAAAAGCATTTCTCTTTTCATTCACATGCAACACGTTCGCTTTGATTGACATTGTTTGTTTTGTTGTATCTACTATGTACAACGAGTGTGTTGCAGCTCAACGGCATGCTTTCATAATTAAGTGTCTGGCTATTTTCTCATTCAGCTTATGTACAATAGATTTACTATATACAGCGACTACATTGAAAGCTAGCTTAGGGGTAGGTAAGGTAATGTAACCAATAATTATATGCACATACGAGTATGTACCTACAAAGTAGAAAATAGGGAAGGTGGGTAAATTGTTAGCTCCATCTACGGTTTTTAAGAGGTCTGCCTACACTCAAGCCGGTATTTTTATATCTTTGAGTGATTCTCCTCCGATCGTGCAGGTAGACTATTGTTGCATTCCATTCGCCACGTTAACATTGTATCAGTGCACTTGATACTAGTAGTGATTTTATGTACATAGTTCCATCCAGTGCTGAAGAGAAACAAACACCAGTGGGGAAGGTACCCAACCTTGTGGAACATCATTTTAAAGACCTCTATCCAATGTATTTTAATGACATGAGCTGTGAAAATGCGCTGCGAGTGTTGGCTAACATACTCGTATAATTCGTGTTAGCTTTGGGGAATGTCCTTCTATTTTCTACGAATATAATGTCGCTTTTTATACTTCAGTAACATGACAGATGTTGACTGTATGCTGGATCGCCGAAAATACATATGCAAGACTGAGTATCATTAAAACCCATTGGTGACTTGTTATCGGCGATTAATAATAATCAGTCTTCGATGACCGGTGATTAATTTCGCGCCGGCTGCTGAAAGTGCTTCAATTGGTTTCGACTCAAGGCTGATATTATACAACGGAATAGTTGATGTTCGCCATCCTCTATTACTTTCTATACATTCTACCACAGCAGACTTTGTTAATCAGTTTCAACCTACTGAGCCTAGGTGGTCACTATAAATTTTAAGGATGCCAGTTTGGAGAGGAATATTCGGATATGGGATGGCTAAAGCGATATGGTCGGTGTAAAGTAATTTTTCCGACGCATGTGACGTTAAACGGAGTATGTTCTAATACTGATTCATATGGTAGTACGTTGTTTTGTTTTCATAGGAACTTGCTGTAACATGCTGTTGGATTAAAGCCATTAATGTTTTGATTTTTTTGCTTATTATCAGATGTAGATTTTAGTAGACGTTATTATGGTATCTATATTTTGATTTTGTCGTGAGTGCCTGTTCATTAAAGCGATCTCTCAAGATCTCTGCCTGAGACACAGCAGCATTTCACATTCCTCGATCCCGGACAAGCTGCTTCCAATTATCCAGACCAAGCGTTCTGGAATCCGCGATGACTTGGTCCTCCTTGTCGTCTCGAACCTGGGGGCTGTGATTCGAAGACCATTTTTGTTGAAGAATTATTGTCCATTCGCTCGATGAGGCCAAGCTAGTGTAGTTTTAATTTCTTGGCCTTCATCCAGGTCTTCATACAGCTCGTAAAGTTCGCGGTTTATCTTCTCCTCCATTTGCCCTCCTCGCATACGGGCCCGAATGTGCGATGAAGAATTTTTCAGAGCACTCGGCTCCATAGAGTCGAACTGGCAGGATCAATGTTTAGTAGACCATGCATTTCATCTTCCGAGTTAGGGATCTTGAATCCATTTGTTTCGCCAACTGCTGTGATTAGGTACCGTTCACTGTTTGGACGAAGAGCGTTACGGGCTTGAAGTCATCTGTCAGTCGCTTAGCTTTCTTGAAAAACATCCGGATGTTCTTTCTATTGCATATCTGTTCGATGTCCTTGAGCTGGGCCCTTTCTTGCACAGAAGGTCTTACCCTCCCTCTTTCTGGCTTGATACTTTTCACACGCTGCAGAGTGCGATCTTGCTTTACATAGGAATATAGATTTTAGCATATTTTTCCGATTATTTTGTGGAATATTAGGCTAAAAGTTTAGATTCAATAAACGTTGGGCCGAAGAAAGTTATCAGAAGCTTGCTGTAGGAAAAAAACTAACTGCTTTCTGTTAATCTTGTTTGTTTCGTTTTTATTCCTTCTTTCCCTCTTGTGGGATATAAGGTGGAAGCTGTGGGTCATCTCTTTCCTAAGTGTTCTTCATCTATCCTAAGCCCTTCGGCGTCAAGCATAAAAGGGAGTTTTTTTTTCATTTGACTGAATAAGTCTGGTACTACTGCGTTGTGCGTACTTTGACATGGAGATGTTTTTACTTGTTTAGGTTTAAGCGATCCATTGCAACATCGTTTGCCGTAAAGTGATGCCTATTGCCTTTTACCTGTTATCATGTGGAAGTGTTCATTTAAGGTTCGGATTGATCAGTAACGGCTTAGAATGGTACGGCGACATCTATTTACGGAGGTCTAAAACTTTTGGCCCTTTCTAGATGCAAATTTCTTTGCACTTTTGTCCAGGAACTTTGTAAAAAACTACGTAAATTGGAGAAATATACCCGATGCTTAGTTTGCGTTTATATGGTCGATGCAGGAAGATCCAGAGCAAAAGGCTTCATGTTCGAGATCGAATTGTTATTTGATGCTGCCCAGAACCTAGTTCTTCTCAGGTCCTGTCTAGAACTATCCCTGCTATTATTTTTGACTCAGTCGAAAGGGCACACATGAATACATTGTCAGTTTTCACGTGTTACTTATTGCACATTTAGGACAAATTCAGCAGGAATGCTGTTGTTTCGAACTCTCATTTCAATTCATGACTGTCGCACTCCGATCCATATGATTGAACTCGATCACGAAGTGCTTACTCTATCTCCTTAGCTAATTCGCATCCGGTATGAGTAAAGTTTCGCCAAGGCTTTTCTCGTTACTTTGTTTGGAGCTCTTTCCTCACAGGATATGCCGCTTATAGCTCTGTTCTGTATGTGGAATATGACTTGCATAATCTCCAAAACTTTTAAGAACGTACAACGCTTTTCTCTTCTTGCATTTCCAAAATTTTAGGTGCAGTCAATGTGTGCTTTTTTTTAAAGAAAGAATTTAAAAGAACTCCATCAGTGAAACGCTTTTGTTATTTTTATATTAAATTTGCATGATGTTTTGTTTTTCGTTTCTTTGTTTTAATTTCCTCCACAACAAATTTATATTCTTCCGTTTCGTTTTTGTTTTCGTTAAAACGTACTCGTAAGTGTTTAAAATATCCTTTTCTCCTTCTCCTAAAGTCCTTCATTTCACATTTTCATCTCATCTCACCTCATTTCTTTACTTAGCCTTAAGTCTGCTTCTTTATACAAAATTTGTTCAAAATTTTTGCCAAAAAAAAAGAAATTTTTTTTGATATAAGCTTTTTCCGTGTTCTGTTTTTGTTACTCGTATGTTTGTTTTTTTTTTTCTTTTTTCTCTTGTTTTTCGTCTCTTTTATACACGATTATTTTATGATATGCGCGCACATACACACCACCATGTATGTATGATTGTATGCCTACACCATCATCATTCGATTTACGTCTCGTTGTTGGGTTGTGCGTCGTCCAATTGTTATCATCAAATTCATCATTTGTGTGGCTCGACGATGGGACGGATTGACTCTGTAGTGATGGCAAAGTACGCATGTGGCGATTTACAAACGCACTTCGCCGCCAATGTTCGCTTGATAGTAGCTGACAAATGGCCGGTTTACGGCGAACAAATTCGACGAACGATGGGGAATACACTTGTGAGAGTCCACGGTTGAGAAGCTCCCTTAAACGGCTGTCATCATCGAGTTTAGGACTTTCGGGACCAGTATCATCATCAACATCATATTCCTCAACAAATAGCAGCGTTCTATTGGATTTGGCAAAGCGAAGATTACGAAGTGCTACTAATAGTCCAGTGCGAGTTGGGCCAGGTACTCTATTGCCATCTGTAGCAAAGGTCACACGAACATCAACATCAAGTGGCCGTAACTCACCAAGTCCATCGGTAGTAGCGAATTTTGTACGAAAGAATGCTCGAAGTCGTTCGGATTTGTCACATGCCCCTTTACACCTGCGCGGAAGTCTTCCTAACCGAACTAATTCGCCGGTTTATCGTTCGCCTCGTCCAGCTTACAACATGATATCAACATCGTCGACCAATTTACTCACATTTGGCAATAAGTTATAGTTATAATTGTTTTATCTTTGTATATGGTTATATTGGTTAGTGGTATTGCAGTGGCGCATCTTATTTAATCATTACTAAGTTTTACTTATCATATCATTCCATTACAAAAGAAGCTCACAAACTATTTTTTAAGTCTTTTACATTATAAAACGAAACGACAATGAACAAATGTAACAATAAGATATTGCTTTTCATTTTTTGTAAGCACCCTCGATAACTAAATAAGCTATGAATAGAAAATTAAGAAATTCGATTACTTTTCATATGATGTATGATTTTTTCTTTTGTAAGCACATGCTGAATCGGATTCAGATTTACGATTTAGTGGTTATAATGGAATAATAAATGAAAATGCATTGAATGATTTTGTAAGCACCGAAGGAAAATCAATTCAGCATTGTATTTTTCCTAATTTTTGAAGTTCTGAAACTTGTAAGCATTTTTATCAGATCAATTTTATAGTTGTACTATATATTTTAGATTCCGAAACTATTGTTAATTTGTAAGGAGAGCTGAAATATTATCATATCTATAGATTGCAAGCATAATAAGTTTTTATTTTATTTATATTTAATATTCAATCACTTCATATGCGTTCCAAGCTATTTTATTTCCTTTACATAGGGCAACTTTATTTCATTATTGTATTTGTTTGTTTGGTTTTGCTTGATTGATTTTTATTCAAAGTAAAAAGAGTGTGAAGGTACCTATTTATTAAGTTGATGCGAAATACGAGTATAATAATTGTGTAAGCAGCTAACTGATAAAATATAACTTACGATACAAAAAAAGCTTACGTTTATATTAATTCATATTTATACATACATATATATTTTTTTTTTGTCAGAAGAACAGAACAAATTACGTTTATTAATCATCAAACCGAATACTACTACTAATCGTACATTACAAAACTCATTTAAGAGACCTAATATTCACAAAGACAATATGTAATGGAAAAAGATAAATAAAAGTACACCTCACATATGTGGGGATAAAGTTTAATGAAAATCACTGTTATTTTAATTTGACAAGGAACTGATGGTATTTGATTGTAAACAAGTAACTCCGCACAGTTGAATTGTTCGCAGACGATGTAGTACTTGTATGCATAATAACTAACATAGCTGGCAAACTCTAATAATACTTTTGCAGCCCTTGGCACTGCTCACAAATCCAATTGCCGACAATTCACACGTATTCACAGACAGAGTCACACGAATAGTGGCAATCAATGGAAAGCGGTTTGTGGAGCGAAGGTAGTTATGATTAATGCTGCAACAGTTCCTGCGTAAGTTTATATCGCGGGTGGTAAATGAGAAGAAAGAAAGACATGAGGTGGGTTGTCTAAACATACGAGTACCTGACAAAGGTATTTTCCTGACATTTGATTTTAATTAAGTTGTACTACAATACATTTGTGTAAAAAAAAAAAAAATTGCAATCACTTAATCACTTTCTGTAAGAGATTTACGAGAGACTTAACACTTAAGATTGCAATTTTTTTAAAGGTTTTTAGCATTTCATGGCAAAATGCGACCAACCACAAAGCATTAGAGATGAAAATCAAATCGAGTTAAGATCCTGACATTTGATGGCTCTAATTTGGACCGATCTTTTCGCTTAAGTTCTTGCAGTTAATATTAGTCATTACTTACTTATTTTAAGTTCTGGATCGAGCCCGGATAGGTTAGGACTCACAACAATTTATGAATATAACACAGAGCAGCAGAACGAGAGAAAGTTTTTTTTTTATAATTGGCCTGCGCTCAAGAGGTTGTAGACTCATGATATTTCAAGGTAAGTCTGAAGGTGTACTTGACGGTACACTGATAAACATCTACGATGGGCGTTCAACATATTCTTGGTATCGGGGTGAAGCTGTCGTTGTATATATAAATTGACTTATTTATCAAGTAATACTATTATTTTAGTGCATTCATGTAAAATTTCATATAAATGTGATTATTAATTCGCGTTTTATCTCTAGTTAAACAGAATCATAATGGCAACTGAGACGATGATGGTGAAAATTGAGCATCGCGCTGTAATTAAATTTCTCACTAAGCAAGGAAAAAGTCAAAAAACTATTCATGAAGAGATGGTGGCTGTTTACCAGGGTTCCGCACCTTCATTATCAACTGTGCAAAAGTGGTCAAGTGAATTCAAGAGAGGCAGAGAGAGCATTGAAGACGACCCCCGCTCCGGCGCCCCGGCTACTGCTTGTACGGGAGAAAGCATCAAAGAAGTCGAAAAACTTGTTCTTGAGGATGCCCGAATAAAGGTGAAAATGATGGCAGAGATCACCAAGCTTTCAATTGGTACCATTCACACCATTCTTCATGACCATCTTAACCTTTCAAAGGTCAGTGCAAGGTGGGTGCCACGAATGCTCACAGCGCCTCAGAAAAAAGTGAGAATCGCATGCTGTAGAGAGCTTTTGGAGATGTGTAGTGAGAACGCGGACGGTGTTATGGATCGAATTGTTACTGGGGACGAAACATGGCTCCACCACTATGACCCTGAAAGCAAACAAGAGTCCATGCAGTGGCATAAAAAAGGAACAGACCCCCCGAAGAAGTTCAAAGTCACTCCGTCTGCCGGGAAGCTCATGGCCACAGTTTTTTGGGACTCAAAGGGAATCTTGCTCATTGAGTACAAAAAAAGGTGAAACCATCAACGCCACATCCTACGCTTCCACTTTGCATAATTTGCGGGAGGAAATTAAAAAGAAAAGACGGGGTAAACTCGCAGCGGGTGTGTTGCTTCTTCATGACAACGCTCCTGTTCACACGGCGCGAGTTTCCAAGGCTGCTGCGCGAGATTGTGGTTTCGAAGAAATCCAACACCCACCCTATAGTCCAGACCTTGCCCCTAGTGATTATTTCCTGTTTCCGGATTTGAAAAAATGTCTTCGTGGAAAAAGATTTTCGGATGATGAAGAACTCAAGTCGGCAATAAATGGGTATTTTGCAGAGAAAGAGGAAATTTATTTTTTTGAGGGTTTAAAAAAGCTTATCTCAAGATGTAAAAAATGCATTGATGTTAGGGGAGATTATATTGAAAAATAAAAATAATTTAAATTGAATTCGCATTTTCCTTCATATCGATACCGAGAATATATTGAACGCCCCTCGTATAGTGTGACGGGTGTTACAGTTGAAGGTCCAAAGTGGCGGAATATCTTTGAAGCACTCTTAGTCACTATGAGTTTTATCGGACGGTTTTTATTACTATCAAGGAGCGCCTGCTAGGTTCAAATTTAGGGCGAATAAGTGCTCTACATATTGTACCGAGGTCAGACGAGGTAAAGTATTTCTTATATCGCTTGAGGAAACCTAGACATTTCAGCAGCATTTTTGGCAACATCTCGATATGCGGTCATTCCAACTTAGGTTGTCATTTCGAAAATGACCGAACATTTAAAGTTTTCCGTTTTCGACTATGCAAGTGCCATTCATGAATTAATACAGTCAAAGGGAAAGAATATGAATTGCGGAACGAATATAAAAAGCAGAGAGCACTGTCGTCGACAAAGGAATGTCAACTAATCATGATCGTCCCCTTGGTTCATAGCATTCAGGAACCATTCTCGTACCTTAAGCGCACAGAACAGGTAAATATCCTTATTTGAGCTGAGCTATTTATACTCGTATTCTATCTTATTTACTACTGCGAATTTCAATTTGAATGCCCTATCCTCTGGTTCCAGGACCTATTCCTACTTCTTCATATTCGTAGTTTCATATCACAACAGGGGTATGACTCCCCGTCGATATAAAGCACTTCATCCCACTAGGTTCTACTTAAAAAATCATCGAAGTTGACTATGTGAAATCCAATGCTCTGATCTCCTACGATTTATATTACATAATGGTTATTACTTGGTTACTTTTTCGTACTTCGTATGCTGGGGCTTCCTGTCGAAATACTTTGCTGAATTGACTTTAAGGAGCCTTGTATCACAATATATTCCTTTTTAAATAAAAACCTCATTCTCAAGCCAGGGTTTCGGACAAATTCAGTTCAATCGATGTGGACTTACTCCATCACAAACCACCCTTTATGCTTCCTGATGCTGAAGTAGAATGTTCAAACATCAACATTGTTCTGTTCACTGTAAGGAAAATTATTTCAATTGAAATTTCTCCGTCCTCTTTTCGAACAACTCGTCCATAAGAACAAACAAGGATATAGTGGAAGTACCTGCAGAAAAATTTGTTAATATAGCCAACATGAAGGAAAAGCAACCACAAGTAAACCACAAAGAACCAAGGAGTAGCCCTCATAGTTCTACTTTAACCAAAGTGCTTGGACCTGGACATAACACTAAATACACCTATCATTGGGGCATTTTCAAGAATGGACATTTCAAGGAGGAACATTTAAAATTTCATTACAATTTCGATTAAAGTTAGAAGAATCCTTTTGGACTTGCAGATACTTGAAATCTGTTCGCTATGGTAGTACGAATACACGCTCTCGTATGGCATGAAAGAGAGATGCTACTTGTCAATATCAGGTCGATACGTAACTACTCGTAAGCTCTTCCCAATCCTTGGGTATCTAAAGTTATTTTTATTACTTTTTGTTTTAATATTTTAAAATAATATACGTATCCTTTTTATAGCATACGAGTACAACAATGCAAGCTGCAGCTGGTGGTACCGCTCAAGAAGAGTCTCCTAAATAAAGGATCCTCTATGGAACATAAATTCTTGTTCGAGATGCAATACTCTTCTCTCTCTATTTAACTTGACATAGGATAGTCACTAGTTCCATTTGCTGCTGTCGTTGCCGCTGCCGTTGCTGTTGTCATTGTCGTTGTTATTGTTCCACACATTGTTGTTCACCCAGTAAGTGCACGGATACGGATATGCAGGACAATAAACTTTCTCTATTTGTTCCAAAACGGATGAGGATAAAAAAAAATACAACAGCTTTCAAGTGAGTAGTGAGTGTTAGTTCGGGCTGTCTATTGGATTTACTTGCTGTGACTGTGAGAGACAAACAAAAAAAGAAACTCAAAAAAAAAAAAAATAAAAGCAAACCTTCACCAACAACAAAGGAAAGGACCATAAAGGATGCTTTAGTATCAAAATCAGTTAAAATGTTATTCTTTTGTAAAATCCCCTTTTTTCGATTTCACAAGAGCTAATAAAAGGCGGCGCTGCAAGTGGGTTGTGGAAGTGTGTTACTTACTACTGGTGCCTTCTGCAGAGTTTGCAGTAAAATGTCCTTTAGGGTTTACTTCCTCAAGTCCTTTCAACAAGACTAAATTCCCATAACTGGATACTGGACTCAACGGATAGCAAGGGTGAGAAAGTCTTTTTTTTTATTGAAGGCGATGGATACTAATAAAAGAAAAAATCGAGAAGCAATTGCTTGAGCTATATATTTAATGGAGCCAATTTGGAAATTGGACAAATTTATGGACGGGAACAAGTAACGACAAAGAATCGAACGATAAACGGGAACAGTTGAGTTTCTTACACAGTAGAGTTGTACGAGTATCACAAGAATGGTTTTGTCCCCATATTCTATGGAACTAGAGGCTTCTGAACGGTAAGACTGACTAGCTGACTTTGTATGATTTTATGGTCAGTTCGTCTTTTTGGTTACATTTTACCAAACGTACGAGTAGTTATTGCTTGTACTAGTCACAAGCTGGGTGTTGTGTTTGTGTAAAAAGTGCATCTGAGCAGGCTGGCGATGCCCGGTGCTGTAAATATGACTACTCCTCAATGTGGCTACCAGTAGACTTCTTCATTGTAGTCACCAATCGGATTTGACTTGCCAAACTTGCAAGCATGAGTGTTGAGTAGGAGAATATAAAAAAAAAAAAAAAAAACTTTTCAAAAAAGACTGAACTTCAGAAGCAGGATGTGTGGCGGATGAGCTTACATGAATGAATCAATGGCTTTCCATCAATGGATTCATGATATCTACAACTTCAACGTATTTAAAGGTGAGCTTAATCAGGACCAATCAGGATATTGATTTAGAGTAGGCAGATGAACAATTGATTCTTGGAATATCCGGCTCCCTGTCTCAACCCGCCCAGACAGCGCTAGACACTTCAAATTATAATTTACATATGTATAGTAAACTACTTTACAGAAACACCTAAAAGTCTTGGTTATGAACAATCACTCTCCTTAGGATCCCGAAAACGTAAAAAAAAGACAAGGGCGTTGTTATTGTAACTGCACGTTGAATGCTTAGACCCACCCTGAACAAGCCCCGTATAGTCGAAAAACTTACGGATTCCTTTAAAACAGATATCATGGTCATCCGGTAGTGCCGTGGGCCGTGGTAAGATGTGAAACCGTGTCGAATATTATAGTGACACTACAGAGAACACCATCCATGCAGATTGGTTGGAACATTAGTCTGATGAAGTATTTAACGATGCAACGAAAGAGTGTTTGTCCCACCTTCTAGACAAAACTGCGACTCGTTTTTTTTTTACTTATTTAAATGGCGCTACATACACAGTCTGGGGTTGTTAATTCGAAGATGCGTCGAAATTTTGTTTTCTGTCGAGGCGACCGACTGTGACGGATCAAAATGCCGAATTGGGTAACTAGGCGCCCAGACATTGTAGTAGTTATCTCCACTCTGTCTGGCGCTTTCTCACAAAACTCTCAGAATTCACTAAATAGTGAAGAGTGTCGATTCCCTCGCATGCTTTCTCTTTCTACCAACATGGCCTATTGTGGCGAAAGGCAGCGATGAAAAGAGAATACAGACGTCAAACCTCTGATTGGACACACATACTCGCATAAGCGAACTTGATTGCATCTGCAAATGTATGGAGACAGAGGTTAAAGACGTGTCGCTTAATATCATACGCAGACAAGTTGGAGCAATATTTTATTTCAGTTTTCAGAAATATGTGCTGCGTTAGTTGAACATCATTAAAACTCAGATTATAACCCTTTCTAATGATTTCTGCAAAAGAGCTCTTTGCGAAGAAAATAATTGAACTAGATTGCAATTGCCAAATTGCGATTTCAATAAACCGATGGCTTGAAAGGTTGTATGTCATGAAGCGGAATAACATGGTCTGTACATATTTCTTAAAAACTCAAATAAAATACTGAGCCAATTAAAAAAGGCATACATTTCGTAGGAGAAGCGTTATTTTATGCTCTATCTCCAGACATTTGCAGATCCAATCAGAGGTTTGACGTCTGTATTCTCTCTTCATAGCTGCATTTGGATCGTGTTGGTAGAAAGAGAAAGCGTGAGAGGGAACTGTCACTCTTCACTATTTAGAAATCAATTCTGAGAATTCTGTGAGAAAGAGCCAATCAGAGTGGAGATAACTACTATATCTTCTGGGCGCCTAGTTGCCCAATTCGGCATTTTGCTCCGTCGCGGTCGGTCGGTCGGTCGACTTGAGTAAAATTTCTTGTAACGGATTTTTTAATTTTTTTAAACAAAAGACATCGTTTCGAATTGGAATACCACTACAACTAACACATGGTTTGTCTAACTCAATATTCACAAAGGAACAAGATGTTCCACCTTGAACTAAATTGATCATGTTGCGATTGGTGCAAGACACCCTCCAGTGTGTTTGGTCATCAAACTTTTCGAATTGATTCGAGACTTGTATCAAGATAAGCCTACGAATATGCCAGACGCAACAAGAACGAAGAAAAATTGTCCAGATCGCAGATCCCTCAATTTTTCTATTTCTTACTCGTATAAAACTTCCAGTGAAGATCTGGTACCTGCTACGATGTGGTACGTTTCACTTGACACCAAAACGCCTGGTAGCAAAACAACTTGGCATCGAAGTGACGCTTCATAGAAGGGCGAAATCGCATCGTACGTCCTTCAAACGAACAATGAGAGGTGCCAAGCTAACAAGGCTCGAACAGAGACCCGTAAAAATGGCAACAGCTAAAACGAAGTACAACAAGTCTGCAGTATCGGCCCTCATACCTGCAGAGCTATTTAGAGCAACAAGAGATGACTAGGTGGAGAGCATATACAAACTCATGTCCAGGAATCGGACAGAGTAAGCCATGCTTGATGAATGGAAGTCCAGCATCATTTGCTCGATCCACAAGCGTATAAGATCTCATCTGCCGTATTGTGTGAACGGCGAAAACTTTTTGACTTGATCAACAGCTGTCAATTCAGTTTAAACCTTGGTAAAACCACAACTGGCCAACACTATACCACCACCACCTCCTTATCGATTTTAAGGCGTCAGTTTGTACAGAAAGACCATGACGCTCCCACAAGGGGGCCTACCTCTTCAAGTCCGGCCCGGACCGAGATCCGAGGAGCTCCTGACTCCCATGTTACAGTGATTTAAGTCCTGGTAGGGACTACTGTTGGTCCAGCCGCCAACAAGGCCTATGACCGGCAACTTGTGACTGATCAAATCGTAGCAACCTTCGGTAGCGTCATCTGAAGATGTTTACGATAAGACCAGAACTTTGTTCTGCCCCCGTTTATTATTAGACGACGTCTTTGATGGGCGAAGCCTTGATAATTGGGCGGGGGCCCACTTCCTTCAACAGGAAAATGGTACAAACCAACGCCAAAACAGCAATAAACGAAAGACGGAAAGAGAAAATATCTTGCACAACATACAAAGTTTCAACGCCGCCTTCCATCTTTACAATCAGGCCAACAAATTATCCAGGGCTACAAGCTCGGAACGCAAGTTTGATGATTGTGGATGTATTCGAATATACTCGTATAATAGCTGCTAAATGCACATGTTGAGGGAGTGATTGGGCAACAAGAAGGCGTAGTTCCCCTTCTAGTATAAAATATTTTGACACAGCTATTAAAATGGCTGAAGGGACAGTAAGATCGCCAGCTCTGATAACTTGATCGTGAAGTTGTAGGTACTGTAGGATGAACGTCAACGTATGTCTGGTGACTCAAATATCATCGATCTCCGAGGCGCGCTCATGATGATAGCGTTCATTATCAGTAGCTCTACAAGGATTCGCGATCTCATCAAAACTAATCCAGATGTGCCGAGCTGCTAAAAAACTTGCTGTATTCTGTACGACTCGGACACAGCTCATCCAAACTCTATCGAAATTGGGCTGGGTGAGCGGTCGATATGAAAATGAAACGCATTATCGTCCATAAATTCATTCAGCTGTTGGGTTAACGCAGATGCTATCGACCTCTATGCTCGTTGTTATCGGGCTGTTACACAGTCATTTACGGCAATTGGTCTCTTAACGACGATGTTACATGTTATCAACGAAGTAATGACTTTGTTGAATGTTACTCTTTGAAGTAGCTAAGACGACTCTGCCTCGGTCATGTTGAGCGAATGGACAATAATATTCCAACCAGGAGGATCATTAACTTTCAGCTTCCAGGTACTAGACAAAAGAAAAGACTGAACCTCCGATAAAAGGATCAAGTAACTGAGGATGTCAAAATGTGACTGCCCGGAATCAGGCAATAACCTTTAACGGGTTGGAAGCTGGATAAGCATTCAATAAAGCTATAGAACTAATCTTCCTTCTGACAACTCAACGATTTATTTGCATTTGGCTTTTGACTATTATTTTCACTATCATTACGTCTCATAGCCTCTCGGCTAGAAAAGTACGGCAAGACATGTATGTTCACTGCGATTTAACAGCAATCCCAGTTTTTCATTTGTGTGAACTCAGAAATAATACCTTTAGTTGATCCTGTGTAGAAAGAAAACTGACTTTTGTCCTTTTTTTTACACTATTCACGGCAGAGTGCTAGATGCATACCCATAATCCATTACCACAATCACACAACACAAACTACAACATAAAGCCCAGTCAGTCAACAAAAAGAAAAAAAAACTTCGACATCAACTCCTGAAATGGAAAGACAAATCCAAATCTTTGTCAGACAAAGTTCCCTGACGACATTTCCAAACGCATTGTCAACTCGGCGAGTCCTTTCGAATCCGTTCGCAATAATTTCCCATGCCCTTGTCGAGCCATAAAAACCACCGGAAGAGCCAAGCTGTTTCGATTGCATTTTCGCTCCAAAAGGAAGACCTCCTTCGGAACACCATCCGCATTCCTCCATGCCCATTGCCATTAATACTTCCATTTCGGCACGTTAGCTATACGAACCGAATTGCGTTTTTGTTCGTCTTCTTTTCCGTTCTGAGGTTGCCTTGTAAATTCGCCCTCGGTTTCATTTTGTTTTTCCTTTTTTATTATTTTTTTTTTATGGTGGCGCATACAGATTCCTTCCTCTTTCCTCCTTTGCCCTTGTCAAATTGAATTGTTTTATCCCGCCAAGGAAGATTCGGTTGTTCCTCGTCCATTACTGCTTCGCTGGCATCTGCTTAAAATGTTGATTCTCTAACTCTAACCCTACGTCCACCCGTAAAACGCCTAAATCCTGCCAAACAAGTGTATATTAAGAGTGAGATGGCTCTGTTTGTCCAAAGGAATTCACTTTGAGACTATGAGATGGTGGCCTTCGCAATTTAAAGATGCCACGAGGAAGCACAAAAACGGGACACAGCTCAATTTTCGGATGCGAACTTATTCAGTGTGAAATTATTTTGGTGGATTGTGGTGAGGTTTTGTGGTGGCCTTTGAGTCTTTGTCGAAGGAATGCTGTTGCATTTACAACCCAGCGGCAAGAAAAACGCTAATTATATGCGAGAGTAATGTAATTAAAATCAGAACGGCGAGTCTTAAAGTTGTGATTAAGACGTTTCCCGAGGAATTCCCGGTGGAGATGTGAAAATTTTCGGTCAGTTCGTTTGATGTGAAGACGATTTTCGTTGCTTGGAGCGGAGCTTTGTAAAGGTTTTTGATTAAGGACGAGATTTATTAATTGGAATTATTTTTAGAAAGTGGTTCCATAAAAAGGGACAGTAGACGTCCCCCTTTATTTAAATCATGGATATGCATAGGTCCTCTCAAATGAGAAGGTCTCGAGAGATGAATATTCAAATGGCAGTGTTTGGTGGCTCACACTGACACCTACAAATTGGGTGGTAGTTAATTCCAGGTATTCATATACGAGTTATCTTGCAGAAGCATTTTTAATTCTTAAAATGAACCAACAGCTCTCTCCAGTAAAGGCGACCGTACGTGCATACAGTTGGTTGCGGCCTCTTCTCTTAAGCGTTCTCCTCAGTTACGAGTATCCTGCACATGTGAAGAAATTCAACATTGTTGTGTATGATTTATATAGCTCATCTCTCGACAAATAAGAGGTAACATATATTAATGGTCTTATCGCAGGCCAGTAAGACCAGAGAACCCTTCCCGTTGCCATGTTCCTTGTCTTGCCGAAATTTCCCATACACTACCAGAAAATTAAGCATTTGATGCGACATTCTTGGTTCAAAAAGTATGCCATCAGGATAATTCTCGGCACATGGAGTGTATTTGAAGATGAAGTCAAAGTTGAAGGCAATTTTAGTAAATTGAAGTCCAGTGGGAGGCCGCCCTCAACCATCAGTAGATGGTTGTATACTAGCTCTTTTCATTTCTAAATGTCTCTAAGTCTGGGGACAGAATTAATTCCGATCTGCATGCAAAAAAAGTCTATAGATAGCAAATGGAGCAAAGTTTGGAGAGTTGTCGTTGGGTAAGTTCTTAACACGTCAGTGATACTTGTAAAGGCGGCCAATAGGATGTGTTAACTTTCCTGAAGTTAGTAACTACTTCACGAACCTCTCGTGTGAGCCAGGGTCCTTGAAGTGTTGAGGAGGTAGGCCACATGTAGTGGTACATTCTACAAACTTCAATAAATCATTTATGATTTTTCTGTCAATATTAGAGATGTAACTACGAAACTGTCTTTTAACGACTAAAAAAAGCTTTTGAAGGAGGTTTTCACCATGGCTACCTTTTTATGAGGCTTCTGGAAACTCTTCGACAGACCTGCGTCTTTTGCTGCTGTTGGACATACAGCGGGAAATTGTATACAATCATGGTGATCGTGCGCAATATCAATGTCAACTCAACTTTTACTTCAGAAGTTTAAGACACGGTTTCTTAAAGGCTTGGTAATTGCTGAGTGGTCACTCTGGGTAGGTATCAATCGCTGATTAGTACACTGATCTTCAGACAGGTCTGGTGGTCACAGGTAGTGACAATGAAGAGAAGACTTCAGTTTCAAAAAGCTATCTTTGAATTGAAGATCCCAATCACAATGACGACGCCACCTGTGAGCCCTAAATTGTGAGTGACACCCCATTTATTGTTGAAACCATAGTAACGTACTACCCCTTTTAAAGACGAAAGATTACTTTAAAAGGCATCCCAATTCCACCCCGAACTTCCCTTTTAGTTAATTTTCAGTTTTATTACTCCCTGCTATAGGCATTCTCCATGAGAAACTTGAATTTATGCGAAAAGTTATGATGTAGAAGGATTTTATTTTATTCATCATTCACATTCGCATTCAGAGAAATACCTTCATCATTTCTCATTCAAGAGTTTCTTCGAATCGAGTCCTTGTTGCAGAGACTAGAGGTGTTATGGAAGAAATAGGTAAACTCAATTAGTTTTCATTTCTTTCATTCCATTTACCCCCCACCACACCGTCGTGTTTTGTAAAAGTTCTCCCCACTCTAAATGAGCAGATTTAAATTGAATATCCTAAGCAGAGAAGAAGGTGTATCTTAACTTCAAAAATAAATTCTCATTTCTTAAGGCTTAAGTTAGTTGTATCCTTTTTTCCTTTTGATGGACTTGAAAAGGAAATCTCATGTTTTTAACTAAGCTCTTCAAAGAGTTTTTAGCTAAAGCATACTTTGCTTTTTGAATGGTTAATGGTTTTGAGCAGAAAATGAAGAAGAGCAAAATTAAAGTTACTTATTATCAGAAAGTTTTAAGACATAACATATGTTGATTGGCGTGTCTTACTGGTACCAAAGACAGAGGCAAGACAGGTGAGTGAGCTCAATAAGGATTATCAGGGCTATTCATGGCCCTGAAAGAGAAATGGTGGCGGGTGAACTAAAGTCAACGGAAGCTGTTTTTCTCAAGAGATGCCAGATAGGGTTTCGTCATTCAGGTTAGAGTTAACTCCCCGACCACGTAAGCACCTTTTTGTTGCACGTGGAATGTCCGGATCTGGAGCAGGCTACGTACCGTCGAATAACTAGCGGATGCTCTAGAGTGCCATAAAGCATATATCATCGTCATCGCTGTTTTTTTTTTTTTATAATTTACGCGCGCCTAAGATTTATAAAGAATATTTCTACGTGGTCCTCGATAAAGCCTATAAGATATACCCTATGATTTGACGTAGAAATCGTACGCACTGTGGAAGCGGTCCCGTTTTTCGTGCCATGTGCTGCAGCATGCTTGAATGGGGGATATTTTCACTGTGCCACTGATTTTCTTCCAGCACCTATTGTAGCTTTCCGAGACATTCACATTTTCAAATATAAATCTGCCGCCGGACACTGCATATATCCGAATACTCCGAGGTGCTAATATAGACTCGAACTTCTATTTAGTTGCAGTCAAAGGACATATCGCTATTTTGGAAGACTACTGGCACTACTCAAAAATTCAAATATTCTGGTTTTCTGGAAAAGGGTCGCTGGTGCTAGTTTGACTATTCACCGTCAGATGACAGATGTATGATTTTTATAAACAACAGCAAGCTGTACTGAAGTATTACTTTTTCAAAATTAATGGTTTTCGACTTGTGTCAGTGTCTTCCAAAGTAACGAATGGATATTTTAACGGGACAATAATGGAGAAATACTGAGGCATCATTGCTAAGAGATCAGTTTCTCTCGATTTCCGTCGCTTTGTGTATACATCTTCAAAAGGCGGCGACATTTATACCGCCCGGCACCACACCCAGGTTGATATGTCCCATTACAGGAATTCCCACCGACTGATCCCACGCTGGTGTTTATTTGGCGTAGCTCGCAGAAGGCTGCGGCTTGCTTTAGTATCTGCAATCTATTACCAGATTACACAGTGATCCCATTCATTTATAAGCGTACGCTGTGGTGTCTTCGAACAAGACATCTGAGCCAGAATCACTCAAAATGGATAGATCCTTTTCTTTTCTTAGAAGCTGCTTCTGATGTGATTGGATGTAAAGTGCCGCCATAAAGAAGTCTTTGCTTTGACGATAAATGTGAGCAGGCACATGCAGCCAAGCAAGAAGCAGAAAAGGCTACGTTGTATCGAAGGACGAGTCCTACGAGAAAAAAAAGGAAAGAGCGCACCATTTTTGAAGAAAATGGAGAGATGTTACTACTGAATGACATTAAAAAAATGAATAAAACTAAAATGAGAGGGCTGCAAGGCCAGGATGAAAGTCTTTTTTTTTTATAATCAGCGCGCGCTCAAGGGGTTTGAGTACCCTTAAGGTGATTGTACACAGCGCGGGCAAAGGAAGTTTAGGGAGGAAGAAAAGAGAGGTACCGATGTACATTGTTCTTAAATATTTGCAAGTTATAACGACAATCATGGACAACTAGTAGAAGAGTCGCTACTGAGAATACGGTAAGACTAATTTTGCAGAATACATAGCGGCGTTGTCAGGCAGAATAAATCATTCACTCTAGACGAAGACGACAGAGAATTCCGTCCTATTTACTTTAACGAATTTAATGTATCAATATTGAAGCTAAGCCCTGATAAAGCTCCTAGCGCTGTTGGGACGTCCATTGAGCTATTTAAAGCAGTTGGAGATACTTGGTTCGAAACATGCAGCAGCTCATCGGTAAGATCGTCTATCAGATCGTTTCTGCCACATTAAATTAGCTTCTGAAACCACTCATGAACAATCTGGTTACTCCATATCAGTACTGTTTCAAGCCAGGGAAGTCTACCATCGATCAAATTTCATCAAAACTATGTCAAATCTTGGAAAACACCGGTCTTTCAGATCGAAACTCATCATCTATTTGTTGACTTCAAAGCAGCATACTGTTGTGATTGGACTAACACAAGGAGCCTTCAATGAAGTTTTCGTGAAAATTGAAGCTGAAGCGGCCAGATTGAGTGTGACGGTAAACGAGGGAAAGACAAAGTGCATGCTGTCAAAAGGACGCACATTACAGTCGGCTTGGCCAAGACGCCATTATTGGCATTTATATTTAACTTCGAAGAATTTAAAGACTTCGCCTACCTTAGCTTCGCAGCTACAAGCAGCAACTACATCAGCGCAAAAGTGAGACCAAGAAAAGTCAGAGCAAGGAATTGAGTAACAGAGCATTCTCTTGTAAGACCAAACTAACTTCACACAAGTTGCTTATTATGCCGGTCTTGCTCAATGGTACAAGGATTGCAGCTTGTCCAAAACGGATGAAGAAGCTCTCGGCCGTTTCAAGAGAGACATATGGAGTGGCAGACCCATTTGTATTGACGGGGACTGTGCAACGGTATCGCTCTAGTACAACATATGAGATGGCGAGAGATCACTACCGGCTGTAGCAATGCTTAAGTAAGTCCTCGTAGGTAATGTAGCTTTACAAAATGTAACTGACAATAGTACTTGTGAGGCTTAAAGGAAGCGCAGCAGTATACCTAGAAATTGACGCTACGAAGCACCGCTTGCTATTCAAATTTTTCTTTTCGAGGAAGGAAAATCACTAGTGCACCGAGCTGGATGTGTTAATGGGAAAGATAGGTTTGAATTCAGAGATGGATTAGTACACGAAGTCCTCAAACTATTGAATAAGTATATTGTAAGTCTGTATGTATACCTCAGAGCTTGCTCTTCCATCTTAGAGAAGGTTTATTGCATGGCTCCTACCTCGTCGTCTCTTCCATATCCAATTCCAGTCTTTCTTGTTCTCATTTGACTCGCTAAATTATTCAACAGCTACTCCATCCACAACTGAGGCATATCGATCGTGTCAATTTAAGTAAATGAATGACAAGTTATCCAAGGCGAATACAAACTTACTTTTAATGGACTACCAAGTCTACAACCTATTTATTCTACAACATGAATAATTTCACTTTCTAATAAAAAGATGTTCCAAATTGTATCCCCATATCCCTTCCACTATGAGGATACATATTTTTAGATGCTTGCCAAATTTTATTTTTAGATAGCTACCCACATCATCAGGAATCGCTTAGGTCGAAATTTCCGCACACACAATGTAACTGAATCAACATATACTTCCCACACAAATTAAACAGTCCTAAGACTTTCAACACCTGTCGTCATATCCTTCTCATCCTGCACCATTTACCAGCCACTCGCTTGAGAAATTCTTCCTCGAAACCATCCAAGCCACACATACGAGTGAGTAGACAACCAATTCAAACTGTCAAACTTCATCTTCACTGCACATACTCGTACTTGTTTCCTCTGCCACTTTCCGAATGTACTGGTACCATAAATAACTGCACACAAATATCTTTCAACATTAACGTGACAACATTACGGCTAATGAATTTAATTACAACATCATTAACTCCGTACCGTTCTACAGGAAATTAAAATTTCCCCTTTTCAAGATTTTTCGTATTTTTGGAAGTCGAAGATACGAGTTATAGGACTAGTGTGCCAGTACCGGTATTACACTTCGTTCCAATAGATGAATCCTTCGAGAGGATGAGATCGAAAAAAATAGAAGAAAAACCATGCAACACCTACTGAAGTAAAGCCACCAAAATTTATGGATTTTCCTTAACGTATAGGTTCTGGCAAGCGAATCCTTGTTAGTTGTGGTGGTGCTCAACTAAGCGCAACGTCCTTGAAAGGAATTCTATTCAATACTGAAAATTCTCAAGTGAAACTAACCCACCACACTATTAATGCTCGACAAACACTCTTTCTCACATAGCAGACAGAGTAGAGCAATAAATCGCAAAAGGAATAAGGAAGCGTTCTCTCTGTGTCGTGTGGATAATGTAGGACGAGGATTTGGTAGTACTCTTAGTTCCATGGATTAAGGAATTATAATCATATATGTATTTAGTCATAATGGTGGTTGTAGTTGTCCTCAGTTCTCATTTCTAAGTCCGTAGTTTTTAGTCCTTAGGTGATAGTCTTTAGTCTTTAAGTTTCATTGAAAGAAGAAAGATTCTGGTGGCCTTTCTTTTTAAATCAGAACGTTTCCAAAATAATATTTACGTATCAGAGTATGATGTTACTATGCGGTATGAATATGGTACATCCCCCCGCCGTATCCTTGCAAGGAATAAATGTAGAATTTGAGGCTTCTTCTTTCTATACCACAGTGGTGTACAAGTAAGTGTAATTATCGTGTATTATAATTACAAAGTCTGCCATCCAATGGATTGTCTCGTTCCATAACACCACCACCACACATTTCTTAGCAAAAGCTGAAGAAAATCCTTATTATTGGATATCCCATTGCACGGCTAAGTGAATATGCCAAAGGATAACCTAAATACTCTTAGTAAGTGTAAAAGTTCGGACTTCAAATTTCGATTTTGTACAGAATTGGGGATGGAATCTGTGGATCCGTATGTAGTTCGGGTTATGTGGGATACAATTACTGTTGTCGAAAGCCCAACACAAGTCATAACAGTTCAATTTGTGGTTAAATTGGTACAACAGAAGGGTAATTTTGGTGCCGTAATGGTTGTTTGAAGGAACTTCTTCAATTACAAAGTGAATTATTC
Source organism: Volucella bombylans (assembly GCA_949129095.1). Classification (NCBI taxonomy): domain Eukaryota; kingdom Metazoa; phylum Arthropoda; class Insecta; order Diptera; family Syrphidae; genus Volucella; species Volucella bombylans. The sequence goes on along the minus strand of OX422141.1, from coordinate 739,720 downwards.
GACTCGTAGAGATGAAAATTTTAATAAGAGGCAGCAGCTCGAGAAAATGTCCTTTAAATTAAGTGAACAAATGGGCGAGTTCAATTGCATATATTCTCTATTAGGACATCATCAAAAATAGACATTTAAATTTCGAAAGGCACATTCCCTCTTATTACATATTTCCTTTCTCACTATATGCATATCTCAGGCAATGCTGATAAGTACTCGTATGTAGATTCTCCACAAGGAGCCGTAATATTTTATTTACATAGTTACAAAGATTGAAGACAGATAATTCGCTCCAATTGCAATGCTCGTTCTACTTTTGCTCTCCTCTAGTTTACAGTAACCAGTAAGCGGCAAAGTCATAGTCTTTCAAAGGACTCCAATAACAGTCAAATGCTTTTAGCTTTTCGTAGAGCATCTCATTTGACTTTGAGTTTTGAAACCATGAGACACCTAAGATCAGGCTTCGACGGACCTTCAATAAGTTTTAGTTGACAGCGGAGCACCTCTGCAGTAGAACACTTTTTATGCGGTTAACTACGAAGTGTACATGGTGGATGGTCAGTCCCTGGTGCCTTGTTCAACCTTCCCTGTCAAACTTGAAAAGTTTTGGTAAAGCCAAGAAAAAGAGCCTACATTTGAACTCCGCAAAAGCTGCTGTGCATTTGAAGGAGGTAATGCTGTGTTCCTGGTGGAACCGCAAAGATCTGATGTACGATCAGCTGGTTAAACATAATAACATTGTAAATGTCGATTGATATTGTACTGAGCTTGATTTATTGAACAAAGAACTTCAGGGAAAACGTCCATCTTTGTGCAACAGAAAGGGCGTAGTTTTCCAACATGACATCACAGGACCATCTACTCCGATTGGATTACCACCTTTTCCGATCTCGCCGCCAAAAGCGAGAACTTATTTTCCAATTTATCACATAAGCTTGCAAAGTGCTTGCAAACAATTTTAACCAATGAAGTAAAATACTGTCTCCATTTTTAAAAAGGCGATTAATATTGTGAGCGTTTCAATATGCCCCTCTTAAGGGAGTGTCCACTGTCGTGCAATTTCTTATTTTTGTTTCACCGAAACCTATCACCCATAAGGGTTTGACCAGTCAAATGTGAGACTCGCACACGGAGTTGGCTGAGTTCTCCAAAGCTGGGAAATATTGCCTGCGATCGACTTAGAGAAGATGCCGATTTTGCCAAAAAAATCATCTTTTCAGATGAAGCTCATTTTGATCTTGGCGGGTATGTAAACAAGCAAAATAGTCGCATTTGGGGCACAGAAAACCCGAACGCATACATTGAAAAGCCGACACACCCAAAACGAGTCACTGTTTGTTGCGGATTTTGGTCCAGAGGCATAATTGGGCCATTTTTCTTCGAAAATGAGCAAGGAGTGGCCGTTACAGTCAATGGCGATCGTTATCGGGCCATGTTGAACGAATTTTTGTTCACAAAAATTGAAGAGGAGGATATTGGCAACATTTTGTTTCAACAGGACGGCGCTACGTAACACACAGCCGAAGCTACACTCGTTGTTTTGCGCCCTGTTTTTGAAGATCGCATTATCAGCCGCAGAGCTGATGTCGTTTGGCCACCTCGGAGCTGCGATTTGACACCGTTGGACTATTATTTGTGGGGTGCCGTAAAAGATAAGTGTTACGCCGACAAGCCAGAGACAATTGACGCTTTAAAGGACAATATTCGTGAAGCCATTGGTGAAATACAGCTGCACACAATCGATAATGTGCTTAAAAATTGGACCGATTGTGTACGCTACTGCATGGCCAGCCGAGGCAGCCATTTGAATTAAATTATTTTCCATTATTAACCGGAAGGATAAAACTAATTATCTGTCAAATCAGACATGAGCTAAGTGTTACCATTGACGAAATAAGCACTAGTTGAAAAAAAAAAACGTTAGATGGCGGACCCTTTATATAATTCTAGGTCTTAGTCTACTCCGGGTTGGAGTCGAAAAGTTTCTGGGCCAGGACGACAGTGTCCATGAGGTCAAGGTGATCCAGCTATCTAATCCGGATTGTCCGAGCTTTTCTGCTAGGTTTATGTTGGCATCGTTGTAGGTTTGCTGTTAAAACGACTACTCCAATCTCCATTGATGGAAACGGGACTGAAAATTATCGGAACGATTTTTCTCTCGAAGCAGAAAGCGAGTTGCCGAAAGTAGGCAAGCATGACAGTCGCGTTGCAGAAAACTAAGCAATATAATTCAATTGATAGCATATAAGTCCTGCTTAGTTTATAAAATCTCTTCGGTAATTATCGTACTCGTACATCCAGCAAGTATACTTTTCCAAACTGAAGCCACTCGCAGATCCTAAAATTTTCAAATATCACTCTTTGAGGATAACCCAGCAGTCAGACTCAATAACAAAATAGGTATTCCACAAAACCGGCACTTACGGATCCGGTGATAGATTGCACCATGAAATCCTTTTCAAATATACATTTCCAATTTGAGGAGAAGAGAACACAATAAACCTCAACAAAAGCATGTAGACCCTAATATCCGTATGTAACTCATCCTTGAGTCTTAACTTAACGTATCCTATCGTCCCGACTGTGGAGTCCTGAATTCGGGTATACGACTACAACGATTCGTACAAATAATACAACGGCAGAGATGAGTTGTTTTTTGTGTGTGTGTGTGTGTGTTTTTTTTTAAAGTCTCATCCATCTTCCTCCGTTTGTGAAAGGATTGTTGACTGTTGGATATCCTGCTTTTTTTTTTTATTTATTTCTTGTCGTTCTACTGCTTTTTGCCTAACCTAGTCATACAGTGCAGGAACCATGAATATGAGTCGGTACTCGTTGGTAGAACGAATAGTATGTAACAGCCATCCGCAAACCGCTTTGCTTCCATTTCAAATCGAACGAAGCTTTCAACGGAGAATATTTCCCAGTTCTTACAGACAGAATTGTATATTGTCGATGTAGTAATTTAGTCCTGTCGTCGTCAATTTTACTCCGTATCGAATGACGGCAGAGTTCTGCGACTGCGACTGATGTGCTGCGGTACTGCTTTCGATTGTGGTAGTGGCAGTCTGGTAAGTAAAGAAAATGTCATCCACCATTGCCTGAAGGATGATATGTGATCAAGAGTAAAAAATTTATTATGCGGATGAGTGAAATTGATTGCAAGGATTTGTTGCGATATATAGAAAAGGGAATAGGAAAGCCAAACGGAAATCCAGTATCTAGTCAGAATTTCACTTAAGGAACTCCCAAACTGAAAATTGAAGTCGCCCGAGTTATTCTTTTTAACTTTTAAAGTAACGCTAATGACTTGCAAAAAAGTCCAATGTGAAGGAGGAATTACGAAAAAAAAAAACGACTGAACGAAAACAGGGCCTTATCCGTTTTTTTTTTGTTTTTTGAGAAAAGTTGCCACCATTGAACTTGTATTCGTACCGTACTGTGACTGACGTCTTGGGAAGCTTTGTGACGTTGTCGTTATATTTAAATTTCTTTCTTCCAACGCCCACTGCAAGAAAAAAAAAAGGAAATTACGAAGGACGAGCGTAGGAGAAAGTAAATCATAACTTCCAAGGACATCGCTCAAAAACGAATATTAATTAACTTCCAGCAGAGGGATGTTTCTTCTTCTAAGTGACTGTTGGCAACCAATTAATTAATTGCGGTAACGCTTCCAAAAACTCCCACTCTTCATCCCTTCTGTGTTTAATCTTCCCTTCCTCCTCAGATTTCGTTCCTCTTTTAAACACTGTCCTTAACCACTGTGATTTCTAATTTGTAATCGATATCTCATCTTGAGATTGGCAATAACTAGAGAACGGGATGAAAAATTTCGAAATACACATATATACGAGTATGTACGTAACTTTGCGAGGAAGTTGACTAGAAGTCAAATCCAAACACAACCTTGAGTTCGATGTCAGAATCCAATTTCTTTGGTGGTAATGTTGGGATGACCTTGTGGTGAAATGGATTTTTCATGCCTTTAAGCTGCGCGCATATGGTGTTCCCATTTTGAAGCACAGTAAAAGGAAGACATTCACTTTTTGTGTGTTTTTTTTTTATTGTGGATGTTTACTGGTGTGCATTGCATTATATCATATCCTTCGGCTGAACATCCGCTTCATGGACAGAGTTGAATTTTTAATTTCCGGTTTAAGTGCAGGGTAAATAAATTCAAAAGTTTTAGTGGGTATGAGTGTGTCTGGTTAAATGGCGAGGAGGGAGGTTTTTTATGATTTTGTAGTGGAAATCATGTGGGGAAATCACTTCTGTCCTAGTTGACAGGAGCAATAGTGTACGAGTACTACCTCGGCAGGCACTTTAATTGAGACCACACTGACAGAGAGAAGATTTTCCGTGACATAGAGGCATAATTGGCGTATACACTGAAGATAGCAAACACTGCGAAGCCTTAACAGCCAACGTCAATTAATGCTAGTAGGTAAGCGGCTACACAGAAATTTAATTAATATTACAATAAATGTATCGCTTGTTGTGGTGGAAACATACGAGTATCTCACGAGTTTCATCAGAAGATACGAGCTATTCGTGCTCCTACTACTCCTACCACTCCAACATATTCTTATTTTTTAGGAACTGTAAACGAGGTGTTTTTCAGATTGTCCACCTTAATAATATATATGTATACAAAGGAGGTAAAGTTACAGACAAAAGGAAACACAGAATCCAGGGGCTCCTACATGCCTCCCTTCTCAGAACGTCCATATGTCTTATAGAGGCACATCCTGCTCCAGGTGTCTCTGCTGAGGGCGAAACATTTCATAATATCAGATGCGTAGCTATCGTAAAATTTATCTGTTGATATGCGAAACTCTGCACTTCGTACCTTTCATTTCCTGCTTTCTCGTGGCAAGAAAATTTATAATAAAATTCTAATAATCTTAACCAAGATACGGTTTTAAATGTATCCATCTCCATGAAAATAGGTCACACTGAAAGCCTTCCATGAATATCCTTTGCTCATAAAGAGATGTCACTATCGGTCTAATGGTAGAGGCAGCTCTCATGGACGAATCTATTTAAACGATTATCTATCACCTCTTGCTAATCACCTTACGGTCAGAATAATAGCTCCAAACTTTTCAGAAATTAACAACGAACAAATGCCTAGCTTCTGGAATAATTTATCCGATAGGATAGTGAGCCCTACGGAAAGCTGAGTAAAATCAAAATTTCTGATCAAAAACTGCCGACTACATTGGCTCATCCTTAATTGCAGGTATCAATCTATGGCCGAACGGAGAAAATGTATTGTTTTAAGCATTGCGTCTCTACGAAAGTTCCTACCTGAAGACGATCGCCGAGCACAACATTCTCCGAAATCCATTTCTGCTGTGCCACTTTCCAAAAGGACAAAAATATTTAAGGGAACGAGATCATAAATCCCTGTCTTGGTGCTTCGAGAAACTAAGTAACTCAATGGGGTTTAGACCTAAAGGAAACAATTCAATTGCTCTCCTACTAAATTCAAACTTCACGGGGAACAGCTTGAGGCTACTCAACCAACCATCATCCTTGTCCATTCTTTGGTTGGTCCTGAAGATATCGGTGTAACAAATACATACAACTCTTGTATTTAAATCGATAGCCACTACCTGCCCTGTTCATTCGTGCAACTTCTGTAGAAACCATTGTGAGGAATACTCAAACGTTGCACATAGTTTCTAATAGAACAATGTCCCGTGATTTGTGAATTTGCAGATGTCTTTCCTGCATTAACCATTTGGGATCGAGCATGGGCCATTCCAGTCATTTTCTGAAATACGTAGAAGACTGATCTTAGAGAATGTGTCAGTTATTTGAAGTAGGAAATTGGTCGCTTGACGTTGAAAATCTGTATCCGTTTGTTCCTGGGAATCCAAGTCTGGCCAGATCATAAGCAGTGCAGTTCCCTGGAACGGCGGAACGTCCCGGAACCGAACAGAGTGTGAGTTTATGCTGTCTAGCTATCTTGGTAAAGGATACACGGCAATCTTCAACATTTCGAAGTTAGGGATCCGATAAGGAGCGAATAAATCAGTTTGGAAGACGTGAGGCTGTGTGGGTGTACCGAATCATTTGAGTATAAGTCCCCAGTGAAGAGCTCCGCATCTATGTTGTGGTCTGCGAAAATATAGATGAACCAACTGAAAATGTGTCTATTTATTTCTCTCTAGAATCAGGCGATTGAAGTTTATATTGAAACCGTTTTCAGTAGGTTGAAGATCGAATGAGTGGGTAGGCTGCGATTGGAGCTTGAACAGACAAGCGTGCCAAATGTTTAGTTATTTCCATTGCTGAGTGTCTGTTAGTATAAGATCAGAGTTTGGGTAAGCTACATGCCGATGTTTGGCGACGTTCTTAATGCACCGATAATGTCTATGCCGCCCGTTTCGTTTTTTTTTTTTTAGCAAGTTCATGGCCATACGTGAGAATTGGTCTTACGATGGTTATGTAGACCCATTTTAAACTTTTAGCTGTCTTGGACGAGTAGGGGGCAACTATTCCTTTTTTTCATTCTGTAATGATTTCTGCCCACCTCAGTTTGCTATACAAGATGGGACGTATACACCTGGCCTCTTCGAGAGAAACTCAGAGAGGTGGCGTTCAGCTTGGCTAGGACTGTATATGGTATTTTAATTTCTCTTGTGAAGTGCGAAATGATTCTTAGGTCACAGTGTCTGCCCGAAACATAGAGAGTGAAATCGCTGAAATCGCCTGAGGACCAGGATCCCTAAGATTGAAGAGAGTACATCTCCTTGGAGTATTCTTCAGTTGGAGTTGGAGACTGATTTATGATTTACGAGTATGTCTATTTCTTGGAGAGAAGTATTGAGCGATGAAGTGGTAACGTTGTTGAAAGCTCCCCTGAAGCCAAGGAATACATCATAGTACAGTCCCAGTCGATTTTTCCTTGCCTTGAGAGTGTAGACAGACTGCTAGGTATAAGATCCTTCCTACTTTGGATATGAACGAAAGCTACCCAACATCAGTTCCGGCACTTGTTATGTTGCAAATATACATATCTACTCCTACAACCATACACCAGTTACCAATATATTTATTTCATTCAAAAGTAGAACATTCAATGGAGCGTCGTTTCCCAGAACTTTCTTCATATAGACAGGTTTCACTTGAATTGAAGATTCTTGACAGTTTTCCTCACCAACTTTCGTGTAAGTTGTACCAAAAAAGTGAAAGAAAAACCTACAACCGCATCTGCCCCCATGGTCTTTCATTGTGTCAAACTTTTTCCATTAATATACTTTGCTCTTGCACACAATTACTTTGGGCGAAAGTCCAAATGTCAACACAGAACTACTGTCAAATGATAGGAAAGCGTCAGCAACATACAGTCCCAGAGGAAGTTCCATCCATATAAACGCAGTTTCACAACTCTTTAGTTGAATTTTTCATTTGGCCAGGAATGTATTGTGTGGTATCTCTGAATGTTTTTCTGTGGCTTCCTCAGAAAAAAAAAGAAAAAAAAAACCAAAGGAAAAGTTCCATTCAATATCTTCCTGAAGTTGTGGTGCAATTTCCTTGGAACTGCTTTCTCCAACATTTAATGTAAATTTTAATTTACTTGTCAATAGTAATAGAACGAGCACCCTCGGGAATAAGAATTTTCGACACTGGAGAGGGCCCAAGAGAGAGAGGGCTTCTCGTGGATAGAGGCTTCCAGTTCAAGAATGATTTAAGGGTAATTCCTTCTGGAAGCGGAACACCTCTGGGGTAGGGGAATACCTTAAGGGATGGAAACATTTTGTCGGGTTTAGATGTCATTTCCCATTGGAAACGTTTGAGACAATTATCATTAAAATAAGTAGTATCCTGATGGCAGAAAACGTTATCCTGTGAACAATTAAGCTCATATATTAACCATAATTCCGCCGCACTGTATCGGATGGTACCACCCTGTTCAGTTCGTCCGGAACCTCCCGTCTTAATTTCAATTAAAATTTCCATTAATTATTCAACGAGGTATCTCTGAAGGAATAAAGTTTTGGTTACCTTTGTTTGAACACGAATACGACTACGACTATGACTATGAGTGCGAGTGCGAGTGCGAGTACGAGTAGGAGTACCAGTACCAAACCAAGTAGACCTCACATTGGAGGCACGAGCTGGAGTATGTGTATCTTGACGGTGGTGACGACAGCGTGTATGAAATTTAATAACTGGAGAAGTTGGCAACTTTTAATTAACTTTTCGCAGATGCATACATATATACTCCCATTCCATACAGATGGAGAGGAGAAGACACTGATAAACACTGTGAAACGCTGTGAAACATAAAGAATTTCACATTTGGCGAAAGAGCGCCATAGAGTCCTTAAATCAAAAGGAACCCACTAAACGGATATGAACAAACGATTCATATACGAGTACGAGTAGGTATGTTACGTATGAGCACAAGTACGTAACAATTTTTGCAAGTGCATTTCCGTAAAAGGATATTTGTGATTACTTTTTGGACTTTCTGAAGGCAATTAGAGCAAATCATGCGACAGGATGCCGCTTGTTATGAATTATTTCTCATGTTATTCTGTACAGGAAGGATCTCTTTCCATGGCAGAGGATTTGCAAATATCTTTGCATTAATGAAGCATTTTTGCGGATGAGGGTTTGCTTTGGATGAAGAGGTTTTAGTTGGAGTGGTCTTCTAAGTGACTTTGTTAGAATCCAGGATGTTTGCGCAAGAAAGACAGGATCTTCTGGTGCTGGCTTTCAGATTTGTTTTCTTTTCATTTCAGTTTAGCCTGGAGGAGTGCTTCTTGGCAATGTTTGAATTTATGTGATACAGTGATTGTTGAAAATGGGAGATGTTACGATGTTCCTGAACAGTGCAGAGTTTCGACTGTGTCATTCGATGTACGTAAGGAGTATGTGAGTTAGTATATGACTTTCGTACAAAATAAACAAGAGTTCTCTGAAAAAGGCCCTGCGGAACCATTCAAAATCTGGTAAGTGGTTCTTATAAAAATAGTTAGGTAGCTATAGCAAATAGCTTCTAACGATCTTCTTACGTGTGGGATGTTGTACTGTTTTTTTTAGCGTCATCTGAAGGATTGACCAGCTTAAATACTTTTATCTAAGGGAGTCGCTAATTAGAGTATATCCTAGTCTAGTTTCTGTACAAGTGTTGTGCCAATTTCAAGACTTAGCTGTACATGGTTTCATGGTTTCATTTGACTATGCAAAAGAGTTTCACTTCTACATAGCTCGCTATGCGGCATTGAGTTAGATCAGCGCTGCTTCTAGTTTAAATGAAGTTCAATTGTACATATGTTATATGGCAATGTTCAGATTTCGCGCTTCTTTCAACGAACTGGCAAACAGCACCCTTCGTTTGGTAAGAATATTTTTTTAAATTAAAATTCAGGTTTTCTCCCTGCTTTTTGTCCTTGCAGAATAATTGCGTCGCATTTTGGTCAAATGGAAGCACCAACATTCAGCAAGAAGATGTGGAAAACGAGTTCCAAGCCTAATATAACCAGGAAGTACCAACTCAGAGTGCTCATAGATAGTACAACCACCGATATGAGAAATATATTTGACGGCTCCGCTCGCAGTCAAGACGTGTGCTACATCAACAACGCGCAACAGGTGGTTGACAATACGATTACAGATGTTCTCAAGATCTTTTTGAACCTTAGGTTCTGTCACTGTGGCATCGGAGCCGATATTTGGATAGCTTTAGGGGCGCATCTGTACGATAGCATTGGCATTGATTTTGCGGGCTACTTTTTGACAACATAACTTAGGTTTATATGATGATTTTTACCGCTTCAGTCGCTTGAGCAGTGAATCCAAGATAATGGCGAACTTATGAACAAATTTATTTTTGTAGGACCAGAGCAGTCAGTCAAAAACTAGTCCATTGCACTACTAATTTCTCCGTCTATCATTGAAAGAATAGTAAGCACTTCAATGGTAATGTGCCTAGAGTACCAGCACCCACCACATTAGCCCCGAGTTCCTGGTGCCTGATGCAAACGTCGGTCAGACAATCACAGAGGTAGTGCACCGCAGCCACGAGGATGTTGTGTTACTTATGCTTAGGAAAAGTGTAGCGCTTCGTACGCCGTCAGTAAGCAGTCTCCAATTTATTCTACTGAGAGACAGCAGGGAAGCCTCTGACCTCTTAGAGACATCGTCAACTTTGGAGAATCATGCCTCTCAATCAACGGATAGCTGTCTAGCATGCTTTAAACATTTTAAAGCTTGGAGAAGAGTTCTGAGCGTCATATATTCTACCACAACAATTAACGTTTCCAACTTTTTGATGGAGGCCGAAAGGGTGGTCAGTGCGCGATGTGGGGAGCAAACCGTTGGATGCATAATCTTTGAAATCCGACCCCTTCTTAGGTATCCAATACCGGTCTACCATACCTCGATGATACTCGAATGGTATACGAGTTTTATGCAAACGTAGCAACAAATACACTATAACTCATGGAGTCGCTAGAGAATAGGATACTCCCTACTCTTGCATTCATGTCATCACAACAAGGTATGTGCATCTTCCACAGAAGAAAAAGGCTAAAAAGGATGTCGTGTGTCTTCTCTGGAAGTTTTACGCCCAAGTATTTATGCCGCCTTCACAGGATCTAATTTGAAACATACTCGTATCTTTCAGGTTGGCCTCCAGTTTTTTTATCGCCTATGACTAGTATATCGCCGGTTCCTTGGTAATTCACTAGTGCTGTGAAGCCACCACTTTCTGAAGTAATGGTCTTTCAGAAGCCTTAAATCTGTTTATTTTTCATTACCCGATAAGTTTCAACACCATAATCTTCAGATAGATATCACTTTCACTGCACGAGTATCCTGAAAATCATTCGAGCACCGACAACCCTTTAACGGATTTCCCGAACCCATTACGAGTTACGAGTATATTGAACCTTTTCGATGGTGCAATTATTTATTCATTACAGTATCTCTGAGTTTCGGCTATACACCTCAATTCATCGTGCACCTTATCAAGGATTGTTTATGTCTGCATAAACCCATGGCACCCTGCTTGCACATTTCGCACTGCTAAAATGTATCTTCTCCATAAATTCTGCTGCTCAGAGCGAATCTCACAGTCAGAGTCGTGCCTTGCTGTGCCGTGTCGTAACCGAAACCAGAGCCAGGATCGATGTATTGCAGGGAATAATTTTGCTGACAATAATAATGATGACCCCGTTGCTGGTGCAGGAGATTGTTGCAGGAGGTTGGCAAGTGAAGATTTCTTGCTTCTCAAAATGACACTCCATTTCACAGGATTTACAGATATCAATGAATCCGACGAAGGATATCCAAATCCAACCGATTTGCCTTCTATAATGTAATTCTTCGTTTGTACTGATTCATTTTTATGGGAACTGCAAATGTAGTTATGTGCTGACTAGGTTTGGATAAATGTTAAATGATTCGAGTTGAGTGAGATTTCAGAACTGGAAACGTAGTACGTTGAACATTGCACGTGTACTGATCCGATTTTGATGTTAATGCGATGCAGGTTTGTAGGTGTATTTATTTGTTCTACAGACATACCTCGTAATGCTTGGCAATGCGAAAGCAGTTTTGCTTTTCATTATTCGAAATGACGAAGATATTGCAACGTTGTAAGATTGGTAATATGGTAAATCGAATGGAAAGATGTAGAACAAAGACCACGTGGAATAACATAATTCCTTTTAATCTGTCAGCACTTTCGTTTCACATGAGTATGGAGAAATAAAATCGACTTGCGGAATTGCAAACTCGCCCCGTGCACATGCATTTTTGTTACATTATAGTTTATGGTTTTTGAAATAACGTATATCGCTGCTTGGAAGATAAACGAATGTTTACCTAAATACTAAAGCCTGCAGTGTTTGTCCTCGGTGTGGATGGTGCCGTAATTTGTTTGGAGATTCTATTACATTTGTTTCCTGGCAAAACAATTTGGTACAAGCTAAGCTTCGGTAAGTAGAAAGTTGACTTTAGAATTTCTCAGTTGTGGTATTAATACGTCATATGGCAATGTCCATAATATCGGAGTAAATGACGTACGGAGAAGGACTGACTTTAGGAGTGCAGACCAAACTATAAATTTCAGTGCACCTAGGGTAGAGCCAAGCTTTCTTGGAAGAGCTCCCAAACGGCCGAGACAATCCGTTCTTTGGAGTCTGGTGAAAGGATCAGTAACGTGTATGCGTAAAAACTTATTTCACCAAATATCTTCTCGATGAGGAGCCCAATGTCTTGCTAAAAGTTCCTTTACGCCGCCAGAAAAGCTTATGGTGCCTTTGAGGTTTTTGTTACGACATGTTTACCCCAAAAATGTGTCATCGTGGATAACAACCAGATGTTTAGCGTTTTGGAAAATGACTTGAAGATTGTGAAAAATAAAGCAAATTTTCCCCAACGGATGTCAGATATCAGATATCGCGGGCTTGCATTACTTAATTCACCTGCAGTTCCGGTAAGAGGAAGTGTTATGATCTGATTAATTTTGAGGTATGTTTCAAATATAAGATGGGGGTACCATCAGACTTCGGTTTCACAGATCGCTTAGACACTTTTGCAAAACTATGGTAAGAACGTCAAGACTTTGCATTCATTTGAATGCAAACATCTGACAGCTCTGCCCTTATCATACCTCTTGGATTGGTTAAGCCGATTACAGACGTTGTCTAGCAGGCAACCATTCAACATCGCAACGTACGAGTATGTGGGGAAAGCCAGTATTCATTCCGTGTTTGTCGATAGATTTGAGAGCTTCTGGAACTAAAAAATTTGCTGGTTACAGTATCAGTTCCGAGCTAGTGTGTACGGAAAAAACCATCAACAGAGATAACGACTTAAAAAGAGACAATTGACTGATTTCAGATTCTGCCAGTTCTGTCAGTGCTCATCCTCGATGCTGAAGGAGTACTGATTCAACTGGAATATCTTTGCGACGTTCGGTTGCTTCACTCATTTTTTTCCTTTTATCTGTCTCTTAGATAGTTGTTCATCAGAGCGGAACTCTTCTGGAGGCCATCTATGATGGAGTTTAATCGGAACAGGAGTCGCAAAATCTAACCCAATTCAATTCATACCAACGATGCCTTAAGCCCCTCCGGCACTTTCACCTCACTACAGTCTACTAACCACATCGTAGAAAGCGCTTCAGAAGCCATCAAAATCGAAAGACTCAGCTGCAATTCTGCATTCCATCGTGGAATAAGCCTTCTACGAAGCATTTTGTACAAGCAATATCCTACCGATTTACCAAGCTCATGCTTAAATCGTTTATTTTTCACAGATTCCTCCTGTTTAGCAAATCTTCTATGGTCGGGGCAGCCTTAAAATCCGTTCGGCTTTTTCAGGTTTCATATTCGTTTCTGTATATTGGTTCAGTTAAAAGGGCCTGACTGAAATCAGTGGCATTGTCTCCTATGTCTCTAGTATGTCCTAGCTACAGTGGCAATGTAAGACAGTTTCTGGTTTGTCCTACGCCAACCTTCTTAGGCAATATGTGTTTTGTCCTGGCAGTCTATACATTTATTGGAAATAATCGGAAATGAGGACATATAAGAGGAGATATAAGCCACCATATAGTTTCGATTCCCCCAACAGTCGATCAATTATAAATGCTGATTTAGGTATCCTTCTTGGAAGCAAGATTTTGATGGATTTCGTCATGAGAGAAGAGATTTTTGTGGTACATTTCTATGGTACTTGAATTGCAAAGTCCAAAAATATTTGCTCTACTGATTTGACAAGAGTTTTTGTAATGCCCACCTATTCGTAGTAATTATTGGTGTTTTGTTACTTTGTTGTGTATTGTAATCCCCTGAAATTGTTTATTCATCCTATTACCCGTGCCCATTGGAAGAGCTCATCTTATATCCGGAGAGCAAATAAATTGGGGGAAAAATGTATCTCAAGCCCCATTACATCGGAAATTTCCATTGACTTTCTTTTTAAGATAATAAAAATATTTTTTTCCCCGAATTTGTTGTTCTTTTGTCAATTTTTATTCGTATAAACAGAGAGGTAAATGAAAACAATATTTCACTTAGGATCATAAATATGCCCAAAGGCTATTGACTACGGCTACTGTTTATACGAATACGAGTACGTACATAGGTACTCGTAACATGGTTCAAGCACGTGATCGTATTATTTTGCAAAAAAGCATTACCAACATAGATGGTTGGTCCCTTCCCCATTTCGTAGCAAGTAACATGGTTTTTGGCCAAATTTAATTAGCTAATTAAAAACAGGACTTCGCCCCAGAAAGGAGGACTAAATTTTAGATGAAAATTTTAATTAAATTTACATTGGAACATAATGCCAAATCAAACAGAGCGTGTGTTCTACTGAAGTGGGAAATTTATTATTATTATTTTCTTTTTAATTTCGTTTTTTTTTTGTAGTCGTATCTCATCATGGAAAAACGTGCGTAGAGATGTGTATGTTGGTGTAAAATGTTTGACCTTTGATACGACATGTAATCAGCTTAATGAGAGGTATTGTTTCTCTTTGGGTTTCTGGTACGTACGATTAAAAAGTGTATCCACAGGGACTTGGAACAGAAATTGTTTTCTAAGTTTCCTACAGCACTGGGCAAAAATGTTGGCCTCTCGTTTTCTTCTCGGCTTTGTGGGATAATGATTCATACACCATTTATCGTGCACAGTAGGATGCCAATAAAATTATTTGGTGGTACGTGATGTAAAGCCGTTTTCGGGGAAGAGAGGCTTACCTGTATAGTTAACCTTAATTTCCACGATTGCTTCAAAGAAACCTAAGCGACAATGAAAGTTCAAAAGATTGAGAAAGAGCCTAAGAGCTCTCCTAATTTTTAGGCTGTAGCTGAAAATATTTCCTTATAAGATCAACAATTCTCTTGGTTCCTTATAGGTTATCCGATGAAGACTATGAAACCAAAAGCAGAGGCTTGGTAGGACTTGATTTGTATAATAGGAATAAAAAGGTTAAAAAATACAAGCAGCAACAATTGCTGGTCGATCGTCAAAAATACAAAGGATTTAGTCACATCCTCCATCCCTTTGAGAATGGCAGTTTAGTTGTAAGCTCTTTGGAAAGGGTGAGTTAGCTTACAGGTAAATGCTCCTGGCTTGTGCTATGTCTCCGCTTAAACATAATAACCCGAAACACATCTGCTGGTCCAAATTGCACATCTCCCCTTGTTCTGAAGAGGTATTCTTACGCGATGGTAACATCACTTTCTGAGTTTCTTCATCAATCCTACACTTAAGGACTTGCCCCGAGGAGCTGGAAAACAGTATTTGTCCAGTTCGTCCCTAGAGTTCGTTACAAGAACAGTGAATGAATTATAACATAATGCGTCTCTAGCAACATTCCACACAAAATGGGAGCATGACATTGAGTCGACATCTCTTCCTCATAGCAAAGGTAATGAAACTCAACAAGTGGATGCTGCATGAACTGAAAAAGCATCCAAAACTACCTCGGCTAGAAATCTGTACTTCTTTTAGCTTAAGACACTAACGAAAACCGTCTTTGTACCGGATAAATCGCCTGCGATGAAAAGTGGATTCTGTATGACAATCATTCTCGGCAGAGATTGGATGCAGACGAAAAACTAACACACACTTCCAAGCCCGAACTTGTAATGATCACAGTCTAATGGACATCGAAAATACCATTCCATTTTTTATGTCTTCAACCAGGAGAAACGAAAAACAATAGGTTTTGTCCAATCCTATTACATGAAAATTCAAGGCCCTATATCTAACGCGCAATGGTGCGTCATCTGTCGTACATTCCGGATGTTTCCCCAACGGACTATAACCCTTTTCGATAGAGTATCTTCTGCATCAGAGGATAAAAGCTTCTGAGTATTTCATTACATCAAATTGTCTGGACTTAAAAAAAAAAGAACATTTGGCCTTGAAATACGTTGGAAGAGAGTCATGGAGGCTAACGTATCATATTTTGAATAAATAAACAATTTTAAACAAATTACCCGTATATTGGGTTTTACATATCGTGTGTTACAACCTTATACTTTTCCGAACATTCAATTAGAGTTGTTTTGAGTGGCTTTAAGTGTGATATCCACGAAATGAATAATGGTGTTCCACAGGGTTCCGTTCTGTTTCAAACATTCTTTTTAATTTTCATTAATGATCTCTTGTTTGATGATTCTATTGCAGTGTATTTATTGGTTGACGACGATACTTTCTCATTCTCATATTCATCGCTGATCTACTTCACTACTCTTCGGCTTTAAAACGGCAACCGTGGTGTGATTATGTTATGCTCATTTCACTCCAATATTATCTGAAAATCTCGCAAAATAACTAAGTTATCACAAGCGATGTAGGAGATACTTCACCCCATCTAATCAGGCAACAATATGTACAGGATTTATCCGCTCAATGTTGGTGTATAATCCTCTCATATGGTCTGGCACTACTAAAACCTCTCTGCACATGCCAAATAGGATTCAAGTGACGTAAATATTGCGTACCAACTTGATACTTCCAGCACCGCTTTAGCGTTTATTTACTTACCTTTTTTATCGCTATTTCTATCATCGCTCCAACAAAATTTCCAGTAGCATATTGCTCATTGAAATGTTCATCAGGTTACGTAGTCGTACTCTGAAATATCGTGATGCGTTTTTTAGCTAAACAACTCGCTTAAGGATTGCCAAGGTAAACTCTTCTTTAATTTATAACCTACAAATATTCAAAACCAACGTGCAAGTATATCTCTCTTCCTTTCCTGCATAATTCTCTTTCGCAGCGCTGTGTGCAAGCATTTTAAGGGTCCATAATCCCTTGAGCTTAGGATACTTGAAAAAGTTATAAAAAAAAGCTCTCTCTCTCTCTCTCTCTCTCTCTAGTTATATATAGGGTTCTATATTACTTGTTGAACACGCTGGACTAAACTGGTCTAAGCCCGATTCCTGAATCATTTAGTTCCACCAAAGCTCAAGCAGGACATCCGCGTTAACGGTCCAAGATCGAAGAAACTTCAGTATCGACAAGATCGGTCCCCTTCATATGTATGTGCACAACTGACCGAATAATCCCAGTTCCTCAAATTAAAAAAAAAAAAAAAACAATTCCGGACTGATATTTTCTCTGTCTTGCTATTTTGGACAAGGCAGATGGAGATAATCTTAGTTATTTTGAACTCAAGCTACTTTAAGTGACTTTTGCGTTGCGTTGGAGGGCTTGGGAGGAGGAGAATTAAAAGCGAATACCATGGGGTAGGTTATGGACATGTAGGGCAAATGAATATCCACATCCTGGCCCCAAATATCTTCGACTCTGACCCAGAATGGCAAAGGAGTGCAAAAAGACCTGGTCTTAAGCGGCGCGCACAATCTGAAGGGACCCTAGCCATCAGCAATTGACCAAAAGCAGCGTAACATTAAAGTAAGTAAAACACAGATAAATCGGCTCTCCACGTCGAGATGAATAAAAGTTTCAAAGATCCTATAATCCGACATACATCCTAGAAACTATTGTTTCCTTGTAAGTCCCTTTCGGTCCCTCTTTTCTTTGAGTGGAAACACCGAGCTCTGGCGGAGATGGAGGGCAGCTATGGTCCCATCAGCGAGTGGCCCACCAACCCCAGAACTCGGAAAACAACCCACATAGGTTTACGGGAGGAACCCCAGGGTGCGACAGGAGGTCCACCAGAAACACCGTTGTCGGAGCCCATAGATAGACGGGAGACTCGCAACGGGCAGCATCAGACAGGAAGTCTGAAAGTTGCCGACGGGTGGGGACGGACGGTCCTTTCAATCCAGACACCCCAACACGATGATGACGGGTGGGGGAAGACGATCCCTGGAACAAACACCCCAACGAAAGCAAACAACAGGAGGCTAAGAGAACACCCCATCCTGCTACCGATGGGTGTACGAGCACCGGCACCACATCCCAAAACTGATGTGGATGCAGCTAGCTGGAGCTAGCACCAAGCCACTTGATCGATGGGTGAAGAGACGACGATCTCTTTTATAGCAACACCCCAACGAGGGAGCAACAAAGGAGCAACAGTGGTGTGCAGGCGGACGGCCAGTATAATCGGGCACACCCTAACGACGCACCAGCTTTAAAAGTTAAGTTAGGTTCGATGGGTGAAGGGATGACGACCCCTTTTTAAGCCAGCACCCCAGCGATGGAGCACCGAAGGAGCAGCAGGGGTGTGTAGGCGGACGGCCAAGTAATAAGACCGCCTCCACCGAGGGAGCATAAAAACATATATACAAGACACAAACGTACACCAACCAACAACAACCAGCAAACACACAACAAATAACGAATAACAATTGCACAAGAAAACAAAAAAGTACAAACTGGCAGAGTGGCCAGAGGGCAGAAGGGCCCAATTACAAAAAAAAAAAAAAATCAATAATTGTAAGGAGTGGCACGCTATTGGTCAGTTCCCACCCCCCAAATCTGAACGCCGATCCACCGGAGTAGTTAGGGATCCGCGGTTAGAAATATAAAAATTATAATTTTCACAGGCATTATACTTTTCTTTTGTGAGGGGCGGCGATCCAACGGATGGTTGGATCGAGATACAATCCCTTTTTTTCTCTTATTTTTTTCTTGTTAGATTTTTTTTTCGGGGAAGTTCTTCCTTTTTTTTTCCTCTCGATAGGTTTCGTGGTTACGGGGGAAAAATCACGTGGCGCCCAGTTTTCTTTATTTCGCCCAGGGTTAGCTGCCGTCAAAGCGCTACCTGGTGAAACCCACAGCTGGGATAGCGGGATCCCAGAGAGTAAAGTTATCGTTTGGTTCGGGGCATTGCCGTATATCGGTGCCGGGAACTAAACATAGCACTATGTACTGAATGTTAGGAGTAATCAGTTTATGTCATGTTAGTCCTACATGAGCGATAATCGCGCTACCATCGTTAGAATCGCAAAAACTTTCCATAAGTGGCAACAAATGGTCAATGGTCAAATGGTCAAGCATACACTATTTTACAGCTTGTAAAGTGGAATTAAGCTCAAATGTGTGTTCTAGTGCACAGCACTGGTCTGCCTATTATTTATCCAATGAATCGATAGAATATCTCAATTTTGATATATAGCTTCATTTGGCTTATAGGATTAGTGAACTCCTTCAGTAATTTCAATAATTCGAAGTACGAAAGTAGGGTTTATCAGAGAGCATCGGTTGCAAGTTGCCCCCATGTTTTAAGCGTCTGGATTCCTGGTAATTTCACCATCCCTCTATGTGGCCCCTATTTAATGAACTACAGCATGTCAAAGTATATTACCTAAGTTTGTCAGGTATAATAGTTTCACTGAATGATTCACTTTGAACGCCATATCTCTCCGACTGCAAATGGAAGACTTTAATCATCATCAATATAAAGCTAAGAAGAGCTTTGTCTTCACTAAAGAGGTAAAGCCAACCTCTGTATATTTCTTTATCGAAAGGAAAAAATCAATTACCCATTCTCTAAAATGTTGCAGATACTCTACTCCGAGTTCGATTCATATTTCTGCAAAATTTGCAATTTCCAATTCCTTTGTGATATTCCTCCAACAAGAAACGTCAAAAAATCCAATTACCTAGCGCTTTATCGAAATTTTCCTCCACCACCGTCCAACTTCAATCCACCAAAAAGAGCACCGAAAATCACCGTCCCAGGATAATTTCGAACCCAAAAATTCCATTGACTGTGCATTTAGTAAATGTTTGCCTTGTAATTAATGGCAACGTCTGTTGAAAGATGAATGATGCAACTGATGTCAGAACAGGGAGGGTGGAGGGAGGGTGGCCCATTTCAACACTTACTATTAAACTCCAATGCAGTTCCATAGATGAAGGGTGAATAATTACTATATAGCATAAAATCACTTCCCCTCATTTGTCTTTTACAAGTGTAAAGGGAAAATGTTGCCTCTCGTTCGTCCTTGTCGAATGTACTCGGGGAATTCCCCGAATAAGTGAACAAGCATTTTAACTACGAGTATTTGCTCAACTTGAAGTGACACTTGAAGAGGGTAGAAGGCCACGTCGAAGGATATGAGGGGCACCCATCAGGATCACTGATTAAACTCTTATCCTGTCACCCCGAAAATTGCAAATCACCATCGAGGCATTAAAGCTTTAAGCAGAGGCACCATACAATACTCACATGTCTGGCTGAACAATAAATTGCGCCTGCTGAGTCCGCAATTTGTTTACTACAATTATTTGTCGATGTTGACTATTTTTGTTTCCTCCATCTTCTTCAACTTATTTTTCTTTTTCATTTGGCTGCGGCTTTTCACCTTTATGTTTCGAGCTTGAACTGGAGCAGCAGCTAAATATGAGGTTGGAGCTGGAGCAGAGGCTGGGCTGACATTCTCAGCGCTGGAATATTATCTACAGGGATTCGTATGGGTATGGAAGTAGAAATAGGGGTTAAGGTTCGGGTTCGGGTGCGGCTGGGGTTGGTGGTGCAAGGTTATTTTTCGCCTAATGAAACAAACAAACAATTCATGTGAGCGAGTATATTTGCCGTATCGGAGTGTGCGTTTGTTTGTTTTTTTTTTTTTTTTTTTGCTGTTGTTGCTGTGGCTGCTTTCTTTAACCAAAGAATCGGAAAGAATAAAGAAAATGCCACAAGAACGAAAGGAACCATAAGAACCAAAAGAACCAGAAGAATAAATAAAATTAATTGGATTTTCGCTTGGTTTCGGAAGCACTGCGAATTAAGACGAAATTTGCTTGGCACCCCTGAAGGGGGTTGCGGAGCTTTGTTCTTATTTTTTTTTCGTTGTCTTTAATTGTGAGGTTTTTCCTTTTAATGCTACTTTAAGGACTTTTTTTTTGCTCTAGAAATACAACAGACATAAATCACAGGCCGCGCGTGAGGAATTGGATACTAGTCAAGTAGATGTGGGAAGTCGTTGGTAATCGAATATAATCTGCCAGAATAAAGTCTGCATTAATGAAGGTCTCTATGACTGCTGGTGTAGACGGTATCCATTGGCAGCTTAAAGAATCTATTAAACGAGTTTCTAATTCCTAAAATGTATCAGGCTGAAGGATCGCGCTTTCCTATTTCTAAACCAACCTAAACCTCCTAAACTGATGGAGGATTGATAATATCACGACGGGGGTCTGAATATCTATTCAGACAAAAAAAGGTTCAAACATGAAATGGGCAAACGCTTTCGCATTCGACCCCATGTCCAGTTGGGAAATGAAAAATATCAGAAAAGACAGATCATTGGGGTCTCTGAAGTTTCGTGACAATCGATGGATAAACAAAGGCTCTAACTTTATATTAATTACAGACCGGGGCGGTCTAAGGTCTCAACCAAGCTGTATCTAGCTATTCATTTAGAATTGGTTGCTCTTCTCTTTCTCTCCCTTTCTTCTCTTCTCTCTTGGTAAGCTCTTCCTTTACTTTGTTGTTCTTCTGGGGCAGTTTGGAATATTTTTTTAGGTGAATCGGTGGTATCCATGCGTTGATCGGAACTCAGTTATTTTTTTACTACCTTCTTAACAGAGCCACACTACATACTATTTGTATGTCAACGTAGATGGGGTCTGAAGATCACACAGAGAGACATGCATTTAGATGCGAACAAATTTAACTCGAAAATATGCTAAGCAGCCAAATCCGCTGATCTAATCAGCAAAAGTGGTACGTACTGCGGAACAGAAGGAATGCTGGACATTGTACGAGGGCGGGTCAATAAGTCCGTGACTTTTGGAATTTCTGACCTCTTTACTGAAACAGCAACACTGCTCCTGTCAACAGGCATCTGTCAGTTGACTCCTGTCAAAATTTAAAATTGCTGCGTCAGTTAGTTTGTGTTTGACAGCTATTTTTATCAGACTACTCACTAATTTGAGGAGAAAATGGAAAAAAGTGAATTTCGTGTGCTTCACTTCACAGGAAGGTTTGGCGTTGTTTAATCGCAATATGGAGGAGTTTTTGCGCCGTTTTGTAACCGTGGACGAAACATGGATCCATCACAACACACCAGAGAACAAACAACAGTCAAAACAGTGGGTTTCTAAGGGTGAATCGGCGCCAAAGAAGGCCAAGGTGGGTTTGTCAGCCAATAAAGTTATGGCGACTGTTTTTTGGGATGCACGCGGGATAATCCACATTGACTACCTTCAAAAGGGAAGAACAAAATATTGGACCGATTCAATGACGATTTGAAAAAAAACCGACCTCATTTGGCCAAGAAAAAAGTTATTTTCCACCAAGACAATGCAAGGGTGCACACATGTGCAGTTGCCATGGCAAAAATCCATGAATTGGGCTATGAATTGCTCCCTCATCCACCCTATTCTCCAGATTTGGCTCCGAGCGACTACTTCTTGTTCCCAAACCTGAAGAAATGGCTTGGTGGAAAAAGATTTGACTCCAATGATGAAGTCATCTCGCAAACAAAGGCCTATTTTGAGGACCTCGACAAATCATTTTTTTTGGAAGGGATAAAAAAATTGGAGAAGCGTTGGACAAAGTGTATAGAGCTCAAGGGAGACTACGTTGAAAAATAAAATTATTTTTTTATCAAAAAATCTGTGTTTTATTCCAAAAGTCACGGACTTATTGACCCGCCCTCGTATAATCACCACTACTGGAAAAACCATTTAATAATGAAAGTATCAACTGTGAACATGCACAGAAAGAGGCTCTGTTAAATCCAGGTTGGACGTTGAAACAAGATGAAGTTAATCATTTGCATAAAAGTCTGTAAATCAATTCATAAGCTGAGAATCGGGAAGAACGTTAAGCACAGCAATAGATACAAATCAAAAATATATTGTGTCGGTCAGCTGTGTTCCCCCAATAGAGAATCCTCACGACTCTAACAAAAAACTGCTTTTGAACACTCCAATAGCTTTCAATTCTTTGATTATTCACGATTTACAATTTGCTTTCGCTTTTAATTCATCGTGTATACGCGGTCCATATAAGATCTATCTGAAATCTATCAACCTCTTTACCCATTGAATGTGGTCTCAGATCCTTCACGATCGCTGTATGTAAACTTCCAATTCCGTCATATCCTGTGTTAAATGAGCTCGACCGTAAATGTTCATTGTATGCGACCGATCGGCAGATGTTACCGTTCCTCGTGACGTGTTTGCCTTTATACAGATGAAAATGAAAGCTAGCTGGGAACTGTGTAGCAATTCGATTGCCTTTTAATATTTTATTGATTGGAGTGGCGAGTCATACCGAAAGGTGTGCAGCGCGCTCCGGACTGCTTTTATTATTACCTTTCATACTGTTTCAATAATCTTATTCTGCTGCTTTTTCCAGTATGTAATGTCACAGTGGAAGGAATGGAATTTCTCAGCTGCTGCGTTGTAACTATCTTTTTACCAGCATCCCATCTAATTCAATGTTAACGTTACCAATTTTGCTGTGTTGAAGTTGCTCTTGAACTTTTTGCCTGTTATACTTAATTTTCGTTTCGTTATCCTATATGTAAGAGTAACGCTTGTAAAATAAATTATCTGTAGTATGACCATGCATGAAATAAATCGAAGCAAGCTCCAATTTTTTCAAAGATTTGTCTTCGAAAAAGTCTTGATATAACATTTTTTAAAGCTTTGTTAGATCTACTATATAAAGCCGCCTCAAATATATCAAACTAAAATATACATCTTTTCAAAGGACCTTGAAACAGATTTTAAGTTCATTTAAGTCTATTTGTTGCGGTCAAGAATGCACCGCCACTTAGTATACTTAACACACTCAGTGATGTCCTTTGCCAAACAATCCTTATTGTTGCCTGTAAATCCCCCCATAACCATAAGGCTCTTGCTCTCTTTCTCTCTTATAAGCAGATGATTTATATTGTCACTAGTAATCTCCCTTCTTACAGTTCAGTTGCGACACCATTAAATTAATCACTTTTTCCGGTTTTACTTGGCTTAATCCATGATTCCACGTTTTGTGTGCGCCTTATAAATGAGTGGGCAATTTAATTTTATGACCACACACCACCGCCGCCGCCGCCGCTACATTGCGCCGCATCGCACAGATATGTATGTGCTTATATGTACAACATACTGGCGGGCACACAAACCAAAACACACATGAGATGAAGGTTGCTGGTTGGCTTTTTGTCGAAAATGCTTTTGTTAAACGCCTTTGTCGCTTAAGCAAAATTAGTTGTGGCTACTAAAAAGGAGAGGCATGATGCTGCAAGCGGAAGTGGGGAGTAGCCGCTGTCGGAAATCCTGGAACCATACATCGTACCATGTACCTACTGTGAGAGATTCTGCAATGGAAAATCTGCAGTGTGCAGCAGAATTAAACTTTGAATGAGTGGTGGCGCGTAGGGTGTGTTGAATTTTAGATATGGCTTGTCACGAAAATTAAGAAATTTGGAAAGCCAAAGAAACAAAGTTTTTCTATACTGCCGATTGCAGTCCTAGGAAGGGAGAATTAAATTAACTTCTTCTCTCGTATAAGTTAAACGACAAAGTTTTCTGTAGATAAATTCATTTAAAGATAAGTTCCCAAGAAATCGTCTTACAATAAGGAAGATGATTGATTGATGTTTAATATCAGTCATTCTGGCTACAGCTCCCTGAGGCCAGCAGAAGGTATATTGTGCCAATATGATGGTAGAATTGCTTCCGAAAACCTATGAAAGGGAGCCGCCAGATAGTTACTACATTAATAATGATACAAATCTCTGGAAGTTCTTTTGCGTAAATCAGACTTTGCGTTCTTCTTTTAGAGGGGCACAACACGCTATGAAGAAACCTAATCACTTCCTCGATCCTCCAGTTTCTGCGGACATTTTTGGGCTCAACCAGCATTCAATGTCGAAACAATGTTTGAAAACCGAATCTGCCACAAGTTTACCTGCGTCTATCTGACAGACAGCAAACATTAAAAGATTACGATTAGCCGATGATTTAGAAGTTTCCTGTTCGATGTATCAAAAAGGAAACCCACCTCTGAGTGAAATGCGACCACAATAGCTTATAAAAGCTCAACAAGGCCTTCACACTGCATACTCGTATCTTAATAGCAACTATGCCAACATGCTTACTATACCCGCAGAAAGACTTAGAGGTTGTGCGACAACTACTCTGCTATCACCTCAGCTTTGAATTAAAATAATCACCACATCTGGGCACACACCTACTCGTATAGACAACAAAGCAGAAATCATTGAAAAATGCTTTTGTAGTTGAAGAGCAGAACATTTTTTCCAACGAACAATCCAGTCATCCATACATTTTTTATACGAGTAGACATATTCCGAAATTGAAAAAGTCTCCATATTTGGAGTATACGGTCCTTGCGTTTTTAGTCAAAAAATCGCTTACAGGGATGAATTTGTGAGATGGTGCATTGTCGTGGTGTAAAAGTTAAGAGTTGTTCTCCCACAATTTCGGTGTTTTTCGGCGGATACTCTCCTTCAAATGCTTCACAATGCTTAAATAATATTGCTTATTCACTGTTTGACTTACCGGATGAAATTCCGAATTCCGAATACCGAAACAAAAACAAACAGTGAGTTTTCGGTTTTGGTTCATTTGAGTGCCACTATTTCGATGTCTGGTGGCTGGTTTACATGTCGTACTTGTAAACCCAAGACTTTTCACCTGTAATGATGCCTTCCATGAATGTAAGGTCCGAATTAACTCATTCCTATATGTCAGCAGCAATTCATTTGCTATGATCCATTTGAAGAAAATTCAGCTCTTTTGGAACAAGCCACGCTGCTATGCGTTTCATGCTCAAAACATCAAATAAAATGTAGCGAACTGACTCGTTCATTCATTCAGTCGATGTTTTCTTTTCTTAGTCTTTGGCTACTGACAACAAACTAGTTGACAGATGACATCCAACTCAGCTTCTAAATAGATGACAGTTGTACTAACATAGAACAATTTTTTTTTAAAAGAAAGTTTAAGTTTGAATGACTCAGTCCCGGTTATATTTTGACAGAATCTGGAATCAATGCCAGCAAGAGTCTTATAAATCATATAACCTCTGGCTATTAGCAGACACCTTTAAATTGTTCACGGAACCTAATACATTTAAAGTTCAAGGCCTCGACAGATCTGAACTTGAATCTCAGTACCATGTGTAAGGAAAACAAGTACAACGCATTGGAAGACAGAATATGTCAACCCCTTAGCTGCAAAGACGAAGCAACAAACCAGTGTTACCTTCACACGGTCCATCTGGCAAGGAACTTCACAAGACACGCAGCTGGAAACAACATGCTTTGAAAAGCTTGTACGTTCGTTTCTTACATATGGTACTCGTATATAGCATCGAGTTCAAAGATTTATTCGGTGGACATGAAGAACACTTCCTCGTAGGAGCGTGATGATCCTGCTTTTAAATAACCAAATACACATCAACATCCTCAAGAAAAAATGGCTGTGCTGAAAAGGATTTCGTGAGTTTTCCTTCCGGCCGTGATCAAAAATGACAGCAAAGACAATGTCGAGGTCGAGCAATGCATCGATTGTGAGTCCCCGTTTTAACTACTTTCATCGACAGCGTTGATTGTGAGCTTATGCGGACAGCTTTGCGTAGGAGAAGCATTCTTAAGAAGATTATGGATTGAAGACTATGGTTTGTTATGCGCCCACAGAGCTATATTTTATCAGAACTTATTTTCCTGTTAACCATTTGCGGTGTCACTTGTTCTGCATTATCAGCTGGAATCACAGCAATGCAGTTAATACTGATATCTTAACTAAAGCACTAGGACTTCGCTGACGATATTTACCTCTTTACTTAGAATTAGAATTGATGAAAGCATACTTTAAAGCTCAGCTAAGTAGTTATTCTACGGAATTAAACACCATTTCGATGGATGTCGTGATGGAACTGTCAACAGAGTGGAATTTAATGCTTCCAAAACACAATGCTGTCTGCTGTCATTAAACCGAAATTTAAACACCCAGCCATTATCGAAACCGAAAAACTTTCTATTCTCGGTATGTGTGTCAACGACAACTTACGTTTGAATGACCAGATATTTAATGTCGCCAAAAATGCTGCAAAATGTCTAGGTTTCCTGAAGCGATGTAAGAAATATTTAACCCCCTCTGGTCTGGCCTCAATATATAAGGCATTCATCCGCCCAAAATTGGAATACAACGCCCACATCTGGTCAGGTGCTCCTAAAACATCTCTGCACCTGCTAGATAGGATTCAAAACCGTGCGATAAAACTTATTGATGATACTAATATCAGTCAATCAATGGACACCCTCGAACACCGACGAAATGCCTCGTGTCTCACTTTGTTTTATCGCTATTTCCACCACCAGTGCTCCACTGAAATCGCCAGTAGCATTCCGCCCATTCAAACTTTCAACCGTACCACCCGTCTTGTTATGAATGCTCATCAGTATACCCTCAAGCCTATTTTCGGACGTACTCTAAAATATCGTGATTCGTTCCTAAGCCGTACAACTCGCTTATGGAATGCCTTGCCGATCTCTGTATTTCCTAGTCGTTATAACTTGCAAACATTTAAAAACAATGTACATCGGTACCTCTCTTTTCTTCCTCCCTAAATTTCCTTTGCCCGCACTGTGTACAATCACCTTAAGGGTACGCAAACCCCTTGAGCGCGCGCTGATTGTAAAAAAAAAGTTCTCGTTATCTAGGCTGACGGCAGCTAGATTGATATTGACAGCAGAATCAGGAAGACTAAAGCTGCATTCGACCCGGAACAGTTCAGCACGAATCGAGGACACTTGGGATTAGTTTGAGATACTTGAAACTCGTGGCAGAATACAGAACAAGATGCTTCGTAAAGTAAAGACCTCATACCTGGGCTGGATTACATATTGGACAAGTTCTACTTAGTCCTGTCTAATATCAAATTTTGCCAAGATTTGTATCCTTCACATCAGTGCAAATCTGAAGAAGCAGACACAAGCAGACTGTCTTATTTATTATTTGTATTCTATTTATCGTTAGAGGCCTATCCAGAGATCGGCGCTTAAGTGTTCATCCATCTGAACTAAAGTTTCGTAGAAGCATAGTGTGCTATTCGTACCATGCCCAACAATGCACAGTATTTCCGACGTTGATTTTAATGTTTTTAGTTGGCGCCTTGGCGACTTATTTTAATGCGCCAGTAATAAGGCATCATGAGTAATAAAGTCTTGATTAATGCCCATAGGGCGGTCAGTGATGAAGGCAAAAGGAAGACGAAAAAGGGGAAAGAGCGAGAGATTTTCTCGGATTTTGGTTTGCTCTGGGGAAAAGTTGTAGCTGCTGATGATGCCACATTAAAGTTTCCTTAAGGATCCAACAGGCAGGAAACGATTTGCATATTTTCTTTCATTTCCCCCTGTAAAGATGTGGAAAACAGACTCGACATTCTCCAACAGGCAGACCAACAATATTTACTTTCACTTCAGCGTAATTAAAAGTAAAGAACATTCATTGCCGATGGAGTTGCATTCATATTTTCGAATGTACTCGTATGTCTCAAAAGCCTTTAGTCTACCAGTGGTTGTTATATTATCCCTGCAGGGACTATTGTATATGCCATCATTTGTTTGACATTATTGATTGTGCAAGCCTTGCACAAATTCCCCCATAACAAAAGAGCCGCTGATGTTCACCATCAGCAAATTGATGGGGTCGACTTAGAGGGTAAGAGATATTAAAAAGGAGTAAAAATTGTTGGCTTAATTGCAGGCACTTTTGAGTGATGGGGTTACCATTCTGGGCTACCTAGAATGGCACTGAGAGTACGAATAAATGCTAATTACGACGTATAACAATGGCGGGTAATTCGTGATTAGTCGGATTATTCTTTGTTTGCCGATTTGAGTATGGGGTTAATGGAAAATCCGTGACAACAACCAGGATACAAGAGCCCTCGTGTGAAATGGACGTACGGACAGACTGTCCTCTGGTATGAGCAAACCATTGCTATTAATTGTTGAAAGTTTCATTCAATCAATGTCTTACTAAGAATGCAATTATAAAGAGGACCCTCGCATGTAGGAACTAAATCAACTTCATCAACATAATCCAGTGCGTCATCTCCTTCTTCAATCTCAAATTGGCGTCGTACACATAACGAGTCCATGCTTCATCGAGATGTTATACATGGGCAGATGTTCTGCTACAAGGGAGGGAATCCAAATTTGGCTAAGACTCCAATTTGCCAAGTTTCTAATCTCCAATTTCGAGAAACGCTTAATACGAATATTGGTACTTGTGTTGTTCAAATCGCATCATACTCGTCGTATTGGGTATCGTAGATTCCTCTTCACCTAAGCCTATTTGTGAAGCAACCCTCTTTAGAGTGCGAATATGGAAAGGGTACTACTGAAGGGGGTGGAGGGAAGTGAAGCGACAAATTAACTGGAATAATCCGCAATTTAAAATTCCACGCGCTTCAGGAATTCGTGATACGAGCAAATAACAATGAAAGGAAACCAGTGTGTTCATATTAAGTCCCTTGAGAGGGATTTCCCTATTCCGAAGGGTATTAAGCACCCTCGGAAAGACTCAGTGTCCTTTGTTTTTTTGATAATTATCAAATGTAAAGTAGGGATACGATTTTTCAATGTTTAGCCTTTGATTCTACTTTATTGGACCCATTGCGCAGTTGTATGAGTGGGATTCAAGTGGTAGTACTCGTTTGTGAGTCACTTGTACTAGTTGTAAGGATGTTATCCCTTTTCAATTGTTATTGAGGGCCCTATAATTATAACTAAAAGAAAAAAAAAACTAAACAATTTGTTTCCGAGTACGGGGAATAAATTTCTTTGTGGAATAGGTTTACTAGGGGCGAAATTGGCATGTGGCCTAAGCAGCTTTCGAATGACGCAAATTTAACCCCATTTTCTTCGTTCATACTAGTCTAATCTTTATTTCAAAGAAAGGTTTTTACCATTTCTCACTGGTCTTGCAAAGTCGGAAACGTTTTGAAGGAATACCGAATCCCAACATATTGGCAAAGAAGTGATCTCCTATTCGTACTGTTCAATGCAGGTTAAGTTCGATGTATAAGTGGCGGGTGTCGACCTGATTTTTATGGGCTCTTCTCCAACATTTGGCGCAATATGAGTATCTAGCCAATGATGAACCCAACCAGTTTGCTCGGGATGGGTTCAAACTTTAACGTAATATGCTGAATATGCAGAGCATGAAGTTGTGTAGGTATCAGGGTATCTGAAGTCCATAAATCGGATTTGTATACGAGGCATTTTCCGAATATTCACTGAAAGAATTTTTTTTCCGTAGTGAGTTCACTGCTCAAAAGAAAGGAAAATCATTGTGTGGTCTTGCTTTGAATATTGGCAAGATCGTTCCGTTGGCGATCCTTAAATTATTGAAATATGTTGCGTGAGAGTGTAGTTGTGGTCGTGCAGTGGTGGGAATCAGTTTGTGGGTGACATTCCTACAGATGTAGCTCTTAGGCAAGTCCTCGAATCTCATTGGCGAAAACGTCAACGGAGACGATGTTGGCTATAACGCAATCTGTTTTGTTTAAAATTGTTCAGAAGACGCTTAGAAAGACTGTCCTTTCGTGTTTGGCACGGGGAAAGCACTGCCTGCATTATCTATGACTTTGTTGTTGAACATTGCTCCTAGGTATATTAATACTCCCTTAGACCTCTTGTCTTGATTTTCAGTCTTATGGCCAGCTAGTTCTAACCAGACAGACTCTAACCTGTTCTCGACTGCTTCATCCGTGGCAGACTCTATTTTGTATATGTGTTTTGGCATGGCGGTTATCATTACTACTTGTGACATTGTCAATTGCAAAATTCCATTATATGTACTCTACAGCCGAGGTACAAAGACCGACCTCTGTGGGACATCTGCGGAAAGTTTAAGTATTTAACTCCATCGTCAGTCTAGTACTTCAATTTCGTGTTGGCGAAGAAGTTTATGACTATCTACAGAAGTAGTATGGTGAATCCGTTCTTACCGATCATCTCCTAATGCAAAATCAACTCGTCGACTTAGCCAATAGTCGACTGTTTCTTCTGCGGAATATTTATTTGTGCTCCATTGAAAATTTCTCCCTGTATACGCCCAGCTGATGTACCTGTGCATCTATTGCATCGACAAATAATCTGAGATACATGATATGCTCTAGCAGCACTGTATCAAATCTAGAAGGCATATTTGCTTCGCCGCAGAGTCGTCTGAAACATCTTGTCTTACTCTCCTTGGCAGCTTGAAGATATATGGAAATTCTGGGAACTATGTAACAAGGCTACTCTGTTGTATCATCTGGCTCTTCATTTTGGCCAATGCGATGGAGTTGATGTTAATCTTTTCCTCAAGTGCATCATTTTCACGGTCTTCCACTTTACCCTGTTAGTCCTAGTCTGAGTGGAATTGTTTTTTCCGAAGAATATAATTGCCTGGTGGTTACTTTGGTTTGCACAGGAGCGACTCACTAACAAAGTTATGTTCTTTTTTCCTACATTGTTCTTTTATCTCTAGACCTACTGCCCCATTCTATAGCCCATGCATTTCAATCGCCAATAATAGACTCTTTGGGTATAAGACCAGGAAGAAGGGGCGATAGAAGTGGATGCTTCTTATCCTAACTGTTATGAAGCAGTCTGTTGGAAGACCGATTTCAATAGGTTCGTATTGCTACCTTCTTTGAGTAGTTGTCTATCAAGCTGCAACTATTGAAGAATGTTAGACTTCGCTGGAACACGGTCGTATAGCTAGGATTTTTCGAGTCAGAGGATTTTCCGAATCCAAGCGATAACAATTTTTAATATCTGCTTAAACATCATTTGTCCATTTTTGGGGGTGAAGAGACTAGCCAATCCTCCTTTTCACTCTGAAGATTTTCATTGAGATATTGATGTCATCGCAAGAAGGCCTAAAAGAGGTGTAGAATCACTCAACTTACTGTTAAATGAATGACATGAATCGGTACCTACTCGTATGTATTTGTTGTCCTTCCGATGCATATCAGTGGATAAGTTAGTAGTTTCCTGTGATTTCCTACAAATTTAAGCTTAAGCGAGTAGATGTTAAGAGACATTAAGTGTCAAAATTAGCGAAGTTGTTGTTCCCAACATGGTTGGTACATTGAAAGTTTTTATATTGGATGCCATTCTATTTTCTTTCCATCAAACGTTGTCCCTTTTTTGTTCGTTTATCTCTAGACAGAGGACAAAAGCACAAAAATGCTAATCTCTCCGTATCCACTTAGATGCAATTTATAATGTGTCATAAAAGATATCCTAAATGCCATGTATTTTCTATGGAATGCTTTCACTTCTGAATCTAGCTCCGAACTGTATGTATATAACATTCTTCAGCTCGCGAGATCACTTTAAACTTCACAAGTTGACAGCCTGCTTTGCAAGGAAAAAACCCAACACCAGCACTATTACCGGTGCCGGCATCGGCATTGCCACTAGCACCGGCACATCATGCTCTCTAATAAAAAGTCTGAACAAAAATTATAATAAAAAAGAAAATATGAATAGAGAAAAACAACTAGGAAGGATCCGAAGCATGCTCTTCACTTTGGCAACAGCGGCCAACTCATGTGCAAAATTCTGTCATTGATAATGCCACAAAGGATAAGCCAAAGCCATTGCCCGCTTAAACTTTCACAACTTTACTCGTTTGTATCTCTGAGATGCACATACCATATTCCATTCTTATTCACTTGTGATTGAGAGAGAAAAGAAAAAATGATGTTGGATGCGGTATGGAAGGAAAACGCGTGCCCGTAAGAAAGAATGTCTTGTAGTACTCCGCCCTGACAAAAGGATACAACATTTAAGAGTGTACGGATGAGTACGTACGAGTGTACTCATATCTTTTCTATATCGATGTTCAGAACTACAATTGAAAAGGATAGGAGGAGAAGGGCTTTTTCTCCTCCACCTTCTATAAATTGGTGGTTGATACGAGTACCAGGAGAGCCGAGATCATGGAGGTGAACATCTCATTCATCTCGGATTGTAGACATGATGGAATTTATATGTAAAATTTCAAAATGTTGTCTTGTATTCCTCGAGTATTAACATCGTGTTTCAGTGAAAAAAAAAACAAGACAAAGATGATATGTTACTCCAGGAACTTTTTGTATGCTTCATCTTGTATCCTTTTTGTAACAACCGCCTTTAAACCACCGCGGGGTACTTTCATTTATACTTTTAAACAAAAGAACAGCATCGAGGATGAGTTCCCAGAACCAAGGATAAAAGACGGAAATGATGTCGACTCTCTGCAACGGAGAGAAATGCCACACATTATCCTTCTGCCCTCTCTATAGTAGATGCCAATACACTTTGCTTGATGGCGATGTGATAGGATTTGCGTAACATAATGATGATGGTGTACTCATACTCGTACTCGTGCTCGTAGTCACACTTGTAGTTGTGTACTTGCTTCCTGTTTCCTTGTTAAAGTCTGGCAGATGCTTGATGTTGCTGCCACTTACATTTGCAAATCACTTGTGTGATTCGTGAACTCCTACTCCTGCTCACATCCGTGCACTCTCACCCGCCCTGTAGCTAGTGTGAGCAGTTGCCAAAAGCAGTCTACGAAGAAAGTGTTGAGTTGATTGATGAAGATGATTGAAGGTGCTGACTTGCCTTGTCGGAATATTCGAAATTGAAAAGGGTTGATATTGCTCTTTTTATATACATACCATAGATGCGAATACATATGCTTTCTCATTTGAATCTATAAAGGGAAGACTGAGATTTTTCTTTAAAATTTGTGTGGGTTTCCCTCTGATCCATTGGGAGAAAATTGAAAAACCTTTATCAAGCGGGAAGGTCATTGATTTCAATTTAATTAGAAAGTTACAACAGATGACTGATGGTGGGCTCAAGATTGGTTTCTTTCAAAGTATGCTGTGAAATATTGTTGTTTCATTAGCAATCTAGTTTACAGTTGGATGCTTTCGACAATTATTACAACCCATCCCACAAAACCACAAAACCCTTTTGAATTTCCCTAGAGAACTTTCACTCACTTGGAAATTTGACTGCTGTCAATGTA
Source organism: Volucella bombylans (assembly GCA_949129095.1). Classification (NCBI taxonomy): domain Eukaryota; kingdom Metazoa; phylum Arthropoda; class Insecta; order Diptera; family Syrphidae; genus Volucella; species Volucella bombylans. Next base: position 705,761 of record OX422141.1, on the reverse strand, counting down.
TCCCGCTGTTCCCTACTAGTACCGAAATTGAAAATTTGTAGCTTTCTTGAAAACAATAAGATTTCTGATTAGTTTGGTATATAATTTAGTTTAAATTATTGCCTCAACTGGCTTGGTCAAACCAGTTTCGTAAAACATTGATCATAGTTTGAAGATGGATCTCACGAATAGCTCTATCAGTATTCTACCTGAGTCATTTCTTGATAGTCCACCTCATAAAAAAAGAATGCAACGCTGTTAAATCGTTTAGCCAAGGCTTAGCTATATGAGTAAAGTGGCGGAGTCATCAGCAGATAGCCTGCTCCTTTTCATCATTACAACTATGACCAAAACAACTAATGTAGCATGGCGTTCGTTTTTTATGAGGTCTCTAGTTATGAAGAGACCGTAGTTTTCTCTAGGACTAAGATTCGTCACTTCTTCTTCAAGGATTTGAAATGTCTACAGATGGGTGGTATATGTCCTCGAACAACCGACCAGTTCCGCACTCCCTCGGTACTGCTTTAAGGTACTATTATTTCCGTGTTGGTTATCGCTAGATCCTATTTTCTATATTTCTGAAGTCTATACCGATAAACCAGAGACGATGGATGACATGGAAGCCAACATTTGTCTCTTCTTTTGATGGATGACATGAAATGTTAACATTTGCACTTTATTCGATCCAACCGAGCAGTCTATATGGCTGAAGCTATACCTTCTCAATAAAGTCAAAACCATGGCCAAAACTTTTCACTTTGACAAAGGACACATCATTACTTCCATTCGAGTTTCTCGATGACAGATTTTGTATGTCCACTTTCTCTGGTTGCACAACATCATGCTCTCGGAGTTTAATTTGTCCGGCCTGTCCTGGACAAGGTGACTAGACACATTTTAGAGAGAAGTGATTACACATATCCTGTTGTATGCTCCGCCATAGGATCCACCTCTGTTTTGTTTTGTATAGACAACCAGTCCGCTTTCGTAAAATTCTGAAAAACAAACCTTGTGGGCAGCGGAAATGGTTCTTTGAATCGAGTTTTCTGAAATGTTTCTATTATCTTGGAGAGTGGGCCGTTCCTGAATTGCTGAAAAAATCTAGGTTAGATTTAGCTGGAAAATGGGTTTCCTTTAGTAGTCAGTTCTGGAATTTAGCATTTTGTTACCCACGGCTTCAGACCTTATTGACCTTATTGTAGGCAGAGCGTGAAGTAGACTGCTTTTGGCTGGCACGAGTGCAGGTTGATTTTTATTTTAAAGAACTTAACACTTAACGTCAAGAAAGATTTTTGGGCTTAGTGGCTATTTCGATCTATGGGTGGCATCCACCATTTAATGGGGAGACTAAATTATTTGTGTAATTCGACTTGTTGTGTATTCCAGGCAACCGGACTGAAAAAAAAAGTCTTCCGGCGCAGTATTGAACCCCGATTCGTCCGATTTGGAAGCCAATACACTACCACTTGAACTACGGCCACCCACTAATCTACCAATCCCTGGCATGTACACTTTCTACCATAGTCCTGCCTCTATCCTCTGTATTAGAGGATGCAAAAAAATGTGTCTCCATTTCGTTATGTTCTAAAAGCAGTGTCCTATATTTTTCTGTTTTTCGGTGTACGGCATGGGAATTGAACCCGGACGTAGAGGTCGACGAACTAAATCACTGCTTCACGACGAACCGCAGGAAATATGTACGAGTCCTTGATCCACAAGGAATAGGCTGCGTCATTAATCTATTTTTGTATGATATTCTATTTTATTTTTTGCTGAATCATGAGTATGTTCAGATGAATATGTATCTGCTCAGGATAAAGATTCATTTATTTTCGAATCTCAATTGTCATTTTAATTTAAGAAAATTCACAGGAAAAAGGCCGTTGTTGGGGTAACTGTTGCTGTCACCATCAGATAAACATGCATCACTGACAATAACACTTCTTTTTAATTTTTTTACTTTTTTTAATTTGAAAGAAATATTGGACTCAACATTCGTTGCGTTTTGTATCCTGTTGACTTTTGCTGCCATCGTTGTTCGCCTCGGTTTTACGTATGTCATCCATCACCCATGTCATGTTTTGCCATTTTCTTTTATCACATAACATACATACTATATTTGTTGGAATGTGTGTATCTGAACGTGGATGAACATATCCTTCCTAAAGCAGACAGTAAAAAAAAACAAGAAAAACAAAATCCATCAACGCAGAAACATTTCCCACTTCAATTCAATTCAAAAAAAAAAAAAATGCTTTCCCGAAGAACGAGTATATGGCCAGTGGGCTTTGTATCTACATATGGTACTCGCACATAGCCATCTACGAATATGGAGCCATGTCCCGTCAAAAGAAAAATTAGAGAATATGTCTGAGCGGAAGAATAAGAAATGTTTATCTTGATATAAGGAAAAGCAAAACAAACATGCTTTCCATTGGGTCCTTTTTGATGAGTCACTATACTCTACACACTACTGGGAGCTGTCAATGTTCTCCACAGAGGACGACACCGAACGATGATGTTGTGATGGTTCTTGATGAATTTGCTCGTTCGGGATTATGACTACGATGACACAAATAACGGAGGAAAGCCAGAACATTACTATCCATAGAAAGCGTTTTTTTTTTTTTTTTGGCATTGAGGCCATGACCATATGACCATATGGTCAGAGTAGTTGTGAGTGGCCAAAGACAGACAGCGGGGCAACAAAAGTGGAAATATTTATCGTTGACAAATATGAAAATACATTTTGCCATTTTCGGTTCGTAAAAGAGCGAGTAGGAGCGAGTAAGTCTTGGTGAATTTGTGGCATACGACATACATACGTGGAATAGAACTTACCTATATCACCCCTTACCTCAATACACCAAAATAATCACAAGCAATTTGTGAAAGGAAATCCCTTGTTTGGCCAAGGTAACTTCGTAACACTTTCCACGTAGTGGCTGAAGCGGAGGAGATTCGACTGACGACGAATCTATGAATTTGGTTCTTAATATGAATATCATATGAATCTGAACGCGTTCTCTTTGTTCATTAAACCAGTTGGATCTTCGGATGAAGCATAATGAAATTCGAATGCCTGTATTATTCAAATTCTTTAGATCGCCGTGATAGAACTCAGATGGAGTTTTTTGGTTTTGAGAAAGAGCAGGGTTTGTACATAAAAGTTGAAGGGTAATTTTCTTCTCCCTCTCGTCCATGCAAATACGCCAAATCTTGTTGCTTTTAAACTATTGTCCATTGTCCTATTGCAGCGCTAAGATATAGTCTGTCGAGAAATGTCCAACATTTAGCTGCCGTTTAACTGCAACTAAACAGGTTGGGCAACATGTGCACCTAGTGTTAGCTCTTTCGACTGCATTTAGCCTGGAAATAAGTTTACATGAAGGTATTAGCATACTAATATATTTTTCCTGGTAGAACGGGTGCCTCTACGTTTAGTGAATTCACCAGCATTACAATTTCCTAGGATGTCCCAATGGCCCGTCACGTATTAACGATGGACATTGAAATGTCTCGCCACCTCTATAAGAGATGAATGTATGCCGGTCTGACCCTATCTTAAGGCTTATAGAGATTGATGTCAAGGATATGAGTTTTCATTGGCTGTTGTTGGAAGGTCTGAGAAAACATCTCCACATGCCCTATCATTTGTCTTTTATTTGTCTTTGTAGAAGTATATTGAGTTTTTTTTTTTTTTTTTTTTTATAATTTACGCGCGCCTAAGGGGTTGATACCCTTTTACTGTTGCCAGGGCGCGGGCGGAAAGATAGAAGGAGGAGAAAGGAAAATTGTTTTTGTAGTGGTTTGAAACTCAGGTGTGTTTGGTTTCTATGTTTGCTCTCCAGGGGTGGGAGTCCGAATAGGACGGAGAGTTTTTCTTCACTCAGAGTGATTCGAGATATAATTCCCAGTATTTTTTTCATTGCTTGAAACTCTTATAACAGCCAAATCTACGTGTCAGTGTTATGCCTTCACACGCAGAATTTTTTTGTCTGCGTTCCAATTATACAATGAAAAACTGATTTTGCCATGGGCAGGATTCGAACCTGGACCCTCCGAGTGAGAAGCGTTTGCTACTACCACTACACCACGGCCACCCCGTTTGCTTCCCCTGAATGACTTTGAATCGGGTTATGGGTATGGAAGAGTCTAGCATGCTCCGATAATATGCAAACATCCTGATCGTTGGACTGTGCCAAGCTTATCACGGTTTATTGCTTTATTCATGGCGGTCCACTAGATAACCACGCCATTCGCTAGTATGAATAGACAGTGAGTTATGGGTAGTTGTAACCCCCATTTATTTGAACTTATTTGCAAGAGAAAGGTGCGATGGTTTTGGAGCAAATACCGGCCTAATCAGAAGTTTCTCATAGCGCAGTAGTGTTTCATGAAATATATGAGGATTATCGGTTCCCCAAAAGCGACAATTTTGTTTGTTTGCTCAGCCAGAGGGGGTGAAATGAGAATCGTCGAGTAAGCCAAGTTACCATGGTTGAAGCCGATCGATTGAGAATTGTCAAAGAGTATATCATCGAATCCATGGCGATTTCATATGATGTTGTTTCTCTGTTTCTCATCGAAAGCAGTAACTTGGATCATTGTCTGACGTCTTTTCTGATACATTTATCGGAATCTTAAAATGTATAACTGCTCAGCGAGTGTACCCATGCAACATCTTGAGCGGATGGACACCAACGCGTCTGTCATGGCTTAAGGAAAAAAAGCATCACAAAGCAAAAAACGTGGTGGATGCAACTGGAGGCAAATCGTTCTTGAGGGGTTTGTCAACGATGTGCTCCGGCTGCAAAAAAATTAAGTCGACTTGGAGAGTTAGATGGTCCCTGCCTACAGAAACTTGCGTCGCAAGTTTTGAAATTGCTTTGATATTTTAGTAATTTCAAATGCTACTCCCTGACGGGTACTTGCTTGGATTGAATATCCCAGTATTTGCCACTTGAGTCTGCTATATTTTCTTTTCAATGTTCGAAAAATGTTCTCTTTAAATTCTCTTTATTCACAATCACAACCTAATGAAACGTGCTCTTCTAAAAATATCCCTTTGCTTGTTTAAAATGAAATTCTTGCTTTCCGTTTGCTTTTTTGACGCATGCGCTTTTGACCCACTTTAATCTCCGAGAGAGTGTCTGAAGGAAACTATTCACCATACAATCAAAAGTGGTGAGTATTTTGCTGTCACATTGACACATGAATATCTCCCGCTTTGGTTTTCCAAATCAATTAATCAACTACGAGTAGAGAAGTTTTGATTTGATATAATTCACTTCGGAAATGCTCTATGAGGATCTGCAAAACAAAAAGTATAAGTGTTGCATAGGGTCAAATTTTGACACCTGTCAGTTAACGTTCACTACCTTGTCTGTGTATCTTTACGTTTAAGAAAACTACAATACAACATACAAGTGTCATCACGACTCACGAGTAGCCTTTAAAGCTAATCACTCATGAGAGATTTGGGGAATTTGGGAGATAGGGAATTGGTAATAGTGTCCTGCTGTTAGGATAGATATCCTGCCAACTTATTCTCTTGGCGTTCCGTTAGAAACAATTCATTTTGAAATTGTTTGCCTGCAGGATTGGAGTGTTATGGCTTTCTCATTTCTGGCTTTTTTTTGTCGTTGGTAGCGTATATTTTCTTTGCCCTCTCTCTGAATTTTTTCGAGAAAATCGTGTCGGAAAGTTGAGAGTATTGTGTGCATGTTTGGATGATTAGAACTTTTTTCCAGACTGTTGGGGTTGTTGGCGATGAGCCTTTCGTTGTGCACCGTGGTGGGAAACAAACTTTTTTTTTTAAATCTAAGAAGAGGGCAGTGATAAATACTATACTCGTAAGTATGATATTCGTTTCGAAAAGTACATCACAAATGGAGATCAGGAGGAATGTGTTGATACGAGTATGTCGGAATCAAAAGCTTGCAGGCAACTGACATATTTCAAACTTTTTAACTTCATAATCAAACTGGGTTTTCTTTGGTAATTGGTCATGCACCTGGGGCATGGTTTGGAACAAGTCACAGAGGACGTATTAAGTCGGTAATAATACAGCACGTGCCATTGATTGTCATGTTACCTGGTACAGTGTTAGCATATTTGGAAGTAATGGGTGAATAGATGAAGAGGGGAAGCGAGGATGCGGGCCGTAAGAAGTTTAGGAATTGATATTGGAATGTTGAGTACCAAACTCTCCTCCCCCCATTGAGATAACTATCTTCTGCCTAGTTCAAATAATGATGATATATAAATAAACTTTGCCTTCCAACGGTTCGGGAACATCCCTTATAAAAGATGTTCATCACGAAATGCTTAATCACTTCTAATTACTTCAGTAATTTTAGCCATTTTTTTATGGCTATCCTGGCCTAGACTCCGTCCAAATAAAGAGACCTACAGTCTTCCTACAATATTCTGCCCCAATTTTGCTTACGACACTTGTATTTACAGGTTTTTGGCATGCGGGAGTTTGGTATCTCCTCCAAAGTAACTGATGGCGCATAGATAAGATCAACTGGTTTTGAATTGATGCCTACCCCTTTGAATAAAAGGAAGAAAGGTTCAGAAATTTGCTACTTTCTACTAAGCTGGTTTGATGACAGCCAATTACCCCTTTCACTGCGACTGGTCCCATGAACATTATAACTAACAACATCTTCAACTTTCGAAACATTCTAAGTTTCTGAAACATCATAGGTGGAACATCGATTTGAAACACGTACCGAGCAGAAGCTTAAGGGTTTTATAAGTATGATTGTCAACCATGTCAGTATGTATAGCAAAGGGATCGATATAACTTCCAAGTCCGATGGTCCTTGCAGCAGTAAATTGTACCAAACCTAAATAAACAAGCTGAGCAGAGTGCTACTATTGAGGGTATCACTCAAGAAATCAAGATCATCAATCGAATCCGATCGATCTCTAGAAGCCAGAGTCGTCTCTTTTTCTACACTCAGACTTATTTTCCAGTATAGGTCTTTTGCAACGAAGCTCAGAATTAAAAGCCGTCTGCGACTGATGTACTTAACCAATTACTCTGTTTGAACACGAAAGTTGTCGAGTAGATTGTAAGGACTCCATATTGATGTAGCCGGTGCTTCAAATACAAATCGCTAGTTAAGTGCTTCCTCATTAGAGGTCTTGCCCATTGCGTGCTGGAAAGTGTTCTCAAAGAAAAGGAATGCTATCGTTGCGTGCAGGCTGAGTATAAGTACAGCAATTTGGTAAATTGGAGAAACTTTATGTCAAAAGTCATATCAAATGCTGTCGACTGAGTGCCTGATACATATATTAACTGACAGTACACCAATTTGGAAGCGGTCGGCTAGTACTATCAAAAGTTCTCGGGATAACCACAGTGTGGCGCTCCCATTGTTCCGAATTGAGTTCTGTTTGTTTTTGTTAAGTTGGCACATCTGTTGTTGACATTCCCCCTAAATATTAGCGCCATAGCTTGACATTTGCAAAAGTTACGTAGCCAAGAGTACAATTAACCTTGTGTGTGTTGGCGATTTTTTTTACAATTTTAGAAATGGATGCAACAACGAATTTGTATTAAATTTTGCGTAAAAAACGGATTCTCTAAAGACAATGGTCGTTTACCAGTAGTATAAGCGGTTCCAAAGTGGTCGTGAGTCAATCGAAGATGATGAACGCAGTGGCAGACCATCGACATCGAAAACCGACGAAAACATTGATGAAGTAAAAGAAATTAACCATCAGAGAGATAGCGGAGGACTTGAACATTGCCTATGGATCCGTCCAAGACATTTTGGTTAATGATTTGGGATTCCGTCGTGCAGCAGCAAAGTTGGTGCCAAAAGACCTCAATTTCATGCAAAAATGAGACCGTTTTGACCATCATTATTCGTAATTTTTTGACGAAAAATGCAACAAATACCATCCAACATCCACCGAATTCACCTGATTTGGCTCCCTGTGACTTCTTTCTGTCCAATCGAGTTAAAAAAAACACTACGGGGAACGCGTTTCAGCAGCCTAGAGGAAGTAATGGAAAAATCTCAGGAAGCACTGATGGACATACTGAAAACTGAATATAAAAATGTTTCGAGGATTGGATCAAGCGCTGGCATAAGTGTGTTACAGTCGATGGGGAATACTTTGAAGGGGTCAATATAGATTTACATGAATAAACTTGTACTTTTAATTTTCTGAATAAATTCCGGCAACTTTTTCTTGCTATGGTTCCGTAGCCAGATCTCCTTCCTAAGCGAACGCTCTTGACTCTATCACGACTAAGCTTACTTATATTTTTCTTATTTTTACTAAAATCATTGGCTCATGCCATCATGGTGACAATCCTGTCGTAGTTGAGTGCCTGTCATCTCTCGAAGGCACCCCTGTTAATCGTACAAATGCAATCGGTGACGGATCAGTGGATAGTGGACCCAAGAATCAAATTTGTAGACCAAATTTATTAAAAAGAAAATCTATATCCTTTGAAAAGAGTCCTGAAGTAATTTAATACTATCGCTAGATTAATGTCTTTAAAGTAATCACTGGTCCACTGGCCCATTAAAGCAAAACTTTTTATCCACAACTCTTGTTTAACCTCAATAAACTTTTACAAGAAACATTTATTCAGAAAACACCATTAGGGCTTATCCACCTAATCGCACTAATACTGTCTGCAAAGTTTTTTTTCCAAATGATAAGATTGAAGAATACACAATTATGTCTCATTGTCTGGGATATTAATGAGACATCTGTAGAAGATGTTGGAGTCCTGTGCCAGTCATTTAAATAATTCAAGTGAATGACGATTGAAACTTGGTGAACATTTTTTAGCAATATAGGACATTGTTGCGAGCCTTGAAACAAATAATTGTTTCTTGAAGGACGACTTAAAATCTCATAAATTGTCTGAGTTTGAAGTTGGATGGGTATAAAAATGACATGTTAACCTATGTCATAGAAGTGAAAGACGCTTTAACAGAGCAAAATTAGAGAGATTACCCACTATCCGAGTGATAAGACAAGTACGGCGCGTGACTTTCGGAACGTACAATGATCGAGGAGCGGAAGCTTAAATAGTAACTTTGCAATAATCTCAGCAGTGAGCAGCTGCAGGCTTTTACTGCTGCACAAATTTGAAAAGAAGTATTACCCAGAACTGCCTCCAGAATAACAACAGAGCCAACATGTGGTAACAACTGTAGGCAAACCACGTTGAATGTATCAGGTAGCTGTTAACTTTTTCCAGGTGAGCACTACGGTTATGGAAGCATGCGTTCGCCAAATCACTATCATGATTTAGATACTCAAGAGCAATAAAGTGGTTGGTAGTTGGTGGTATTAGCAACAAAATTTGTTCGGATAGAGAGGCCATAAGAATTACTTTATTACTTTATTATTACTTTAACCCCCCGAGTATTCACATTAGAACTAAGTGCAATAGTTTTAGTATAACGTGATTGTTGGAACGAATACAATACAAATAACATTTCATTTGAAGAATAACGACGCTTTGAGAATATCACCGCCGGCATTAACGCCACCAATACCAATCAGTCCACGTGAACCGCAGAGTCCCGATGGTCACACGTCAGTGAGTTCAACTGGATCAAGTGATACTATTCCTGAATAACAGTTTGCTTTAGCAGATTCGAATACCAACACAGTTTCGAAATCGTTTGTGCCGTGTAAAGTTTGTGGTGATAAGGCTTCCGGATACCATTACGGTGTAACATCCTGTGAAGGCTGCAAGGGTTTTTTTCGTCGAAGCATTCAGAAACAGATCGAATACAGATGTTTACGAGATGGTAAATGTCTTGTAATTCGAACTGCAATAGATGTCAGTATTGTCGTTTCAAGAAATGCCTTTCTGCTGGAATGAGTCGAGACTCTGTAAGATATGGTCGAGTACCGAAGCGTTCATGTGAATTGAATGGTACGCCCGACGAACAACAACAAAGTAACCGTGTCAGTCCGCCCGGCACATCAAGTAGTACGAGTACATCGCAGCAAGCACCACAAATGTGTTCCGTAGCATCACCGCAGGATGTGGATGCACAACCCAAATGCCAGCGCCACCAAAGACAGCACCGGCGGAAGTCCCCGAAATACCACCACCGGCAACCGAACTCACTGTCTACGATATAATTATGTGTATCTCGCAAGCTCATCGTATGTTCTGCACTTATACAGAGGAGCAAACTAGAGAGTTAGTAAGACGACCAGTAGTTGTACCACTCAATGGAGTCAACGATGATAATGAGATGAATGCGCCAGTTGCAGAAAGACGAGAACTACAAAGGATTTGGCTGTGGCAGCAATTTTCCGCTCGTATGACACCAGGTGTTCAACGTGTTGTTGAGTTTGCCAAACGTGTACCTGGCTTCTGTGATTTTATACAAGATGATCAATTGATTCTAATCAAGTTGGGATTCTTTGAAGTGTGGCTAACTAATGCCGCTCGTATGATCAATGATACGGCATTTACCTTCGACGATGGAGTGTATATGACACGACAACAATTGGAACTTCTCTACGATCCTGATTTCATTGAAGCAATGGTGAATTTCTCCAACTCACTAAACGCCTATAATCTAAGCGACACCGAAATTGGTCTATTTTCCGTCATGGTGTTACTTGCACCCGATCGAACTGGCATTACCGAACAAACTTTAATTACTCAAACTCGTGAGTTTATCGTCGAAGCCCTACGTGTACAAATACTACGCTCTAGAGCCGGCTCCACACAGGCAATGGAACTATTGCCCGCTTTAGAGGCTAAAATTCCCGAACTAAGATCACTTGGCGCAAGACATTTCTCACACCTAGACTGGCTTCGAATGAATTGGACAAGACTTCGGCTGCCGCCACTATTCTCTGAGATCTTTGACATTCCCAAAGCGGACAAAGAACCACCAAGTACTTCTTCCTCATCGTAAAGGGGATTGCCTCTAGAGTACCAGATTCGGAGAATGCTAATCTAATTGTGGAGAGTGCGCGGTTTAATTCTTAAAATGTCACGCTTCGCATGCAAGCAAAATTTAAATTAAAAAAAAAATAAATAGAAATAATAATTAGTTCGGTACGGAGCACACAAAGTGCGCATAAAACGTTAAACATTTGAAAAAAAAGAACACACTACTATTATGGCTGCGAATACTCGTTTGTAAATTGTAATTGTAAAAGTGAATTGTAAAACACATCTCAACAGAAACACTCAATCATAAAGCAAATGCAATATTATCCGCTAACGGACTGCTGTCTCTACATAAATCTACCAATATTGTGTCTAATTAAATAAAAAAAAAAACCTTATAATTGAAAAGTATGTAACACTCAAATTAATAAAACAAATGTAGTTGATCAAAAAGTGAGTCTTTCCTTGAGAAAAGCCAAAAATAAAAGTTTCCTTTATCCGTCTGTAGCTTCATTCTTACACAGTAAAGGCCATTTCTAAAGGCTGTTTTGAAACTTGGAAAGAATCTTTTGGCCTTGCATCAGCAACTAGAACTATTGCAAGTCAAAAAAAAAAACTCCTACATCTAAGCTCAAACACTCTGTCACATCATAACATGAGATTATCCAATTCTGAAGAAGGTTCTCCCTCTACTCTGATTTGTTGATAGGCGCATAGATAGGGAAGCATTCACATCTCATATAATGACATTTTCCATCCATCTACGAGTACTACCTTTCAGCTTTGCTGCGATAGTAAGTATAGTGCTTTTCTAACTTTGCGTGCCATATTATATAGTTGGGTTCAAGCCACGTTGCCTTGTTTCAGCGATGTAAATAAGATCTACCAAATGTAATACTCAGTCAAGGCACCAGTAAACAATATTTTGTGTGGCTGACTTCTTAGAGAATGCATTCATTTGGAGGGTCATCTGTAGTTTTGCTAACCGAAGACGAAGATAGTGCCCAGCAAATTCATTTACGTTTTCATTTCCTGTGATCCCTTTGCGAATGGAGATTCAAATGAGACACAATTTATTCAGCCTTCCGACTGCATTCTATGTAGTCTTGCATTCTCAAAGTAGCTTTGAGCGATTCCACTGAGTATATCATTGCTTGCAAGATAAACGCAAGTTTTCCTAACGAGGAGTGAAATCTAACGTTGTTGCCTTCCAGAAAGACACCAGCGCCGTATTTAGGATAAGTTTTGGGTATACCCGTGCAGAAGCGATTACATTCCCTTCCTGGGTCAGATTCTGGCTGAAATCATTTTGGGGCCCTGTTACATCAGGGCTCATGTCCATAAGACCACAATCAAAAGATATTGGGTGCGCAGGGTTATCAAAACTCTAACGAGTGTACCAATAACAAAGCCCACTTCTTTTTAAACGGAAGATGGATTCGAAAGTGTAGCCCATAATATGAATATCTAGGTAAGGTGACTCTTATTACTGGTACATGGTTTGCCAAAGTAACATGGCAGTCACCTTATTACCAAATTAATAAAATTGTGGTCACTCTCTGTTCCGTAATTTTCTTTAGTCATTATCTTTGATGAGAAGATCATCCTTAAACAGATTTTCAGGTACTAAGTTTTCTACAATAAAAGAAAAGAATAGAAATAGGTTGAGCTCCCTTTTGATTCATATCTGTAGCTATGATACCACTCCTATGGCACAGCGGCCACATTTGTCCATCTCCCACAGAGCTTGAAATAATTTCGTAATATCATTTTTGGATGCTTCAACTAGAATCCAAATTACAATAGATACAAAACGAAGCCAATGCCTATTACGAGCATCGCATTTTCAAAATGCATTTACTCATGGTTATGATTAATTTTAATTCCATTCCAGGCACCCATGTCGTCGTCAGACGTCGGTCGACTCGAATAATAGAAGCAAAATTGAATTATAATTAAACTGGAGGCTGCACACAGAATGCCATATCTATTCGTACCACCACAGCCACAACCACCTCTGACTGTGATGTATTCATATGTATTTTTCAATCTGGAAAATTGATCAGGATTGAAAAACACCATCGTCCCACTGAGCACTACTTCACATTTTCGGAATATCCGCGCATTTTGAATTTCATCAAAATAATTAAACTTGAAAACGACCGAAATGGGTCCATGGGTTTTGATGGGATCCTTAGTGCGTCGGCTATTTCCGTGGGGGGTTCCGTATTAAGCTGATATCAGAACAAACAACATTTTCCACTTTATAATTCAAATGAAGGATCCATTCTAAAACATAATCATCCAAGTGGGCTAATTTAGGTCCGGTTTGTTTTCTTCTTAAAAAAGGATTTAACAGCTTAATAGTGCTATTTATCTAGTCGTTGCTGCCACTAATTCAATTTTATTAAATGAAATGAAATAATTAATATTAAATGAAGAGAACAACTGTAATGGGACCGGTTCCACATAAATGAATAAATGTGGTGGAATGATGAAATAAATACGAACAGAAAAAGACAAGCCTTTCAAACAGCTAACCACGGCAGAATCCAGATAGCGCGAAGTAAACTCATTGTATGGTGAATAAGGAGAGGTCGAGGGGCGTACAAGGAACCTGATATTTTTATATTGCAGCAAAATGAAAAAAATTTGGAAAGATATCCTGGCTGTCTCGACATTTATGGGCGTAGTGATGTACCTTTCCAAACTTCATCATAATTCGACCCCTGTTCCAATCACCCACTACTGCTTTAATTGTAGAAGCCACAAATTGGAAAGCAATTCGATCTTTAGCGAGTTTGATACTCCATGTAAAGCCATACAAATCTCCCATAAGAACGAAGTAAAACTTCGGTGGATGCCTGGTTATATAGGTATTGACGGAAATGAAATAGCCGAGGTTGGAAACGGTTCAGCTGATACCTTCATTTTCCCTGAGCCGTTCTAACTAACTAACCGGGCACTACCACCTTCGCTATCACCTACGCAAAATCGGTCTTATCCAGGAAACTGAATGCTATTCTTGCATGAAAGACGACTCAACAGCGGAACACATTTTATGTGAATGCATGGCTCTAAATGCCTTAAGGAGGCGACACTTCCTAACAGAAATTCAAATCCCTGGGGAAATCCTCCAAATCAAAACCCGAGAGATTCTAAATTTCATCAAAAGAGTTAAGCATCTATTGGCTTCGTAATACTGATTTGGATCAGATCCTTTACAAAAAAAAATTGTATTCTTGCATCCGCATACTGAAATCGTTATTTCTGGGTGGCATTCTTGACAGGCAACGCTCGAAGAACGGTGTGTTGAGAACAATTAAATCCAGATTTAAATGAGTTCACACGAAAACGAAAGGCTGATAGACGTGCATTCAACACCCTGGACATGTTTTTAATTTATTAACCCTATCCCATCTAGGCTCTTCGGAAAACTGCGTCAATAGTTAGAAAAAATAATTTTAAAAGAACCGTATAGCAACAAGAGAAAGACAATTCTCTTTAGAACAGATCCTTTCTTCCTCATCATGAATCAAAACACACGGCGTGGTATGGTTCGTAAATGGATTTGAGACGGTTAATTCAAGTTGTCTTTGGCGTTTTCAGGCCTGATCTCAGCGAAATAAATGTGCCCCAGGGTTCCGTTCTATCTCCGACACTTTTCTTCTTTATTTCAATTTATGACGTCTCTTACTTCTAATGTAGCATATTCTTTTGCTGACGACAATACTCTACTGTAGAACGAGAACGGCAGCATACGAGTATACTCGTATCTAACTCCTTAAATTCCAATATTAACAGAGTAACTTATTGAAGAACCACCAACAGGGCAGTAGTGCCGAAAAGTCGTCGAAGCGAATTTTAAGCAACTATCGAATATCCAACTTGGATCGTTGAAACTGAAAAACAGTCCATTCTCGGCGTGTTTGTTAATGGCAGCCTATATTGGAATGATTACATATCCGGTGTTACCAAAAATGCTGCGAAATGCCTAGGTTTTCTAAAATGATGCAAGAAATATTTTACTACGTCTGATCTGGCCTCAAAACATAACGCAATTATCCGCCAAAAATTGTACTATAATGCCCACACATCTGGGCAGGTCATCCTAAAACCTCTCCGCACCTGTTAGATAGGATTCAAAACCGTTCGATGAAACTCATAGATGTTGCTTATATTGCACAGCCAATTGGCACCCCTGAACAAAATCGCATTATTTTCTGCCTCACTTTCTTCTATCGCTATTTTCACCACCAGTAATCCATCGAAATTGCCAGTAGCATTCCACCCCTTCAAAAATTTAACCGTACCACCCGTTTCACTGTAATTGCTCTTCAGTTTACCCTCAGGGCCACTTTCAAACGTGCGAAACCGTACATTCCTATTCATTACAACCTGCAAACATGCAAAACCAACGTACATCGGTGTTTCTTTTTCTCTCCTCCCTTATTTTACTTCACCCGCACTATGTACAAAAATTTTAAAGACCCAATTCATCCCTTAAGTATACGCTAGTTATATTTAAAGAAACAACGTTACCTAACAAAGAATACCCGAAAATACCCGATTTTGAAGGTTTTGAAGAAGTTAGGGAGACAGTAGAAAGAATGAACCGGGGGCGTACAGTTAGTCTATAGTATGAGCGACAATCTGAAATCTCGCAATTTTTTTCAGTTAAATGATAAGAGGCGATGGGATGCCTCTTATGCTTAAAGGCAAAGGTGACACGAGAAGTTGCAACAACTAACGATTGGTTAAACTTAGCTCGAATGCTTATGTTGCCTGTAGTCCGATAGATTTCCTAAAGACCTAAGTGGACCCGATGACATTAAAATGAAAGTTAAACGCACATCGGGAATAGCCTGAGAATTTGAAGTTAAAGTTGGATTTCAAATAGGCAGTATACAAAGTCTGTTGCTTTTTAAAGTCGTGTACAGTTCTATATTGAAATAGCACATTAACGATTCCAGAATGACTTCTCTTGTTTTTACTTATGATCTGACATTGCTCTCACAACATTTCGAAGAAATGTAATTGGATTTAAATTGATATTAAATTGCAAAAAAAAATCAGCAAACTCTTGGCTACAGTACCGAGGTAATCCAAAATAGAGTGACCTGCAAAAAGGTACGAAGGTTCGTAAATTTAGCCGAATCCAGAAGCTTCACAGGAGGAGTATAACTACTATATAAAAAAACTAAACGTGCAGACTATAAAGTTATTTAAAAAAAATTATAAAAAAATCACAGTCATTCGCTAACGAACAAAAAGGACAATTATCCAAACGATTCACTGAAAATACCATTCCCAGAAGTACTCGTATGAAGGGTAAATCCAAAACCCAGAACTTGAAATCCCGACCTCTTGCTGAATTTAATTGACACTCGAAGGTGGCGAAGGAGAAGAAATTTTAATGAAAATGTTGCCGGCAAAATGAGAAATTTACGAGATTGTGTGATGAATATTTCTCAAGATAAAAGGCTGCCAATTTCTTTCACACACAGAGAATGAGAAGAACAAGGACAATGATGGAAGGAAGCAACGATGGCTTATCAGATTGCACTTTCTTGGAAAACGTGACATGCAATACAAATTACATTTTAATATGAAACATCATTTCCCACACAACCATGCAGGGCTTTCGTTCTTTATGTGTATTTATATCATAGGTATGATGTGTATGTTTTTCTCAGAACACATCCTTTGAATGAAAAATTACACAAGGAGATGCAAGGAGATAACTAATCATCCTACCAGTAGGTACCTACTACGAGAAATGTCTAAGCGCTTTTTATGACAAGAAACGACAAACAGACGAAACGTCGTTTTTGTTGTCGTTTTCGTTGTCGTTGTCGTGGGCGATGAGATTCATTTGACATAATAAAAGTGGTAGCTGAGTGCTCCTTCCCATAGAAGAGACTAATTCAAGTGGCATTTATTTTAAGAAGGCTAAAGAAAAACTCAGATAGGGAGTTTTGTGTTTCAAGTGGGATGCTTGCACGGAGTTGGTGGAGGATTTTTCTTAGTCTATTGAAGACTTTGGGGCTTTTAGTTGTACGCGTAAGTTTTCACGCGACTAAGCTGAATATAAGTACATGTGATTCATATTTCTTCTCCATGTCGTATTTTAAACCGAATTCGTTTAGAGCGACCTACCTTCCAGAAAGAATGATTGTATGGTCTTGATGATTTCAATTGCCATCAGTTCAGCTCATCCCTACTTATTCTCAGTACCATGACTCTTCCTCAACTGCTCTAAGCCACATTTGTTTAAGTGGTCTGCTATTTTGCCTGACACGGCGTTTCATCACTATTCACCATGTCGGAAGCGTTCTCGAAGGCGATTACAAGCAGGTGGTCGACATCTATTGCATTGCTCAGTAGTAGTTCGGAGCGTGTTTACATCGGTGGTTTCACAGTCCTTTTTTAGCATTTCTGTCAGTGACCACTTCTGTCAGTGATGGTTGCGATTTATGTATTTCTAAGGGATTAGTGCGTATTTGGTAATTTTTTATTTTCACAACTCAAAGCCTTGTAATGCTTTAAAAGTGGATGATTGTATGTTGCAGGTTGATGGAGATTGGATGTGGATGATTGGAGATGAATATCTATGTCTTCGTGGAGAGCATTGATGGAATTACACGTTTTCTTGTTAGAATCCATCATTGCGGAACCGATTGTTATAAATTCACTTAACACTTTATAGAGGTGGCGCTTGGATGTTTCTTCATTTCTGTATATTGCACTTTCTAATTCAACTAAACGCGCAATTTTCTTTCAATGCTATGACCAAAGTCTTCCGCACATCTTCCGCACTTTGTTCAAAGATTGATAGTTTGTCTGTTATCAGTGTCTCATAGCCAGCAGTTTCTTTCCCTCTTGCCGAGGCATATGCGGCCTCCGGTTCCGTAGATTCGACTAATAAACCTCCAAGGATTGTCCACTGTTGTGTGCTTGGATATGTTGATTGCCTTAGTTGCTAAGCTAAGATGTTGTCTGAATTTTTGACGAACGACGAGATCCCGAAACTTTCGAATTATATTTATAATGTTGGTACGAGTTCTCTTAAAAGATGCGGTACGGAAGCGTTTGTAGTTGCGTTTGGCTCCTTAGATACTTCAGTCAATTTATTCTTATGTGATCTATCTGATATTGCCCAATAAAGATTTAGTGGTAAGCTCAGTGCTGAAACAGTATGCGTGGGATAGCCACATAGATGTTCTTTCTTCTTAATCTGGAGCTTCGTTCAGGGCGCCTCAACTAATAACTCTCATGATGAAATAAATTGGGATCTATTTCCACTTAAGCGCATAACCTTAGGAGAAGTCGTTCTTTACCGGGTCATCGTTCTGGAATGGGACCAAAGGCACTTCGGGCTAGACCAGTAGTTTTCCGTCGGTCAGCATAACGCTTTAAAGGTATGAATTCTCGCCCTTTTTACAAGGTCACTTTCGATAGTATTTTCGTTTAGTTTGGATAAATTGCATGCTTCATATACAACAACTTTGCTTGTTGTGAGAGAAATTTTAATTTACAGTGTACATACCATTCTTCAGTCGTTTTCGATTCGCGTCCTCTCTTGTTGACAGCATTAATTTTGTTGGAATCTAATTTCCCATTCCATTTTTAATTCATCTTTGCTATAAACACAATATAAGGTCAATGACTTCAGCATACGCAAGCGTCCTTAGCATATGCCATCTATTTTATAGATTTGTGCAATATTGGGCCTCTTTTGCACAAATCACATGAGGACACCTCAACTTTTTGAAATCCTTTTTTGACATCATTGATGAATTTTATAGAACAACGGACCGTTTGTCACTGTCATCTTGCACAGTGAGTATTGACAAGAAGTATCAGCGCTACTATTGAGAAAATAGTTGACCATATCTCTGACATCGTCTTCGATTACATATTGGGAATTCCTCCGCCGGAACGCCCGTATTTTGATTTTTTTGTGTGATGCTAATGCACCAGAGGTATTAGCGTAGGTTAAAGTATATATTATACATGCTTACGTTTGGAAGGTCAGAGTTAGTTTCAGTTCGGCACATACAGTGGCTTAAACATTTGTTGACATAGCCTTACTCTTGATATAAACTGGAACAGGTTGGACTATTCGGGAGATTCCTTGTTAGACTTAAGGTACACAAGTATTATTTTCAAAGGTCATTTAGGATAGTATAGTGTAGCCTGAAAAAGAACAAATATATATACTTATAATTGATCGAGGAAATTGTGTAATGTTCTTCAGAATAAACATCTATTCTGATTTTTGGCCAGGGCATTGAATAGTAATTATGTATGCTTAAGGTCAAGCTATCGTCTATTCAGTGTTGAATTCGTCCAGCATATTATATTGGAAGCAAATATTTGTGAATGGTCTTCAACAAAACAAACTACTTTACTTTTGACCATAATGAGTTTTCAGAACGGAGCTACATGGAAAATCTGGTCAGAATATTAATAAAACAATAAAAACTAATATAATGAAAATTCATGTGGCTTATCGGTTTAAATTAGTTCTCAGTCCTCTGCCATCCTTCCAATACAGAGGGGACAATATACAGATGAGTCACAGCGCGATGAAGGATCACTTCGGGAAAACGAGTCGAAGCCTGAATTGGTGATCTTTTTATTCGATTGCCAATCAAGTGCACTTCGGTACTCTAGGCCGACAAGGCTCGTAGAACGTGTATTGGAATCTTCGTTAGGACAAGCGACAAGCAACTTAATCCAGCTAGTGAATGAGCCCACATTAATACTGGACGTTGGCAGCCATATATAATAAACACCCTAGACTTATTCTTATTGCACACTCTGTTAATGTGCCTTCCCTAGTAGGCAAGTCGGAAAAAAGTCTGAGCGCTCTTAATACCTTATTCTTCTGCGGATGCCACTGCTGATTTGCTTCAAACACTGTTTTCTTTTTAGATAGTGGTAGGAATCAAACTTCGATGGAAGCGGTCGGGGTTAAAGAAGAGTTTTCCATCCTACAAGACAAATAATATTGCCCCAAAAGTGGTAGAAATTGTTGGTAGCTCGTCGAAAACAATACAAATTCTGCTTCGCCTTCGATCGCAACGTTTAATTATAAGGACATTCCGCCTGTGATCTCTTTTTACAAGACCAATCTGCTTGCTGCGCACTTTACAGAGAACTCAGGGATCTCAATATAGACAAACCAGTTGGCTCAGATGATATACCATCTCCTCTTCTTTTGAAAGAGTCTTCTTCCTACACGCTGCAGAAGCTTTTTCATCTGTCCTACTATTGTATTTAGTTCTCTTTTCGAGTAGATGTAGCATTCGTCCAGCCCGTGCCTGAAAACGGTGAATCTTCTTTTCTCCCCTCCTCCAGACTCATTGCACTTATGTACCTGCCATCTTCCCAAGGTCATAGAGATGCTGATAAATTATCAGCTCCTGAAAAGCGATTACCTCGAGACACAAACCCAATAACAGGTTAGTAGCAACAGGTCCACCGGTGATTTCATATCATGTCTCACTGAAAAATTGAACCAAACCTATACAAACCTAGCACAAGCAACTGCTATTTCACAGGCATTTAACTGAGTCTGTCCAATATGTATATCTGAATTCGACGAATTTTTGTTTCTACCTTTTGCAATTTTCACGAGCTTCGTTCTTTTTCCGAAGCTTTGTTTTTAAGCAAGTAGCTCCTTTTCTGATAGCACTCTAGATCGTCATATGTGTTCGCTATACTCCGGCACTAGAATGGATGCGTCAGCGAATATTAGAAATAAAATGAATAAACTGCGTTACAACCAAGGCCAAGGCCCGGTGCACTGTGGGAGTGGACCTACGACCTCAGGCGGACTACAAATGACCGTATAGTGAGGGACTTTTTCCTAGATTTCCGGCGTTACTTTCGGAGGGTGGTGACGTCAGAAAATGAAGTTGATTTTCCTGGTTTTTAGTGTTGACTATGTCTTGAATCCAGGCCCTCTTGAGTAGTAGCCGGCGGCCTAGTGAAGCGACTTCACTAGATCTTGACCATGATAGAATGGAAAATATAGGTATATTTTATATAAAGTGAAATTTTATGACTCTAAAAGTCAATGCTGTGATCTGTTGTTGGAGCGAATTCTGAACTCTATGAAAGGCACTTGTCAAAGAACTCTGAAATACTTTACTCCTTATGACTTCACCCTTGACAAGTTGTTTCAAAATTTATCTGCGTCGATTCGAAAAATTAGAATATTGCTTCTTCTTACGCTTATCCATTCTTCCACTTTATTCACGTTCAGCCCCAGTGCAGCTAAATTCAAAAATCTACAAACCATTCTAGTGAACACTGAAGATTCGTCTGGAAGGAGCAAAAGATGACTGAATACCAATTCATTTATAATTGACGCAGCAATAATTTTTTCCACTTCTACTTAAGCCCTGCTTTCATCTTTTCGTTTTCCATCGACTTTTGATTGCTACAGTTTTTCAATAGAATGTTTCACTCCCCCAGTTCCCTCTCTAAACATTTCGTGGATTTTGAAAATGTCAATCATAATGGTCTTGGTAAGAGCTCACGTACAGCATACTCGTACCTTCCCCACGATACACCAAACACCAATAAAAAAAAAAAAACGATATTTCGAAAACTCGATTTAATTTTACTCTCTTAACACCGAAGACGTGTCAGATTAAATTCACCCATCGAGCCAGTCAAGGACTTTTCAATTTCATAAAGTACTCGTACACCTAAAAAGGAAAGCCCCAAAGCAGGCGAGAATTAAATTTCCATCAACAAATGGAAAAAAAGGATCAAAAAACATACTCGTGCACACAAAAGCACTCCTTTGAAGGTGAAGGTGATTTTAGGTTAATTAGACTTAAACGACCCGAACTAGATGTGGAGCCGAAACTGAAATTGTAAGTGGAAACTCCATTTCAAGGACATCGGACATTAATTACTGAAACAGGTGCTGCTACATACCGGTTCTACACTGGACTTAATGAGCTGGGTACATTAACGAGAACAAGAACCAAATTACCCTTAATGAAAACTAAACTTAGTCGAAGTTCGTTTAGGAAAGGCATACGACCACTCTGATGAGTTTTTGCATTTTGTTTGTCATGTTCAGCAGGGTAAAGGTAGGCCTTTTTACCTATCAACCTACCAATCTACCTATCTAAACTGTCTTCACTAACAATTTCCAGTTCATTAAATTTTAAAGACAATTTCAAGGACAATTGAACTTGTTGGTGGGTCTTCTTTTCTGTTTATTCTCTCCCCCCCCTCTCTTTCTCAGGTCTTTCGCAGGGAATCAGAAAATATTGTACGCCTAGGGGGCTTCAAGGATAAAAAAAAAATAAATAAAAAAAAAATGATATTACACTTCAATGGCAGCGAAAGGCTGATTAACGTTCCCCCTAAAGGACAAAAAACGAATCCCACACTGAGCTTCCTTTGTCACGACAGGACTCATAATATGAAAGAAGATGAGCCAAGCCGTCTTAGGCTTAACAATAAGGGTGCCACACCGCAATCGTTTTTAATATTCACATGTTGACTTCTCGGCAAGGACAACGAGTTTATGTATCTTCTCCGGTGTACACAACAATTCTATTTGTTCAAAGAATCAACGAATTGATTTCCTTTTTTTTTTTTTTTAGTCTGCGATGGCTTCTTCATGTGTACTCGTATACTCGTAACACATTCTGGTGGTGAATAATAAGATTTTTCCAAATAAACATTCCCGAAATCATATCTAATTACGCAGGACGAGAATGAGGAAGGATTGTGGGCTGAAGGCTTGTGTTTATATTTACCTTCATGAATAATAACTGAAGGTAAATTCAATCGTAAATGCTTTCGGTTTTCTTCATGTACGTCACGCAGGATTGGGGGACAACCAGGACACGACAGACGTGATGGAAATTTTTAAATAACACTTCGAATATATTTTTACATATAAAGGTGAGAGGGGTAAGAAAATTTATTTAGGGAGGGAAGGAAGGAAGACATTAGAGGGATGCTACTACAATATATTAAAACATTTATAGATGTACACGTACAAACATCTTTTGATAGCTAGAAAATTGCTCAATTGGACAAGCGGCTCTACTAGCAAATTCTGATTTGGCATGGTCTCTTAATTCTGCATTGGACTAACTTTTCTCCGGTAAACAGTGTACCTTCCACGACCATACTTAGAAGACACCCCAAAGTCATACTTTAAATGTTGCTGCGGTACCACAGGATAACATTCCAGAACCTTAATTATAGCGCTACAAATCTGAAATCTACCTGAATCTAAGCCACAACTCATAAAGCTCTCAAATTAGCGCGGTATTTTGCCAACTGGTTTCTAGTTGTGATCCGAAGGAATCGAAGGCTCTTGAATATTGGTTGCTACCCATTCACTCCAGATTTCCCTGCCAACTCAGCCCACTGATGCGCTAAAGAGTAGAACTACGATGATCCTTAGTGTTTCTTGACAGAGCTTTGCAATTCAATTAGCTTCTTATGTAATAGAAACACCGACTGGTAAGTGCAGGTTTTCGTTCCATTTTTGACGAGGTGTCATTACCAGAGCTACTAGCTAAGCTAGATGAAGTTCTTACTACCTTAAGGCTAAAGCTGTCTATTATCACGGCCTGACCGCTTCATTGAAGTTGTTCCGCCAACTTTATGTCCTGCTTTATGTCTTGGACGAAAGTGGATGAAAACACTCTGAGGCGCGTCGGTTCGGTTCGGTTCCGTTTTCACCGATGTGTATCTGAATGGAGGAAAGATTGCAAAAGCGAACACAGGATGAACAGCTGCACACCCATTCGGAGCATTTTCTACTCCAACTCAGCTGTGTCTCATATTTGGTGGAGCATATAAGTGGAAGGGGGTCTAACCCAAGGCTCCCACAAGCATATAAGTGTGGGCAAGCGGAAGTAGCTGGCAAAAGATCGCGTCAGCTGGAAGAACATGTATGCTCTGATGCCTTAATTAACGGACTGTAGCGATACTTAAGTAAGAACCCGTACGTACGATCTTCAAAAGGACACAGCTCGGCGCTTCATTTTGTCTTCACTCTTTCTTGACTTCGTTGCCTTCTAACGTTAGTGGGCAACAAGTGCTCTTTATCTTAATCCTGCGCTGTGTAATGATATGTACAATATAACCCGTAATTGTAGATGGTGAGAATTGATCTTGACTCTTTAAGTCTATTCTAGGATATGCTGTAGTATGAACATTTGGTCAATTGTGAACTTGTCGTCCCTATCGCCATGCTGGTACAAACCGATTAGATCATTCCTGAATGATTTGACGCGTTCACACAATACTGCAGACAAAATTCTAAACGCGATGTTAAGCAGACTCTCCTCCTGAATACGACGGAGAGGCTCCATTCATCATGCATTCCTTCTTCCAACCAAATGTTGGGAGTTGGTCTATGCCCTCTATCAAGTCATCTTTCACTGTCCTTTATGTTCGGCAAGTAGGGCGACTGATTATTGGATCATTTTGGTTGGGTGTACCAAGAATTTGAAGCCCAGGCTGAATGGTTTGTTCTGTTCGTTCTGCGCCGACTGCGACTCTTTTAATAAACTTTGAAGATGTGAGAGCTGTTGTCGACCCCATAATGGTTAATCTGACATCACCCTCTATTTCAGCACCCTGGCTAGTCGTGGAAGACTTTATTGTTCTCAGCTTCAAATACGTTGAAGTAAAAGGAATCTTTGACATTAAAATATTTCTATTTTCTCCCGCCCAGCAGTCATACTTCTAAGTTCAGCAAGCCAAGTTCAGTCGGACGAAACCAGTTTGAGCTGTCTACTACATGACGGTAAAAGTGCGGCAACGAAGCTCTGTCAAAGGCCCTCGGTTTACAGACAGCCGCCCTTACTTAAGTACTTTCGTTGCTCTAGCTATTTTGTAAACGTGTGCTAGATGGGCCACTTCCAGTGACAATTGCTGACCCACCGGAATTATTAACACATTAGCGTACAGATTTGAGAAACCTCACAAAAATAACCTTTCATAGATACATATGTCAACAACGCTGCGTTGAAAATTATTATGCCCAAAACGCACGTAAATGATGTTTGATATCATTCCTACTTCATCCATCATTCGGATGTTTACGCCACCTGTGTGGCGAAATGGGAATATACTTGAATGTAACGTACAATATATTCAACAATATTCTGTTATCACGCAGTTACGATAGGATTGCTTTCATAATTATCTTAACTCAATAAGCAAAAGAGCAATTCGTTCGTCATTAGGACATGCCCGACTCCTTTCCCCTTTACAGGCAATTGACATAGAAAACGGTTGGCATCCAGAGACCGAACAAAATAACTCCCGCACTATTCGTATATTTCTATTGTTCTTTGAATAGACTCCATGTTGCTATCTAAATGAAATTTATAACAAAAAGGACATTGTCTGGCTTAGTTCTGCTCCATTAGATGGCAACATGAATGTGTTGCGCATATCCGCAATGCACAACGCCGCCGAGTCAATGAGTTAACAATGGAATTTTATAACAATACCCCAAACCCAACAACAATAACAACAACAAAACCAACAAGGCCGTCGAAATAAAGGTAAACAAAAATAATACTAAAAAAAAAAAAATCACGCATACGCCTCATTGCACAATTGTTTTCCAGGCCAGTCGCAATCATTTCGCACAGAGTAAACTATTGTTAGACGGTCCTGCGCTTCATTTTATATTTAATTCAATTGTTTATGTGTCAGTTATCATCCGGCGAACAAAAGATACGAATATCCTAAATTTTTCGCTGCACAGATTTATTCAGGCGAATTTCGATTCGTTTAACAATTGTACGCGTTGGTGGACTTTTATGCGGAAATATGCCATTAAAATGAGCGATGAGTGATGTGGTATGGGCCTATGGGTTCTCTTGTCCTTTCCTAGTTGAAAGATTCCCAATCCCAATTTGTTTCTGTCGACTCGGCGATAACAAGGCAACAAGTACTGGACACAGAAAAAGAAGACAAATTTGTGGAAATCTTTGCGAAAGTTTTAATGGTGTTTAGTACGCTTTTGGCAGGATAATGTATGAACTTTGGAACTTATTTTTATATCGTAACCCCAAGGGGGATAAACATGAGTATAATACAGACGGAGAGGTATGGTGTTGATGTGGGGCTGATGCATTGGTTTTTTTTTTTTTTTGGAAAGGTCGATGCCTAAAAATATTCACATGTTGCTCTGTTGCTCCGGGGGAATTGATTTGGCTGGGCTGAAAAATTCCGAGTACATAAGGATTGTGGGGTTCATTGCCTCATGAAGGATTTTTGTGATGATGCTTGTCGGCTATTGTTTACTTTTGGTCCATCAATCAGTTAGTATGATAGAGTACCATCACTATGCCCTATTCAGTTTTGACAGCGACGTCCTATTTAATTCCGATGGAAATCATTACCAGAAATGGGGTTTCTAGTGCTGTCAATCAAAGAGAGATTTGGTTTGTAGTAGTGTTGCTGTGCAAAGAGCCGTGTCCGAGAAGTTGTATTCCGTGTGCTCGAATACTCCTTATGCTCCACATTAGTTGCTTGGAGGAGAGTGAAAAAATTTGTGTCTCATCCCATAAAGTCCTCTTATTAAACTGTCACAAAATCGTTCTTGGTCAGAGTGGTAAGGAAGGGTAATACCGTGAACAAACACAGCCTGAATGACAGTTTGACTGATTTAATAAGCGATCATCGTAGAAAGCATGTCTTTTCTGTATCGTAAAATCCACAAAGGCACTTGGCAGTGCCAGATTGTGAATCTAAAGAATAGTACAAAGAAAACACGAAAACGACTCTCAAAATCGCTATAAGTTTTGCTACCTGGTACCCCTCAATCCGCCTCGTAATACAGCTCTGCCATCACCAAGTGCGATGAACCAGTGGCGATATTGCCTACTCTAATAGATCCTAAAAGGCGCCTAGACGCAGAAAACCTCTGGTTCGACAATGAATGCCGAAGGGCATCTGCAGTAAGCAAGGGATTGCCTTATAAGAGTGCATTCGGTGACAAGGGCTAATATATGAGCTGCTATTGATTTGTACTAGCACAGGAGAAGAGCCGAACGCAAACTTTTCCAAAGGGAATAGTGAATTGGAGAAGATCTAAAGATGCTAATGACGAAATAAGGTGACATAATTTATTCGGGTAACAAAATACGACCAGGAGCCTGCAAGGATGACTACGGGAACATCATTGTAGCATCGCAGTCAGAGGCAAAGATTTTCAAGGATTATTTCTATAAACTGTTTAGGCATGTCCACCCTGGTCAGCTTTTAGTGGGGTTCCTCAAACCATACGTTTTCGAAGCCCGAACAAAGCTGATTGTTCCAGATAATATAGTTTCCTCAACTCACTTCCTTTTTTTGGCAGTTCTTTCTTTTTGAGATAGGGTGTACAATTGCTATTTTGTAAAGCGGCGGATAATTTGAGTTATTTAGGGTGCTCACTGCTTCCATTCAAGACCAGATGATGGTCTGGTGCATCGTGTCTCCGGCTTCTGCTAGTAAGGAACTAGATAATTATATGAGTCCCTTGGTCATACTGTTCCAGCTGCGTTTACTAGTTTGGGATCTGTGTTATGGCGGCGAGTGCACAGTTCTACGTGTGATGATGAGGAAAGTGATAGTCATATGAGAAAGAAGAAGTATCAGTGACGTACAACTCAGGATCGTATAAATGACTTCACGTCGGTACAAGCTTTAATGTAAAGACACCATCACCACCCTCTTGTGCCGGGTAACACCTGTCTCTTCTGTATACATGACAACCACTCTAGCTGATCTTGTAATTCCGCACAAGCTAAGTTTCGCTCACTTGAATCAGATTTGTGGGTCCGGATAACAACAAGTTAGAGAGTGTGTATCGTTGAACGTTTTTCTCCTTCGTTTTGTTTCCGAAACCGAACTTTCGCTGATAGTGGCGGGATGCCCCGAGGCTTTCTTCTATTTTGTACTCAGTCATTTCCTAGAGAGCACTTTCCACATTTGTAGTACTTCTCGCATTTAATGTATACTACAGTTGGTTGCGGCGTGCGTGAAGTCTAACGAGTCCTTTTATAATTGTATCGGCATTTTTGGATAAGGTCTCATAACTCCGAAATTTCATGGGAAGGGATTTTTCTATGCTGAGACAAGAATGGTCACTGTCATACACGAATGTGCGATCCAAATCTGGAGATGGATCTTACCTACAGCTGCAGACTTTGCCAACCCCGAATATCTGTTCCTCGTCGAACAAACTATTGAATTCTCATATTCAGAATCCCATTCGAAGTCAATTCCATTCAAACTATTATTGTCTACCACCTTAGCAAACTCGACTGACATATAAGTCATCTACAGCACTCGACCTATGCTCCTATTCTATAACGCTTTGCGAAATTGTTAGGTTTAGAGTTTTTAATTGTATCGAACACAATAAAGCAGTCCAAGTTTGCCCTCCCCATCCAGAAGGACCACACTTCATACTTAAAAAAATTTTCCTGCTGAAATAAATTACACATCCTACTCTACCTTAAAGGACTATCTTACCTTCTGAAGCACAAAAATATTACAACAAACTCGTATATGTATCAGAAGACCCTCGAACAGTTATTTAAATAAAATCGATGACCTGACTCTGCTACTTTTTATAGCAATACCATCCTCAACATCAGCCCTATTAAATCTTCAAGTGTGGATTTTTTAACCCAATTTCCGCAATCCTTTTTGTCAAGGTGCTCGTAAGCTCCCCATGTGTACTCGTACTTCCTTTTGTAAAACATACCATTCCCATTTGATTACGGGTAGTTTCAGAAAATAAGGGTTAAAGGACACACGACATTCTTTAACTAAACATACAGAGTGTCAGGAGGTACTTGTTCCTTGAACTAACAAAAGGCCATCTTCCGAATGTCATCGACAGATACTTTATGACAACATGTGTAGATGGGTCAAGTTCATTTTTGAGTTAGTCAAGTTAAAAAGATAAAACGATAACGGTCTGATAAGATGCTAGAAAAAGTCCTTCTTCTGGGAAAAGGAAACTGTGAATAGCCACTGTGGATAACGAAAACGTGCTTCGAGGAGTGGAAGGTATTCTTTAATCATAATCATTCCTTGACTCTATATTGTCCTTTTGAAATCCTTTGTAAATGTCTCTGTCCGACGTGAAGTTTGTTAAGTTTTTGTTACGTGGTTCATCACCTTCAAACCTTCACTGATGGATTAATCTGTTTCATGCAGCTGATCAGAGATCAGTTTTGAATAGCGATAAGGATTATTCGCATTAGTCGATTTCGCTCGTAATGCTCTTACAGCTGTTGGAAGGCTTATTAGCTGAGGCTTTAGTCTCAGTAAAAAGGAATAACCGACTGCGGCCCAAACTTTCTAAAGAAACGGCGGCCGCTTCTTAAATACACAAGTCAGTCCAGAAATGTGCGCCGTAACTGGCGCCATCGAACATGTCTGAGCTATAATTGTTTTGAAACTATGCCCTTAGCCAGGTTGATTATTATCGGAACGTCCGCATGGTACTTTGGGGACGAGAGTGGATTTAGAAGAAGAAACATAGTCGGAGAAGTTGAGATGATTATCTGAACTTTCTGCTGACAACGGGTCAATGTCAGTTCCAAGTTGAGCACCACGCCCTGTGACCGTGTTATAAATTTTTGCATCATCTCCTGTCGGTGGCAAGATAGGCAGAAATCAATTTAGTTGTGAAAGAGCTACAAAACATCAATTTAGTTGTGAAAGAGCTACAAAACAAGTACTATGCGATTGACTATAATTTTAATACTTGACCTATTATTACTTCCATGTACCGAAGGAGTACCTCTTAACACCAATTAACTTCTAATCCTTATCTAAAATAAACAGATAAGTACTTGCCGCAGCTTAAAACTAAACACTAAAAGCAAACCCTCAACCCTTTATGTATGAAAACTTTTAGAAAAACAGGAAATAAGGCGAGGCACTCCTGTCGATAAACCAATAAATTCCTTGCCATTCGACACATGTGTACGTACGAACAAATACCTAAACACATGTGCTGCTACGTTTCCATTAAAACATCACTTATCGTATCTTCCGGCTGATAGTAACTTTCATTCTTTAGAATATGAGTTGTAAATTTTGTTTAAGGCACATACATACTCGTATCTATACAAATAAATTCCCCAGCTTTCTAGGCTGTTCCTTTTTTGTAAAACAACTACATGCAGAGTGTTCGTATCCTTAGAACCTTTCAACACATTGATTTATTGTGCAAATGGCCTAGTCAGTTCCCTCCTTCAATGGTCTGATGGTTTTAGATACACGTACTTATTAGAATATGTTTTAAGCCTACTCGTACGTGCTATGTTTCTGCCTTTGTGTGCACATGAATATGCAAAATACCTTGAATGGCAAATTGATTCGTTCATTGTGGTATTTATTTGTACAGAAGTTTGTAGATATATTTACTAAAGCAAATAAATACTCGTATGTACAGATGAGTATCTCTATGAAGGACGAAGACGAGTATATTTGGCTACTGGTTGGAATGTTTGGTACCTTTAGCTGTAGATAAGCTTTTTGAGGTGTAATTCCACTTCTTCCTGGAAATGGTAGAAGGTGCTTAAGGATCCTTTTCTTCAGTAATTACCTAAAAGTTCTCACGGTATTATTTTAGTTGAGCTGGTCCTCAGGGGAGTTTGAAGTGTTCAATTTCTCAATTGGAGTTGGCTAACAAAAGATACTCTCTTTTATGACATCCAATTATAGAATTTGCTCAAATCCATTTTCTATTTATGGAATTGTAAAGAACTCTGGAGCTTGTCTGATCCAGTTACTCAATAAAACATTCCAAGCCTGTCCCCGACTGTGTTTTATGTAAACTCGAAGATTGCTTAGGGAATGGAGCCTTATTATCCACTCACTTTAAATCAGGCCTCATTGCAGACGAACAGACAGTTTCATGTTGCTGCGCATGTGAATAGAAAACGAAGAACTGACTCTTTTCCTTAACAGGTTTGTACGAGTTGGTTGGTTGAGGACCCTTTCCACTCAAGTACGCCACCCAAAGTGAGATGCTCCTTCATACATTCATATTTTGTTGTGTAGTCGAGACAGTGTAGCACAAGAAGGCTGATTTAACCGTCATAGAAGAAATGAAATGAAACATTAGAATGGATCGGACAAGGAGGTGTTTGAATACTGCGACATCTACTCCGACGTTTTCAATCTCGCGAAACGTACATATGTTTGGGTTTGGATTTGGCATTGGAAACAGACTGAAAAATAGAGTCAAGTGCTTTAGACATATAAGCCAAATTCCGGCGCAAGTGCGCGCATACACCAACGCAACGCAACGTTTCTTCGAGCTCATAGAGAGAATCTAATGAATCAAATGAAAATATTGATCGTATCGCGACAGACAAAAGACATACGTATGTACGAGTAGGTACATCCAGAATTCTTAACGTTCGTCCACTTCGCGGTTCCAATATTGACTTGATGATTCCCTGTAGTGCAAGAGCTGTTGTTGACACGTGCCTGTATTCGGAAAAGGAAGGAATTTGGAAGGGAGTAAATAGACAATAAAGTCCGACCAGAAGCCAGAAATTTCCGCCACGTGAACATCGTAGTAGGGACGAAGTCGGTGCTGAGAATTCAAAAAGACCATTTGTGCTCACTGTCAAATAAATGAAGACCGTATAAAGCACTTGCTACCCGGCCAATGCGGTGGCACGTTAGCAATATCCAAACTCACATCACAATTTTGAACTTTTTCTAATCGCTGTTTCTGTGGGCTTAGAAAACAGAGTTTAAGAGGAACCTCATCGTCCTTGTCCTGTTATATGACGTATAGGCAGAGCGAAAAATGATTGAACAATTCAAATTAAAAAAGGAATCTTGTCCTGCAATTCCTTCATGTCAATGGAGTGAGTAGAGACCGACAGTGGCCATATTTTACAAAGTGGTGTTGTTAGAGTACCTAGCGAATAAAGCCAGTTCATCGTTGGACCAGTCCTTGATGTCTGCTAAATATCCTCCGAGCGAAATTTGTCGGCGGTATTTTTGCATACCAAATTCGAGATCTCAATGGATGGAACATAAGTGACGCACAAGTTGTAGTGGCTTGTTAAGAGCCACAAAATGTTTATGTTTTCAATGTTTTCTAACGTGTACAGATTCTTGCCATCATTGATATCTCACAAGACAGCCGTGGCATCCTTGCTTCCGGAGGTACATAGGGAACCACTGTGTGCATTTTCTAGGATGGGGTACTTGCACTCGGTCATGTGTACCCTAATTTGATGGTGTTGTGCCAAAACATTAAGACAATTTGATAATATCAGCAGAGGAGGTGACTAAGACGATGACATTATGTGGTCTTCGACGCGAGAGGTGATCTTGTCAGAGGCCAAACCCCAGCGACTTATCTTATCTCAGGAGTCAGAGAGAGAATAGTTGCCATCGGATGAGAAGAAAACATCTTTGATGAAGTGTGAAGGTCCACACATTGGATTATTCATTGGATTTGGGTAACCTATCCGCTGTGACCCGAATTGCAGTGCCTCAAATATGGTTCAATTTATATTTTCTTTTAGAGTGTAATTGGCACGCGTAAAACCATAAAAACAAATTTTGTAAAAAGGATTTTTAGTTCTGCCGGCATTACCATTAGAACTGTATCGGATTGATAGTGACATGCATCTGGTCAGAAAGTTACGCGTACAGGGCAGGGATAATAATGTTTAAGCCTAAAAGATCTTCGAATTATGCGAACCGAATATTGAACGACGCAGTAAAAGAAAGCCTTACCTAAGGGCGTGGCCTCGCGGAACTTGGCATCTGTAACTGCTGGCAAAAAAGAGCTCCCTGGACAAGCTTGTTATTTGTGAGTCAAGACTGCTACGGGTAGTACCCAATCAAAAGTAAAGTAGGTTTTTCTTTTTGAGAAGCTGATGTTGCTCTTGTTTTCTTTGTTCGGGAGAACAGTGAACAGCACTCGTCTTTCTAAGCGGCGTTGCTTTCTACGGCCTTTGTTTCGTTGTATAATCTTATTGGAACATATCATCAAACTATGTACTTCATTGAAGTCAAGTGAAATTCGCCATAGTATCTGTCATACCTTGCTCAGAATATCGCCATTGGTCTTCTGCAACCACATTGGTGGCAGCGCAAGTCTTTTCGAAATGTTTTAAGAGAATTTATTTATTTATTTCATCAACAAGCTTAGCTTACAGATTACGAAAAACAAACACAATTGTATGAGAAAAAATAATTTAAAATATAAAAAATAATAATAATTAAGTAAAATTTACAATAAAAACAATAACTAGCCAGAAAGTATGCTATATAAAATTATTTTAAAAGATTCTCTTGAAATATGAAGATCTATGTCTCTACATATTCTATTAAATGACTTAAGGGATCTAAAAATAGGCTCATTTTGTCCATAGTTTGTTCTATGCCCACTTAAATAAAAAAGTTGACGATCCCGCAGCACTCTCTCTGGGGCATAAATTGGAAACATAGATAACAAAATAGGACTATTTACACGTGAACAAAGGACATCTCTCACAAACATGATATCATGTGCATGCCTTCTCTCACTAAGTGGCATTATACCTAACAGCTTACACCTAGCATTATATGTCGGCTGAAAGTTCCAGCGCATGTTGAAGAAAATATATTTTGTAAATTTCCTTTGCACCCTTTCTATGCGGTCTGAATACGTCGAATAATTTGGGTTCCAAACAACATCGGCATATTCAAGAACAGATCTGACAAGGCCAATAAAAAGAGATAGCAAAGTAAAAGGATCAGAAAAATTTTTCGTGTTTCTCTTAATAAAACCAACTAGTGAATTGGCCTTCGCAACTATGTATTCTACATGAGAAGCAAATACTAATTTTGTGTCAATAAATACACCAAGATCTTTTATTTTGGATACTCTTTTTAAGGGCAGATTATTGACGTAATAATTGAACAAATGCAGAACGTTAGATCTAGAAAAAGAGATTGCAAAGCATTTATTAACATTTAAAGTTAAACAATTATTAACGCACCAAATCCATAAATTAATAAGGTCCATCTGGATCTTTAAGCAATCATTTGAACTCTTAATTTTTAAAAATATTTTGAGGTCATCTGCATACATTAAGCAGTGACAAAATTTTAGCTGTTGAACAATGTCATCAATAAATATAATAAAAAGGAGAGGGCCAAGGTGACTACCTTGAGGAACACCAGAAATGCAAGATATTAATCTTGAATAATTATTTTCAATACAGACTTTCTGAGACCTTCCAATTAAAAATGAAGAAATCCATTTCAACATTGTCGAATGGAAACCAAATCTCTCCAGCTTTCTTATAAGTAGCCCATGGTTCACTGAATCAAAAGCTTTGCTAAAGTCCGTATAAACAGCATCAACCTGACACCCACTTTCGATTGCATTAGTTACAAAAGAAGTAAAGTAGACCAGATTAGACGTTGCCGAACGACCTGAGACAAAACCATGTTGAAACTCGGAAATATGTTCTTTAATATGAAAATCAATCTTTCTTTTCACAATACATTCAAAAAGCTTTGGTATAGCCGAAAGTTTGCAGATACCCCTATAGTTCTCGACGTCATTTTTGGAACCAGATTTAAAGATGGGTACCAGAAAGGATACTTTCCAATCGTCTAGGAACAAACCTGACGCCAGCGAATAGTTAAATATCATGAGCAAAGGTTGGCTAATGGTGTTACAACAGTTTTTTAAAATTATAGCAGGAATGCCGTCGGCACCAGGCTTGGGATTTGACTTGATGGTACGAATAGTAGACTCAATATCCTCAAGGTCCAAAACCAATTGACCAAAATCAATTTTCGACATCGAGTAAGTTTCAGGCACAGTAGGAGTAGCAGAAAGAGAGTAGACAGATTCAAAAAATTTTGCAAATATTTCGACAGAGTCACTATGACCATTAGACACTTCGTTTTTATAAAACAGTTGATTAGGCAAACCACTAGAACATCTTTTTTGATTTATAAAGTGCCAAAAGGATTTGGAATCACTTTTAAGACTGTTTTCGATGTTCATTATATAAATGTTATACAAAAATGTACTCAGACTAGAAAAATCTTTCCTCAATTTCCAAAAAAATTGCTTATCTGTATTGCTTCCTGTATTTTTGAAGCGTTTGTGAGCTTTGTTCTTTAAATTTTTTAAGTGCAATAGACGCCTGTTATACCAAGGAGGCTTGGATTTCAACTTTTTTGTGGAGCGAGGAACAAACATGGACAAACCAACATTAACTACAGAAACAAAATGAATATACATATCAAAAAGACATAGATTTTCAAATTCCTTATGCCAGTTAAGCGAAAGAAAATACTCATTTAAACCTTGAAAGTTACATTTTAAAAAATTTAGAGAACTAACGGAAGTCTTTTCTAATTTTACATAAGAGTATAAATCATTCTCGATTAACATTTGATTATGGTAAACAGAATTATTGAGAAGAGAAAATGGAGCTTCCGAAACATTAGTTTTGACATCATTAACGTTAATAAAAACAATATCTAATAATCTGTTTTGCGAATTCGAAATAGAATTAATTTGACATAAATTAAATGAAAACATTGAATCGATAAGAGCTATTTCATAATCTTTTTTTACATTGCATGGTATAAGCATTTTATCGTCATCAGACCAAGACCAAGTTAGATCACCAATATTGAAATCACCTAAAGCGCACAAGATAGCTTCAGAGGAATAATTGCTAACATACTCAAAATTTTCTATGCAGTTTTCATACGCATCCAACCTACTACCAGATGGTATATAGCTTACAATAAAGATAAATTTTGAACTTCCAACGACCGCAGAAAAACAAATTTGGTCAGCAACTAAGTTCGGTAAAGGTATCTTCTTACCACCAAGGTTTAACTGAACAGCAGCAGGAACTCCACCACCACGATCCTTGGCCGATTTGCAGCGATCATTGCGGAAAACATCATAAATTGAACAATCGAAAATTTCAGTTGACGAGATGTCTTTATAGAGCCAGGTTTCTGTTAACACAATTACATCATAATCCTTGTGACTTGATGCTATAAACAAATCAGATGTCTTCGTTCTATATCCACTTGCATTGTGGTAATAAACATTCAGGTGTTGTTGAAGTTTATCAGAACCAGCATTAACACGAATTAGTTTTTTGATGAATCTTGAGTAAAAGGACGTATGTTTACGCCCTTCGGCCAGAAATTTCCATCATACACTGTTTTAGCGAATTGCGTAGGAACACCAATTTTAAAGTTCACAAACTTAAGGGGGCGTTGACTATCGATAAGCTTGATTAATTTAAAACACGAGATGCCTTCCGATGAAACTTCCAGTTTTGACGAAACATGAGTGATAATTACATCCGTAGTGGTGTCAGGGTGGAAACTTGAAATGTGAAACCATTTTAATTTACGAACTACATGAAGTTCATTATTTTGCACACTAGTTCCATGGATGACTTCTATGCGTTTGCCTTTGTATACCTTTTTGTTGTTGTCACTAGGTATGACGATAGGTGGTTCATTGACACCATCCCGACTGTCTTGAGCGAGCAAAACATTAGAATTTTGATTTGTATTACAATCCACAGAAGCACCAACAACATTAGCAGCAGCAGGTGAGTCAAAACAAACCAAATTGTTTCCCAACACAGCATTAGCCGATGATTCAGCATAAACACGAACAAGAGCATCAGCATCAGCAGCAGCGGCAGTCGACACAGCAGGCAAAGTAAAACTCAATGCATCGTTGACAGTTAACTTGTCTGCCAAAAGCCCCGTAGCAGTAGATGTAGATGATGAATCATCATCAGCAGCAGTGTGATTAGAAGAAGACGGAGGTTTTAATTTCGCATTATCTTTGATTGTTGGTACACTTGTAGCAGCAGAAGAACGTGAGCTAGTTGGAGTGCACTTGCCAGCTTTCGAATAAATGCGAGAGAGAGGGGACGAAAACGCAGCACGACTATCAGTGGACAATTGATTTGAGGCTCTTTGAACCCGAGTGGTGTCACGGATGTCTCGGCTGGTATTTAAAGCAGTAGAACGTAATGATGAGCATTTAGATACAATAGGCACTGATGAGGAACCAATCTTATTGATGAGATCAATGTTATTTTGTAACAATAAAGAGAGGTCACTAATTTTTTTGTAAGCATAGCAGCAATGGACTATTTACACAATTATCACATTTAAAGAAAATATTGACATTTGATTTGAGAATTGATCACAAAAGATTTCAGCAGTCTTTTACGTCAAATATTCTCACCGTGCTTCTTGGCATTTTGGCGAACGAGATATTCGCATTCGCACCTTTGCTATGATAAGGATAAGTCGATGTTGATTGACGCGCTTTTGATCAGTGATCAGTCTTAGCAGGATATCTCCTCCTGCCGTAAAGTCGATTTGTTTTCGGAGGCAGTGAACTGCAAGCTTTGTGCACTGAGTGGAAAAAATTTACTGTCTGCCCTGAAAAGAAAAGATCTTACAAATGGGTTGTAGTTGTTTGTTGGTCTGTTCGAAGAAGCAATCTACGGCGAAGTCGTTAATTTTTTCTATGTAGGAGTGTTGATAATATCTAAGTGTTATCCCATATGCCAGAAATTCAACACAAGAAATCTGCATGAAAACGAATCTAACTAGAAACCCAGACAGTTCTCGTTGCTCATGCTATGTAATTTCCTGCCTGAACTTTTTATTTCGACATTTTGATTAAGTGTCGAAAAATCCTCAAATGAGCTTTGAAACACAGAGCTCATATAAAGTTTCTGCCATTCGGATTGTTTATTTCGCCCTTCAGTTGATCAGAGATTTCCTCCGTCGATATGTTCGCATTGTGTTTCATCTAAAACGAGCCTATACAATGAAATGCATGCATGATCATGGTCAGAAAGAGCAGCCGAAATATGGCTGAAATCAAAACTCTGGGTCTGGCGATAATCCCAAATTAAATATGGTTTTCTTCCTCATTATGAAATACCATTTTACCTTAGTATTACTCCTTTGTGTATGAAATACGCACAGAGCACAATTTACCCTTGTCATCATGTATGACTAATTTACGGATTATTGTGAATGGTGATAACAGAACGGTCATCTCATGTCCTCTACAGGTATCAGCAACTGGCGCCCCAAATAATTCTACATAAAAAGTTTCCCTTTCTCGGTCTCATTATTCGCCATCTGTTGTTAAGCCTACAATCCCATTGCGCGCTCTCATTACACATTCCCTACTGTGTCATGTTCCATTTCATTGACGGGGGTCTTTCAGCTTCGACATCGACTTTGCGCCACTTTTGCCTTGTATTATGATAATAAAATCAAATCAAATGAAAGTAAAAATGAAAATGAAATCCGTTCCTTTAAGGATAATGAAAATAATTTTATTAAGGACATAAAACGCGCCATGTTGTTACTAGTACTAGCACAATTATATAGCACCAAACAACAGTTTGTTGTGTTTTCTATCCTGTACGAATATACGTAGGTAATAGAGAAACCATCAAGAGGCAGAAAACGTCTGGGTACATACATAACTGAAGCCTAGTACAGGATAATCTATGATGGCAGGCAACGCAAATTGAATTAGCCAGGAGCTATGCTATTGTATATATATTGACAATATCTCAACAAGTGAGGGGTTGGGAAATGGAAAACAAAACTTTTCTATCAAACTTCTTACTCTGGCCCTTACTTCTACTGATTTCAATTAATCCTCCCACTCCAATACGAAGTAAGTGACATTCCTCAGTCGCACGTATTTGCTGCTGTATGTTATTAGAAAATAAAGCTTGGTGCGACTTTCTGTCCAGAGAAAGATGGGTTAGTAAAATGGATTTTTTGGCAGAATATAATTTTAGTACAAAATTACTAAAAATATTAAAACGATTTTCAAGGTTTTGTGCAGTAAGGTCTCTTGTTTTGGATCAATCATATCATATAGAACTGCTTTTCATAGCCTTTAGAAGTGATGTTGGTGGAGAAACGTGAAAATGTACTAAAATAGTACTAAAGATGCAACTCCCAAGTATTTGGTAGAAAACTGCTATGGCATTTCGAAGGAGCGCATCACATGCTTTGAACTACCGATTATCAATGATGTTTTGTTGGCCATATTCGGGATACATCAAAGTCGTTCGATGGATTTTGACAGAAACATACTCGTACCTAAGTATATGACGTAGAAGAAATCTTGACACCAACACTTGCTCTATAATTGTAGTAGCAAATAAAATATGCGAAGCAAGGAAAATAATAAGAACAAGAATAAGTAGGAGACAAGAAATTGTTTGGGGATTATTCAGAATGGCATTAGGAAGAGATTGCCAGCCTAACGAATGAGCTGAGAGAGCATAACTGGCTCCTAACGAAATAGTTTCCCGTTTTTATGCCTTGTTTTTGGGAAAGCTTCATCTTGAAGGCTTTCTTTTACCAGGACTCAATAAGGAAAGGAAACGAAATGATCATCTAATTAGGTTCGTTATGAGTTATTGGTGCTATGTCTCTCGTTCACATAGGGAAAAACAAAAGAATGATGACCAAGTTAACGTTTTTACTTTTTATTCTTGATGCGTTTTCATATAATAGACAGCTGACGGTTGTCCCTCAAGTTATCATAAATATTTTGCCAAATCGACAATTTGTTCTTCGTGTTTTTTTTTTAAGACATGTGTGGTTAAGGACAATAATTTTGGATATATAGTACATATAAAAAAGATTTGAAGTGACGCATTTCCTTTGAATAATAGCATTCTTGTTTCATCCAACTTTGGGTGTCCTTTCAAGTTCTTAATGCCGGAGAAAACTTTCGTAGTAGTTTACTCTTTTGTTTTCGTGCAAAGTGCAACGTAAATAAACCAAATGGACAAACTTTGCGAAATGAAAATGTCCTTCGGAAGAAAGTATTCTTCCTCATTGGTGCTGCCCTTCTTCGATTCGTTCTCTTTCTGTCATTCGTTTTTGTTCAAACATTAATTAAGCAAAACTAAAATTGTCTCAAAGAAAATGCATTTAATGTGTAATTCGTATGCAAAAGTGGATGCGACAATGACTCCTCCAACATGGTACGATGCACCGTACCGCAGAGTTTATGAGGACACGTTACATTTTTCAGTCAGGGTAATGAACGAAATAACAAGGACTAGCGGGTTGAAATTACGACTGGACTATGCAATGCACAGAGTAAGAGGAAGGCCAGTGACAATGTTGAATGAGTATTTACCAGCACCGTAAATAGTTTGTCATTAAATGTTGGAATATGCTTCTTCCTGGGAGGAGGTCGGGAAGTCAGTGCTGCAGGACGGTGGGTATTTATAGACCTAACTTTCTCACTAGACGGGTCCAGGTGACTGTGGGAGTTGGATCAATGGTTTTGCACTACAATGTAGCCATTGAAGTAAGTTGGACGTTCGTTTTGTATTCTAGTGCAGAGGTGGTAAAAAGTTGACATGATATTCGTAGTTGTGTGATTTGACGCAGATAGAACATAGGGTACGGAGAAGTTTAGTTTAGAATCATTTTGCTAGGCAAGAGTAGGTATATGTTGCTTGAGAAATGAGATTTCCTTATGAACACTGACAAATGTAACGTGGAAATAGAACAAAAAATTAAAGCATAGATTCAACAAATATGCTCTACATCAGCGAAGACAGGATACTATTCACTAGAGATAGAACATATTGAGCACAGTCAGCATCTGGAAATAAGTCATTGATTTGCCCCACCTAGATATACCCATACAAGTTTTGTTGCAGGTAGCAAGCTTAAAAATGTTTAAAGCGTCGAGCACTGTTAACTAGATATCCATGTGTAGTCTTAGAGGATATTCCGCGTTGGTAGACTTTTTGTACATTAAAAGAGAATACATGCGCGGAGTAGACCTTATCTGTTCTATATACTGAGCGGTAGCCACCAGGTTATAGCCTCAGACAAGCGAGCTTGACTTCTCATATTTATAATCGCGAGTGTTTAGCAACAAACAGCAACACTTTAATGATCTGTCAGATATGTAATATATCTACGTCTGATTGATGACCTCAGGTGACTGAATCAACTCTAGCGTCAACAGTCAGAAGGTAAGGTAAAGAAGGGCTTTCCAGGACTAGTTTGAGTTTGTAAATATTTATATATGTTGGCCGTTAAACCATTAATGCGTCAACGGCAGCTTTTATATACCCGAAGATGCTCCGGAATAATAGATTTTAGATGTGAGGAGATTTGAGTTTGAACTCAAATTCCATCATCAAAATATTTCAAATCTCTCCAAAATACATCACACAGTCAAACCCGTATTATACACACACGTACTCGTATGTATGATGCATACGTCAGTGGCAATGACAGGAAGAGAATTTTTTTTTATGGTTCTCCGTAGTAATTCGTTACACCCCATTAGTCTTGTCCAGTCTAACCATTCGAGTTAAGATAGATAGCTCGAAGCTATTGTCAGGTACGACTGAAATTTCCATAAACAAAAACTGACTGGCTTAGCTCATACTCGCGTTCATACAACCACCCACCCAGCAGTCCTGGCAATGTTGACCAATCCTCACCAGCTTCTACTGATTTTCACTAGTACTAACCGAGCCAGGCTGTTATTTTTCGTGCCTAGTCCATGGCCCACTGAACCATACCGACTTTTAGAAAGCATTTTTTATTCTGTTGATTTTTTGCATATTTTTATTTTTTGCTCGCTGGGATGACTATGCCCCTGGGAGGACATCTCGTGTAACCCCAATTCTGTGTCGTCTGTCTTTCCTTCCGTTTTGAAGCAAACAATTTTTTGTGATTCCAAATTTTGTGTGTCCTTCTTTCTACTACATTTGTGACAAGTGACATTTGTCTA
Organism: Volucella bombylans; assembly: GCA_949129095.1. Classification (NCBI taxonomy): domain Eukaryota; kingdom Metazoa; phylum Arthropoda; class Insecta; order Diptera; family Syrphidae; genus Volucella; species Volucella bombylans. The sequence goes on along the minus strand of OX422141.1, from coordinate 663,999 downwards.
TGCACATGTGGTGCTCGTGTGTGTGCTTGTTCTTTTTTGTCTGTCATATTTATTGGCCTATCTTGGCAGGAATCTATGACATACGTACATACATATAACCAAGGATATTTGGGTTAGAAATGTGCACGTTTATTGGGATCATGTGTTAGATGAAGTGGATTCAATGCCCTAAAGTGACACTGAAATTTGGTAATTGCTGATGCTTTAAAGTGCTCTATCTATTTTCCCCTGCATTAACACTTACGGACAAAAATCTTAGATGCAGTATCTAAGACTTCAAGTGCCAAACACTTGAACTAGATTCAATTTAGTATCGAAAGAAAAAATAGTCTATTTGCACTTCAAAGGATGGACGAAGATGACGACGAATAGCAAGAAAAGTGATTGTGCTGAGTAATTACTTTAAAGGTGTAAATGGGTAACAAAGGTCCTTTATACTCATTCACAGCAAAAACAGAAAAAAAAAACTAAAAGCCATTTTCACCCTTTTTTGTCAGTTAAAAAGGAAAGCATTTTAAAGTCCAAATGGAAAACAAAAAATACTCAAACCTTCATCAAAGAAGATAAATAAATAGAGAAGGTGGCACTAAAAAAGGGAAACAAAAAGAAGAGCTTTTACTTCTTACCTGAGAAAGGACCTTTTATTTTTTATATTTTTTTTTATAAAAATAAAAACTTTCCCTGATAGTAATGAATATTATTGTTTGCAAAAATTGTTTTCCTCTTCCTTCTCCATCTAAAAGGGTTGTAAAGTTAGTTAAAAAAATACAAATTCTCAAACTTCAAAGAAAATCAAAAAGTCGTGCAAGATTTTTTTTGCTTTTATTTTGTTTCCTTATAGCTTTTTTTCTTAAATTTGAGAGAGAGACACTTAAAATTAATTTTTTTTAAGTTTATTTTTTTTTTATAAAATGGAAATAGTTTGGTAGAGAAAAGTTGTTTTCCTTTTAAGGTAGAGAAGAAGTGGACTGGAGTTTTCCTTTATTTGAGTAGGATGCACTTAAGAATCCTTGTTATTTTAAACACCTTTCCTGTTTTTTTATTGAAGGCATAGGGAAGATTAAGAAAAATGTTTTCGGCTTTTAAGCTTTCATAATGCAGCTGTATTTGTCTAAAGGATGAGTTTTTGGAGCTCAAATCGCTCCTTGGTTGGTTACGTATTTCAAATGACACGAAAATGCTAAACTACATTCGAGACCGTCAGATACCTACCAGCATCTTCATTTATTTTCTGTGCGAATAGAGCACTCAGGCAGGGAACTAGTACAACGTACTCCTCGTAGGTTCTTTTTACTGAAATTTCTCAGTCTTTCGTGGAAAGATTAGTAAGCGCTTCAGTTGTAACACCCATCACATCAGAATATCTACTTCTTGATGAGAACGAAAGCCGGACTTTCATAGAGATAGTGCTCCGCGGTATTGTCATCACAGCAAGCATTGGAGGATTTTGTTTTACATTGTGCCTAGCACACCAAAGTGCTTAGCAGATTATCGTCTTTCCTACTGGGGAATAGCAGGATAGTCGCTGATCACTTACAGACGACGGGAAGCAATCGTTTGGTCTACCGGCAACCAGGGGAATCATGCCATCTGCAGTTGTACTCATCTAAAATCTTACAGTCGATGGTAAACCCAAAACAAAGACCTAAGCATTCCTAACGAAGGTGTGGGTCTAGAAAAACACTCTCCAGAGCCTCGCAAAAGAAGGTGAATTCAGCCTTATCAGTACGTCTAGAGTAGAGCCAAGCGTGTTCTGGAAAGCCCATTTGCAGCCAAGACAAATTGGTTTTGGAGTCTGCGTTTCCACTTTACTTCCAAGGGACGATAAAAAAAGGGAAGATGCTTACAGACAGTGACCATCCGTTGTTTATTTTAAAGGACAGTGGTTTCTTTAGGTCTATCCTGTAATTTAGATCTTTATTTTGAAAATTCCCTTTAAGACTTTAGCATGTCGACAATAATTGTCATACCTCGAGTAAGGTGTGTTTACTCTAATCAGAAGAAAGACCATTGTGCCCTTAAAGACCCGAATTGGTACGGTCTGTGAATGGTGCAATTACTTCATCCTGCAAGACACTGCACACTGGGTACTACTGCTAAAAACTGTATATTCTAAGAAGTGTAACGCAACGAACTCTAAACATATAGTTTCGAATTTGGAAGCCATATATTCAGCAATACGTTAGCACATGCAAGACACCGATTGGAAAAAATGTCGACCATAATCTCAAATTATGCAATGGCTTCAAATTTCGGTCACCAGACCTATACTACGATATACATATACGTATAATGCCGTAGAATGATATATAATGCAGACTAGGGAATGTGCAAAAAATCAGTCTGCTCGTGTATCAGCGTTGCTTTGCGGAGATTTGTGGGAAATAGATGGAAGCGTTCACCGACAGTCACCTAAAAACTTCTTCCTATTGGGCCAATTTCCAAAGAGACCGCTCTTCCATTCTTAAATCAAAAAACTATATAGGCCAAAATATAGACTACGTCGTTCCTTGTTTCATGTATTCTCACGGGTGGCCGTGGTGTAGTGGTAGTAGCAAACGCTTCTCACTCGGAGGGTCCAGGTTCGAATCCTGCCCATGGCAAAATCAGTTTTTCATTGTATATTTGAAACTCAGACAAAAAAATTCTGCGTGTGAAGGCATAACACTGACATGTAGATTTGGCTGTTATAAGAGTTTCAAGCAATGAAAAAAATACTGGGAATTATACTCGAATCACTCTGAGTGAAGAAAAACTCTCCGTCCTATTCGGACTCCCACCCCTGGAGAGCAAACATAGAAACCAAACACACCTGAGTTTCAAGCCACTACACAAACAATTTTCCTTTCTCCTCCTTCTGTCTTTCCGCCCGCGCCCTGGCAACAGTAAAAGGGTATCCAACCCCTTAGGCGCGCGTAAATTATAAAAAAAAAAAAAAAAAAAAAGCCGCACTGAATTTTGTTATGACGTATGTCGTAACTGTCTCCTATCTTTTATTGGTACAACCTTAGACATGGACTCAATCTCTAAGGATGTGGGAATGCCACATGCTATACGTAATCTCCAGTTCAAACTGGATGCATCTATAGTATGGCCAATTACAGGTGGTCGGAAAATAAAACCTGCAATCAGAGAAATTGGCCTAAGCCAATTGTGAAATGTGAAATCGTCACATTTTAGCATTCTAGTGAGCATCGTGATAGATTCCTGCTTAATTGGTAGGCACGCTAATACAATTGGCTTCCTTTTGAATGAGTTTTCCAGGCCTATACAGATGAAGAAGAGGAAATCACCCTTCGTCTTCTGTGTACAGTGGGTTCCACTTCCTTTCATCTAGCTGCTCTGCTATCTCTATCAGAAGAAAAACTCATCTCAGTGACTTCTCCTTCGATACTAATTGACATACATATATCCAAAATAACGGTCAGCTAAAATACCAAATAGTTCGACTCTGAGCAATTATTATAGTTTCAAAGCCTCGTTTTAGTCTGGTCTCCACAGCCTTCCCTGGTCAAAGAGTTCGATGTATTGCCACACGACCTAACTTAATAAATAGTTTTTCAGTTATCCTAGCTACATGTTGCATTTGCATTTTGGTTACCTTTCAATATTATCGTTCTCATTTAAATATTTATACGATCCCGATGCTTGTTGGAGCCATTCAAATAAAATCTCCTGGAAGCCTGTCAAACGTAGCAATAGCGCATTTACAGATCAGTAGTTGTTTCATTTTTTCTTGACGGTTTCTTGCCTTTATATAGTGAGAAAAGGTAGCCCTGTAAAGCTAAACTTGTTGCAAAAAAGCTCAATCCAAGATTTTTGATTGTCTGTGGCTCGAAAGTTGTATGAAGTTCATTTTGTCAGCCACATATGCAACAGGGAATAAGATATACATACCTTAAAACATTTGACGCACTTTGAAATAAAGGTTTGTGAAGATGAAACGGCGGGATATAGCTAAGTTTGTGGTAGTGAACTTCTATGAACTTCCTCGTAAATTTCTTTTCATAAAAGATACCTGAATGTTGTGATCCAACTGCTTTTGCCATACGTGAGATAACAATAGCTGCATGATGTACAGATTCATTTTAATTGAACTTATATAACCATACCTATTGGAAAGTAAAAAAAAATAAACTCTTCATTGTTAGCTACTGGTAAGTGAAGGATTCACTCCACAAGGACTTCATTTACTCAATCTAAACACCCAACAACTCAAAGAATGATTCAATTTTGCGATGTGAGACAGAACTCAGATATTTTTGACCCCCTCTACCCATTCCAACTGCAAAGTCACAATCCTAATTCACTAAAAGCGCATTACACAGATCCAAGCAACACCAACACAAACACCTTCGTCGAGGCTACATAGCAGCGACAATATATTGCCAAGCAATTTCAAACACCAGAAGCTACCTATTGGATTGACCTTTTTTCAGAGAAAAATATTTGTACGTAACGGATTGAGCACGAATAAAAGGATTGCTTGCCTTAACTGGATTTGGATCATGTAATTCCATATCCTGGCTATTCTTCTCCCTGACCCGATTCATTCGATTGCCTGAATGCCAGGACAAAAGCCACTAAATCCGATTGAAATCAAATCGAAGAATGATACGATTGTCCATTGAATTGTAGGAGTATCCTGCTATATGGATACTTGTTCGTAGGAATAGATACACTACACAGTAATCCAATTGCATTCGTTTGGCCAATGAATTACGGTTACGAATTGTTGAGTTGAGAAGAAACATTTTAAAGGATGAAGTCAACAATGATATCATTTCATAACTGTGATAAATCCTTCAAGGACTTTTCACATCTATTCGTATGTATGGAAATCCTCTCTGCCGAATAGGACTTTCATTCCGCACAAAATAGGATTGTGCAGTTTAACAGAACAGATTGAGGATAATACCAAAGAATTGGATACATCTAGTATTGGAGTCAAGAGGAAGATACAATTGTAAACTCAAAATGAAAGTAAATTAACGGGATTTCTTTTAAAAGCTGCTTGGCTATCTTAAGGAAAATATTTGAACGCTCAACTGCCACCACATCATCATTTTCCAAATTCAGTCTCCAGGAATTTAAATCCTTCCAACAAAAACCTGCCAATAATCACCTTTTCACCAACTTCCGCCTCGTGATTCCATAGTCATTACCATTATCATTCAAATTAATTGTAATTGAACACAATTAAGGAATGAACTCGTCCCAACCCAGTCGGTATTCGTATAATAGTTTCCGAAGAGGATGATGACAATGTCCTGCTTGGAATTTCAATAATAGTGCAATTTAAATTCCGATTTCGATATCCAGATGAAGTTCATTGGTTTCTCAACTTTTGACACACAATTACAAAGTGTCTATAATTGGTATTGACAGCTTGTCAGCAACTCTCATCTCTACTATGTATTTGAAAGTGTCTTCATATATATATATACATATGTACGAGTACATGTCTATAGGACTAACAATATGATTGCACAATAAAAGTGTGTTCGATTTAATGAAGTTTGACAGTTTACTCGATTGTCCTGGGGGACACCAAATCAGACAAAACATTTGTACCTCCATTAGGACTATTCAATGATACAGTATAAAGTGGGAATAGATTATGAGATTTAGTTGTCTGCAAACTTTTGATCCGTTCAAAGTTTAGATTGAAAATTTCAATTCAATATCGAAACGGACTTTTCTCTTCCTCGCATAAGAAAAAGAAAGCATTGTCATGCTTAAAAGGCCACGTTCACAGGATATCTCTCACCGTGTCAACGCATACCCATCAACAAGGAGCATAGCATAAAAAACGAAACCGGATTCGGAGCGTGGGAAAATCACTTTAAACGGAGGGAAGATATTTAACAAAAAGAGACACCCAGTGTTGCCATGTTACATTTTGTTCAATTTAACATAAAATTATTTAATTCTTTTGGCAAACGTACATATGTACACCATCCAGAGTAGCTATCGAACATATTTTGTAGCCCACCTCTTCTTTATCCTTCGAAAATGACTGCAACGAACAACATTCCATTAGGCGCACGAATCAAGCCGAATTCTTTCAGTCAAATGTCCTCGAGTCTCTAAATGAACCATTCAACCTGGGTGATGAAGTAAGGATACGAGTAGCAATACCTAAGCGACCTACCTTCCGAGCGTGTAAAGGCAGTCGGTGATGACTTGATAGGGACCATATCCTAACTCATCTCCAAGTTTATGTTGGCGGACCCGACTCTCAACTTTTGCCCGATCCACAAGAACTATAGAGGCATCAGTCTCTTTAACATCTCGAACAAGAAATTGGCCTAACGCCTGAAACCGCAAATGAAAGCATATATGAGAATAGAAACAGACTAAGCAGAGGCTTGCCAGATTATGTGGAATGGCAAAAACAAACGTTCGCTGCTCCGTAACGATCACAAGAAAACTCATCCAGACCTTCGATGTTAAAAGAGGACTTAGACAAGGCTATGCACTGTCATGTGGCTACCAGAGAACCGATATTGAGTGAGATATTGTCTTCTAAACGTAACTAGAGCTTTTATAAGTATTGAAGCTGCAAGAATGGGTGAATAAGATCAAAGCCAAGTATATACCGTCAACAAGAAGGGACACACAACATTGACGAATATGGCAGACTGTCAAAAAAGATATCTTTCTTCGGTCTTTCTCCTCTTCCAATATATTGTAAACACTTATAACGACACCTCATCAGAAATCAAGCAAATCGCTGTTTCTGTGTGCTAAGTCCCAGTCGTGGTTTACGGCACTGAAGCATGGACTTTACCGAGGGTGGATAAAGATATCCTTGGGTGTTTGATCTATTTCCGTAAAGGAGGTTTGTAGACGAAGAAGTTGCTTGGGATCGCGCGCAAGTGAAATTCTGGCGGCAGTTGATGAAAATACTCGCTAACTGGAGAGGCCTATTGGTTGAGGCCGTCACGGACCGTAGTGTGAGTAAGATGGTAAATTTTCCTGAGTTTCCTATTCTAAATGATTCGACAAGATACGCTATCTTTAGCTGCGCTGTGGGCATCTAGAAGACCATTCAATCGATTGGATTTGAGTTGATCTACAGAAGATTAAGTAGAAGAAAACCAAAAAGAGGTTCTAAGAGTGCCCTGTTAAGCACTATCATTCACGTCACAGAAGGATTATATATGATTGTTTAAACCTTCTAAAAGATCTGTCTTGACAAGAGCATCTACTGCTACTCCTCTGGCACATGTTCTTCTCCAAAATCCAATTAAGGAGAGGGTGAAAAATATTCGCAGACGTTTGAGGGTTTGCCTTTAGAATTTCGGTGATGATCGAAGCGATTATTGCAGATCCGATTTATTGGTCTCAATTCGATTGGTAGCACTGTTAGTCTTTATAGCCATCAATGGAATGAGGCTTGCTTAGTTTTCTGCAGCTGCTGGCGATCACGTCTATTGGTTGAAAGGCAGTGGGGGTTTGGAATTGTTCAAAAGTTTTCTGTCCAACATTTTAATTTAAATCATGAGTCTCACTTGTTTTTTAGTAGTTGGGCATATCTGTTAAGGTTTCTTTCTTGTAATCCCTTGTTTAATATCGTTTGATCGGCTGAGGTCTTTTTCTGCTGCGGCACCTTAAGCACAATTTGCTAGATCCCGGAACATCTTTTTTGTCTCTCTTGCAAAACCGCTGAGGTTGTTAAATTCAGATGCTACGGTTGAATTAGTCTGTTCCACAAAGAAACTGCGTGTTACCTAGGAATTTATGTAGTTTTCCAGTTTAGTTCTGAGTAATATTGTTAAGAGATATTCACGTTGTGAGGGAAGGATGCCACTAACAGAACTGGGTATAAATGTCAGTGAGGAGTTCACCATTTTCCTTTCTTTGCCCAGTCCTTGCCTATCTAGAATTTAGATTTTCTATTCCTCATTGTGGGTGTTGTAGATTGAAGAACTCTTTCCTGTTTCGACCGCTTATGCTAGAGATCGCGATTAAAGGAAGGAAAAACGCCATTTTCAGTCGTTCAGTGTGAGAAGCGATGCCTTTGCAGGTCATTTTGAGAAGAGACATTACGTTTCTCTAGTAAGCCTAAAGACTAGTGTATATCGGCGAAGCCGTACAAGACAAACTTTGACTTTAATCCACGACTTGACCGGGTTTAATAGAAATCGCTACTAAACCTTACTGGTCCAGCTTCTTGGGGTCAAATATATGGAGTAAGGGGTTTGATGTAAAGCAGACGCGTCAAACTACCCAGTAGAAAATTTGTATCGGCATATTCTAAATGAGCTTGCACTCATACTGCTCAAATTTCTGGGTAAAGACATCTGGCTAGATTTAAGCTAGGTTTCATATGGTCTTCGAATAAACCTCAGTCACATCAACTAAGGGGGGGAAATAAGGGTATAAAAAGAGCGCTAGGTCAGATGGACTATACGAAGAGTTAAGCAAATCTGTATGAAATGCCTAGGTGGTAGGCATATGTACATGGGGGTGAATAGCCCATTCACATCGCTCACAAGTAATAACCAGTGCTCATATGCCCATATTACGTTTCCAGGATAAGGGCTCTAGAATTCTTCTCTCTATATAATAAGATTGATACTCCCATGATCCTACAACATAATGTACGACTAACTATGCCTTAGAGAAGTTCATAGTTTAACTTTACAAACAACCATTGGTCCCCTCTCCGCGCACGAGGTGACATGGCCAACAGAAAGACTAGGCCTAGGCCCAAGTCAGACTGTTGCGCTTTTAATTTTGAAATTGTAGTATATTTTATTGGATACTTCGTATACCCTCAAATAGTAGCTCGCGACAACACTGGTGACATGCAAAGCTGCAAACTGTAATACGTACGTAAATCGGAAATCACTTTCAAGGAATTTAATAACACCTGAATCTGTCTTGTCCTTGCTATTCATCGTCTCGCTCTCTGTCATTTGTTTTGCATACAAATTTTATTTATTTGTTTTCTATTTTCATTTTTGTGTTTGGTTTTTTGGAGAAATGGAAAGAAAACACAAAGGACACTGTGAAAAACAACAGATGGACAAAATATTTTTCCGCTCTCTCGATGCGATAAAATCAAATCCAAATTCGTATCAGTCTCTGTATCTGTATCCTGGTGGTGCACAAAGCCCAAAACAAACTGGGGAAGCAAACTACTTCCTGCTGCTCCGTCTACCCTCTAAACTGCAGTGTACGTATCGTCCTGCTTCTGTTTTGCTTCAGTTTTGTATTGATGCCTGGAAGCAATGACAGATCAGGACTTCTGGTATTGCATTTCTGGATTTAAGTCTGGATCGAAATTTCAGATCTGGATATCTGGATTGTTTGCATATAATGCAACATAAACTTGACAGCAGCAAGGAGTAAAAATAAAATATCCTGGTTATTTTGAGATTTTTTTTTTATTGAAAATTGCTACAAGACAGGTGGAGGATGAATGAGTGGGTGGATGGGTGGTTGGTAGAAATTGTTGTATTCTCTTTTTTTTTCATCTTCAGATTACATTGGAGAAAGGAATTTCATTGAATGCGACAATCAGGAATGCAAATAAAAATGTGAATAACTGTGGAAATGGAATTTGGAAATTGTTGTTTGTCAGAAATGCTATTCCTTGGAGAAGGGAAATTACAAAATGTTATTGCAGTCGGTGTTAAATTTTGATCAAGGAATGGGTAATTAGTAGGAAACACCTTTCATATGGAAATTATTGTGCAGGGTTAATACAAAAAACAGTTGATTTTGCTCCATTCAAAAACAATAGATATGTAGAAACTTTATCATTCTTACTTGAATGCTTTGCAGTTGGATAACTTAAATATAATACTCGTAGTCATCCTGGGATGCCTATTTTGAAAACGGCTGTATAAAATCAGACTTTAAAATCTTACTTTACTTTGCTTTAGGCGGTGGTAGAGTCCGAGTGGACCTGCTCCTTATGCTTATTGCCTTCAGTTGCACATTCCAAGTTTAAGTCATAAGGGAAGTCTTCTTTTATCTCGTCGTCCCTCCATAATGGGTTCGTAGACATTCCGATGAATCCTAGATCTTCTGATAACGTCATTCTCGCTGTATAACCCATACAGTTCTTTGTTCCATCTTCTTCTCTTCAGACTTTTTCAATCGGAACCCAAAATCCCCTCGTACAACTTTTCCTTTGAAGTAATCAACTAGGCATTTTCACCCGCTTTTGATAAAGTTCATGATTCCGCTACAATTAATGGGACTGGGGAATTGACCCACGATTGTGAGCATAAAAATCTAATAACGACGAATTACTGTAAGTGAATCTAATATCTGATTGCTACAGTTTCAAGAAGCTACTACAGCTTTTTCTGTGGACTCTTCTAAAACCTCTCGGGAATTTTTCATGCTGCCTGCATCAATATTAAAAGACAGTATTACACAACGTAATGCTGTTTGAAGTTGTAGAGGACTTACGATGCCGATTCAATTGTACAAGTTTAACTGACATTTTTACTTTAAGCTCAGATGGCAATTGAGTAACAGAGGCCCCTCTGTAAGACGACACTGGCTTTTTTCAAGACCCCTATAATCCCGGGTCTACTCGATGGCACAGAGGCTTGGACTATGTCAAAACTGGATGAAAAATCACTTGGTTATTAGGGAAGAAATATAGTGCACGTGACTTTTACTCCCGTTTGTTATGGCAGGGAATGTAGAAGATGGTTCAACCACGAACTGAACGATCTGTAGAGAGACATCGGTCTTTGACTGGGCTTTGTTGAGGGAATAGATATCACAGCTTTGGCTCAAAGAGCCTTTGATTTTAACGGCTGCACTAAGGTGGCTCTCGCAAGTGGAAGGGTACTTCATCTAAGATGGAGTGCGGAACTGGAGGTAGCGGGAGTTCGTGCTAGCTCGGAAGGCTTGTTGGTTGATGACCAGGTTCAAATTGGAATATAGTTAATAAGAAGTAAGTGTTGAGCTAGGAGATGGCCGATAATTGTCGCTTGGCAGATCTCTTGAGTATACTTCTATTATTTGTTCTAGAATTTTTATTTGACAGACCTTTAGGTCTATAGTTATAATCTAGCTACGGCATCCAGTGTGGACATTCTTAAGCCTTGAAATCAAAGTTTCCAGAGATTTCGGCACCACATTTATGTTATCTCGAATAGATGGCTTATCTTCGGAGGCGAGAATAAAGCCGTGAAAGTGTTCCCATGACATTTTGCGTTTTTTTGTGTGAATGAGCCTGAACATTTTCATTATAGAGTGACTCTACGTTCCCGTCTGAAGGTAATCCTACTAATCCAGCAGGATCTTCGAAGGAAATCGATTAAACATCCTCAACAAGGTAAGATTAATTTGTTCTTTATTGTGCTTTGCCAAATAACGTCACTGTATATTTATACGAACATACATAAGTTTGTCATAATAATTCAATGCTCCTAGAAACGAAGCTAGAAGTCCAAGTGTCTTCACAAGATTTCTATTGAAGTTATAAGGAGTAGAAATACGAGTAAGTGGATCAGTTTTTATGCTATTGCCTAACTTTTCAGGTTGCAAAATTCGAGTAATTTTCTTAGCATACTAAGGTAATGACAATACATCTTTCAGACACTACCCCCACCATCAAATGAAATTCACCAAGAATTCTTAAAAAAGAAAAACAATTTCCCTTAAAAATCCTGTGTATCCGAATGCAATCCATATACCTGTGGTATTTTGTATGCCACCCACCGGGTCTTGTACATCTTGATTACGCATTTTGCGACCTAGAATTTATACTGATTGCTCTTTTTAAACCCAAATATCATTGTCCCAAAAATCCCAACATTTTTTCCTTTACTTGTTTCCCAAAGAAGAAGAGCGGAACAAAAAAAAATCCAATTCACCCAAAGAAATCTCTGAAAAGAAATCTACCCTTTCTGCCTCCTATTCAGTTTCATTTGTAGTGCACTGCAATAGCAACGAATCCTTGCGATGCAATCGAAAAGAACACAATTCTTCGAAGGATTCTTATTGAGGGCAATTTACTCTAACGACACCGCATTCTCAGTTTCTTCTATTGTGCTTCCTTTCTTATGTGAACAAGTATGTGTAGGTAAAAGGTATACTCTTGTCTGGACTTATAGATATCCTAGGTATGCTCAACAGCTGCACTTGCAACCCAAGTACCATTATGAACCTGTTCTTTTCACGTACACAATTTTAACACACACATATACAATTATAATAAAAAAATAGCAACGAAAAACTCAATTGCTTAGTAATTATCTTGAAATTTATAAAGCGGACGTTGAGGCAATTCAAAAGTATCTTTAAATAGAATCAAGCACCCCGGCTCATATGAATCATAATTGAGAAGTATAAGTGTTGCACGAAAATGCCAAAACTTGGACGTTGGTGTTCATTTGTCACAATAATTCCTCTACATTAAATCAAGGACTTTTCGAAAGGTGGACGTAAAGTTCAAATTAACAGGAAGCAATTACTCAATAAATTTAAGCCGTCAGCACACGAATCCGAATTGAATTCGAATTCGAATTCGGTCCCTTACTCTGGCAGCAAATAATAAAAGGATTGATTTAAGGATGATTTAAGGATGCTTTACGCACGATCGATTGAATAAATAAATTCCTATCTCCTTTACTCGTATTTTCAGGGATAAAAGCGAAGAGGGTCACGTTTGTATACGGACTTCCGATACCACAAAAGAATGCCATCACAATACCAATGGAGCAGGGAGAAAGCTTTGCAAGGTATCTAGAAATCTATCTATATACATATATTTAAACTCAATTTTGGTACTTGAAATGACTTCCCTCGGTTACAGATACAATACTCGTATATAACAGATATGATCTTCAATTTTATTTTATTGAATTGGTATTCGTATACTGGGAGGGCGACTTGAAAAGATTGTCGTCTTGTGTGTGGACGAGCTGAGGATTCAAATTAAATTACGAATCTGTTTGGATATAAGAATGTCAGTCAAGTATCCATGAGAAGTTGTGTTGTCCTTGGAATCTCATCCCTTTGAGTCATCTTACACAACTTGCAACTTCGTAGATTCAACACCCTGCGGGATGACTTGTGTCTAGAAATGTGATCTATCTCTCGTTGTGATGCATGAATCTTTTTCTTATTTTTTTTTGTGACATACTCGTACTGCAAATAAGAATTTCAGATCTCTTCGTACATATATTTACCTTGCATACATGAAGTGTTGCCACTTTTACGCGGATGGGAGTACAACTTCATCATGTTCTTAGAAACTATTTCATCTACCGTATGTAGGAGGACCTCATGATTGTATATAGAGAAAAGGACTAATTGCACAAGTCAAGATAAATATCTGCCATAAAAATATGCAAAAACGGATATGCATGTATGATACGCAAAATTTTATCAGAAACGGAACGAGTCGACAAAACGAGCATGGTCCCTATTATGATGTCTAGTCAACTTTGATGAAAAAGAGTTTTTAAAAATGAAGTTAATCTCCCCTGAGGACAAAATTTACATAATTCATTATTGAGCGGTTTAGAGGCTTACCAGTATACGCCAAGGTATGTGTAGTTTTTTTTTTTTTAATTTGGGTGTTGATTGCACTATGTATGCTTGAACAGTGTTCGTTGATCTTAAATTCACTCTGTTTTAATCAGTTCTATCCAAGACATATGAAGGACGAAAAGTTGAGTTCACTAAATCTTGTTTAGATCCCAGGTCACAATGAGATCAGGGGAAAATCATGCTTAGTCATTCGAAACACGTTGTTTGACAAAGAGGCATTCCGTGAAAATCCTAAGTAGTCCATGCTGATATTCTGAGGATTAATCCAGAAGATGAAGGGAGCACGTCGCTATCTTCACATGAACAAGTGTTTCGAGGCAACATTACTTACCAGACTTATAGAGGATTCCAGGTGCTATTAATGATCGAGAGTGAGGTCTTTGACGGCATCACAGCAGATATTTTAAAGCTACTCCAGGACTAACGATAGAGCTGGATGGGCTGTGAAATTTGGACGGAATATATATGCTCCTTCGTCCTGTGTCCAAAATAATAGTTGAAATAATATTGAAAAGATTGAACAAGACTAATGCAACTAATTTCAACTCTGTAGATTCCCGCTTGGAAATTTCTTGCGATAACCATACATATGCTCATTAACATTTAAAAATTAGTGTTAAAGAGAAGTACGCTTAAAACCAAAGCTTTTCTGAGTGTGGCGCCAGATTCGATATAGATAGCAGAATGCATAAGTTCAAAGTTGCATTCAGGATATCGAATTCTAGAAGAGCAATGGTTGGCCACGGTGGCATCCATGAGGCAGGATGAGACGGCTGTGGTATGCTCTTAGTTACTCAGCCCTAGCTCGTCGGAATGGGTCGGTACTTGTCATTACTCCGTACATCTCAAGCCAAGGATAGACATGAACGAAGCTACGTTACTATACGGACGGAATCAGAAGAAGAAGAGAGAGAGAGATAATAAAAAATGTAAAAAGGAAATAGTAAGATGACATCTGTGCCATGTGCAAGACCGAGACTTATGCCCTAAAAACTAATTAAACCTACGCTCTAATCTAATTCATTAAACCGCAAACTTATATAACGAATTAAATAAACTAAAGCTAATTTCACCACTTCCCAGGATCACAGCGATGACATCTCTTCACGAACCGGATTTTCAATCGACCCTTGTCGCATCTAAATGCGACCGAGTGCTACCATACTGACCAAAACAGTGATTGAAAACTCCTGATCTTCCCCGTAAAGGTGGTTCGTCTATCTCGGTCACGTGGCGTTTATAACGTTAGTTTCTGGCGGACATTTGTTCCCGGACTTTTTGCTTTTCTACACTTATCACGGAAGTCTTGAATACTCCGAAAAGAAGCAGGCGAAAAAAACTGTAGTGACTTGGTTTTTAATATTGTGTCGTAGAATGTTATGGGGCATATATTTCTTGTCCATTATGGACCCAAGAAGATCAGTGGATTGGTCACATCCTTAGACAACCTCATTACAATTACCCTATGCAGTACATTCCGCTTACTTAATTTGACAGAAGTGTGGGTCGCTTTAAGCAGATGTAACGCAGGACATATAAGGGGACTTTAAGAAGAGCAGTTTGTAAAAACGAGCTAGATGACGCGTACGCTTTCTAATTGTCAGATAGACTATATATGGGTACAGAATGCATCACGAATTATATAGCTAAATACCGGTTCGCCAGAGGTATTGTTTTTTATTTAGGGTTCTTTGATAGGGCAGATCTAAAACACCGCACGACAGCGACCATTAACGAGGTCTAAGATCAATCCATCCAAACCGATCCAAAAATATAAAGGTTTGGAGACTTTGGGAAGAAACCGGAAATCTCCCATAAATTCTGAGACGTATGTGAGTGAATCTCTAGAGCATCGTAAATCGATATTTTTTCTGAGAGAACCCTTACCTTTCCCACCCTAGGCTGGCAGAAATCTGCTTGAAAAGTATCAAATGTATTGATAGATGCTATTAAAATCGAATGTAGTATTTTTCAGACGGATAGGTGATGTCTAGTCAATTTTAAGGTACCTGAGTCTACTGAGGAGCGATGACGACCTTATTCATGACGTTATAGGGAAACCGCACATCAGTGTCACGGATCTCTTAAAGCAAGATGTGAGGAGCCATGCCACTCTGGGAATAATTCCAACGCAGTCTTACGGAATAGAAACGTAAGTAAAGGCTGAACTAGAGACTTTGTGTTGCACTCCTTGAGCAGATATTCAACAAAAACGTTGATCCTATATAAGAGCGCAATAAATGTGTGATAGCTTCCCTACAGGAAGAATATTTTAACAAACTTACCATAAATTGTGGCGCGAAGTACGAGAAATAGATAGCCATCAACATTCAAAAGAAATGCATCAGATTGCGTGGGATGAACATCTGATTCTAATTTCGACTCTACGAGTAGTAAGTCTTTACAAGTCTCACTTATTTGTAGACGAAATCATAAGGCAAACACCACAATATGGCCACAGCGTGAATCGAACTGAACAAATGTTCTCTTGTAGTGGAGCATTTCCATCTCCACCTAGCCATCACATTTCAAAAGTGCGACTTTTGTCTTTTACGGTGTAACAGGAAGTTTCATTTAAGTCCCTGGTAGCGTAACCAGCTTCTTTCTTGTAGCCTTTCATGTCACACATCATACAGGCTACCCAAATGAACCGGACACCTCTTATTGTTGATCATTTTGGATTAAATTATCCTTTCTAGGGGTCGTGATTTTTAAATCCGAAACCCGTCTGACTCTGGATTTCGAGTGAAATATGGTCCACAATGCTCATGAATGTATGCTCCTGATAAACCGCTCCCAAGTGGCAACTCTGAGTTCGCACAGGCACTCGCCAATGTGTTTTGTTTTTTAACAACAATCATCCTTTTTTACCAGAGAAATTATCATATCATCAGAATCCTTTTTGACCGGTCAGAAGTTTTCCATGTGCGCAGAGTAAGATACGAGTAATGGCGAGGTGGCTTAAACCTTTGACACGAGATGGACTTGTGATGGTGGTCCTTGTTTCCTCATTCCTACTTCACTCCTTCACAGGATATGAAGTTCTCCAAACGGTAGAAAGTATGGTAGTCTTTGGCACTGCTGTGGCCGCTATTACCAGCAAAGGCATTTCTTTTCAGCCAGCGCAAAGTTAATCCATATACGAGTAGTAGGTCACACAGGGATGTGGCACGAAAGGGAATTTATTCATATGAACGGAATGCATCGTAGGCAGAGGGAGGTATACTCTTGAAAAGAAAACCCACAGGACAAACACCACACAGTAGACCAACGAATGCGGGGCTTGTTAGAGGTACATGGAATTCCATTTTGTGCGCTTCCACTTCATTCGGGTTATTTAAATATTAACGTGCGAATACCGCATGTTTGCAGACGAGGTTTACAATTTTTTGGAGTTCGGTTGAAGGTAAATTCAGAGCAAAACGAAGAACAGTGTCGGTTAGGGGGAAGGACAGGACGAGATAGGTAACGATGATGATGTGTGTTGTGTTACTTTGGATTCATTTTCGGATGGATGGAAGGTATTTCCCTTTTTTTTCGTTAGTTTTTCAAAAAAAGTAGGACATGACAGTACCAAGAACACAGTAGGTAGGGAAGGGTACGTTCACAGATTTTTACTCTGGAAAGTGGTACGGGAAGATGAATAAATTACTTAGAAGCTTTTGGAGCTCACATACTTTGTTTTCTTTTTTTTGCGTTTTTTTTTTTTTTTGAATAGAAAATGTTGCAGCAACTAAAAGTATTTGGTTGTATGCACAATGTTTTGTCTTCACATAGCCTTCAGTCTTTTACTTTTATGTAATTAGTTGCTTTGGTTTTGTATGCCCGAATAAAGTTTGCTTTTACAGTAAAAGCGTTGTGTGATTTTCATGAGTTAGGCATAAGTACATGGGAAAAGTTTGGCCAGTGATTTGAAGTAAAACTTTTCTTTAAATGATTTGTTTTAGAAGAAGATACATATGCATATGTACGAGTATAGTCGTTGTGGAAAGCACTTGAGAGAAAATCTTCAAGTCGAGCAGTTCCTAATCATCTAGTGAATTTAACATGCCAGACGCAGTTGGACAATAAACACAGGTCCTAGATAGCTACAAAGCAATTATCATTGCCATCTAAGAAGTGAAATGGAATGGGCTGGGGAAGAAAGGATAAAAAACTATGGCATCTACTATAGCTATTGCAATAGAAATAAGATGTTGGTTTGGGAAGAAATCTTCAGTTTCAGGGATCTAAAGTCTTAACTCGACAATGTCGAGATATGTGGATGAGGGCAAAACTAGTGACATGCTGTGAACAAGAAGGGGCGCACAACATCGCCAAATCGGACAGAGTGTCAATGACAATCACAGGGTCGCAGTGTTCGGGAGTGTGTTCACTGTCGCGGTGTGATTTAAAAGAGGTGATTGTTACATGAGTGTCTGCCAAAAAATTTGTTCACGTTACAGTATTTTACGATTGAGTGGTAGGTCAAGTGCAAACTTACTTCGTTAATGGTTATAAAGGTTCTTACTTCTTCTGGACTGAATACCCCTCAGATAGAATTCAGCAGAACCTCAAGGACCTCCCAAAAAATTCGCGAGAAAGAACGAAGTTTATGTAGAGCGGCAGCTGTGGGACACCCAGAAACTACTCGTATTGTTCATGAAATTCTACAGAAAGACTTACAATTTCACCCGTTGAAGATTCAACTGGTCCAAGAGCTTAAGGGAAATGACTTAAATTTATACAGAAACTTTTGTGAAACAATGTTGGAGAGTTTTCACACTGCCAATTGCATCTTCTGGAGCGACTAGGTTGCCTTCCACCTGAATGGCACGGGCACACGTAAATAATCATAATTGGCTATACTGGTCTCCACAAAAATGTAATCTGCGATTAAACACCGACGGCCTTTACATTTTCCAAAAGATAGTGTTATCGACAAACGGAATCATAGAAAGTGTTTTTTTTTTGAAATTCCTGAGAACAAGGATAAATGTGAACAGCAAAAATTGCTCGCGGGATCAAAGATTACTATTTACTTAAATTTCAAGTGACGTCCCATAGCTACCGAAATCTAGGGACTTAACCCCCGTGGATTGTTTTGTAAAAGTAAATTTAATTCTGCGCTAAAAACCTCGTGTTCTGTCACGGAGCAGAAGGAAAATATTAGCCGTGGAATTATGGACATCCAGCCAAGCGTACTGCCGCCCGTGGCATGAAACACGGTGGTCCGCTTCTAAGTGTGACTTAATGGAAGCTAAATTCGTTGAGTCGGTTTTGGGTTCCAGATTATAATGGAAGCCTGAAAAATGAGATCTTAGATAAACTTGTTCCAGGGTGAAATTTATAAAAGGAGTTTAGACTTCTACTATTGTAATTAGGACTTCCATTGACGATTACAAGTTTTGAGGTACAGCAGTCATAAGCTACAGTACTTTGCGGACTGCAGACTCTATCGGCAGACTAGGCGAATCAGAGGTGTCCTTACGACCATGAAGCTTTTGTGAATATCCCAAACATTAAGTGACAAAAATATCTGCACCTTCTGTGAAGAAGAGGGTATTGTAATCGAATATTCTCTCTGCTGTTTCCTAGCGTATTTATACCATAATACGGCGGCAGATGAATGGCGTTCATCTAAGCTCTTCACTGCTGATGCTTTTTTAAAAGAAAAGGCAATTCAAGGAGGAATAATAGTTTTAATGCCACCCATGGTTGTCTTAACGTACAGGAGGCGATTTTCGAAAGGCTACATGACTGATAAGAATGTGATCAATTTAGTTGTATGATTTCTTCTGTGACTCAGCTGACCTACCACTTTTCCCAAGTAACCTTATCCTGGGTGGAAGTCCCAATAATTCTTTTTACCCTTGTCCAGTAAGTTTATCTGAACTCTGTATTCCTCTTCTGTCCTTGAACCACACCAATTGTAATATTGTCAATGAATCTTAAAATGTTTCATTCGAAGACGACATCAATACCAATACCCCACCAATCTACTTTCAATGTTAAGACTCGTGCCTTTGCTTCGGCTCAATGGCCTTGCAAGGTTCAATTCCCAATACTGACTGTCTTCAAGGTCTTGAAAAGATGAAAAGATTCTGTTTGTGCTTCTTCCATTTGTTTTCTTTTTAATTGACGAGTACACCTTTTGTTACCTCCAGACTTTGGGAACATTTTTTTCCCAGCAATCGTCCACATCCTTCTCATCCCTCAATTCAATCAATTAGCATTAAAAGCTAAGAAAAAAAAAACTAAAGCGATGGGAAATAAAAAAGGGGGCAAAACCTGAAATGAAAATATCGATCCTTGCTGTGTCTTCTTTACCTTAATTGAAAACCAAATTATCAATTCATCCCGTTTGACTGGTCACTCGGTAGGTGGTTGGGATGCCTACGGCGGCATCGTCTTGAAGGACAACAACTGCAGACTTCAGCAGTATTGTGCTTATTCTGTGGGTCCATTTACATTTGTACCAAAAGAGCACCCTACGAGTTTCTCTCGCCCTCCCAGCCATATTCGTATTCAATACTCAAATCAATTCATTATCCATTATTCATTAATGTAGATTCCAGATTCGAGAATCTGATCCTTTGGAGCGTTGCCTTTTCTTTCCTTCGATTGCTTTGCTTCGCCTTGCCTTGCCTTGGCTTAGATTGCTTTTGTTTTTCCTTCCTCATTTTTTTTTTTTGTGTTTTTCTACTGATTCTACAGAAGAGACATATTTCATGAGACCAAATTTAATATTCGCCTAAATTAATAACAGTATTGAAAAATCGTTTCCTCCTGACGACTGACGTTGGCATTTGTCTTTATCAACATCATCATCATCATCATCATCATCGTCATCAGCATTGTCTACATCGTTGCCATTCTAATGATCACAACCCTGTTCTCCTGCTCATCATCGATGGAATGTGGAATCATTGTCCTGCCTTGAACATTGATGATGAATTTTTTCTCAATAATGAAAAAAGGAGTCCGGCATATCGGAATATGATAACCGATGAAACCGGTACAAAGAGAGATAAAAATTTGAATGAGAAAGTGAGTCGACTGGGGGCTTAGAAGTATGAGCACGAGTAGATCCTTTTTGAAGGACGTCCATCGGAAATTTATTAGATTCGTGTCCATATCCGCGGAAACGTGGTCGTCATCGGGAAAGCGTCTTTTGTCCGTGATGGGTTTTGATAAATGAATTTGAATATTGAATTGGGTCAGTTGACTGCAACTACTACATAACTGACTGAGTGCCATCGTAATCATACTGAATAATCGATCTGAGGTCGAGCAATCCAACAATTCAACAATCCAACAATCCGACAATCCGACAATACCTAGGTTAAATGGGAAATTGCCTTTTTTTCCATTATTTGGCTTCACAATATGAAGTGTTGAAGGCTAACGTGATTGTGGAACGTACAATGCCTACATTTTTAATTTCCAGATAGGGAAGTTCATGATTAATCCCGAAAATAGAAAATGAAAGTTTTATGATATCTTTACGTTTTAAGGGGTCAATAATGTTTTTGACTTACGATAACTCGTGAATGTTTAGCTTCGCTATCGATAAGTTAAAATTACGAGGAGGCGAATGACTGGGTTAGCGGAACAAACCTCAAACAGAAACTATAGTAGGTTCTCATTCAGTGCTTAAATGAGAGCCTTCAGAACAGAGAATTTAAATAGACCAGAGAATGACAAGAGATCTTAATATCTCACACAGATTGTTCTTGCAGTATAATGGGAATCTTTAGGGGGAAAAAAACTCCATCCAACGATTTTACTTTTTCTTCCCACCTAAAAAGAAGGTCTGCCATCGTAGACAATTTTCGAAAACCTAATGAAAGGTGGCATCGCCTCTTAGCCAGAGGTGTGGATTAGTGCCATCGAAACCAAATACAGATTTCGAGTCTCTTCTTTGTAAGCTCAAAAAGCATCGTTGGGTTGGAAAAGTTTGGTAGGAATTAGTACTTCAACCTTTTTCGTCCTACATTTCAAAATCGTGACAACAAAAACTGTCTGCAGGGCTCAACAATTCAAAAACCTTAACAAAATTTTAATTTCGTAGACTTCACTCTATCCACAGAGATCTGAACTTAAGCCAAAAAAAAAAAAATTAAAAAAAAAAATTAATGAATTCAGTTAAACATTGCCTTCCTCTTCATTACAGTTGGAATTTGGAAAATTCATTTCTAATTTCTTGGAACAGTTGCATTGTTGAAACAAAGCAAATCCCTGTGCAAGCATTCTATGCTATGGCACATGGTAAAGTTTAAAATTTCACAATTGTACCGAAAACAAAGTTACAGCCAAGTTAAATTGAAAGTGCCTTCCTTTGTCGCTGTCGTGAAACGGAAGATGAGATACATTTTCGGAATGTTTGTACGAATATGTTTCGTATGTTGAATTCGGTAATAGCACGAGTGCATGCAAATAGTTATGTACCTAAAGATATGAGTACGTAGTCCTTGTAGGAACTATGTCGTTGAAATTGTCTGCAGAAACACAAGAGATAAGAGTTTGAGGCAGTCTTACGAAAATGCACGAATTTTCGAAAGTTTCATATTTCAAGGGAATTATGCGGAGGAGATTCTATTTTCCTGGATTTCCAGCATGAAGAAGGGCTTCAAATTTTGGAATAAGGAAAAGGTGTAAGTAATTAACAAAGTTATTCTTTTTGGGCTGCTTTGTCGTGGTGGGAAGTTTTAAATTAAGAGTCGAGGATGCTAGGATTTTGCAAAGAATATCCAGGTGAAACTGTGAATTATTTGCTGAAGACGCGACGTTAAAAAGAAAAAAAGTATCAACGGCATTTAAGTGGATATAATTATAAACGACCTTGCCATCGTCCTTCCGAAATCGGATGGGGTGCCTATTCTGGAGGTCTCAACCAACATTTTATTAAAAAACGCCGATTATGTCGTTGATGAAGAAGAGTTGAATTTTTTTGATTCTAAGGACTAAGGTAGATTGTGCTAAAATGACAGAGAAAGTGGCGAAGAAGCTCAGTATGTAACGCTTAAATCCCATCAAAATAGAGATGTGTCTCGTTATTCTGGTGTTTCTTTAAGACCTCTGTCCACTGTCAAAATACGAAGGAAAGGAAAGCGTGATGATGATAAAAGTCACAGAACCCCATAGACAATGGTAAATAGGAATGGGTGAATAGAATTCACCTCAACTGGAACCGATAAGTCTTAAGAACATGCGATCTAGAAAACGGTGTCTTCATAGGGCCTATCACCGAAGGGGATCATTTTGGTACAAAGTGGTATAATAGTAGAAATGTAAGTGTTTACTGGTATAAGTTCTAACGCTTTTACTTACAAGCCGGGCTCTGACAAGTACCACTATTCTCAAAATTTTAGCGCGTGCTGCAATTTAAGGTCATCTTTCGTTTAAAGAAACTCTCCTCTTGAACAACTCTCACTGGAGTTTCAATGAAATTACACATTGGCTGTCCTATGACTCTGGATAATGGACACATTTTCTACACCTTCACGTAATGATCCACAAAAGGAATGCAATCAAATCTTTTCGGATTTCGTTAGAAACAATCACAAATATGCCTCTGCCGTCTTCTCGGAATAACACAAGCGGACTTGTCCGGACTATTGGGAGACGTTTCACGGCCTTAGCCAGTGTTAGTACTGTTTGCGTCGTCGTTAGAAGTTTCATTGAAAGATGGGCCTTTCATGAGCACAATTGTAGCTGGCTTGACTGTTTGATTACGAATGACATCAACACTATAAAGTACTTCCTTTGCGATTATCTATTGGAGGTAGCACTTCTCGACAGTGTAAAGAAATATATGTAGTTGCGAATCAAACCTTTGATACGAATGATAACATTGTGGACGAGAGAAACGATTTTCGGTGCCGCACATGAAACGTTAAGTCGTACGTACAAGCGAACAACTCGTAGAGATCATAGACTGCTACCAAGTAGATCTGACCGCCACGCAAGAAGTGGAACGGGATGAACCGTATCGAAGAAGGATGATTTCGTATTAGGGATTACAGGCAGAGAAAGACATGGCGCCTTGTGACTACCCGACAAAATTAGCCTGAAGGGCTCTCACACCTCAACGGAGTGATACCAAGGTAATACCAAGGACTGTTCTGATGAGCTACTCGACAATGCATGCGCTCAATGTCCTAAGCATTATGTTAAAGTCCTCCGGGAAGATTTACGTAAGATAAGCTTCCAGTTCTCTGGATATCCAAGCGTTTTAAGTGGCCAGCAATGATTCGGACCATTACTTTCTAGTAACCAAGGTATAAAAGAAGATATCCCAAACACCATTAAGAAGAGAAAATTGTGAGAAGAAGTGCAATTGTAAGAAACCGCATGGACTTCTGTCGATTAAGTGTCCATTATTTTATCCTAGGCCAAAAGCTGCCAACAAGGCATTAGAGATAACGTCGCTGATTTGCTGGTTTTAACCGGTCGCTACAGCGAAATGCGTGGTTCGACGATGAATTCCGGCTTGCGCATGCATAGAAGCACTGGAGCGATCAATGGATCACTAAAGCGTCTCCTGAACTCTACGAGCAAAAAAGAATGTGCATGAGCATCGGCTTCTCAGAGGGAAGAAAAAGGGTACAAGAAGAGCGAGATCAAGGCAACTAGGGAAGTTATTGGTAGTGCTGAGAATATAAAAGGATAATTTTTGGACATTATTAAACTGCGAATACATACAAATTTTCACTGCCTAGCAGAAGTAATCATTTAACCTGGACGAAGATCGGCAACAATTCTCTTCATCCGTCCTCGTCAACGGAGGATAGCCCTATAAAAATTTAAAGCCAAAAAAGCTGCTGCTACTGATTGTCTCATTGCCAAGACCATGCACCAAATCATCTCTAAAATATGGTCGCACAAAAGTACCCCAGACGAGCGGAATTTCAGCAATGCATAGTATGTTCTATCCTGAAAAGAGGTAACCCCTAGGTACAGGGGCAGCAGTCTCCGCATCATCGCCTATAAGACGGTCTATTATATAGTCGTCTTAATCCCTTTGTCAGTCTTTGTCAACTGACATCAAGGTTCTTACATTACGGCGCATCTCGAAAAAGGATATCGAATTTCAAATCGACACTCACAACTTAATATATTTGTCAATTTGTCGATATCAAGCCGTCTATGACAGGTTATATTAGGAATAAATATAGGAAGATAAATCCGATTGTGGTGTCCCCTAGTAACACGTACGTGGAGAAAGCCTCCCTGATCCGTGAGGGTAGGTTGATATTAAAGTCAGGCGGTTTCTTCAACATGGTACTGTATAGTATTATATGAAATTCGCAAGCCAATATCAGGCAGATAATTTTTCAAGTCTATACTTCCACTTGCATATGCAGCATTTGCACCATTTCTGTGACTTGGAAGGTCTTCGATCGATAGGAAAAACGCAGGAGAAAAAGAACGTCCGCCACAAGTGGAGGACGTTAATGCAGAGAGATCTCAGTCAACTTCGTGTGTACAATTAGAAAGGGACCAGATCCATTTCAGACTGTAGCGCCAGCAAAGTAATAAGTAAGTTTACCTAAAACGGTTTTTCGTATAATTTTTTTTTTGAGTTCTTTCCTATATTTCCACTTCGTTTGCAGTATTCTAATGTCACCACACCACCTTTATATCTGCACATGCTCTCTGCTATGGCAAGATGGAAATGTAAATTTTCAAATGTTGTTTTCTAATTTCCCAATAAATTCCTCATTAAGCCCACGAAAATACAGAAACAGATGGTTTTTGTTTGTGCCACCATGTGTGCACATTAGGATTCAGGTACTACCTGCAAATGTTTTCAACCCAAAAATGTTAATTCCAATGGTTAGTATGGGATGTAGTTCTAAATCATTTGGTCTTAATTCATATATTTATAGGTGTTTTCCTAACCATTGTGGTGAACCTAGAGATATTGCTATAAGCAAGCATGACATGAGTTCCAGAGAAGTTTCATATGTACATTTCAGAGGATGACTTAAGTGACAGATGGAACTACCTGACCCACATTTCTGGTTTTCATCAAAATTGCATACGTCATATTATTCCATTAGAAAAAGAGTAGGTCTCTGCCTGCTACCTTGGGGCACTCTATCATTTAGCGGAAAATATTCCGTGTCTCATAAATCTTCCCCTGCTTTTGCTTCTTTTCGAATTCATGGAGAAAAAATCCTCTAAAAACCAATGAATATAATGGTTCGCTTAAAATATCACACCTTGATGGTCCTACATAGAGACCGGGATTTGCATCACCATAAATGAATGAATAGGTAACCCAGAAATCCATTATGAATATTTTAAATGCAGTTTCGTGTCTCTTCCTTTCTTCGGTCTTAGTCATCTGGTTGGTCGAAATCTTTTGTGTCTCTGATTCATTCCAATCCCATCCTCACCGGTGTCGTGGTCAATTCATTACCTTGATTCAAAACAAAAGCTGCACGGACGTTTTAGGGAAGGTTTTTGGAAAGGTACGGCAGGCGAGAGATGGAGTACTCGTTTACTCATTTTTTACTTGTTGCCTCGTTTCCATGTCCTTTTCATTTTGGTGTTTTTTAAAAGAGAATCTCATGAAATTCCCGTAAGGACTGTTGAAAATTTGTTAGTTCGTTTGATAGCAGTTGTTGTGATTACTTGTGTTGTATCTCTCTTGCAGATTTCAGTTTGAAATGGGAAAGTTTTTTAACTTGTGAGATTATAATGGTGGCTGAAGGTTTTGCGGAGAAGGACTGTATTTGTACTAAGAAATTCAGTATTTTCGCAATTTTTTGAAATAGGTTTCGGTTAATCCAGTGCCGAGAATTGAAAATTCCTTACAACATAAGTTAGCACTATGTGTAAGATGACTTATTCTGAAGTAAATAGCACGCTTAATCAATGGCTAATTCCAGAGAAACGAGTTTGGATGGCATATTCCGAGCGATTTTATTTCGCTAAGACACAAGAGCCTCAGCCGCCGCAAATATTGCAGCTCTACATACAAGGTCTAATTCATCCCTCCTTTTGGTACCTCCCAGTAATTTCTTGGGAGATTGCGAAATGACGACCAGAAAAACTGTTTCTTGATCACATTACGATTAGCCCATGATTGTGAAAATGTCTTGTTGATTGACACACGTCTAAAATTGTGGGGGATTCAATATCGGAAGCATACATGTACTCGTATGCACTAAATATGGTTCCGAATTACGTCCATTAGAAGCAAGGCAATCGGGCCTACAAGTTTACAGTGGTAGGCAGGTAGGTAGAGACAGGGTTGAAATTCTTGGTAACGAACCAGCAACAAGTGAGCGTAATGTGCATGCAAAAGAATCTGTAGGCTCTATGAGTGATCACAACAGCTTGGCTTTTCACATCCACTCTGCAGAAAATATAAAATCCAGCTGGTGGAGGAATTAAGGCCACGAGACCATGGTTTACGACTAGGGTCCGCGAATTGGGCTCCTGAGCAGCTTAAAGTAGAGTTAGGTAAATCGAAGTGCCTCGTGTGGTGTGATCTTCATGCATCATCGATCTTATTTTTTGACAGGAGTTTGCGTTACTGTCAACAGCCAACGTTACTGGACAATGATCTCACTGATTACGGATTATTTCTTCAAAATTGACCGACGATTTAGTACCGAGGGCGTGCGATTTCACGCCACTGCATGAGTTCAGTGTAAAGTCTTTGGTCTATACTGATAATCCGCAAACTACGTATTCCTTGGATTATAACATTCAGCGGGTAATTGTTGAAGCTGGCAGTGATACGTATCTACTGTCCAAAGTATGGCTTACCTAGAAGACGTAAAGGTGGTGTGCTTAAGCGGTTACAGGGGCAAAGGAAATTCTGTGCTCTTACTTGCACATGCGGCAGTTGTTTACAAGGTGTTTTTTGGCTCTGCAGTGACGCGTTAGGAATCCGGCGGTTACTGCATGTATCTGACCCCTATAAAGCTGTAGGAGTTGTTTTGTTCTTTTGAGTTGTTAAAAGGTTTTTGGCTTACATGTTACCTTCAGTTTTCGCCCGGTAATGAAATGCCTTTGTTTTAACCCAGCCATTTATATAGCTTTTTGTGGAGCTAATTGGTAACCCTCAAAATGGTCGTGGCAACATGAATTTTGAGGCCGAACCTTTTCTGGCCAATTTGTCTGCTCTGTCATTATCATCGGAACTACTTCGATCTAACAGTTAGATTGAATGGACTTTATTTGTGCTGGCTAGTGTTTTGAGAAGTATAATGTAGTCCCTTAGCTGCCACCAAGTCACCTAGTCATTTGCATTTCGACTCCTTAAGTTACTGTAGAACTTTACTTCAGCTAAAACACCAATCCCAAAAGTATATATTACGAGTAGAAACCTCAGGAAAAAAAAGTTCTACCACTTTAAAAACTTTTATCCGAGAGCAAAAAAAGACGCAACAACAACAACTAAACAATAACTTCCACCAGTGTTTACACTTTTTCTTATTACTTATGACGGGTAGCAAACTTTGCTGCAGAAAAAAAATGAGGAAAACCAAAAAAATAATAATAAAAGTCAGTCGGTAAGAAACGGTTCACCGAAACACTTAATTTACACCCTTCCCTGTCCTAGATTGGCCATGTTTATTTTAGCCCACTCCAGCGTACCCCTGATTTTGAAGTCATAGATGCGCGGTTAAATGTACGGAAGGACACAGTAGAGCACATTATAAGGCGTGCAGTGTTGGCTCCGCCAGGATTACGAAAACTGCTTTTATTTTTGCACTGTTTCCTGTGAGTTGGTCTCTTTTCGTTCTCTGTCTATGAGTATGTATCTGTACGTACGAATATCATTTGGAAAGGAAAAGTTACGAAGTTGTTTATAAAATCGAAAAACCGCTGCCACTTGGTGGTGGAGGAAATATTGTTGTTCTATGGATGTGAATGTGGTGGTGAAGTTTTCATCATAAATAAAAATACTTTATGCTTTTCTACTACTTGGCTTTTATTTGAATAAGGCAAAACCAATACGAACGACGGAGGAGCAGGGCACAAATAAACGGATGACGTTTTTAGTCAGAGTGAGAGAAATTTTAATATATCCCCGCCTCGGCTACAAAAAAAGGAAAAAAATCTCAAGAAATTGATTTTTATTATTTTTATTTTTATTTAACTTTGCGATGGTATCTAGAAACGAAACGGAACAGAAAAGGAAATGGTGCGGTAGCCAGGAAAGTTTCAAGAATTGACTCCTGCTGTGTTTTATGTGCGGCGAAGTTATTAATTTTTTTTTGGGTTTTCCTTAACTCTTATTGGAATGAAATTTGAGTTCTGTCTGTAAGTACAGTTGGCTTAGATGTGCGAAGTTGTTTTCAATATTTAACCCATTGAGGACGTAATTACTTTCTTTAAAGTTTTAATGGTAAGAACCATGTGCGATGCTGGGCGAAGGCGAAGTCAAAGGAGTGTGTTCGTTCTTTCGAAAGGAAAATAATGGCAAAACCCTTTATAATTTGATTGACAGGTGCCACGGGTACGAATATTTTGTTACAAATCTTTACATCTGTAAACGTGTCTAAAGCAAAGCTACTGTAGAAGTTTTTTTTATGGAAAATTCCTCGTTTAGGATTTTTTTTCGAAATCTTGAGATGCTTTCAACTTGTATGTTTATTAAAAATTCAAAAGAGATTTAAAGGAGATAGGAAATAACAATGTCCTGGGAGCAATAAGAGATAAACTTTTGATATAAACGTCAAATTTTAGAGACCTTCATAACTCACTTGTCGTCCAACAATCAACGAATACAATGAAAGTCTATAAACCAGACATAAACATGAAAGAGGAACAACCTTGCCATTTTAAGGGAAATAATATGAAGAGTTAGTTTGGATTTATATAAAACCTTTGGGGAATAGAGGCTAAATATTACGACATAAGCTTGGTATGAGTTTCCTTACTTCATAACCCAGATCACACGGAAGTCCGGGATAAACTTGGGCCTCAACTAATAAACCTCTCTAGTAAGACAGGTCTTCCAGTTGCATGCTCCAAGATTTGAAAAATTTTGCTTTCAACATGACCAACTATATCTTCATCGGTCTTTACTAACTTCAATGCTTCTGCGCCATAAAACAATACAACGATGGAAAAAAAATTTAAAAAGACTTTACACGATCTTAGGAAGGCATTACTTCCAACAGCGACTGACAAGTGTAGTTCCTCGTTGGATTTCTGACGTAACAACATCAAGGCTACAGCTCTCTATTGTGACGTTCTGTCTGATTTGTCTATGTTGGTTGGGAGTTTTGCCAAATTTTTCCGCAAATGTGCCAGAGGTCATGCATGGTACATGATGTACAGACTTTTCAAAAATTGTGCCACGCGTGTTGGCTTGTGAGTTTCGAACAATATTTTCAAGTTTGATGTCAAAAGAACTACATAACAGCGTATTAGCATGTCTTAACTCGTTTTTGACATCAGGCCGCTTATCGCGACCTAAAAGATCCATTGAACAGACGTAGCCTATTAATATTGAGCAAGAAGCCAAGGATATGGACAGTGCAGTATTTGTGCTAATCGTCGATTCTACCATACTTGCTGGAGGCCCCATAAAAGACCGTCTCCAGACTTCATAAAATTTCCGTTCTTGTATTTGCCACCAAAATACAAATAGAGGACTCACTTCCGAACCTTGAGGCACCAACATTTCTTAACTTCTCCCTTTTGATACGTTGCAAGAAGCGATTTGAATATTTTATTGATTTCGCGTATGGTAGATATGTATTTAGTAAAAAAATCTCCTACAACAATATTCAATTTTTATTGTTTGTTTCTATTGCTATCGTTTCTATTGCTTTTAGTAACACAACCGAATTCATTTCTTCGCTCCCATTCGAATCCATTTATTGTACGTGGTTTTTCGCTCACTGATACGTTACTTCCCGTCTTTGAAACCATTTTCCGAAGCACAATATCAAATCCATGTCCGCTTTTGAAAGTGCACTTTCCATTCGAAAACTTTTGTGTATACAAATCTTGTAGCCTTTGTAGGTTCCTTCATATCCATGAACCCACGCAATGTCAATGGTGCATAAGCTAAGCACCTCACCATGTGCCTTCATCGTCGTCGTCGTCGTCGTGTACGTCGTTGTTGTTCGGATGAAATCCAATGGATATTGAAAAGTTCAACCGTCTGAGAGGGAAGTTTTCGTTTTCGGCTAGAAAAAGTTTTGTTATTACCGTTGCTTCTGGTGAATACTTTGGTTTGTTGCTCTTGTTGTAAACCGGATTTTGCAGGTGCAATTGGAATAACAAAATAGAACACCACATCAAAGTGGATAGTTCAAAAATGTTCTCGTTTGTCTTTTCGGAAATTCAAAAAAAAAATGAAAAAGTACGACCAAAACAGCTGTCAACCCGGCCGGCATTTGAAATTATACGGTTCTGTTACAACTTGTACTGTAGTCATGGAGCCAAAGCCGGGGCCAGAGCCAGAATCGAAGCTAAAGTTAAAGTCAGAGCCAGAGTCAAAGCATTCGCAGTTTCGGCAATTCAATGTGGCATGGTTTTAGTAGGTGAAAAGTTTGTCGGGCACCTGAAAGTTGAAAATAACCGTCAGTAAAACTGCTGTTCTTCCTATTTTTTTTTCACTGCCTCTGCCTATTTTACGTTGTACGAGTACGAGTATAGTTAAGGGCGAAATAGCACTCTTGTTGCAAAAGTTTTACAAGTTCTTTGACAGCGGCAATTTGGAGGCGGATGTTGATAGTTGCACTATTCGATTTTACGGTAATTTTCGCAGTTTTTCAAGCGAAAAGTGAAGCAGTTGACACATATTGTGTACTGGAGACGATTGATTTGGAGAATTTTCGACTTCGCGGTCGGAAATACAGTCAAATTTATTGTTTTGTTCTTACTGTCATCCTCACTCACCTTATTCTGCGATATTAATCATCACCCTCTTGCCGGGTGAATGGTGATAATGTATTGCAAACTTTGCCAACTTTGATTTGGCACGAAATTGCCGAAATCACCGGTGAAAATGCGATTAATGGAGCGCAAAACGTAAAAGTTTCCTTATCACTTCAGTAACATGCACACATGTACATATGAGCTTGTATTTTCCTGACATTGGCTTGACTGAAGTTGCTCCCGAATTTGATTTGGGGGATGAAACCCAGGCACGTGACAAAATGGCAAAATGATTTCATACAATACGTAATGGAGGTGGAATAACAGAAATTAGGGGTTTGGGGGGGCGGATGAAGTCTTTTTTTTTTTTCTATTGTCTTCTTTGCTGGTGACATACCAAATTAGGAAGACCTGACCCTCGTTATGGAAATCTGTTTTAGTATTGTGGACAAATTTTTTTAGGTTGCGTTTCATCGTGACCCCTACATCATTGTCCTGTGTGAAGCTTGTTTAGGGCTATCTCTCTTCTCCCTCAGTGTGACACCCAAGGGACCATTTACCATATGTATTCAAGTTATACAGCTACAATCTAAATGTAAACTAGAATATAGAAGTGTAGTATAAATCAGAGGCGTTAAAGACACTTAGCAGTTCGTCTCATAAGACTGTATATACGTGGTGCAGAGCTGCATCCTGCAGTTCCTTATGAGATGCACCTAATTCTTCAGTTGGGATTTTCTGAACTCACGTATACCCAATGGAAAAAAGTCAATGGAAACCGTTGTCTGTCTGTTTGTCTACTCCATAGTAACCAGGGATATGTGGTTTTAAAAGGACGGTGATACGCTCCACAATCGGCTTATTGAAGAAGAAGTATAGTGATCTTATCGTTAGAAATGACACTGTCAATTGGCTACCTTGCTAGTGCGATTTACCAATTTTAGAATTTTTTCTTTTGGGCTCCAGAGCCACCAAACTAGATATAAAGACCACTTGAAAGTGAACACTCGAAGTGAAATTGCTGGAACATCGGCCGAAGCAGCTGATACGGAGCCCATTACCAAAAAGTCTGGCTTTGAAATGTCTTAAATCACTTTCAAGTAAGCTTTGGAGTTTTTTGAGGTTGGAATAATTGCCACATATATGTGATAGGAAAGTGAAACTCAATAAAGTTAATATCTTGGAGCATACAATTCCAATCAGGTTGGCTTATCCTGAACTGCAAGTATAAATAGAATTGCAAGTCCAAGATGGTCTAAAATTATAAAATTAATGCACTAGCACCCAGAGTAGTAGTAATATCTAGAAGATGTGACAGTAGGAACGTCTTCAATGTCACAAAAGAACTTACCGGTGGCCAAAGTTCCAAATCTTAGCTGATCAAAGACTTATACGTCAACATATTGACTGCGGATGAGGATCAACTAACCAGATGGAAGGATCATCTTGCTGCTGAGCTAAGTCATTTAGCAAGTAACGAATCCATCCCAGACCCTCATGAGCGTTTCACTGAAACTAATTCCTGAATATGCTTATCACGTTTATCAGAGCTTAAAAGAAACACAATGCACTTGGCAAAGGCCAGCGGAACCCTTTCAAGACGCAACCAACACCTTAGGGGAAATCCTACAATCTTACACTGCGGATCATTATGGAACAATGCGTGGAGTATAGTTTTCCGCTACACTTGTTGTTCATCGACTTCGAGAAAGCCTTCGACAGCTGAGAGGTATTCTAGAAGTATTCTAGTAATCAACGGCAAGGTGTCAAGTTCTGCAGTGGAGTGCGACAAGCATGCATTCCTTCCTTGTATTGCACTGCAGAACTCAGGACACGTTGCGCGAGGGTGTTGTGGACGCCTTATGAGCTAATTAGTGTGCGAACTTCTGTTTTTTTTCTTTTTATTTTTTATAATGTTCATACACAGCGCAGTCGAAAGCGTTTCTACTTGATAGGCGTTTCTGGAGGGCCTTTGCTTACGAAAATGTCGACTTCTGCGTATCTGAAAGGGAAATTTGTATAAACCTGAGCTCCACATATAATGTATAAGATCTTATCAATTAAAATTCATTATTTTCAACCTCTGAACTCGTGCTAGACCTCTGAAACTGATACAGTTAACCGTGTCAACAAGAAACGGCCTCAACTGCTTTCAAACATACACGTATACTCGTATGTGAGCTGAAAATTCCTTTAAAATGTTCTTCTATTGCTGGGTGTTAATTGGGTATAGGTTCAGTGTTCATTAGTCCACGAGGGGATAGAGATATTATTCTTTCTCCCGCAACCAAATGACAATCGAGAGTGACGTCCCGGGTTACCCGAATACTTCATAATCCATGATACCGTAAGTCCACTTCCTCCTCTCTTTCAATTTATGTGGTTAGTCGTCTCATATTAAATAGAACAACCAAATTCACCTCCATAAAAAAGGACGAATAAATCAATAAAATGCACGGTCGTCACTAACTATTCAACTTTTTACTCATTTCTACTGGACACATCGAGCTTCCCACCCTGCGTCGTCTGTATGTTGCCGCATATATGTGTATGCTTGTAGAGTAGTCATTTTGTAGGATTTGGCAAAAGCTCATAAAACACTTTTCAATCAACAAACAGAGAAGATCCAACGTGGTTTGGTGTGAAGTTTTTATGTCTCTCGGTTTGCCCTGCACATCCCGAACTTGGCCACTTTGTTTGGCATTTATTCATATCACTCGGTGGCGAGCATAAATTTCCAGCACCTGTCAGCGAAAAACCGCCGTAAAGCTACCCAACAAGTTAAAAAAGACATAAATTTCGTGCCCACCATCCAGGGGGATATTTAAAATTCTCTGCGCCTTTGACCATTGAAACGAAATCGCCAAAAGTCTGAATAATGTACAGGATACCTGGACACAGAAGCAGGCACACAGATATAGAGGGACAGTAGAAAACGCATTTTCAGTGCAAGTCTGCAAATCAAACTCACACATTTGCATCTGGGCACAAATTTGAGCTACAAAACAGTATTGGTCCTTTAGAGAGTGTGAAGAGTTTACGTGAGTGGATAAATGTCTGTCAGAGTAGGAGTTGAGAACACGTTTTGGCTCATGTAACACACCCACATATACACAGTGACATTGGCATCAGGTGCACCACAGCGAAATCAGAATCCAATGCAAATATCGAAGGCGATAAAATAATTCATTGCAATTCAATATCCGACCAAAGAACCGAAACCGAAAATGCTGCCTTTACAACAAACACGCCGAGAGAGAAATTCTATTTCAACATCTATTTCGTGTTTTCGTTTTTATTTTAATTTCTACAGTTGGTGACGTGGCATTTGTTTGTCAAAAAGATGATCATGGTGCTGACACGAGGCAATCGATGTGAAGTTCAGATTGGAAGAATGCACTTAGTTGCCTGATGAACGAATTCGCACTCTTTGATCATCATTGCTATTTTCGCCAATTAAGTTGGTTCCAGAATATCCTTCCAGATGTCTTCCCAAGTCTGTATAGGTGACTCTCTATCTTGTCGCGGTTTTAGGTTTCGGTGCACATCTTTTATCATTTGCGTCCACTTTCGTCAGTGGCCAAGCCTCTGTTCCGTAAAGCAGGACTGAGATGATCAGTGTTAGTGCCTTTTATGCCCAAAAGAGGAGCGATCAGCAAGAGTATTTCTCCGCACGATTTCTGCGCTGGTGTCCTTGCAGGTGTTTATAACGGTGCTCAGGAATATACAAGTAAGGGTCTTTACTTCTTCAAAGTTATAGCTCCCTATCGTGGTGTTTTGTTCTAGGCGTCAATGTTGTGGGGGCACACACAGCATAAACTTTGTTTATTCTTTATTTACATCTAAACCCTACTTTACCGCTTCTGCTTCAATAATCGCAAACTCTCAATTGACAGCTCGCTGTGTTTTCCCCATTATGTCAATGTCATCTGCGTATGCGAGCTACTCAGCATTCTTTCAAGAATTATGTTGAAAAAGTCACATGACAACACATCGCCTAGAAGCTCTCGTTTTTGTCATTCTGCTTAGTCGGATGAGCTTGGCAGAGATACCAAGACTATACATGGATCTGTATAGTTCGTCTCTGTAGATGCTGTCATATGCTTCCTTGAAATCGACAAAGAGGTGGTAGGTAGATAGACTTGAGCTTCGAAATTGCAGTCTTGACTTCATCTTTTTCGAGTGGATGGAAATGTTGTTTGTCTTGGTCCAGGTTGAATGGTTCATTGGATGTTGTCCGTCATCACCTTTCAACAGTCTGCAGAAATAATCTTTCTAGCTTCTCAGCACCGACTGTGGCTTAATCACATTCGTTACATTTTTCATAAACCTACCGAGATTCAAGAAAACGTCACCTGTTTTTCTAGATTTGCCTGTCTGCATCCATTACAGAACCATTCGTTTCTTCGTAGGGGTGAGTAAAGGCGGCGTCTTTGGTAGTGATGAAAAAGCCCCGGCGATCTCTTGCAATTAGACCCGTTCGACATTAAACTTCCTCATAACTGTTTCCTAACATTGAGCAGTTACGAATATCCGCTACGACAATATAATGATCCCGGTCGATATTGACTGCTCGAATCGTTCGGACATCGAAAAATGGAGGAGTGCTTTGCATCGATCACAATATGATCAACTTGGTTATTTGGTTGACGATTTGTTAATCAGGAATCAGCCAAGTCCCTTTACGGATATCAATGTGTCCGTTTCCGGAGGTGACGTCGTCGAGACCGTGCTTTGTGTATTATCAAAAAATTCCTCGATGCCTTGACTGCTGCCATGACGATGGATAGTTTCTTTCTAGTTTCGGATGGGTATGTTTAGAAAAGAATCCTGCCTGTGATTCAGAACTTAATGTCTCCAGTCAGAATAAAGCTACAGATAAAATAGTCCAAAATAAAGCCTTCGGCCTTTCATATTCCTGACTATATTTTTAGATCAAGGAATTTTCGTTTTCCGTATAATCTTAGGCGACGCCTTCGAATTTAGTGGAAAAAGCAGAATAAAGAATCTTAAAGTTCAAAATAGCTGTTCACATTTATTCTTATTCTAGCCACCTTCAAGGCTTAAACAGCTTCCGCTAAATACTGCTTCTTAGTAGATCTGACTGTTTCGTTGATTTAATGTCAAGGAAAGAAATATTCGGGTTCCTTTACCATAAGCCATCTACAATACATAGATCTGTATGTCAGGCCATTGAACTTAGAATTTTTCGCGGGCTTTCATCCTCTTAAGGAGGATGAATTTGGAAAAACTAACTAGTCATGGTTTAAACAGGAGCTTGGCATGCCAATTAGTGCTCTGTTTAAGTTAAGAACAAAACAAAAGGTTAAGAAAGCTTTTTGAAGCCTGAACTTTGTCCTCACAAAATATTGTGAACTAGTGTATCCCAAAAGCAGAAACTCCTGCAGATCGCCCATATCAGAATGCAGATTTTTAGGGACTAGATAATAAAACCCGCCGATTTCTGAACAGGACACTTATGATGGGTGTAATCTAATTCGGATCTCGAAGAACTCGAACTCGGTCAATCCAGCAGATTGATCAAAGTTCTCAAAAGGGGCTAATCATCAAGACTAGAAACACTTAGAAAATCTGATGGCTTGAAAGAAGAGACCTCTGCCGCATGCTCTGGACCGACTATCCAGATAACCTGATCAGAACTGATAATTAGCACATATTAGCACAACTGAAAGTAAGTAGAAGTTGTGTACAACATTTCAATGGTTAATAAGAGATTAGAAGGAGTCCCATTTTATATATGGACCGTTAAGTGACTATTATTTCATAGCTCTGAATACAGATACAAATCCCATTAATTGGATTGGGTGGCTTTCTTTTAAACTTGTTCAGGGCACACTGTGTTAAAGTAACATAAACGATTTTAAGGTCAAATTCCATCACAAATCCTGACGCCCTCTCCAAACTTTTGTTGGAATTCCAAACGCCAGCTAGACAAAATATAATCCAAAACCAAAAATCTCTTATTTAAATTTGCAACCATCAGAAGTCATTCTGACCAAAATCACTTTCCATTATCGAGTCTTAATCCGACATTTTAAAAATCGATTAGTTGAGCCCTATATCCGGGGAAAGCGCCTCATTATGCGCCATTGAAAGAAAGCATTAACGATAAAATTAGGAAAAACAGATTTTTTGAATTACTAAACGCAAAAGTTTGCCTTGCCTGCTTTCCGCCAAATGCAAAGTCTAATAAACTTTTGCCGTAATGATTTTCATCCTAGTATTTCCCCTCAACATGTTACTGAACGTTAAGAATGGTCAAGCCTGCAGTTAATGATCCAAAAGATAACAAACATTTTCTTTTCTTTTCCCGTGTTCTCCTATTTTTTTTTATGATAATTTTATGCCTTCATAAAGTTGTTAGGAAAGTTGTTTTCTAAGAACTTTAGATGGACTTCGGTTTCAGTTTTTTTTTTTTCGAAAATGGGATGCGTTACACGAAAATTGGGTAAAGGTGAGGTGTAAGGAGCACGGTTTTGTAAATACCTGCCATCTTGAAGCAGGTAGAAGTGTATGAATTTCATTTAGAGTATTTAAGTCCACCCGTCATTGTATATTCACTAATAACTTCTTATTAGGGTTATTGCAACGAAGTAGTTAGTCGTTCTCTATTTCATAACAATATTGAAGAACTGGCTCTACTTTGAGTGCTTTTTAGAAGACAGTTTGTTTTCACTGATACACGCAAAATGCCGAATACAAGATAGTGATACCTAAAGTGTGCCAATGTCCGCGATGAATTAAGGCCTTGCCATTTTGTACACTGCGAGAGAAGGTCTACGATATTCCAGAGCCTTTATGGAAGCAAGTACAGATCTCCATGCTCCTGATCTTGTTTTATGGTGCCGAATTTATTTTACTTACTTGACCAATTATACGCTACGTAACGAATGAAGATTTCTATGATTGGACACTGTGATGCCAGAAAGATGGGACCTGCCAGATATACAGTGCAATGTTGGTGTTCACAACATTTTTTGAGGCATTAGCAAGCACAACGTGAAAGGAAGAATTCCATACTATCGTTTGACTTGGTTTCTAACAATGCGGGTTCCGAGCGCAGGAAGTGGAAGCTGTTCAGAATCCGCACGGTGCGCTCATCTAAAACACATTTTGAAAATGACTATAATTCTTATAGACTAAAGCAAAAAGAATAGAAAAGGTTAATTTGGATCGCGAAGAGTGAACAGATCGATGCACTTGGTGAAACCATCAAACCAGCCAGATTCCATAAAAGGGCCAAATTATCGATCACCATGTGGAAACCCCATTCAGAATTCGTCATTATGTAGGCACGTGTTCCACTTTGGTGAAAGGTGAAACCTACCTAAAACCTACGTCAATCTAAGGGTCATGGAGCCCTGTAGTATTTGCCTTATTTTGGGGAAAATCAACGATAGCCCTCTCTGCGATTTCAGGTTTAAAGAACAGCTACCGTGACAATCTCACAAGACGGCCTACCTCAACAAGAAGTCAAGCTTGAACCGATGCTCCAGTTCCTTGTTAGGCTACCAGTAGGACTCCTACAGATCTCTTGTATTGACTTCAAAATATAGCTGGTCAAATTTGTACATCATTTGCAACTTTTGATGTCCTTATGCATTAGAGTGTGGCCGTGGTGTAGTGGTAGTAGCAAACGCTTCTCACTCGGAGGGTCCAGGTTCGAATCCTGCCCATGGCAAGTCAGTTTTTCATTGTGTAATTGGAACTCAAACAGAAAAATTCTGCGTGTGAAGGCATAACACTGACACGTAGATTTGGCTGTTGTTTCAAGCACAGAAAAAGAAAAATATTGTGATATACCTCGAATCACTCTGAGTGAAGAAAAACTCTCCGTCCTATTCGGATTCCCACCCCTGGAGAGCAAACATAGAAACCAAACACATCTGAGTTTCAAACCACTACAAAAACAATTTTCCTTTCTCCTCCTTCTATCTTTCCGCCCGCGCCCTGGCAACCCCTTAGACGCGCGTAAATTATAAAAAAAAAAAAAAAAGAAAGAGTGTGGTTTAAACTTTCATGCGGAGAACTGTTTTACGGCTACATTTCTGTCTGAGATGTTACATGCAAACCAAGACCTTGTGAGACTGTGCTTCAAAATTTTGTGGACAGAATTGGATTGGCACTTGACAGGGAGGAGTACCCAACGAATATTTGAATTGACATTTTGACCATGACATGGAAACTTTTGAATGCAACTCGGTCAGAGTTTGGTGGATTAAGGTAATCCTGAATCCTGGTGAACATAAATTTTGTTTAAAAAAAACTGACTGCAGTTAATATGTGATCTTCCGGGTATATCCGCAGACTATCTGCTTAGCGGTCTCTTTAATTACTACTTTCGGGCATATGCATGTCTTGTAGTATAGCTATAGTCTGTCAAAACATGACTAGCGAAGGCTTGTTTCATGATCCATACATGCCAAGATGCATCAAAAACAGCAAGAAACGTTCAGAGGGGCGTATCGGAATCCGTAACTGCATTGGGACCCCCTTTATTTTGGGTTACGACTTTCATTGAAAGAAAATTCTATTGTTCCACGCATACGATGATACTTACTGGGATTTGCTGTCAGATTAACCGATCTATTGTCATGAATGGTACGCCTTGGCGATCGGTTCAAAGGCATTCTAATTGCTTGGCCTAGTCATTGATCATTCTGTAGCAATTTATATTTTTTTCAATCAACTGCCGATTCCCTGCATAGTTTCTACAGAAAAAGGACCAAACTATCACGAAGAAGAGAGTACATAGGCATGTTCCTATTAAAAGCTTGTTCAGTCCATAGAAAAATGAAATTCAAATCTAAATATGTAAAGATAGCACACAGAATCAAAATCCCTATCACCCCATAATCCTTTATTGTCAATTCTTGTCAAAATCTCATGACACCAACTCCAACCACACAATCATCATGGTAATAATTACAAAAAAATAAATAAACATTCATGAATCAAATAAACGAGCAAACACCATACTTTCTGTCAACCCAACGATGATATTACCAACACCAGTGCCATGACTACCACCGCTTAGCAGCGCATGGTAATAAATCCTTTCCACAACACAAAGCATATTTTACAATCTAGCGAGAGAAAAATCCGTACGTCCGCGCCGGCTGCTCCCCTCAAAAAACCGCACACAACACAACACGACCTTAGGTCCCTTAAAATTCCATTTAAAATGTACAGCGCTAATAATAATGTCCTTGGCGCATTAACTGTTTACTGTGTACGCTTCTTATCTATGGCGGTTACAACCCAACCGAGTCCTGGCCATAATGGTGACTTTCATTGGTATTGGTGGTCCTCCGTATAGACAAGCAAATAAAAACAAAAGGCCAACAACTTGCAAACGACCAACGAAAAAGATATTCTCAACCAATCTTGTGCCCCGCCAAAACAAAACGACACCTTTAACTTTCCCATTTCCCAAAACAGGAGCGCACATAAAATTCGTTACAAAGCTGTGTGACTCTGCGTTTGTGTATGTGTGCTTGAGTCTGCAGGACAATACACCATAAATCTGAGCTGGATAGTAAAAATATTCATTGCTGACATTTTTGCACCCCTACTACCTACTACCTATTACCCATCACTTACCCATGAGAAGCACACCTCCCATCAACTCCACATCAACCTGAACCCCCACACTAACCCCATATCTCAAACCAAAGTCTCGTTCTGTCCCGTCTTTTGCCATAATTCCGGGTACAGGCGATTTATTGTCGAGGACAAAAGTCTCGTTGATATGAGATTTATGGCATTCTATTCGACGCCGTTCTGCCATTGGCACTGCCATTGCCATAAAACACTAAAAGGTATCCTGGCAAAGGCACCCATACACCACCACCATCATCAACACCGTTACCGTCTACGACACCAACACAGACACCACACAGAGAGTTTTGAATTGCCGCCACATCATTATCTTGACGAGAATGATGACACTTGACATAAAGACAAAGGAGACTGCTTCCTTGCCTCCATTGTAAAAATTAAGCAAAATGCTGACGAGGACAATGCCTTACACATTTCATTGTTTCATCAAAAAGCAAACAACAAAAAACAATAAAGAACTCACAACACGAGATACCAAGTTGAACGGATATCCTGAAATTAAATTCTCTCGCAAAGATTCAATACTTGTGGTGAGTCGGATACGGTCGGTCTTGTGTCAAAGGGATGGGGGATTCTCAGCTCTCTCCATTCCACCCACAACGTAATGAATCGTTGTTTTGTGTGCGTCTTACATACAAGCGCAATTATCCTGTCAGATTTCTGGGTCAGATAAGGTGGGCAAAGTTGACTTTAACGAATGACAGGAAATCGGGGAATTTTCTGCTGGTACTCGTAGCTCAGTCTAAAGGAGGCCACCGCTAAAGAACCAAACTGAAAACGATGGAATGTACGTGAAGGTGTAGGCTTAGGTTGTTAGAACATGTCAGCTATTTAGAAGGAATTCTTGCAATTGGAATGTGTTTTTTTTTTGCCTTTTTCTTGAGTAAATGCGCAGTAAGGATACCGTGTTACATCACAACTAAGGCTGACAAAGCCTTTAGATAAGCATATTGTAGGAAGTTGTATCTATTGTATGTACTCGTACATAGTACGACAGTTATAACCATCAGTGGGGGAATGTGGTTGATTTGTTTTTTTTTTCTTCCTCTTTTGGGAGGAGTGTTGACTTACGAGGGCAAATCGGTTACCAAAAGTCACAAGGAAGTTACAAACCAGGAATGCTACGAGTATATGTGTTTATCTTTTTAATAAGAACAACAACTTGAGCGAATCGATTCAAAGTCGGCCCAGCAAAGCTTCTGAAGGCGTTACTACTATAGAATCACAATGGTCATCACCGGCTTCTTTATCAGGGCAAGAAACAATTAGAAATGGATGGTGGTTTCAAAGAACTTCGTTTCTGGGAACATAAGGTCTCTTGAAGGAGCACATCAAGCAAAAAAAGGGAACAGAGGACTTAGATCAATTGGGCTTGATTGATGTACTCAATAACCTCGGATAAGGTGTACTGAAATGGAACAGATAAAAAGTTGATGAAAAACTGTGACATAAATTATACAGGCTAGATTCGTCAACATAAGCCTGATATGCATTTAAGCCTCCACAGAAGAGATAGACTATGTTATTCGGTACTATAGACGATCTGCATACACTCGGATCGTTGACTGCGGATATCTTGAACAGCACAATAATGGAAAAAGACTGTTAGGAGATTTAACATTGAACGGTGGCAGTCGTAATAAGCTGCCGGATACTCTGCGGACCGCTTGTACTAAGCCCTTAAGATCAGTGGCTTCAATATTGGCTTTTGCGC
The DNA here is from genome assembly GCA_949129095.1 of Volucella bombylans. Lineage (NCBI taxonomy): Eukaryota > Metazoa > Arthropoda > Insecta > Diptera > Syrphidae > Volucella > Volucella bombylans. The sequence goes on along the minus strand of OX422141.1, from coordinate 621,263 downwards.
CAAAAAAAGGAAGAGTATTATAAACGAGCGAAAAAAGTACTACTACAGGTGGTAATTAGCAAATTTCATCAAAAGTTGATGAAAGCTTAGATTTTCATTTACTGTTTTTTTTTATTTATAATTTGCGCTCGCTCAAGGGATTTATAGTAAGTACCCTTAAAATGTTTGCACACAGCGCGGGCGAATGAGAATCAGGGAGGATGGAAAGAGAGGTATCGGTGGTTTTAAATGTTTGAGGGTTATAATGACTAGGGAATAAATTGACCAGAATTAAGTAAAATTTGGACAATCCATTCTTATGTAAGTATAACGGGGCTGCCGTGCGTTAGGCCATCAGGTTCTTACTTGCCGAGGTATTTACGGCCGTGGGAGGTGATTGAGTAGAGAGTATATACCAAAACTTGATCGAATTGATAGACAGTTGATGTATAGAACCTCAGTGTGGTTTGCCCAATTCACAAGAAATGGGACCTTTTAAACTGCTTCATCTATAGAGATATCAGTCTTCTTTACATGGGGTACATGGTCCGTATTTGCAGTATTGTATAAACTATTAAAACCATTTGTCAACTATCTGAGTGGCTCCTACAATTCGGTTTTAAGCCGCTTTACATCCGCAGTTGACCTAATATTCAAACTGTTGCAGAGTAGAGAAAACAATCAAGAAGTGCAGATCGATGGTTACTATGTCTTTATCAATTTTAAGGCTGTCACTGACTGGATCTATAGAGATCAGCTATACGAAGTCATGGCCAATGACTGTAAGCAATCTACTGAGAGCTTTGATATCAAAAGAGGGTTTCAGCAGGGTAATGCGCTGTCTTGTGATATTTTTAACATCAAACCTGGGAAATAGTGCTTTCACTGGGGCTTTGAAAGAATTGGTAAAAATGGGCATAACTGCGGATGAAGATCATGTTATCAGTAGGAAGATAGACGCAACATCGTAAGAATCATGTGTTATAATACAGCCATAATTTCGAAGTAGTTACGGATTTTCTCATCTCAGCGCCGCTCTTAACTTTGACTCGCCAATCGCCACTCGGAAATATGTCACAAGCGGGTTTTCTTAAAGTATGTGGGACTTCAAAAATTAAGAAGTCCTTCTGAAGTAATAAAGTCATCAAACAAGAATTTAAGGAGAGTATATGAATGAATGAATTACCTTCTAGCAATATGGACATTACCGATTTTTGGGGAAAGTATAGAAATTCGGATCTATTTACTCACCACTAATCTGTGAATTTACAGGCAGTATACCATGTTTGTCAATCTTAGGGTTGATTGCTGCCACTAATTAACGTATTTAGGTTATGATTATGCCCACATATATCTAATTGATTACTAAAATGTAAAACAAGCAATGATAAATAGGTTGAGCCAAACCAAGAGTCAGTTACTAAATCGATTGTTGTTAACATCTTTGGCCTACTGAAATACACTTTCAGTCGCCTGGCCAATTATTTAAACATCAAATAGATTCGTGAAAATTAAAAGCTCTTTCTCATGTGTCGATGTGAAGATATTGCCGAAAGAGTAGACTTACTTTATGTCTATCAACCTGCACTTGCTCTTGTTATAAATTCTGAAATGTCCAAACCAAACAGATCATAAAATTCTGTAATGTTATACATAGATTTTTCCAGCAACAAGCTGAGCAATCAAAGCTATTGTAGCCTAATAGCCTCATTTTGCAATCAGTGCAGGATGGTATCTGTAGATACGCATCATCGATTTCGAATGCATAATGAGAGCTTTATGTATCATAAATGCGAATACGTATATTACTATACTCATAGATACAAATACAACAAAAGGCAATGCTCCTGCTGCTTATATTATTAATGCTCATCGCCACAATGACTATAATGTTTAGTTCAACTGGTACAATATAATTAGTCGAAATAATTGAATAATGCTTATCCACGTTGTTCGGTGGAGAAGAGGTTAAAGCATGCGAGAATGCAAGACTACGAAAACAGCCTACATCAAACTATCATAATATCGCATTCTGCTCTCGTAGGCTGTTTTACATTTTCCAATGAATTTATTAAAAGGACCCTCGTGTGGTTGATGCGAGTGGGAAGAGGATGCCACCTAATGATTGTCGTTGGATAGAATTTTGTATTTATATCCTTGAGGCTAGGCTTTGAACTGGTGGTGATTTAGTTTATCGCAGCTTTGGTCGGATATGTGTGTTCCCAGAAACAATACCAGTTCTCCGTCTGTGGTTTTGAAAGTAATGGTGCGAATAGTGGATGATATTAACTATCATAAAAGGAATATTTCTTGGTATTGTGGGGCTCTCGGTGATTTTAACGTTCCTCAAAGTGTGCAGTAGTCTATTCTGCTGCCAAGAGTACGCATTAACATATTTAAAGAGGTGATGGACAAACGTCGTCTGGTCTTTATGTAACAAGAAGAGCGGACTCTGATCGGAGCAATTGGCTGTTCTTTAATAAACAGATTCTTCAGATCCTCGGACCTTCTTGGTTGTATTGATCAGCTCAGTCGTTAGCTAAAGCACCGAGCATAGAGATAGTCGGCTGAAAATCAGTTAGGTATCTTGTGTTCTAGTGTCATATATACAACAGATCTGGCCATGCAGGGTCATGTAACCAAAGAACAAAAAGAGATACCAACACCAACTCGGAAGTTTTCGCGAGACTGCGCTTTAAAATCAGGTAGGCAGAACTAAAGGCCCACTCGACAACAAGGAATACTCACGGAGCATTTTCATTGAAATTGAGTGTGCTGTTGGCACCCCGACATTTGACGGCATGCAGAACTCGGTCGGGCAACACGGCGTGGACGAATTACTAGTTTTGTGGATAAAAGCAATGATGGTGACTGATTGCGAGTGCTGTGGTGCAATGGTGCATTTTTGTCGACATAATGCTTTATGAGTCTCACGTTTCTGCTCGGGAATATGCAGATAATGCACCTGCACTCTATGTTGCATGATCATACATAAGGATTATGTGCTCTAAAGCCTAGGCAGCCTTAGACGTGATCGACGATTGGTGCACTGGAAATGGACTTTCAGTCAATCTTCTCAAAACTGAGGTCGTTCTCTTTATGAGAAAGAGGAAGCTGACTGGTCTGACTCATTAATTAAGTTAAGGTATCGCCATCCGTTTCACAAACGAAGTTGAGTTTTTAGGTATGAATCTTGATAACAAACTTCCTTTGGTTAAAAATGTAACAATGTCGACTTTCTGGTAATGTAAAGCTTTCCGCAAGGCGTGGGGTGCTCTCAGAGTCATCATTGTGCACTGACTGCGTTTTGATACTGGTCTTATGGACATGCCGGACATAACACCAGAACTTCAGTTGTTAAAAAATACGAAATTAACTTTCCTTGTACCCAGGAATGGTTTCGGCCAGGATCTGGACCCATTAACCATAGGGTGCTGGTGTCTTTCTGGAAGATTTTACTCCCTGTTAGAGAATCTTGCTACGATATTTCAAACAATAAACTATCTGGAACTCTGGTGATAGTCAAGCTGCTCTTAAGGTCCTGCTAACCTCTCCTACAACTGGGCACAGGTAACCCTATAGATGAGAGTTTTACTTTTTTAGAGCGTCATCTCTTTAGACAGAGGACGCGTGCAGCATGAGCGAAAATACAAAAGTTGCGTTCTATGATTTAGGTCAAGCTGCGATTGGTTTTATCCAACGTTGAGTGTGTACTAGCTATATGGGTGCAGTACGTGGAAAGTAGTGACTTCAGTGATTCGAAATCTGGATGTTAGTGCCTGTACCATTTTGAGGTTTTTCAGGTCAAACCATGTATCAATCAAACCGCTCGATATGAGAGCAGGTTAGAAGCAGATACACATCATTATATGGTGAATGGTTACACTTAAGATAAGAAGAATGTTAACCATACCAGGTACCAAGTACTAAGGCGGGTCGCCCTAAACAGGTGTGGATCAAAATATGTGAGAAAGAACCGATGGCACTTGGGATAAGTTGTAGGGAGTGGAACGGCTTCCATTCCCATGAGAATGACAGCAATATAAGAAAGAAAGAAAAGATGTGTAGCTTGAAATAAGGTTCTCCTTGGTTCCATACCATCGAATCGTTTGCTGATGAATTAAATTTCCAATAGTAGCTTTTACTTTTGTCGCGGGCATTTATCTATTCAAGAACCAGCTGATAACTATCAACTGCTGTTATATTAGAAGAATTGATAGACGACTATCTCCGTTTCAATTCAGTTCATACGAAAATAGCACTCTTCCTTACAGTTTTCAACTGCTGCCGTCGCGGAATAGATCCGATTTTTGCGAATACGACATATTCGAATCTACCATGTACCAGAAATCCCAATCGGTCTGTGGCTGGTTTACCAACTATTTTGTTTACTTTTCTCACAGAAAAGTAGACTTTCGAATTCGCTTAGGTTGCCCCAAAAGTTCATCATTTTCTTTGAATTTTAAATGCTCCAAGTCTTCTAGAAAAAAATCACAAAATAGAATCCGATTCTGTGATGCCTCTTCTATTGAATGCCTTTTTCAGAACCCGGAAAATAAAAGAGCTGGTTATACAAATCAATAAGTATTTACCATCTGGATACATCATATTTGTAGTCCTTATGTACGAGTATTTGGAATTATTCTGACAGGCAATCAGTAAAGGCACTGTTGATAGGTTACTGTTGATACCCCGGATGACGTTACAATTGGATCTAAATGTTCAATCTGTAGATCAAGCAGATATAAATCACAAAATGCTTCCTCTGAGGAATGAATTGACATCCTCCCTCAAATAATCCCAAAACATTCATTCAAACCAGAACTGACCTTTCTTCTCAATTTTCCAAACGCACGTTCATCTTCAGCAATTAGACTCCATTCAAGTGCCAACGTCAATTAAAATTCAAAAGACAACTCTCACTTAGTCGAATCCCACGATTATGAATCAAATTCAAAACAACAGAGGGACTTCCAGTAACGATTACGATTCCTACCGACTTCTGACCACGATAGCCTATGCAGTTCCGACATAATCCAGGAGCATCGTTTTATTTGCCTAGATCATTCCAATTATTGTCAACTGTACCCCCATGCATGTACTCATATGCAAACTTTCCCCAAGGACCAAAACCGACGAGGATGTGGACGACGACACCGGCCAAATACATGGAAAATGAGATTCTCAACGAAAATTCGCTGTTCGAAATCCTAAATAGTTGCACTTTGATTGTGCATTGCGTTGCTTCGCAACTGGCATAGCCACTTCAGTGGAATGATAGAGAAAGGCAAATTTTATCATTGTCATCTACATACCAGCCAACATCTACTATGTGTCTAGGTACGCCTATACAAAACAAGAATAATGCACGCTTCTGTTTACCCTCGCGTCCATCCTATGGTGATGGTAGTCTCTGAAGCGATAATGAATACATGGACAATAGTCCAGAGCATGGGACCCATCCATTTTAACAAACAAACAAAAACCGGAGGGCTTCATAGAGTTGCTCATGGAGTTGCCTTCCCATTATTTGCACTCTGATGAAAATACATACAGTCACAAGGCGATGCAGAAGTATCGCAGGATCGTCGTCGTCCTGGGGAAAGGTCTCATGTACTCGTATCCGTATGCATGCATGGATTTTGAAAGGATCACAAGTACTTCTGGTGCAATTCCAACAGTGCAGCCGGATATTTCACGAATAAAAGTGATTTATACACATGCGGTAGTATCCACTACAAAAAGGATATCCCAAGGACATTGCCATGACGTCCACTTTACTTTTGAACTGTACTCTTTCGGGTTGCTTACGGGTGCTTAGATGACAATAGCTACTGGGATTTGGTCTGCACATACAAATACGCGTACATATACTCTGCGAGTAAGAGCACTTCTACTTGCATTCTCGTTACAATTGAAGGAGCAGATTATTTTTCATCGTATTCATTGGAACTAACGCAGGGGAAACGGAACATAACATATACACATAAGGTTTTAAGAAAAGACAAGGAGTCAGAGTTACGAAAGGAAATCCTATGATACCACGAGTGACTTCAAATTTGGAACTCAAGGCGCCGCAAATAGAAACGCTCAATGAGGAGATTGTGGATATTTTGCTGTCTCTATGGTTGCCGCTGCAGATATCCTTTTTAAGAGCAGTTAATTCGTTCTTGGTCTTGACGACATTGCGATTCAAGGAAGTTATGATGCAAGAACCTGGATGTTACAAGTCAAATATAAAATGATTCTCATTGTGTAACTGATATCACACCCCTTGATATAATAATTCCTGCTAGTCTCCATAATGTGGCTACCCCCTCATATATATACCCGTACACATGTAAGTATGTTATGTACCAAGGATAAACCGAATCCCGTTTCATAGCTCACTTAGCTCTCACTTCATACTCCAGATCAATTACATAAATTGATTAGAATACCCGAGTAACCTCTACTCTCTACACAAGAAATAAGATTCTCTTCACAATGGTTCTACTCGAAGACCTCCTCTGGATTATGCTGTATGCATATCCTTGTCTCCATGTCAATGTTGTTTATTGTCAAGTCTACCAAGAATTATATCCCCAACAAGGTACTTTAGTTGTAATATGAGTTTCATAAATGCATGAGGTAGTACATGGGACTGAACCGGAACCAAGAATAGCGAGGAAATCCACTGAGGATGAAGTAAATATAATTTGTTTTATCCCTCTTTCAAAATACGGATACATAGTTTACAGGATGAAAAGCTGATGAAGAAAAACATGGTGTACTACACCGCCAAGTCATTAGTAAACATGACTGCATTGGAAACAAATTGAGTTGAAAGCTTTTTCAGTGGATCATTCCAATCTAATTGAATGGAAAACTTCAGAAAATTGAACGTGTGTAAATTATGGTGAATTTTTAACGATGATATTCCTTGATTTCTTGAGAGCACTTGCATACAATATATTATTTGTAGAAAATCTACATCTTTTAACATTTTTAATGACATACCACAGGGAAGTGGTATTGGCCCTTTACTATTTATTTATTTTTTTGAATGGCACTTATTTGATTATTCAGCGTGCTTCTGGCTGAATTGATTTGCGTCTAACCTATATTATATAGATACGGATAGACTAGTTTTTTTATGATTTAAACAGCTACTTTTCGGCATTTTTACCACAGCTCACTATAACCTAAAAGAAGAGAAGTCATATGAGTCTCATCGATAATGTACTCGCATTTGTTCTGTGCAAATTCTGGAATGGAATTGAGCAGAACGAATTGCATTGATATTTTCCCATGTTGACATCAAAGTCCTTCTGTTATTCCCGCTGTGTAATTTGACTGTGGTTGTGCCATATCGATTAGCCTTTGTACTGGAAAGCTTTTACTCTCGCAAATTTTACCCTCGATGCATGAGCTCGCTGCAGATTAAATTATGTTCGGACGATTCTTGTTGCTGAAGATCTCAGAAAACCAATCGGGATTAAGACAAGAATTATTGACCTTCAGGCATGAGTGTAGACCTTTTGCAGATTATAGTTTTTCAACGACTTTACTCAACATGTACCTGATATATCATATACCCAAGCGGAGTAGAAGATAGTCTTTACAAAGATTATGCCTGGGATCTTCTCGACCAAATAAACGACCAATGTGCTATATACAGCTTTAGGCACGTACTTTGAATATTTAACTGCCAATTGAGGAAACAAGACGCTATTTATCCTTCATGAAGGACTTGATAGTACTCTGATGAAGAAACCCTCCAGCCACAATATGATGAGCCATTGACTTGAACCAACATATTTTTGTAGCCAAAGTACAAATGCCGGTATTGTAAGGAACAACACCTCACGAATCAAAATTTGAACAGTTTGTGTAATACAGGTCTCCGCTGCATTTGTTGCTCATAAATAACTAGAAGACCTTCGGTAGCTTAAATCGAGACCCTATTGTATTTATATCACGAGTCTTACGCAGAAGATGTTTAAAGAAAAACTAGTTGCTATTATAGAGCCTACATATCATGGCGGTTAATATCACGTCAGGGCAATTTCAACTTCGCATCGAATTACAACAACGTGGCATTCTTTTGCTAGCATTCTATCCCAGCAAACAACGCTGAAGACGTTTGTCTGTTTTCAGATGGCCCACAACTTGGAGTCAAAGGCAAACAAAGACTTAAATAAATCGGCATGACACCAGGGCCACTATACTCAACATTGTCGGGCAGCAAGTGGAGACAGTAGGAAGCTTTCTACATCTAGGAAGTATGGTCTCAGAAGATTGTGGTAATGAACTGGATGTGGAGGGCAGTAATCGAAAACAAAATCGCTTAGAGGAGCAATATTTTCCGTGGAAAAAAGCAAGCTGAGATTGTTCGGTTCACATGTTGCAATAGTGCTAGTTTATGGGTCTAGTACCTAGGAAGTGACTAATACCGTATTAAGAACAGACTTCATAAATAGATGTCTGTACATCGAACCACAAACTAATAGGCTTCAAATAACGAAAGAAAGTGGCAATATATTGATCACACGTTAGGGCGAAAGGACAATTTCATCGCAAAGTACGCCATGTAATGGAGTTCGTTTAACCAGATCAGTGAGCCGCCCTTGGGAGATGGGGAAACGAAAGTCGAGGAGGAATGCAAACCTTTGCATATGACTTGAAAGGAATTCAAGTAAGTCACAGAACTCTGATTATGATGGCCACGTTGTTAATTTAAGGCCATATGCCCCACTTCGAAGACTCTAGTTTGATGAAGAATGCCGACAAGAGTTTGGGAAACCCTCGTGAACTTAACAAATACTGAAAATCGGAAGAATATTGGCTTCTTCCAAAGATCAAGTTTTAGACATTCGTAAGTTTTATCAGAAAGTACACATTGGTACTCGGCGGTATTGAAAATATGCAGACATTCGACGGCGGAAATGACCAAAATTCTATTTTTAGACAAAATGAATTATTCAACATGTGGGAGTAGAATGATCGACAGCAATTCTTAACTAAACCCAGAGATGCAAACAAAAAAAAAACAAAAACAGTTTAATAAGGCTGTTGAACTTCGGAGATGGAAACCCGAATTAATTGTGTTATATACTGTATTTCCAACGAGTCTCAGCATCGTTTGCCCAATTTGCAAAAAAGTTGACCCTTTGGAAGTCAACTTTTGAGGTAAAAGTCTCCCAGACATTGTGTAAAGGACAATACATACGAGTATCTGACGCATTCTAGCACTCCTAGACACTTAGTCAGTAATCTGAAAGATCCCATCACTATGAGAATTTGAAATAACTTATAATCATGGTTATAATACCATGATATCATACTTGAAATAATAATAATCATTCAAGGGCTATGCTGAAGATAAATCAGGCGGCAGTACCCCACAACGGCCAATTGTTTGTTACCAAAGAACTTATCTAAAATTTGTTGATCGAAAAGATACCAACACTCTGGTTCGAAGCTTATTAGAACCTATGCCGGAGGTATAATAGCTCAAGGCTAAACCTCTCCTAAAGGAGCGCACCTAATTGATTTGTGTAACTTTACTCAAAATAGGGAGGGTTTTGAGTTAAGGCTTAGTTAATTTTTATAATTTAGAAAGATTTTAGGAAAGAAATGGAGATATCATACCTATGTACCTTGGTTTTGAATGTTTGAAGGCTGTAATGACTAGAGATAAGGAGTGCAATAAAGCATTCCATAGGTCAGCTGTATGGCTATTTTTCACATTACGTTCGAAAATGCACTTTAGCATAAATACGGATAATAAATAGGATACGGCTGAAGATTCGGGAGGGCGGAATGCCACTGAAAATTTCGAATCGTTCAATTGAGATATTATCAGGAAATGTGGGTCACTCCTGCTTGTTTACGGTCTTCTTCATCTGCCACCCTATTTGACTCATTTGAAATATGAAATACTTTTGTGCTGAACATTGGGTAATTAGGTACACCGGTAATGGATTCAGATTTAAATTCTTCACGTATATGAAGACAGAACATCTTTCAAATAAATGTCGAAACATTATTTTTTATTTTCTTTTTTTCATATTACAAATAAAAAGAAATCAATTAATTAAAAATAAATCTTCCCTGTCCTAGAATCCTCAGTTATCAGTTATCTCCCTCATAACTCAATTAGACTTGAGAAAGATCCCCCACAAATCCTCTTATCGTCATCACATCGTCACTCGCACTGCTCTGTCGTCCTGTGAGGTAATACCAATCAAAGTAACTCCTACGTTAACTGCCACTTTGTCGATTAAGTTCGAACTTCTTCATGACTTTTGCAGTTCTATTATAGTTGCTATCTGATTTCGAAAACCATCCCGACCAAGTTGGCGAATTTAAATTGGAATCCATGCGACGACAGGAGGAAGATCTCAAATCAATGTCAGACAATCTACGATGGTTTTCCAGTAGTGGCGACGATGCTGATGCTGATGCTGACGGTAACTGCAACTTCGGGCTCTAATTTATTTTTCTTACGCTTGATTTACTCTTAATGCACTTTAATATCAGTTCATTTCTTTGATATCCTGTGCTGCCAAGTTAGTAGGACAAAGACGAGAAACGGCAACAGGATACCATTTATGTAAGTAGGGATATTCGGAAGGGGTATAAGGGGTATCTACCACTATGAATCTGATGAAGGCAGAGAATCGATTTGATAACATCAAAGAAAGTATCTCCTGCGAGTATCTACAACTTATACTCGTACTTAAAGGCGCTTGTGTTCAGTAAATTTTATTGACACTTTTACGTCATGTTGTTCGAAGAAAAATTTCCTGGTAAAGTTGTATGGCAAAGTTGCATCCTAGAAGGAAAGAAGAAGGATAAAGTCTTGTGTAAGTGGTGGGAAATGAAATTAACCTGCCAATGAGAATAATTCTCTTTTCGTCCTTTGATTGCTAGTTATAAGAAGAGATGTTTTATTCTATTTCTATGATATCTTTCTATATGACTCGATTGATTGTATTTCTATGGCAAATACCTGATTCAAATTCATAGACCATATCGTCGGACAATGGCTTAGATTGGGTTTTAGATACAGCTCCAGCTATAGTTCCACTTTCAACTTTCAGCCTATCAATGGAAAGAACAAGTGTGCTTCTCTAATGAATAACCAAACGCTAATCAGGATGGTCATTTACATATTCATCGAGCGGGAAATCGAAAGAGATGTATCTAAATGCACCGGATTATCCTGACATATTGCAGAGGACCTGGGAGAATGCCCGAATGCTAAATGCAAATTAGAACTCGCATCCAATTCGAATGACAAACATTTCACTGTGCGGTCGACCAAATTAATTAACACTGAAATATAATAATTTTCGGTACCATATCCAGGCCGGAAGCTTGGTTCGTTGGTGCTCTCTACAAAAATATATGTGTCCATGCAATTTTAGTTAGCAATCGAACATCGTGTTGTGTCAATTAATTATTTATTCTGTTTCGCAGACTACTAGAGGACAGCGAAAAGTGAACATTTAGCATTTGGAAAGGGCAAACGGGCAGAAGAAGGTAGAGATATAGATGAAAAATTTAAGATTCTTAATCTGAGAGTTTGTCGGAAATGGTTTGAGGTCACACCTGCTAGTATGGGAATGGATGCTCAAACAGGAACTGCACATTTTCTTCTTCTAAGCGTTGGAAAGTACACCCTCCCTTAATATCCATGAAGAGACATGGTGGACTCCTGATCAATAAACCGTCAACCAAATTATTCATATTGCGATCTATATAAGGCAGCCTACTAGTGTTTTGGATGTCTGGGCATATCTAACCAAAATAAAGTAAAAATATCAATATGCAAACCCACGTGTTCTGATAGTTGAAAGCGATGTCTGAGATCCTCTTCGTGTATTGAGGGGATCCCACGCGCTTATAAGTTTTAAAAGTTGTGCCCTGATGAAAAGTAGGCAGTTCACCGTGGGGTAGAATTACCATAAATGATGTGTAGTTACAATACTAGGCAACTTTGACACCATTCAGTGTCAATTTATTTCCTACTGCTCTCAGCCGACCGTACTTATCAACCATGAGCAAACTTTATAGACTGTGCCATACGAGTCTAGGCAGACTTTCCTCCATCAGCTCATCCTCATTTGATTTTCTTTAGTAGGAAGCCAGCAAGATATAATAGAGCAGTGCTGTGTATTTATAGTTGCGAAAACTACGGACTTCAGTGTTTTAGACCAAGACCTCCTTAACGATGCGGTAGCACGATGTGGATCTATATGTGAAACTTTTTCTTGGAATGATGCAGGACAGTTCTTCATAAAGTAGAATGTAGCGATTGTATAATAGCCATTAACTGTAAGTGTTTCCGCTCATTGTAACAACTTCCATTGTGAATAAGTCCATTAACAAAGGCCAAGTCCAATACCACCTGCACAAAAGAAGGTCCTCTAATGAAAGTAGTCGAATGTGACAAATGCAAAAGGAAAAGCTATAAGTATACGCTACTTGTGATGCCATACTCATTACTGTAAACACGTGATTAAGTAAATTGCTAGATACTTCATAAACCCCACCGGCCACCAGCCAGCGGCCACCAACCCTTAAATCCTTCTGCCTACCAGCCAAAATACCAAGATTAAGGTAAGTAAATTATTGGAAAAACAAAAGACCACAAAAGTTGTACAGTTTGTGGGGTTGTAGAACGAATATTTACTTCAAGTCATGCCTAATATATATTTCATTACTAAGGAACATGGAAAGTTTTATATGGGGAATCCCGTTTACTGCGATTGGCACGAGCAAATACGATACGGATAACTACCATATCTAATGAAGTGGATTAGAAGATTAGGAAATCAATTAAACCGACCTGATTAGTATTCGGAGAATGCGATTGGAGAGTTTATTTATGCACAGGTCAAAGGCGGGAGTTTATGGAGTTCGTGAGTGCAAGTTAGTTGCCCGAAATATGTACATACGGATATAAGGATTGGCTTAAGGATTTTCGGAATTTCTTAATGAATTTAGGATGGAAGCGGGTTCTCGAGAAACTTGTCGATGAATCTCCACCACTACTGTTCTATCCCACTGTACTGCATATAACGTCGATATTTCGAGAGTACTCAGATTTTTTAAAGTCCGCGAGCATTTAACCAGGCTCTCGGAATTAACTGGGAAACTGGTGTTGATCTCCAGTTCAATTAACCAGACCATCGGCAAAGCCGAAATATCGACATGTTTAAATGCAAGACAGTCTGGTAAAGTTCATATGGTATTCCTTGTAGTAGTTAGTTTTGACATGTTTGGAGGATCTAGGGGCATCTGGTAGCCCTTGGGCTGAACTATATAGCATATGTACAACGTTTAATTTCATAAGGGAAACTACAATATTTGGAAAGAGATTCCCTTCAAGCCTTAAGGCGGATTAAACGACAAAATTGCACTTTATATGTCTTTTTCCCAGTCACTGTTCCTCTGCACTTGATGGACTAAATCCGTACCATTTTTCACTTAAGGTAATGACTAGTTGAGTTTTCTGTGAGTGCAGACTTTTTCATACCTCAACACACTAGTTTGTATCTTATCTGCAATCAAACAGTGGTTCAAGTCTAGTTTGGAGTGATAAGCCTGGTTAGAGGTATAATGCTTTGGAGACAGGTTGTTCTATGATGTTTTAGGTATACTGCGGAAAATATTGTTTCGTTCCGCTGCAAAGAAGATCGGTCAGCGTACAAGCAGAAGGTACTTTGCGATTAAGTCAATTATGTACTTTGTCCTGGTTTGAGTTGTATGTTGAGATCCTACAATTTCATTCGGTTATACAGAAACTTTTTCTCATTTCTTAAAATTTCTATAAATAAGCTTTATCGCTACGCCGACTACATAAGTGATTTATTGTACTGTGTTCAGATGCAGAAGACTTTGCAGATACTTTTTCCATCATCGGCATCATTTTCGCAATCATTTTCTTAAGAGGCTTCGTATATTTCCATTGGGTATCGATTTTATTCCGTGGTTATGGTGAATTTTTCATGATCCACTGCCGGTACTAGCAGTATTGGATCAAAAAGGCATCGTCTGTTGTTTATTACTAATAAAACAAACGCTATCAGGAGCATGTCAGTGTCAGGAATGTAGACCTTCCACTGGTCATCAGATATTTTAGCATGCAGAAACCTCTCCAGTAAATGGATTCAAGGTTCACTGACACTTTGCCAATAAAATCTGAAAATCCAGAAAAACCATCCATACTATATGTACGAGTATCTCAATCAGTAGCGACAACGACAAATGACGTGCCGCGTCAAATCGAAAACTAATTCAGCAAAAATAATTTATTATCCTGTTGTTGGAAAACATTGCGGTCGTATTCATTTTCTCATTTCCTTTTTTTTCGTTCAAGATGCTCCATGGATCTAAATCTCCTCTACAGCTTTGTTTTTTCTGTAGTTAAGTTGAACATTGTCATTGTGTCCCAAGAGGGCCTGAACGAAGATATTGAGTGTCCTTCACTCCCAGGGGGTAAATAAAATTTCATTTCAGCACTCAAACAAATTGCTTTCTCTTCGGTGTGTGATTTTTGTGCAGACCTACGCTCTATGTTCTATGTTCCCAAGGATTATGGTCTTTTGTGTACCAAAAATTGTGGGCGGACAAGATGAGAATTTATATTGCGGAAGTGACATCTAAGATCGGTTGACCGAAGAGACAAAGTAAAAATAGAAACTCAACAGCGGGAATGCAATCAAATTAATTTATTTGTTTCTTGACTAGAGAATAAACTTGTGAAGTATCTTTGGATCTACAGAGTAAACTTTTCAAGGGATTTGAAATCCGCAAAAAAAAAATGGAAAGGGGGTCATTTTCACTGAGGGTTGACCTGGACAGACAGATCCTTACACGTGTCATAAAGTTGACGAAAACAAACCCATTCCATTTCAAATTCAATTACCAGCAGAGGGTGTATCAATCTAATTCTTCTTGGGACGACTTCTCTTTCTTTTCTTTTTGTTGGAGAAAAACCATCATAGCATGCAAAATCCGGATTGTATCTAGGCAACGTTAAGCCAGTGCACATCAAAACTAGAGAAGTTAGAGATGGCTGCCGACATGAAATCATAATTCAAGACCATTTTTCATTCATCATCGTTAACATTTTTCTTTGCCCTGTGTTCTGGACTGGATTCCTCTTGAGGTCTACGTTTGTATTCCCGAACTCCTGGTGAAACATGCCATTTCTCAATGCCAATGCATAAGTTTTCCACTCCTCAAGTACTTGCCGACGGTGACAAAGACAACTTTGAAGAATAGGGCTGTGGAGAAAAACGTCAGAGGAGAAATCATCATCAGTGTCATCGTTATCACCATTGCAGACGATGGAGTATCTCGCATCTGCAGGTGCTAGTTGTGAGGTTTTTGTGCATAAAAGCAGGTAAATTGAAATGTTGTAGAAGATACCTTCGACTGGGTGGGAAATCGTCCTTGACCTTGAATAATATGAATGAATTGTTTTAATTTTTGGAAGGTAAACGGAAAAATATTTCATCAAAGAGAATTCCTTGTTTTGGTGTTGTTGTTTTTGCTTAAAGGCTCACTCCTCCATCAGGGAAAGTAATATCCACCGAAACCGACCAAACTCTCAGAACTAAAGTTGTACCCTCTTCTTCCGTTACGAACAGGGCCAAGAAGAAGGAAGTTTTTGGCACTTCTTCTGTCGATGGATTTTTTTGCTTTTGCTGCTGCAACCAGTTCCAGTCAACTGTAATCTGATAAAGCGGCTAAGGCCACAGAAAAAATGGAAACCAGGAGTGGTTTTACCTATAAACGATATTCAGAGAAGGCCGGTGCTATAACCACCAAAGGGCGTAGTTCTGATCGACGGAAGTCGGCTGATGCGTTGAAATCCACGCAGAGAAACAACTCTGCTGGTGACTTTTCCCATGCACAAGACCCAGCTAAATCCGATGCTGTAACCAGCTAAAGTTGTGGTTGGCAAAGCGGAAAATTTGGATGTCGCTTGGAAACCCTGCTCTATGGCGCAGACAGTCCTAGACGTGATTGACGATTGGTGGACTAGAAATGGGTTTTCAGTAAATCTTCTCAAATATTACGTTGATCAATTTACATGAGGGAAACAGCTGACTGGTTTGACTCATTTACTGGCTAAAGGCATCTCCATCTGATTCTCCAGCCAAACTAGGTATTGGGGTGTTATCTCGGATAATAAAAGAAAATCTCTAAGGCTATGTCGGCCTTCTGGCAATGCAAAGAAGCTGTCAGCAAGACATAGGGTTCATCACTGAGGAGGATTCTCTGGATCTATACGGCTATGCTAAAGCCTATTATATCCTATACGTGCGTTGGAATAAGCTTTCAGGAAAATATTGTATGTGATTGCTGCTTTTACCAGACTTCGAAGAACGGTCTTCACGGATGGCTAATTTAGGATGCTCGCTGTGGTCTTTCTAGAGGACGACAACATTTGATTTCACTCCTCAACGAACGAATTACGAAATATGGGCGGAAGGACGAAGTGCATACATTTGTAGCTACAGCCAAGCTGAACTTAACGCCTTACCAAATCATCTAAGCTATTGTATTGGGAGAATGTAAGACTTCGCAGACAGTCGGAAGGCTGCTCTCATTTAGTCTTGTTTGGGTCCCAAGTTACAATGGGACCACATAAAATGAAACTGCCGATGAACTTATGAGCGACAGTTCAGAGGACAGTTTTCTACGACCCGAACCTCTGCTCGGTAGGGGAATCCATTGACTTCCAATGAGGGTAGGGTTCCATATAAGCAGTAAATATATGACGAATGCTTCCCGAGACGTCTCTAAGAGTTCATATGGACACTAATATCTCAATAAAAATGGTTATCAAGATATCGTTATCAAGTAGCGCCAGAAAAATTAATGGGAACAAGCAATTAAGAGCCAAGTTTTCTAAATTTGTATGATTTTTGAAAATTCAGAAGACGCTGCTCTATCAATCCCCAGTTGCCATCACTTGATATACATACTCGTACATATGTGCACTCTGAATTGCGAAAATTGTGCGTCGTCAATCTGCTGGTGGTGTTGATGACGATATTTCACTCAGCTTGTAACTATTTTCAACATATCATGTTACATTTGCAATATAGTTTGCAAACGGAGCAGAAGTAGAGAACAGGTACGGTCACCTTTGAGTCTTCTCGCAAAGGTATGCTGTCAATCTATTGGTGGTACGTTAGGATGTTTATCCATTTATTACTTATTTTCTCTAAACCCTTATGGGGTAGAGGACATCAAGGACTTTTGCGTGGTAAAGTGGCGGTGTCATTCAGATGGTTTAATCCGAGTTTAAACCGTGCCACTTTGGTATAGTTTGATCTTGATGTAGACTAATAGAGATATATGATTTCTCGCTATTAAGCAAACCTTCTGTTGGAAGATGCCATTTCTGCAAGACCTAATACTAGTTGATGGAATAGTTGAGCGCGCAGTAATTAAACAGCAAGAATGCCTCTGACTTTTTAAACCAACTGTCAATGGAGGTCAGCCAGTACATTTATTGACATCCACCTATCCTAAAATTTTTTTTTTACGAGTATAAAACTTACTCCCGATTACGTTCAGAGAAGTTTTGGTTTCTTAAAGCAGTTTTCCTCTGACAGACAATTGAATCTAAGTTTCAGGATAGGGCATTTTAAGTTTGTCCTCATTCGGTCTTGGAGTCAACCTTGGTTAATCAACTAAATTTCTTTCCTGGCTGTAATGCTGGCCAAATCCAATAGTCAGTACTGAGAAAAAGGCGACTTCGTATTTTCGTAGCGCCGTGCTCCACAGTTAGAAAGCAGTCACAGAATGGTCATCGAAACTCCAGATCATGTTACTCGCTGAGAGTGTAGTCCATGTCATGAAAAGCGACGCGAGGGAGCTGCATCATTTCGCTTTTGTGAGTCTTAGATCGTTAATCGAAGATTCTTGGACGAAGTTATGGTCAGGGATACCACTTACGCCGCTTTATTTTATTAAATTATTTGTTATTGCTCTTATGTTCTGGAAAATTGATTTTCTGTTTAAACAAGGAGACGTGTAATTTCAACGTGTCCATATATGTAAATAAAGACCCTGCAAACTGAAATTAAATAATCCTCCTCGTATTATCGATCCGAAGATATGTCCGCCTTCAACTGTACAAATCGATATCTGTCTTAATACCATCCCTTATTGCTCTCCTAATGGTGTTGACTACACTTGAAGGACACCTTACCACTCCCAATCAATCAACTACGCACGCATATATGCAGCTAAGGTCATCACTAAAGACAGACATAGTACACATGTATGAAGGTATGTATCTCAGAACGACCGCTGTTCAATTATTTCCCTGAGATAATGAATCTTGAATCATAGACCGCAACCAGTCAATTATGCTGAACAAGCCAATTTATGGTATATACTCGTATGCATATGGACGAGAAATTCTTTGTCACATACGAACACATATAACCCATGCTATAGAAATAGAGTCCTTTGGTAATTAAGTCTTGTTATGCCCCAAATAACTACCGTCCACGGCAAGTATCCAGAAGCCGTTAGTAATTGGAAGTGTGTAAAGCTAGTATTGTACTCTGTTCGAGTATGCTCATATCAACTTGTACATACTCGAATACGTGTAAGTTCATACAAGTTGACGTATTCGGAAACCGCAATCAGGCTCATTAATTAATGGATAACACAAGAGCAGACGAAGGCCTTAACTAAATTTGAGGGAAATATTCGAAATGAATCGAATTTCACAAAGCCATCAGGTAGAACGGAGAAGACCGATGATGTTATACCGGTGGTTTAATGTGGTGAAAATTGTTGCACTGACGGCTTGTATTCGGAGCCATGCTGGATGCTGTATTGAAAGTTGTTCAATTTGGTTTTTCTTCTGTGTCCTTTTACAAAATTTGTTCTAGAAATGATGATGCAAGTATTACAGATAGCTGGATATGAAAGCCCAAATACAAGGGGGTGGCAGTCATTTCATTATATCCACAGCAATCCAAATTATATACAATCAACCTGAGTAGGTCATAAAATTATCAACACCACTGTAGAACTCATTTGTGTTCATACTCGTATGTGATTAAATCAATATTCCACTCACAAAGTTATTTAAATGCAGCACATCGACATCATTATCCACAGCTCGAATGTGCAAATCCCCGCTCTAGCTACGAGTATCTTTGTAAGTAATCTTCCCTCCAACATGCAATCAGGCGCGGATAATCGAAAATCCTTAAACAACACCTCAGTTCTGTTCTGTTCTGATGGCGCGATTTCAGAGTGGTACTTAGTCTTAAGTACCGCAAAACACCCTTTACCATTTGATTGCGCTGCACAATCATCTCACTCATCCGATCCCCATCGAATATCTAAATAAATATTTCGTTTGGGCTATAATTGACATCCTCGTGCCGTGTCCTTAAGGTTGGTAACCAATCCGAATATTTCGCCGAGCACTTTGACATAAATTTCTGAAGTGGATTCGTATCTTTTGGCTTTGGCCTTAACATGACTATCGTCCTGGTGTATGATGTTCGTGTACGTGCCTGTTCAGTGTATTGAATGTGATAAAACGACCATAAATCTTTGGAAGCAGCCACCAAATTGCACACACTTGAGGGTGCACATAAAATTGAATGCCACTGCTGGTTTGAGTCATGTGTCGGGTGCTAGGATACAGATTGTTTCCCCGATGTGCAGTCCCAGTGTATGTTGGGGAAATTAGGGAACGGTGAAATGGCTTTTGGCTTTGGTTAGACAGTTTAACGCGATCGGCTTGAGGTGGTGGTAATTTTGCAGTATCTTCTGCGAGTAGGTACAAATAGATGCTGCCAAACTGAATTAAGGGAAAGGTGAATTTTGGTTGTTGGCACTCTTTAGTGGATTCGAAATTAAGGAGATAGATTTATGAGTGGCATCCGAATTCATTTGAGACTACCCTTTGGTGCATATACGGCTTGAAAGACCTTACACTCGAATAGTGTGTAACTAAACGATTAACAAAGAAACAGTAACGAGCATATATGCAATGGGATAATGTCTTAGATGACAAGCTACCTATAATTCACTTTCGAGATAGGAGAAACATCAGCCACATAGCGTTGGAACAGGATTTTATAAGCACACATTTGGGTAACGTCTATCTACAGCCACTTGTAAAGGGTCAAGTACAATTTATCCCCGACTAGATACCATTTATTTATGACAAGTTATCTCCCTTTAAGGAAAAAGGCTTAAGAAACGCATGGTGTGTTATTAATCATTCCAAAACGTGATGCTGCTTACAAGAAATGGGGAAGATTTTAAGTAAGTATATGTTGAAAATCTGAGACGTTTGTCCAGAAATATGTTAGGTCAAGACAAAGTGAAACTCATTCAAAGGCCTCAGGAACCGACGGAATTTTGTTGGTCTCTGATTCAAAAAGGTCTGGTTCTCATTCTACCAACTATGGTTGCTTTATTTGGGAACAACTTTAATCTGCTGGAGGTAGGTAAATGTAGTTTTTATCCCCAAACCAGGTAACAAACCCAGAAAGGTGTCCTTTTATCCCTTCTGTGGTCACTTGTCATCGACTATTAGATAATTTAGGGAAACATACTGGATCCTCGACAGACCTTTAGGCTAACCTCATCACTAACACACTTGCTGTTTATACAAACTTGGGTTTAAGAATATTGTTTGTGTTTATGTCCTAGAAAATCAAGCCTATTGTCCCCTTTGTCGGGTTCCAAATATGGTGATGGCACCATCGATAATACTGATTAGTATTGGCACTATTGGCAAAACTTATAGGTAATCCCGCATTATTTGGCCAAACAAATCTGTTCTGCTGAGATAGACCAAGCTATTTGTGGCAAAAATGTTGCTCATACCCATCTTCGTTCTCCATGCCTCCTTCACAATATTAAACAAACAGGCTGACAGGCCTATCTGTATAGTATAATCCAGTTCCGTCAATCATTTAAATTATATTTTTTCGGAAAACCGAAACATGTATTGTACTCGTTCCTTATGTCTTGTAGAGTTAGACTCTCGAACTCTCTATAAATAAATCTTTAAGCTTAGCCGTTAATTGAGCAAATTACTCTTCTTTGTTTCTGTTTTTCTTTCCACTTTTATCTATTTACTGAATACATAATTATATATTCATATAGGGAGTTACTACATAATTAACATTATTTTACAGACCTTTACAGCCAGGCTAGAGAGTGTCGCAATGATTACCTTCGTCAATTACAATATCTGGGGGTCTTATGTTCGATTCCTCGATCATTAACCGCAAACTGAAAATAATTTTTGAAGTTCGGTCGGCTTAAAGGCTGAATTGGTTTAATCTTTAGATTTTTAGGCAAATTATTCACTTACTATCTATGTATCTGGCTCAACAGATGCATGAACATATTAATTATAAATTTGACTAAATATATTATTCTCGTATGCTCTGCGCACAGATCTTTTACAATTTTTAACGCTGGAGTATTCACTGGATATGGCACTACATTAGAATATCTTCTCTCAATCCGTTTCGATGCCAGTAATATACGTAAAAAATTAAACAAACTTTTACGCCTTGTTTTGTTTTTTTATTGTAAAATATTAATTGTGAAGAAAAATAGTTTTTTATTAGATTTTATTTTTATTAGGTCCTTAAAATTCCTCAGCATGTTCCTTTTTGCAGTCGTTTCCACTAGGCGCCCTGTAAGTAAAGTAAAGAGACTATTAGTTACACGATTCCAAAAATATGGTAAATAAATTTAAAAATACAATTTTAAATAGAATTGTTAGTGCTTTGAGGACGCTTAAAAAAATATTTTCTGGGTTTTTATATGAGAAGTACTCGTAAGATATAAGAAAATCGTCAAAAATAGTCTACACTGTCGGACAAATAGAGTGAAATACAAATTCGATTCAACTGCTTAGATCGAAGGGCTCTGTATTTTAGTAGGTTTAGAAGATGCGTATCTTCTTGGTGGGCGTTGTTGAGCTTATGTTTTGTACATTCTAATATTTTTGGTTGAACTTTAAGGTCCCCAATAACAGCCATTTGTTTTCGTGCAAAAACCTTCAAGCTGCTGTATCAATTTAGTTTTTACATTGTTAAGCTTCTGAATAGTAACATTTTTCAGTCTGACCTTTCATGATCCCTGCCTTTCGTAAAAGGGCGAATGTCAGTGTTTCTGTCCCCCGGCAAAATTGGCATCTACCATGCCAGCTACTACCTGTAATTTTTTCAATAATTAACCAGATAATTATAGAGAAAATTCGGCCTCACCATTATCCTTACAGTAAACAAAGCTGAAGTTTGCGTCACTTATGCCTAACATATGCATTTGTTTATCAAAAGCGTAGTGACAGTAAGAAGTCTGTCATCTTCAGCAACGTTCTTCAATATTTTAGAAATGCACTAATCTGCTTCAGGATTAGGTGTGTTATCCTACTTATAATTGCGGACTCTGTAGTGCTAAAACAAGTCTTGAGAAGTATTCCTCGAAGCTTTGTCGAGTAATTTCGACGACGATTTCATTTATCTAGATCTAAAGAGCTGAAGATTGCGACTATATCCACAAAAGCCTTTCATTCCTGATCGGATCCGAATATGGTAAGATCAGCCAGGGATTAAGAGATTAACTTTCGTCAGAGACACAAAAAATGTATATCTCCTGTAGGACAAACGCGTCAGCTCTGTAACCTTCATTGGTTTTATCCCATAAAGATTCGACAGTAATCGCCTATTCGCTTCAAAATTTTTGTACCCTTCAAATTCTTCTACCAGACGACATGTAAACAAGACCGGCATTGTTTTACATTGGGACGTGGTTTTGGGTGTCAATATGAATGTCAAGGGATGGAGATTTATCTGATGTCTGTTTAAAACAAGAGTAACGTCTAAGCCTGTAAACTGTTTCTACCGATCACATATCGAATGCGGCAAAATTGGTTATAGTCGTGAATATCCAGAATTTCTTGTATAGTGCTCTCAAATGGAAGACAGTCGATAATCCGTTGGAAATAAGTTAAATTTGTTTTCGATGGTAATGCCCAGACAGCGAGCCTCTTTGAAAAAAATGGTCATGATCAGAGCAGTCAATGTTCGTCTTCATGTAAACAAGTGAACTTGACTGGAAGATTACGTTAAAGTTTGAAGGCGTCTTCAATACGAACGAAAATACCAAACTCGTACTCCTTCTTGCCAAGTCCACATTTAAACATTTTCCGATGATTCCCGTTAGTATTCATATTCATATTAGATGGAGGATGTACTTCCAGAACAGTTTTGTTCACTTGAAACTTAACTATTCTTGCCAAGGTCTTCGAAACGAGACTGGACTAAAATCTAAAGCTGTTTACTACACTCATCGTTGGCTTGTTAAGTAGGACAGTGCCAGACTAGCCAGAAAGATTGCTCTCGGAATAGACAACAACTGGTCTACATTTCTTTGGAGCATTACATCGGTGATAGGCGACTTGAAGCCATCAAAGAAACCAATAGCGTATTCCATGGCCCCATCCGTCAGTACAAGTAGTGGCAGACTCTAGCAAGGATGGATTGTAACATTCAGTTCATTTGTAATTTCAGCATAACTAAGTGGTTGTGAATCGATTTTAATCCAATTACTTAGGAAATGACTTCTTATCATGAAACCTAGAGCCTCCGTTTCCGATTTGGTGTATGTATCATGAGTATGTTTGGTCCTTTCTAGTATTTGCGGTCCTCTTGAGTATTTGAGTTCCCTCTCATGAGTTTGAATTAAAAACGTAATCAGAGGAAATCATTGCTGGTCGCAACAACTACTCGAAAATCTTTGCTGTCGCTGTAAAATTATTTTCACAATCACTGCATCCTTAAAACTTTAATTTCTATTAACTAATCCCAGTAAACTCTTATTTAAAGTCACTGTTCGAAAACAGGGAGAGCACAAATGAATAAAAAAAATAAAATAAAAATTCAAATTAATGTGTCCTACATATCCTTGCGTGCGCATATGCATCCTCGACTAAAGTAATAAATGGCAGCCGCTCTCACATGTGTCCACAGCTACTTATCGTTAAAAGGCATACTACCTTGCGATAATTTGCCCCCACAATCATAAATTTCCGTTAAAAGAGTTTTACCTTCATTTTTTTTTTTGCTGTTTTTAATTGTTGTTAGTTGTGGAAGGTAAAAGTTTACAGTACAATTAACAGAAACAACAATATACTTAACTTTCTTTCAGCACAACACAAAATGTACATAAATCTCTAAGGACATGCCAGTGAAATGTTACCTATTCGACTGAGTACATCTATTTTCTGCTTCGGTAACTTTTACCCCTTTCATTCAGTTCCTCACGAAAAGAATCATTGAAAATTATCCTTACAGGTTTTTTGTAGTTTGAAAATTGAATTCGAAAATGTTGCTGAAACGGGGAATTACTCACTCACATACTAGTTCATCCTTTGGGAACGGGTAAAGCAATATTATGCCCCTACGGCTCGAGGGAGAAAACTACGAATCTTCCTTAGGGGCAACATTTATTATCCTGGAATGTCCATTTAAAACCATCGGCTACACTAAAGGACCTTTAGAAAGGATTACACTTGGATTTACTGCTCCCGAAAACAAAATGAAAATCTGCTTAATGAAGAAATATGTACTCAAATGTTGAATGCTACGAGTATGTGCTTAGCCCTGGAGTCAAAGTCACCATTGACCCTTGTATGGAGGTGGGGAAGACATTTAGATTTCTTAAGTGGACTTATGGGGACAGCTTTTAGTGTTCTCACTTGGCCTGGCAGGGATATAAATTTTCGGATATTTATTACAAGCCATATGAGTACGAATACGAGTACATATGTACTTGTCGGCAGGTACTTTTCGGAAGTTTTCGGGGGACGTGTTTGGACGATTTTTGCCACAATCATGACTGTGATTAAGTGATATTGTCCCTTTGTTTAATTTTGCATTCACGTAAATCCTTCAAATCGGTTAGTTGGTTCGCATTTGTTATGATAATATCGAGGGTAGATCTGTTGGATCTTTGAAATCGTTGCTTTTTGACAGTGTGATAGAATTTATTGGGGTTGCCGTGACTTTTTGTAAGGAAAACATTGATCGTTTTTTTAAGATTCTGTGCCATAAAACAGGAGTGCAATGATCAGTGTGTTGCATAAAGCCCTTTGGTTGTTTGCAAGATTCAGTTTAGTAAAAAACTAAAGAATTACCAGTAAATGAATACTGAACCATTAGCTCTAACAAGTATACGGAGTCATTTACTCTATAGCTAGCGCAGTGAATTCCAAATCCATACTAAGGACTAGAAGCCACATTCAAGAAGAGGAAGACATTACATTTCCTATCCAGCTGCCATGTTCTCTCCTATATTCCTTTAACGAAAATCGAATACTAATGAAATACAGACATTTTCCAAAAGCTTTTAAAATTCCCAAAATGATCGATAAAGATTGGCTTATGTGGCCAATTCTCACTGAATCAGCCATTCACTTTAGCATGGTATAATAGCATGGTTTGAATACGGTATCTATTGGCAGCATGAATCAAAAAGTATGAATTTTCAGCTGATTGTGTAAACAAAGTTCCTTTCTGTATCCCTACAAGCCTCGGTGTGAATTGGACTCTTTGGTCAGGGCCTCCACTGCAAACATCAATTAAAAACATAAAAAAAAAAAAAATGTTCGTTCGCTTTCATTATGAAATGATTTTAATAAATCACTTTCAATAATAATAAAATTGTCAATCCCAGGAAAAGTAAGATTCAAAACAAATTTGCTCTACTTGTTTACTTAACGCCCGAGCCGATAATAATTTTTCCATTTAGGGATTATCGCCTTATCCTTGTTACTTTCCCTGGCTAGAGCTTAGCTCTTATTTTTATTTATTTTTTTTCATCGGCACAGCCTACGCTATATTGCTCTATATTCGACAAGAAACTTTTGATTTTCGATTAGAAATGGAGTGAGGCAGAAATACTCAAATTGATGTCAAATTTGTTAAGGGGGGGCAGTTGGGTGGTTGGACGACTTGGTGGTCCTTGCCCGTCCCCAACTCCTACAGCGATTTGCTCATAAAAATTTAACGGCCGTTTAGAAGTTTCAAGCTTTAAATGAAAATTGGATTAAAATCGACAGTTCCGCCAATTTACATAATCCTTCGCCAATTTATCATCTTTTTTTTGCAGTTTTGTTGTTATTGGTGTTTTTAAAGGTCGAACGAACGGTAACTTGGAGTTCGGATAGCAAGGACACTTCTTGCTTAGCAGGGGTGATTCTATTTATTTTCCCCAGTAAGAAAGAAACAAGCACAAAAAAAATGGAAATTTATCGGCGGCGCTTAGAGGGTTTTCAATAACGCAGCCTGATTCTATTACGCAATAAATGGATATTTTGTGTTTTGCTCATTTTATCTTGGTAGCATGTCGATGGCAATAGTATCAGTATTTTGGTTAGTCTTGGTCCTTTGTCGTTTGACCGAGTGAAATTGATTAGCTACTTGTAGATTTGAGATCGATATATTCGTATTTTGAATAATGACGGTTTTGTTGTTACCCTTGTTGTCGTTATGGTTCTGATGTTTATGGATAAAAATTGTCGGATTTTAAAAGTGAATTGTGGACGCGTGGAAGCATTTGACATTTAAAAAATGGCAGGGTGGTTTCTTTATGACGAGAAGAGAACCTTTAGAATAACTGTCAAAAGACGAATGAATGATATTTGGGAAAATATCACTAGCCTCGGATATAGCATGTGGTCATATTTTTCTCGTTGGAGTGCTTATATTTTTCACGAACGAGAGACGTTTTTACTTTCTCGAAGAAAAATGAGTAATGGTTGTAGTGATAAAGTGCCTACAGTACCAGCACCCCAAGCATGAGCGCCAAGTACCTGCAGCCTGATGAAAATATAGGCCTGACATTCGCAGAGTATCTTCATCACTCTTACATCAAGCTTTGCAGGTTATTGTGTCACTGTTGCATTCTCGCAACCCGGAGGATCATGTCGTATGCATTTATGATCATATGAAATCCAACTGCCCTAAATGAGAACCCAAGCAGCCCTTATGTAAGTTCGGGCCCAGAAAAACTCTCCTCTGAACCGTCCCTAGCAAGTTCATAAGGCACACAGACCAGAATCAGTGAATTTAGCCTTCTGACTACGTTCAGTAAAGTCTTGAATTTTCGAATTAACTTGGAAATCGTGATAGGTTTCAGAAAGGCATGTAGATCAGCTTGGCTATCTCAACTATCAGATCTGAATACTTCGATATCTCAACTGATTCTTCACAATATACTTTGTGCCATTAGGTTTGTGTGTATCTTCGCTTGGAAAACACATGCAAGCTTTCCTTACGAAGAATGAAATCTAACGTTGTCATTATCTAGAAAAATACCAGCCCCGCATTATAAATCAATTCTTAAGCCGACCGTGACTACATTCGGTTTTCTTGCTCAGGTTCTGGCCGCAACAATCCCTGGACGCATCCGCGTATGCTAAGGGAAATGTTACCAGTCAGTGACAAATAGTATATTAGAATGATGACCTAGTTTTTTGTTCCCTAAAATGTATGGTATAGATCTCAAAGTCATGTGGTTCCAACAGGATGGTACTGGTTGCAGCATATGAAATGAAATAATGCCATTATGGCACGATACCTTCCTTCTTTGTGTGATTTCTTATAAACCGAGATGAATGAGGAGATTAATGTGTGGCCGAATCTTGATTTGGTAACCTTAAAACGAATTTAACATAATAGCAAAAATTATTAGCGTAATTCCTCGTGAGAAATAAGAAGCCAACAAATTAGAAGGCATCTTTTGAATAGGTTCATCCGAGGATATCTTCTTATGCTTCCCCTAGGGTGTGAGGTCACTGAACATAGCGTTCGGGCAAGTGATTCACACCTGCGTGGTTATTTTAGCTATCCCAGTTCTAATGGGTACAAAATTAAATTTTTTCCAATGATTTTCCTCATACTTCGGACGGTTTGTTGTTGCTCTTCGCCATTTTCGCCAATTTATAATACAATCTTTAGCAGGAAACCGACATACACTGTGATGCAAGCTTCAAAGATTTGGTGCGATTCTTGTGCAAAGACAAGATATCATAAAATTACACCCCATAGTCTATACGACGGCTCAAGAATCCAAGTTCCACCAAGAACCACCTTTTTAGCTTGGGAACTCTTGCAACAGTCTATTTACAGTGAGTACAAGTTGTTCCCAATGGTAAACCCTGAACCAGAAAACGAATCTAAGAATAAGAAGATGGGCTCTAGAATTTGAAAATTTAATTTGTTCTAAAAGGTAAAGCATCGTAACGAATCGAATATGTGACACATGTGACATGAACATGCCCAGTAATTTCTGTTGTTTTGAAGAAATGGATTTTTATCTCTCAGTGTTGATGTTGAGATCCATCTATGAAGATATTAAGCTCTTCGTTCTATAAAAAGGTATTGTCTCTCGAAAAACTACTTGAATGAAATATCCATGCGAATATTGAACATCAAACAATCACGTAGAAGTAGAAAATTTTACAAGGACTTGTATCGCATGCATCATGTACTCGTCACCTGCCCAATAGAACGAGCATCATTTGCTTAACATTCCTAAAGATCTACTTCTATTTAGTACCATGCACTTCCATTCATGTCTTCTCCCGTCTTTCCAATTGAAGAACGCATGCTTGCTATAGTCGATGAATTTGCAAAGTTTGTTAAATAATATTTTTCAATTTATGCAAAGCAATGCCTCCCCACAATCCTTATTCTGGAACAACCCCTGTATATTCTTATTAAAAAAGAAAAAAAAAATTTTATGTGGTAAACCATAACAAAAGAAATGTTTATGAATCCTCATATAAGCAAGACAAATGCAAACAACAGTGCCCTTCACCGTTATCTTTTACGATTCAATAAAGCAAAACCCACAAAAGGCGCAGATAATTTCCCATAAAAATTAGCCTCTAAAAATTTCTACCCACTTGCAGTAAAACTTGTGCAACGTTATCCTTTCCACAAGGACCACAAACAATTTCTTCCATTAAAACTTCTTCTCAAAATTTATTATTTAATCACCGGAAATTTTTGTTTCCTACTAAAGACCGTCCACAAGGTATGTAAGTACGAGGTACGAGTATCTCTCGAAGTAGCAAACCAATATTACCAACATACGGGGCTGTAAAATGTTCCCCATAAATGTAAAAATTTATCGAATTTATTTCCATGAAACTGAGAGGGGGAGACAACGTCAATGCCAAGTCAATGCCCATGGCAGTACCAACAGAAACATGTGCCTTCGAAAATGCGCTGCCGATCGCCATAAAGACTAAAATGGCAGTAAAGGACGAAGGAAAAAATTATTAATAAACATAAAAATATGTGTTACAATATTTTTCTGACAGAATAGATACATATGTATACCCATACGAATGTTTCCGTTCGCATATGCAGCATAAATAAAGTCATAACAACAAACTGCTAACGGTCATCAATAAATTCAAGCAAATTCCAAAGTGATGACTTGACGGTCATGAAAATGTACAAATCAGTAAACAAATTCTCCCAAAGGGAGCCAAAAGACGACAGAATGATGCGTGAGTTATATGAAAAGACGCTAGCTAAAGAATAGGGTATCCGCTCATCTTGTTGAACTGCTTTCCCAGTATTCATTTAATAAAGTTCCTTAGGACGAAAGTCGGTGATTGAAGTGCCAGTTGCCTTCGAAAATTCGCTAATGCTCGTAGGTGGTAATTTCCTTTGCTTATATAGTAAAGACGTTTAAAATACCGAATTTCTCCCTTCCTCTTGCCATTTCAAAGATATATAGGTACAACTAGGTACACGAGTACATTTTCTTTTCAGGTTGTTAATCGCTATTGGACATGAGTTGACGCATCAATGGGCAGAGCACCAATATTCTACCAAATTTGAGCCAGGAATAAGTGGAGATGAGTCACACAATCGAATGCTTCTTGAAGTCTACTGTCAATTCAAGACGTCACATATCGCAAGTTCATAAAAATCGAAAACTAGTTCAAAAACGGTTACGAAAAACTCAGCATCTACAGCATACCAACATTTGCAATCTGAAGCGATTGATAACTATATAACCAATATAGTGACTCACCGGGATGCCTACTACCGAATTTAGAGAGTAGGTATTAGCTTATCGAATTCATCAATCTTTGAAGTGATAAAACTAGAAGCAGTCAACATACTTGTAGTCGTAAATCTGGCGGCAGCAGACGTCCACTGTGCTCATGCTTCTTTCGTTCGCAGACTGATATGTCTCCCATAGCCTTTCGATGTTGTAATGCAACGAGTAATTGGAAAGTGTCGGGTTAGCATGATCACTACTGCCTACATACAGCTTAACAAGCAAACTATTGCCTCCAATAGTTATCAACCGTAGTCGGCGTAGGACAAATCCGATCCTTAATGCCAAGGTGGCTAATTGCAGAAATCACATTTTGATATCCCAGCTAGAACTTTACGAATTCATTTACAAACTCAGTTCTTCTTTCGATCTTGTCCTTTTCTCTAACTCGCCAACCAAAAAGCAAAATTACGAGTAGCTGAAACCGCACTGCACTCTCTCTTTCTCAACGTTGATACTTCCTTGATCATCCAAAAACAAGATATACTCTTAATTAACTTGTTTGCAGCTTGATATACTCCTTTCTCAACAGAGGAGTTATAAACCAGAAGAATACCACACAGAGGAATAGCCGAAGTAAGTGTGCTAGTGGACTAGCTCCATCTTTATTGAATCTAGTAAAATTAGAGGACACTCCATATAGTGTGATAGTCTATGTAGAGCACATAATGTTCTATGTGTCCAACATTCTCAAACATGCCTTGGGGGCATACTGTCCCCATTGATATACAGTCAATCCATCGAAACTGATAATGGCTTTCTTACAAGAAAGTTAAAACTATATGCATAAAATCCCCAAGCTAGATGGCATACTTCTGATGTTCTCAACAAGTCTCAGATACCTAGGGGCCATCCCGGATAGCCAAAGAGCGCAGTAAGAAATTGCTACAAAACGGAAGAAGAGCTTCAGTTGCCATCTACTCGTGCACGAAGGCTGTAGACCAAAATGGATAGCATCTTCCAAGTCGAAGTGACTTGACGGATGTTGCAATAAAAAGGCGGTAGCCAAGCGACGATTTAAATGATGAAAAAGACCACCGATTTTGACTCAAAAGAATAAGAGTATACTCGAGCGGAGTACGGGATAAGAACGCATGGAAAACAATACTCCAGCTAAGAAGTCTTGAAATGCCAGCCAATAAAACATGTAGCACAGTTTCTACTCATAATCCAAAATAAGTTCAATTTTAATGGATCCATACAATTGTTTTCCGCGATAAACCCTACGACTCAATGTATCCCATATTTTATCTGCTCATCCTCGTCAAATGATCTCTATCTATGGCACTCCATCCACTTTTGGCATCTTCCATAATCCAACATCACACCCTGTGATGTTCCTCGTTAAACTACGTATTTCAGATGGAGCTCATCCTGAATTCTCGACATCTCCTACTCAACATGCATTTGAACACTTTCAGTGAACACAAAAGTGCACTCAGCCACAGGACAACCGTCATTAAGGACGATTCGCTGTGTATTTTGGCAAGTTTTACTTAAATTTGATTGTGGTTATGCTATGCTCTGCAGCGATGGTGTTTCAAGTGTTTCCGAGTTTCCAAGTATCCAAATATCCAAGTGCACATACATGTACAATACTTGTATAACCGAATTCTTTTCGAATGAAAGGACAACTAAGTGCTTTCAATTTTCAACTGCACAGTGCTTCCTATTGTTTTGGTAGGATGGTCATTGCATATGTAATAAGGAGAAAACATTTTGGTAGAGTGTAAATTGAGCAAGGGAAATGCGCGTAATGTTATTTTTATATGTGTAGCATTCAACTTTTTAGTGGTAGTACAAATGATAAGTGTTTTACGTAAGTGATGGGAGAGCTTAATTGTTTACGAGTATTTTGACTTGGAAGAGTTTTCTAGTTTGAAGAAGCGTTGAGATGGTGTCATTCGATATTAGATGTTGTTGCAATTAAAATATGTTTTGGGGCAATAACCGACTCCTGCTTTCATTGCCTTCACATAAGATTGCTATGGAACTAGTCCATCGGAAATTGGGGTATGAAAATCCTTTTTTAAGTTAACTTGATGTGGCACCGGCCGACACCAAGGCAAGTTAGGAGTGCACTCGTATGCGAATCTAGACATTTTTTTTTCGCTAATCTATTTTGTTCCTAGACAAGTTGAATGACTTGTTCACCTCAGGTGGCACCTACCCCTTAGTTGAGTTTTTAAGTAGGGACCAGGTATTGTATTTTCATGTTGCGAGTTCATCGGCCTCACAATTCCTTGAAATCTCCTCATACAGCTGTATCGGAACTACTCGTATTTAGGGTGCTGAATTAGAGACGATGACGGATAAAGCTTTATAGGTCAACTTCAGTTTTCATATCACCGAAGTGGATTACTGGCACCGGAAGTTCTGCTTTCTACACTGCTCTAATGCAAGTATTACTGCCATGCAGGAAGCTCGGTTGAATGGGTCAGAAAAAAGTAGATTGATAGACATATAGTGCGGCGACTGCCACAGAGAAAAGAAACACGTTCTATTTGGACGTGAATTTGTTGAAAGCTGGAATCATAGTATACACCAATCTGGCGAAAGCATGATAGCTGCACTTGCTATTTTAAAGGCATTTGATTTCGATATTAGCAGTATTACTAATTGAAGAACTAGAAACCGAGTAGAATTTAATGCCTCGAGAACACAATGCTCACTCCTGTTGTTAAAGCGAAATCTAAACACTCAACTATTATCCACGAATGGCACTTGCATCGGGGATATCGAAAAATTCTCCATTCTCGATATGTGTCTCAGTGATAGCCTACGTTAGAATGAATTCGATGTCATCAAAAACACTCAGTCTGATCTGAACTCAGTATATTATATAAGGCATTTATCCGCCCAAAATTGGGACACCAACTTATGATACTCTATGCGCTGATGCCCCTAGAATAGACGGTTCTACTAAAAAATATTTCTACGATTTCTTCGACAAAACCTACGTGCAATGTACCAATAATTAGAAAAGAATGACACCTATGGTGCCTTAGTTGGAAAGCCTAGTCTAAACGACACAATTCCTGGAAACGAATGAACATAACTACAGCTGGTACACGATTTTTTTTGTGCTGGCGTGCCACAATAGGTACGTAGGCTGAGTGCCCCAAATAGATATGGGTTCAAAACTAGGTCAGCACTAAAAAGCAGGAAAAGCAATCTACTTGTCTGATGTCACGTTCGTAATCACAAAATTGTTTGGTTGTACAATTCTTGCATTCCCGCTGTTCGAAGTCGACAAACAAATCTTAAAACACTGTGAGCGAGTAAGACTAAATCTTGGCGCACCTTGGACTGATCTGACTGTCACTGGTTGGTCTACAAATAGAGAAACAGGAGCTGCAAAAATGGCCTTAATTATGTATGATTGCGAAGGAAGTGAAGTGACTTATATCTTGCCAACAAAAAGAGGCACACAACATCGATGGAGCTTGTAAAGGGTGGTATTTAGGTGTTAATTTAGTTGATAGTTAATTTGACGGCAGACATCATCTTTCTGTTTCGTATTGTTCAGCAAATCATCATGCAAAAACTTATGCCCGAGGAGCGTTAACAAATTGTGCATATTCATTTCCAAATTGTCACTATGCCACCTTTATGGACAACATAATCGACCAAGTGATTCGGCTATTCGTAACACTATTGAACAGTTGCACACTTCATTTCCTCTTTTGGACTCCAAGCTACTGACAAGAATGTGTGGAGATAGAAATGCCGTAGCCGTTGAGGCCAGCCTAGCCTTGAGGAAGACCCTAATTCATCGATTCGTCATCGTACATGAGAACTTGGTCAGTGTACGTTGACTTTGTGGAAGATTTTGGTCTTGGTTTACATGCTTACAAGATTCAATTCAAATCTTGCGACCATCGGTTTCGTCGTGACTTCGCTTATTGAGCACTTGAACAGTTAGAAGTCGATCTCATTTATGACTTATTGTCGTTTTTAATAATCAAAATTGTTAAATTAGGACGGAGGAAAATCTAAGGATTATAAATAAGCTACTGATGCAACTCGAAAAATTGACTCTTCGGTACGGTTTATGGGCTTACGGAATCATTGGGTCGTACTTCTGCAAAAATGAATAATATCGAAATGTCACCGTCAATTGCGCCCAGTACTGAAACATGATAAGCGATTTCTTGTTACGAAAAGTGAATGAACATGGTCTGCAGGACAATTAATCGATGAAACCATCGGGTTATTGAAGAAGGTGTTCCATGGTAACATAACATGATTTGACGTCTCTTGGACCATTTGTTGTCGTTGGTCTATGCGAGCAAACGGACTACAGATTCCGTAATCTTCAAGCAGTTGCAACCAGATTAATCATAATTGAAAAATCTAATTTAAGATGCAGCTAAAATTATTTGCTCTTGCTGCTGTAACCTAGAAATATTAATATCTTTCTGTGACCCCTATGTTTCAGAGATCAAATCCATTCCCTTTGAGTATATGCTCCGCTAAAGGTCTAATCTCTTCCAATATATTTTACTCAACCGGAGACCCATTTCAAAGAACCCAAATACATATGATATATTCTATGACAAATCAAATTAATCCCGTTGAAAGGATTTTAATACCGTGATGAACTATTAACACAAGATTCGAAAAGAAGTCCATTGACAAAACTGAGGACAATACTTTCAAAATCCCTTTCAAGGACGGATAGCGAAAATCAATGACTGTGATTTGTTCATTGCTGTTACTGTTACCATTCATTCATTGCATCCCGGATCTTTTGTTTTGCCATCCATTATACTCGCACATTCACTTTGATGGTTTGTGGCTTTGGCGCACTCTGCCTTTCATCATTTTCTGAAAAAAAAAATGCAACACAAATATCTATTCGTATTTTTAAGTCCCTCACAAGGTGATTATTCGTTCCTATATGGTTCCATTAAAAGCAGAATTCCGCAAATAACAAAACGTCCTAATGGAAAGATTAATTCTAACTCCTACGCCATTTG
Source organism: Volucella bombylans (assembly GCA_949129095.1). NCBI lineage: Eukaryota > Metazoa > Arthropoda > Insecta > Diptera > Syrphidae > Volucella > Volucella bombylans. The sequence goes on along the minus strand of OX422141.1, from coordinate 586,140 downwards.
CAAGGAACTATGAGTGTTTTCAGGACCACTGTAACCACTAGTTCTGTTCTCTCTATTGCAAAGCATGCCTTTCCTTTTAGAATCCCCGGGTCGTGCCGTTTTCCAAACGTTCCAGGATTTAGCTGCCACCAAAGATTATGTCTACACACAAAGCCTTACCATGCACTAGCCTCTGTTGAGAACCTCTTAAAAAGTATCGGTGTGGTACAATGGAAGACTGTTATTGGACTCACCTAAAAGTTAAAAGCCAAAAATTCACTTCGAGGCATAACACTAAAAAGGTCTTATTTGATTTTGAAACATTTTCCACACCATTAGCGGATTATCTGGGAACTGGAAAATGTCGGTTGGATGGGATTTTACGCGTATATTCTTTGCTACCATTGGTGGATATTCGGGGTATAAATATCTCTGACATTTTTAATGTTTTATTTTAAATTTGAAAATTGATTTTTCTGCGAAACGTTTCTTATGTATGTAAAGGAGGGACTCAATTCGGATATAAGCCATTGGTGTGCAGCTTCCCTGTTTCAGTGTAATGGGTGTTTTTTCTTGAGTGTCAGACTCTTTAATAGGGATTTAATATCAAATTAGCTGTTGCATTGAACTTATTTATTTTCAATATAGTTTACAATTTCGTCATGCAAAGATTGCCGCCATAACAATGATCTCAAATCGTTTAAATTTATTCACAAAATTGAAGCTCTGTTCCCAAAACATATAGAGCAGTTTGTGAAATTTACGGTAGACATCATCGACTATCGAGGTTGTGGAAGATTGTGTTGAAGAGGACCTGAATTTATCGATTCGTCATTGTTCGCCACAATGTGGCCTTTATCCATTCGCTATCTGCGAAATTCTGCATATAGATCTTGGTTCGAAGGCTTGTAATGTCCAATTGGTGCAAGAACTAAAGCCGTCTGATTATTTATTGCGTCGAGTATTCAGTGAATGGGCTTTAAATCAATTGGGAGTTGTAAAAGTCAGTAAAGCCATAATGACAGTAAGGAGACTCACGATGAACCAGAAAGTCAGAGTACGACATGGGGAACACCAAGGACACCGTTGTCTAAGCCTATAGCATGGTTGGGAGACTCGCAATAATTGCCTAAAACTCGTCGACTTGTAAGGGCGAACGGGAACTTTGTAGCCCGATACTGACGGGTGGAGGAAGATCCCTTCAGCATACATCTGAGCAAAAAATATTTAAACTTCAACAGCATCGGGCATCAGTCATCACATCTTAGAGCCGATGTGTTCTGTAGTCATAAATATAGCAACGATCCATTCGATGGGACGAGTTGTGTTCTTGTCTTTTATAGGAACACCTCAACAAGGGAGCAATGTTAGAAGGACAATGGTATGGGAGCGGATATGCGTCCCTAGTGGGACCCTTTGCATTTCATTTATACCATGGAACTTAACGTTGCTCCAAAAGTTTAGAGGAAGCATCATCTGGGAATGGCAGTATCGAATCCTATGTGAGCAGTTGAATCGAGAGGACGAAAGTTGCTTTTCGTTTGATTTCTGTAGTCGGGAAAAGCTAGATTTTCTGCACTTAGAGCAAGTCAACACTTCGATGGTGTCTACGTCCTTTATTTGAAAGTTTATCGACCCAGTCCTTCAATGTTTCGACTCCTAAGCGAAGCTTTTTTTTACTTGATGCAACGATTAAGACCTCAGGTGTTTGAGATATATTGACGTCCGGGGTATGCATAAACTAGAGCCAACAAGATGAAATACACTTATACTACTTAAGAATGATGCAACTGAGAGAGGAGAACTAGCTGTGTAATTCAACTCAGCCATAATCTAAGCTCAGATTCAGGTACTCTTCAAAAGCTGTTACTTATAAAAATTTTAATCCTGAAAAGAAAACATTATAATTCAGGTAATTTGATACGTCAGACGTCTGAGTTCAATGCCTGGAAATAGCACCGAAAAGGAGAATACAATTTTCTTGCCAAACCTCCAAAAGTCAAAACTTCTGCAGACTATAAGAACGGCCTATTGCTGTTCGGAGCTTAAGGAAACTGTAAGAAAATAAATAACGCAGTGTCTGGGGAGTCTAAATCTTAGTTTACGATGGACTATTAGCCTTATTATTTAAGTTATATGCTTTATTTCTTGTGCTACTAAGTCTTTATATTCATGCCGGTCGCTCTTCATTTCATACGGAGTCTGTGGAATGTATGGGTGGCCTACCACCATTTACGATGATATGGACCACCAAGCTACGCAGACTAAGTTGGGTAAGGTTGGAGCAATAAGCTTGGCGAATGCTGATTGAATGTTGATCAGAAAATTCGTTCGCGCGTTAGTATATAATGGATTATACAATCACTTGTGGGTTTTATTTTTCCCCTCGTGAGCTTTGTTCCTGGAATACACGAATGTAGAAGATGGATGTTTATTTTTGGAATCAATTCAATGCTAAGTGTATATAGCATTCCTGAGAGCCCACTGAGACCTTTAAAAAAATAGTCAGTTGGAAATTTGGTTCCCAAAGTTGGCAGTGCTGAACATCGATATAATAGGTAAATGACTCTTGTTCTGATTTAGTACATCGTTCCATGACCAATTTATAGAGCTGCTAGTTTATATATCAGTCCGAGAATCATCGCTGAGTGGTACACACATTGCAGTCTTGTTGCCACCTTCTGAATCTAGGGAATGGAAATTCATGTACTTCACTTTCGGTTTTCGATATATTTTTAATTTAAACGTGTCAAAAAAAGTGATACAGAATTACATGACTTTTTAGCTTCAACGATCTTTAAATTTATCCCAAAATATCTGGATTTTGGACTGCTATGAGTCTCGAAATGATCCATGTTTTGGCTTCAGCCAAGTTGGCACTTGCCTTCGTCACAGGTCTACCACCTTTAGGATTGTGGTTTTGATGAAATGACCATTTAAAATTCACGAAAGTGAGCAATTTTTGGCCAAGTATTTGGACATTGCTATTGTAGTTTTCGTCTTAGAGGGATTACCTTGGGAGTATTGGCTATGCTGAACAAAATGTTTTCGTGCCTAAGCACTGTTCATTTACAACAGAGTCTCTTCACAGTGATCCATATCATATCTGACTTAGACAAATCCTTGAGGTGACAAACACTTTTTGTCATGGTATAATGAGTAAGTCGGTAAGAAAAAGTTTAAACTGGCCTTTCTGCGGACACTAATCATAAGCCAAAGAGGAAGAAAGTTCTTTTAAAAAAGATTGAAAAAATAAGGTTGGTTTTTACAATAAGGAGTTTAGAAATCATATTCAGCTGCTTGAACTCCGGTAAATAACTTTGAAGAGTTTATGTGAATTTCCAAATTAATTCAACAAACTCAATCAGGATAAGAGATTATTATTTGAACAAGTACGAAAATTATCGCTTAAAATTGAATGAAGTTCATCTAAACCAGAAACCACAGAGATATCTCTACACATCTCACTTTGGAGGTCATCCCTTCTCGATTGACTTAAGAGAAGTCTTCATTGCCTCAAACCAAAAACACCAGCAACACTCGGCATAGATTTATCTTGTCGAAAATGTCACAACTAAGGCGTTGTATCACCTCTAACCGAAAACGAAATGTACATTTCAAAGTACTAAATAACAAAGGATAACCCAGTCATCCATCTCTGACATATCTTTGTGCGTATTCGTACCCTTTGCATACTTATCATACATTTGTAGCAACATTTGCAGGACCAAACAGACAAATTTATACCTAAAAAGCCACAAGGATAACTTGAAGATTATAAACTATTGGAATGTCTGCATAAATTTGAATTTTGTGGACACTGTCGGGGTCTACCTTGATAAGTGGATACAACATCAAGTTGAGCATAATTCTGATTTTAACTCAGTTCAAATTTGCATCGATATGACAAAAGGAAGGATTTATCGAATTTGGTTACAGTCAAATGGTTTTAGTTGGAAGGAGCACCTATATAGGTATGTATAATACATTCGTACCATCAACAGAAGCTCTCAACCAATTGTTGTGTGGCACTGTGAGTGACAAACCAAGTTAGTGGGTTCAATTACTTACCCAAATGAGGTATATTAATGTGGTTTTAACCAAGGAAAATCGATTCAAATCAAATTGAAACATTTTGATTTCGAGAGATAGTGACGTTAAATTTCATCTCTGCTAATTGAATCGATGCAGATACAAAACCATGGTTAGTATGAACTTCCCAGTACTCCGGTTCTAAGTTACTCTTCCTGTTTCCACCTGTACAGATTGGAAATCACGGTGAAGAAAAAAATCACATCCACGGATTCAATATGTCTTAGCAACCGCATTTGAATCAAATTTCTTCATTCACCCGTGAAAAGGATGAATCCCCTGTTCCGCCTTGATTCACAATGGTAAGGCTCGTAGATACTCGTATTTGCTGATGGTATCAAATCCGATTAATGGTTCTGCCAGATGCAATGACAGACCCGAGAAGAAGGGAAAACTCGCCGAACAATTTATTCTCCTACAATCTAGAAACCTGCACTCAGCAGCGACTTTAGACGGCAAAAAATTGTCAGAAAAAACCAGAAAAGGATTGCAAATGCCGGTAAAATGTTGGATGTGTGAATCCATTTTCCTGAAGCTTACTTCCAAAAGTTATAGAACAAAAAAAAAAAAAATATACCAAAACTCTGCATGGGTTTCGGCGAAGAAAAAAAAAAACAAAAAAAAGGAAAACCCAAAGAAAAATTTCGGTGCGAAAGGTGAGAACATCAGCAAAGACGAAAAAGAAATGGAAATTGATGGCAAACATTGCTAGGATATGGCATTAAATTACCATAATCTTAGTTTTTAAATCATCGTTATATCCTTTTTCGCGTCCTTCGTCAACCAAACCAAGGAAACGGATTTGGGCACTTCTTCTCCTGCACTCAGCACATACGAACAGAACTCGTGGTGGGCCAGGTGGTGAAATACGAATAACCTCAGAACTGTGCTGATGGATGTGAATGTTAAAAAATTGAGAAAAATGAAGAAATGGTGAAGTAACCCTAAGGGAGGACGACGAGTTTATATAAAAACTGAGAAGTCGTCAGCAGGTAAGAAGCTGAAAAGACAGATGGAGATGTGGCACGATTTCAATGTAAATTACCTTCGTAAAAATGCATTATAACCTACAAGGTGGGTAGACTTCGTTAGGTGTTCTTCGTTGATGGCATATAAATGCTTACGCTATTCGCGGTTGATTTTTTTTAAGTTTTGCATTTTCTACCGATTTGTTTAGCAAGAAGAAGTCATGGCAATGATTAAAAGGAGAAGGAAGGAAAAGATTACACGGCACTGGGTGGATAGGATAGGAGATGCTTTCAATAACATTGTAATTATAGTAGAAGCATGAAGCTAATGATGAAGGCAGATAAGATAGGTGTATTCAGAATTTGGACGAAAGAATTGATTTATTCAGCTTTTGATCCTGTAGGAATCTGCAGCTTTCCATTGTCTTTGGTCTGAAAAAGTTGCCTCATTTCGATAGACCAAGCATTCTTGTCTACATGGCAGTTCTACTGCTGTACAAATCAGAGGATTAGCATTTCAAGACAAAAAAAATTTACATATGTACATGGAATGGTCCAAATAGAGCACAATGCATGCAGAATGTTCGGCCACACAAGAAATGTCAAAAAATGAAGCGATGTAGAAGTATGCAAAACTGAGAGCTCAACTATGGTGCATGCAATAGACATCAGGAAAAAAGCCTATGTCAGAGAAAGCCTTAGGCAAGAGGTCTCCAGTTGCAAGAATTTAATCATCTACCCGACCAAGGAGAGGCTTAGATAGCGATATCTAGAGAAGATACATATCCGTGTCCATTTCGGGAAAAGATTCTTTGGTTATATGCTACTTACATATAGAGTGCATTGAAACCAACGTTCAGACCTCCAAAGATTTCGATTCCAACTCAGAGGACCATTAAGTCGCACTCATAATTGGAAGAAATTTTGTGCGATTCCAGATGTGTAGATCGTGGCAGTAATGACTTAGTCATTATGTTGCAAAATTCAGCTCTTTTACGGACTACATCTGCACTTGAAGTGAGGAGAATTAAGGTTTTCCATTATTCGAGGTTTGTGTCCTCAAATCTTAAGGGGTATCAATAGGTTAGAAACATTGCAACTATCTAAACTGCTATGAGCTCTGCTGTTGATCATTGGAGAGATTATCCGCTATCAACTGGTTCCAGTTTTGCTAGACTTGTGTTACATATGTGGTAATGTATCTTCCCTGACTTTACATGTAATTATTGGTTCAGCAAAAAAAAGTCTCATCTGATTTTGTATCCTTTGGTTTCAGTCTAATGTATCTGTGCTGCGTCAATATCGTAAACATAGTTTAAACTCTAGTCCCGTTCTCATTTACATATTCATACAGTATTCAATCGACTTCTTTCATCAAAATTAACAAGACAAATTGAGAGAAAATAAGACGAAAATCTTGTGGGCCTATTTTTGCATAATGTACTCCTATAACCCAAAGGCCATTAAGCCTATGATGAGGAGAGAGCAAAATTGATTACCTTTCTAGAAGGAAGGAAGACGCCCGAGGCGTCTTTTTAAAGATAATACTTTTGATATTCTCTCGTATGAAATTTGCATCTATTCGTAATCCAACTTTTACGATGGGATAAATCAATATACTTTCCCTCCCAGCAGAGAGAACATACTTTCCACCCCAAAAAACTTTAAATTTTTTCGACAAAAAGAAAGGATGTTTTGTATCCTTTTTTCAACCCAAAACCTAAACATGTGCACATGTCCTACGGTTATGAACATTCAATCAGCTACGAAATTTTGAATGTTGAATTTATCTTCTTCTTTTCAAAATAAATCCCCTTAAGCTAATTTTGGAAAAAAAGACAAAGCCCATTATCCTAAAATAGCACCACCTACACCTGGCTATCTCCTAGAATTAAGGCTCCTGCTAAGATTACAGTGGAACAAGAATTAGTAAAAGAAAAGGATTTGTTTAAATATAAAAAAAAGAAGATGGAAACAGAGAATATGAAAGGATAACGTCCTAGATACGCAGAACGAATAACAACAAATTAAAAAAAAAAATGAAACAAAGTAAAAGTGAAGAAAAGGAAAAGCAACGTAGAAACTTGTTGTAAGGAAAGTTTTGGCATAATAATTACAAGAGACAGAGAGGAGCAAGAATAAAAAAAAAGTCCAAGGAGACGAAGTACGACTATAGGTAGAGTACGAACCTAAAAGCCCGGGTGCCTGTAGAAAGGGATAATAATTATAATGCAACATCAGTGCTACTTTGCTAATGCCCCAGATGATAATGGTGGCAAATTGGCGCCAACAAGAAGTTTTATCATCTTGAAAAAGAAATATTTCCAGTAAGAAACTGCTGCGCAGTTATTATGATGCGGATTAGGGAGCAGTGGGGAACGAGAAAAGTGCGTCAGTTAAGTCGAAGCTTTTTATACAGATTACAATAAAGAAAAAGTGTAGAAAACAAAGTTTAATGTTAATGGTGGAGGAGCAGTTACGGACATTTTGAGTGGAAATTGCATTTAGCGACTTTAGTGCCGATTAAAACTGATTAGAGAGATAGTTGGGTGCTTTATACTGTCCTTACAGAAACTTCTTCCGGAAGAAGAATAGCAGTTTCGAATGGGGTTAGACAAAATGGCATCCTCTGAATAGAATGATTTCGAAGTGTCAAATTTCTCTACTTCAATAGAGAATATATGAAGTTCACGGTAAATCGCAACATTAGCCTCTATTATGCCCATTTTTTAAAGAACTGGCCCCGGAATGAGCCTCAACTAACAAGTCTCTTCAGTTAGCTCGGTCCTTAGCTGCCTACAGTAGCGCACTCCAAGTCGGTTGGGGTATTCTTCTACTTCTGCGCATCATCTAAGGCGAGGTCTTTCTCTATTGAGTTGTCTCTCCGGGTTATATTCGAATACTCTTCGTCCCGTAGCAGTGGTGTCCATTCGCTCTATATATTCTAGCCATTCCAGGAGTCTGATCTGGAGTTTTCTGATTGGGTCGATATGTCGCAGTACAGCTTGTATGCTTCGTCGATGAATCTCAATCTCCAACGGAATATCGTACGAAAATCATGCTTCGGCGCCAGAAAGTAGGACTGTTATGATTAGTGCCTTATATAGAGTATCTTTATTTATTGGGGAAAAGGATTTACTACTCTATTGCTTTCTTAGCCCAAAGAAACAGCGATTAATAAGAGCTATTCTTCGTTTGTTGGCAGAAGCCATGGTAGGCAAAGTCCCTTGGCAACTGAAAGTTATAGCTGTCAACTGTGATGTTCTGTTCAATTCGTCAATATCGTTCTGTTGACAATGTGCACTTGCGTTTGCCTTCATTTACAGCTAAACCCATCTTGGCGGTTTCATTACTAGCGAATGCAAGCCCGTTGAGGTCTGCGCTAAATATGTCAGGTGGGTTCGTTTTGGTCAGGTGGGTGGATATCTTGTCTTCTAAGTTGAATTGTGGTCTATTCTGCCTGACGACGGGATGTTGGTTCTCCTCACCGTTGTACAATCTGAAGAAGAAATTTTTCCATATTTTCAACACCCACTGTTATGCTACTACAAGAATTTTTTCTTTATCTGGTCTTCGATATGTGTTCGGCAAAGATTCTGGAGCTCACTTTCTATATTATATCATATTTTATCACAGAAGTTGTTCCTTGTTGTGTCGCTTGGGAAATCTGAGTCAATGGTGGTTGGCAGGAAGATTCGCACGTCGAACGGATGCATACCTTACTTCGATCGCAAAATGTTGTGTTCATTTAAAAACCAAGCATATCTTTATCCGCCTTCGCTAATGACCACGCTTCAGCAGCACTGAGCAGGACTCGGATGATGAGAAAGGCGTACTATCATAGAACCAGTGACTGATAAGTGTAACTCTTCCGTTGATTTCTGAAGAGATGCCATTTTCAGATTTAATAGCGGCGCGGAGGTAGACAAAATTGCTAACTACTTCCAAGTTATGGGTTAACTTTTACTCCTAGGGCATTCGGTCCATTTCGTCTTTTGTCCTTATTTACAGCTTTTCTTGCAATGCGTGCTAGCTTGCTGCGTTCCGTTGTCACCAGCGAATTTAAACTATTGTGAATCTTTGCCTACAAGCTCGAATTGTAAATTTCGAAAAAAATTTTCTCAAAAATGATTTTTGTAAAACCACATGAAAGCGTATCACATTGTCTAAAACCTTTTTCGACATCAGAGATTTTTGTGAGAATGTTTCCGACCTTTATGGAGCAGCGAATATTCTCTATTGTCATCCTGTGCTATATGACGAATTTGGTGGTGATGCCATGTACTGATGGCCATGTAAAACTAATATTTGATTTTGAAATCAGTAAAGTGATGTACCTCCTGGACTCACTAGGACTAAAGCCAAGTTGGTAGGCACATAGTTGACGAGTTATTTCAGGCGTTGGCAAAGTAGGACATGTACATATTATCAATAGGTGGGACAGTATAGTGGGTCTATTTTTATATTGATGGGATAGACCTTTCAATCTTAGGTGCATGAGTATAATTTTTCATAGATACGATACCACAAAGGTAGCACAAGTCGAACTCAACATATTACAATGCACCCTGAATTGAATTAACCATTTTGCAATTCCAAAAATTAGAAGTTAATTCTCGCATGCAAAAAGTACTTGCATGCATGAGGTACACCATATGGCCTTTATGTTGTTCGCATTTTAGTTAGACAGCAGATAGCTTGTGAGCTGAGTATCGCTTAACTTCAGTGTCTTGTCATTGTCACAGAATTAAGGGCATTAGAAAACGGCTGACATCAAAAGTAATTGACTCGAGTGATATTTAGAATTTAAAGTGGATTTGCATAATTAATTTACGCTGAGCTAACTGGATTTTTTTTAAAAAAGTAATTGAGGCGCATATTGATAGCACAAAGACCTTACAGAAGAGTACACTTAATTGCCATCTTTTGTGAGCGATTCTCCAAGAAAAATATAAATACGTCGTGGAAACTACCCTTGTTTAATGGTGTTAGTTAAATAGTAAAATAAGTTTACAAACTTCTAGAAACTTTTAAAAATTCTGGAACAAAGGCTGCACAAACTCTTAGCACAGAAACCACCTCCCGAGGTCAAAATGGTGAATGAAAAGTTTTTAAAAACATGAGTTTTCCCACCCAATTAGTTAACGTACGACACACCTACTCAATATAGTTCAGAATTTTTCAACTAAAACCAGGTCCAGGTGGTGCCAACAAAACTACCACTCCCCAACAACCAAACGCATCCTAGCCCAGTCGTTCTTACATACCTGTCAACCCACAACGACGACAAGCATACTCGAAATTAAAGAAAACTAAAATTCAAAATTTAAATGAAAATCCAATTAAAAGTTGAAAGTGCGCCCATGATTAACATTCAAAAAATAAAGTTTTCCCCAACCGAAATTATTCGAAACGCCTGACGAATGGTAGGAGTCCTCCTATGGTGGAATTCCAAACGGGTTGACTATACACCGACTGACGTGAAGGATATGTGCTGAGAAGTTAAGTATAAGGAACAACTTTTCACTTTCCATCAACGATCTCCCCTTTTATAATAAAATTTTGACTATGGAATCGATAATTTCGAGAAAAGTTTCTCGACCCATCGAAGTGGATACTTGTTCTTCGAGTTGGGCTAATGAACTATGATTATTGGTTGGGTGGGCGGGCAGTGCACCATATTCGTTTGCTTGTTGGGTTCCCTTTCAATTGAAAAATAGTAGAATCCTTAATCTTTGAGAAGTTTGATTTGCGGTATCGAAGGAGTATGAGTATTTTGTGGATGGAAAAATTTGAATATGTAAAGCGAACAGTTACCGGTCATATCGTATTGAGAAGTTTCTCAAGAAAGTTAAGTGGATAGCCCGTAAGGTTGGTCAGTCAAAAGTCACACAAAGTTATTTGTATGGTGGGATAGGACCCCAGAGGAAATTAAGGAAAAGTTTAAAAGTTAAGAAGTGTTATATATAGTTAAAAGTTAAGCGGTAGCTTGACGGGGTTATCGGATAAATGCAGCATCTTTTCGAATAAAATATTTACTTAAGTGTCAGATTCGCTTTTGGGGTATTTCTTCGAAGAGTATGGACAACCTTAGCATACTACAGTAAAAGTATCTTGTGATATCTTGAGCTGTTCTTTTGCCTTGAAATTGGACAAGCCTTGGGTTTCTAAGCGGTTTCAATTACGGTGGGCATCATAAGGTCGACTACCCACACGCAGTTGAGCTGACATACGTGTATGTATTTTCCTTTGGACTTAACTACTATTGTGTTACCTGTCATGACAGGTAAAAACTACGCCCTTAATGCATTAAATGTGCACTAAACTTGTTAAAGTTCACAGTAATTGAGAAAAAAAGTTTAGAAATTCATGCAATTAAGACAAGTTATTGATGTGAAGAATAGAAAACGCGTCCATAACGCACAACTGGGAATATTGCTTTTGTAGCTCGAGATGTGGCTAAAAACTCAGGCTTATCGATTCCATGTCGATGTCATGTGTTGGGCATGTCACAAGCCACACCCTACGTGTTGATGTGGGCCATAAAGACTATAAGGTTCGGTTGACTCACGAACTTAAAGCTGCCTACCATAAACAGCACCGTAACTGGTATGTTGCAGATGTATAAAATTCAAGAACTTGAGAATAAGCTCATTGGACCTTATTTCTTTGAGAATGAAGGAGGTGTGGTTTTTATTGTGAATGGATTGTACTACTGAACCATGATCGATCATTTTGTATGGCCACGAACTTGATTGTATAGATGATTTCGAACAAGACGGCAGTACGTTCTACACAAGCGGTGAACCCATTGCTTTTTGTCGAGAATAGTTTCCTACCCGAGTGATTTCTCGAAATGGGGATCAAAATTGAACGATGTGATCACTCTATGACGAGTGAATAAACACATTCAGGTGAAAACTAAAAACCAACGTCTAAAACTGAAATTGAAAATAACCCAGGTAACACCATCCAGGTAACACCACCCAACGATACCTATAAACGTCATCGCTTATGTTAACGAAGGATACTGCTCCGGTTCCCTTGACAGCTTAAATTCTCCAGTCCAGCTGGGAAACAAATAACTGAAGATACAAATAACTGATTGTGGTCCACATGTGTTGGCGATCGTAAATGTGTGTTGCCCGTAGTTTGGCGTCTTGTCTCAACTGTCTGTTCCCAAGAACTAACTGGTATTAGGTAATTAGTGCTAATAGGTATCACTTTAAATTTTTGTATTTAATAGTATCTGTTCGTAATCCTGGAGGCAAAATACTTTGAGCTAATCGTGTCGAGCCGGATTTTTTTAGGGGACTGTCTATATTCTAGCTACAAAAAGGGATTCTTAGACCCATATGGCTATGATACAATGCAATCAAGACTATTCGAAACCTGCTGAATGGAATGAGGGACATGTAATCTAAGATAATGACCACAGAATGCAAAAACCGCAAATATATGCAGTCGACTTTCTCTGCACCCATATTGATATTGAAAAGACTTCATATTGATTATTGCCTTCGGGGTTATTTTTCGAGTTTCGCGAGTTCTCCGCAAAATTTCGTACGAACTTTATGATGCAGTGAGTTTTTGAAAATACTGTCATCTACAATACGATATGTGCTAAAAATACATAAAGAGGTTGGTAGTATCCATATGAAATTCTTGTATTTTGCACACGATCTATCGTAGTATGAACTTTACCCGTTTTACAATTTTTAGATCTAGTTTTTCTACATCAATAGCGTCGACTCTATTACTAGGTTTTCCTGTTCATCGCACGATGGCATGACTAGCTAGCACGTTGCTTTAACCTCATGTGACATTCTTCACAGGGAAGTACTTCCCGTTTTCTTGAACTCAAATTGAGCATTCTCTTTATCTTTCCTAGGAACCGATGTTTATATTTTCGTCTTTAGCTCGTAAATTGCATGAGAACCTCCCGTCCTTCTAAGAAGTGGCGCTTCAACATTAAATCTGCTGACAGTGTATTGTCCATATTAGTAGTACCCTGGCATTGTCCATATTAGTAGTACCCTGGCAGCAGGTAGTGGCCTGATTTGACCTCGTTACTTTCTTTTCATTCCGTAGATTGAATTCATCCTCTTCACCGAGACTTTAGGTCGTTTCATAAGATTGAGTTTTTACAACATAGTGAAGTTAGCACTTAAACTTCTGTGATCATTCCTTTTGTGGTACTTTTTCTAGATATTCTAGATTTAGTTACCCATTTCACGAATATAGGAACAGCCGTTGATCCTAGCTAGTCCTGTAAAATACTTACTTACTTTCAAAATATGTAGAAGAAGCTCTTATAAAGTAATCAGTTGTTATCTGACAAATACCCGATTTTAAGCTAAGATAGAGTGAAAGTATTGGAATACGTCTATCGCTTAGTCCTTACTCAGTTACATGTCGAGCAGGCGGGTCTAGGAAGAAGTGTTTTGAATTTTTTTTGAATTTTTTTCATCGATGTCATAATCATAATCATAATCTGGGAAAGTAAACACTGGCCTTAGAATTAGCTTTAAGTTAGCATTAAGGATACCTAAAAGGAAAGCTAACAGTGTACATTGATTTATACTTATAAGTTATGCTCAACATACTATAGATGGAATCACAAGAAATCGAAAGGCTAAGAAATCTCAAATTGAAATGATGAAAAGATCTGAAGAAGCAGATACAAGGATCGGGAAAACGTGATCAAATAAAAATAAAGTCCTTACGCTCTTCCCCAAGCTTCTTTAGAGTTCCTATCTAGTCTACGGAGGAATAGGCAATAATGTTAGACGCATGAAAGCAATATTGTTATTATCAGCCGCTTTGCCCCATAATTCTATAAACGATCAGATTACATAGTTCTCTTTCAAAAAACCGATTCTGCAGGATTTCTCTTGCTAAATATTTCGAAATGGCCTGCACCTTGGTTGCCCATTAGAAGCCTGATTAATTTTTCTTTATATATACAAAGGATAGATGTAGGCACTTAAAGAAATCATTCATCAACAGAAGCTTACACACTAAACTTTATGGTCAGTTGCTCTTAGTCCCTGATTTCTCAATCGAAATTGGTCAACCTTTTAGTGAAACTATTTCTATTACATGTCCCACAATTCGCATTCAAGTTTATTTCATTCTCTAGCCATAAGTCATAAAACCAAAGTGCAAAACCGGCAAAAAAGGAACACAAGACCAACAATAAGCTACTCTCCCTTGACAAAAAAAAGAAAACATCTTCCGAGTACCTCCTGTGAATTATACTGATGGACTGCAATAGAGCAGAATATTTTGTCTTTGAATTTCTTCTCTGTTTTTTTATTTTCTTTTTATTTTATTTTTATTTTCTGCTGTATCCTTAGGATTTTATGGGAGGAAAAAACGTAAACTTGTAATAAATCTAAGTGAGTGGAAGGAATGTAGGAGGGGGAAAAAAATTGCAAATATACAGTTTGTTTGAATTAAGTAAACAATGATCACACCTGACCCGAAAAAAGGATTGTTTATCCTTTTCTTGTGCTTTTTCTTGAGTTTTCCTTTCTTATTGCTTTCAGGTGTTTCCATGCAGAAAGGATAAGAAAAAGTTGTGTTTTTCGGACAGTTTAGATAGGGACTGGTTATCTATTGCGGTCACTTTTATGAACTTTTGAAGGAAAAGGGAATTCTAAATAAATAAAAAGTTTAACTGAGTCATATATAGAGTCTAATGTACACGTGTTGAAGTGTAAAGTTAAGGTTGGACTGATATCCCAAGTTGGTTTTTAGCAATGTGATGTAGTCCTGGGAACCATTCAATTAGGCAGTATCATTGTCGTCGAGTGCCTGATAAATTTCTTTACAGATTTCCTTGATCAGGCTGCTATAAATCACAGTAAAACTATGACAAATAATTTCATGTGAAATGTTCAGTTAGTACTGGCTTCAGATACTTGAGCGCAGCCTCACTGTTTAAAAAGGTTGTCATGTCTGTCTCTACTAGATATTGTGCTGTATATGAGCCACAGAAGGTATCCCTAAGTCGCCCTGGTTGAAGAGTACCACAGAAAATTTGTAAACAATTTGAAATTCTGAACTAAAGACTTTACAAGATCACGATTTTTTACACAAAATTATTTTGATTGATGGGGCTCATTTCCATTTGCCTGGGTACGTAAATAAATACAACTGTTGCAACTGGGGCTCCGCAAACCCAAGAGAAATAGTGAAACAACCTCTCCATCCACAGTAAGTGACAGTGCGCCACTTTTCTTTTCAAAAATGATGCTGGTGTGACCGTTGCAATGAACGGATTGCGTTACCGAACGATGTTGACTGACCTTTTCTTTATCTGAAATGTATGCTTTGTCAGAAAGTTTGACCCTGAAATTGTGAAACGAAGTACTCTGTTTGGAAGTCTGTTAAGCAAGTAAAGAACCAGCAATTACATATAAGTAACAAGCAACAAGCATATGATATGACGGGTGCTGAATATAATCGAAGATTTTATTTATTACGCTGGTATGACTATGAGGACCAAATATGAATGATGCCCATGCACTCACGACTGGCTTTCGCAACTTAATGAATGCATTCGAATATTTACGGACAGTTCAGAGATATGCAGCTGCAGCAGTCTGACTAAGTTTTCCACTACCACCATCCCTACTAATCCTGAAAAATAATTATTAACCCAGAACTGTAATATTTGCTGTAATTATTGCCACAATTTCCAATCAGTTGACTACAGCAACGTGTTGCTTAACTGTGAGAAATTCTCAAGAAACTCTATGAGCTAACCCTCTAAATAAATGAAATGACAAAGAACATTCGCTTTTTCAAAATCTAAAGATCTACACATGCTGCGAAAATAAACAGAAATCACTTCACATTGGATGTCTATCACTTGTAATGAACACAATCCCCTTATCGACTTCTCAACTCTTCTATGTCACTTTCTTCATTACCTACTTCCTTTCCTACCAAGAAATTCCTTTCCACTTACAAGAACGGAAAAAAAGAAATGAAAAATCCTCTTACAAACCAATTCCCACAGGGAATGCAGTCAGCGTTCTTCTCATCTGCACCACGGATACCAGCAATACCAACCTCCAACTGAAACCCAATGAATCATTCTGAACTGAAGTTTCTTCATGACTTTGTCGATAAGAAGAAAGTCGGAACACTAATGTAATTTTTCACCTTTTCGAGTCCTGAAAAAACATACCGACTAACGGACAAACCGAAAATTAGACGTTCACCTGAAGATACTTTTACCTTATGTCGTCAGTGTGTAGTGACATTGGTAAATGCACTCTAAGTTTGGTGTCTACAAGTTACAACTCTCGTGTAGCTCGTTACAAGGTGTCTTCCCCACCTCAAATACATTTCTATTCGGCAAAGGACTTTTCTACCGCAAACAAAATGAAGTATGCTTCTGCCATTAATTCTGATGGTAAACACCAGTTGGACATTTGTTTGACTTTCGACTATTGACACGGTTGTAGTAGTTTAGAATAGAGGGAAGTTTGTTTCTAAAAAAAATTGACTCTTCGTCTCTTCACCAAAAAAAAAGAAAAGAAAAAAGAAAAGGTTTTCATGGATGAATGGTTGCACTTCGACGGGAAAATTTTTGCCAAACCATAGTTTGGTTAATAGTTACTTTCTGTGGCCATAAAGTTTTGGGAACAGGTCCATTGAGTATTGCTTCGATGAGAAAGTTTAAACCACTTCGCTCTAAGCCCCTGAAGGCAGGTGAAAAGTTCCAGAGGTACTTTTAAAGTTTAATGAATCGATAAATGGCTTAAAATGACACCCATTCCGAGGGTAACTTATACTCGTATGTAATTATTACTTGAGTTATTGCTGCGAAAAACGAAAAGAAGGGAATGGACTTTTGATTCACATATAGGTATACTCGTAAAGCGATACTGTAATAATAGATGGCCAATAGGTGCCTTACTGGGCGGAAGTATTAGGTACATACGAAGACAGCGCCTACTGAACGAAGTATCCCTAGTTTATACTGCTTCCAGTTTCATGATAGTCTCATACAACATACAACTCGGTGCTGGCTCGAGTTTATGTCTGAATAAGTTTGAGGAGATAAGGCTAGATCTTGTTTTGTTAATGACAATTTCCAGACCCACCTGGGAACAATTCCATTCGGAAGCCAGAAAACTATCACCAATGTCAATGTCCGATCCTCTGTGCCGGTCCTTTTCCGACAGCAGAAAGTTTCCTTGCTTTACCATCAGATCTTCTTGGCTGATTCCATCTCAATACTTTTGGAAGCTTTATTGAGGGCTTGCTGTGTTCCAACAACCATATCAATGTCATCAGCGTACGCAAGTACGGACTTCAAAAAATGTTTGCCCCTTTTGTTGATTAGTGAGTTTTGCATGATTCTTTCTAGGGCAGCATGATACTGAATGTCATAAAATCATTGCCATCCTTAATAAACAACTGAGAATTCTCCATAAATTTGGAAGGGATATCAAAACTAGAAATTATGTTGTATAGCTCGTCCCTGTGCACGCTATCTTATACGTTTTCAGGTCGACAAAAGGTGTCGATATGGCAACCGCTTGCTTGCTACTGAAAGGTTACACCGAGCTACAGATTCTAAAACGTGAATCCATTGTCGGACATGGTATAATGCACGTTATGTTTTCCGATGACCCGTTCAAAGAGGGCTTTCTTACCCAGCATTGCTTTGAGGTTTCCTAGCACAATTTGGTGTCAAAGCTGGGGCATTGACCATATGTTTAGTCTAGAAAGTCTTTGATGCTGTCATCCTTATACTCCGTAGGGGCATGTATATAGTTCTGGCTTATTAGGTGGCCTCCTACATGCCGAAAGTTTGAGACTGTTTGCACAAGTCTCCTTTAAATAGCAAATATACATCTAAATAGGGGTCGTCTTCTTTCTTTGGAGCAGTCAACGTAGTAGGTGTCGTAGTTTTTAATCCGCTTTTTACCCGGCTCATTCGTTATCCTTAACAATCTAGAGCCTAATCTAGAGTATATGAGATTCTTCCAGATAAAGAAGAAATGCTCTAGTGCCAAAACTCTTACCGCTCTTTCATCTGCAGTGGACAAAGACGTCCCGCACAGGTTGGCTACCTTATGTTCAGCCAAATATGTGAGACTTCACCACATAGATTTGAGAGTGCGAGTTGATGCACAGAAGCTTAAATGTCGATGCATTTGTCTTCATTGCACTAAAATTTTAACTTAAACTTAAACTGAAGCTTGAACACCAGTAAAAACCCCTTCTACGCGATCACTGAAAAACTTGCAGAAAATGAGACAAAATGACCGGCCAGCCTCAATAACAATAACACCAGAACTTCCTGATAAAGAGAACTTGTAGTATTTTAAAATGGTTTTTCAGGTTGTGGCCGACAGTTTAAGCTTGAAAGGTTTTGGTCAAGCTAAGAAAAAAAAAATGCGTCAGGTGGGTTTATCTCTCCATTTCGCAGAGCAGGAAAGAGTTTAATGCTCAATATACTTGAAGTGAATTGGAAAAAAGGACTTTAGCCAAAAGCCAAAAGTCTCTGTTCTCTGAAGCAGTTATCAGAAATAACATATTTTTGTCAGCCCTTACATGCCATCGAAGGCGCACCTTCCTTTACCACTACATCCACCGCCATCAGTTAAAATTTCTTTCTTCCAAAAAAATATCCCTACAAAACATTGCTACGTGTATTTCCGTCATCCTATCACAGATAGAAGGACCATCTCTATTATCGGCAAAGCCCAGTCAACGTTATTATCTCCTTGTTGACGTATCCTTTCCAAAGTCAAAAAAAGGTCGTGGCTATCCGAACAGTTCATCATTGATAACAAATCCACTGCGGAGATTTAAATTCGCCTCAGCATTTGGTATTCATTGAAAATACGAAGGGAACTCAAGCAAGGGAAACTTACAGATTGTCTTGTTTATTGCAGAAATATTTTCTTCGCCAGATGCCAGAGAAACGAATTTCGAAGATAAATGTAAATACATTATAATCGAGTTTGAAAAACATCCATTTAAATCTATTTAAGTAGGTTTTTGGGAGCTAAAGTAGACGAAGTTCATTTTGAACGAAAACAATGGGAGGACCTTTTTTTTCTGACAGCTTAGCGATATCAAATGGAATAGTTTTAGGGGCTGAGCATACATAAGTTGTTTGAAAAGGATGTTCATATGCAAGATTCTGAGGTGATTTAATCCGGTTATGTACTCGTATTTTATGGGAAAAGGGATTGAAAATCCCAACTAAAACAATTTCGTTGGAAATGAATAAATTCAAGATTTACATCATCTCTTGGAGCTGTGTCAGTAAGTATCAACGATACACTCTCGTATTGATATTTATAGAAGCTTTTCTGGCAAACTTTAACCGATGAATAATCGGCCATTCTTGTCTCCTAATCAAAGTCAATGTGTTCAATTTTCCGAAGCAAGGACCGTCATATTCAGCTTTGCTTGAGTTGAGTTTTCGCATTTGGCGTTGGATAAGGCCCGCACTGTATATATATATATATATAAAATAAACAAATATAAATAAACAGTCGACCACCACCTAACACATTTTCTCTTACACTAGCTTGTAGAACCAGCCAAAAGAATATAAATAAATGTGGTTATATTGTTTATTTCATCGTACTTGACAGCCTTTAACCAAACAAAGGCTACCAGTAGCAGAATACGGAGTACGTACGTCTTTAATACATCGAACCACCTTGCCCACTTTGCGATTAATCGATATTTTATAAGCAGCTTTCGTGCTTCATTTGTTAATAGCACTGATGCTAACATGCTTGCTATTTCCATGTGCAATACAAACAGACTTAAGGCTCCCTGTGTGGGTTTAGTGGCAGAAGCAATAAGCCGATGTGTGAATTGATGGATGGATGAAATGCGGCACAAGCCAAAGCTGCAACAAACTTGTGTGACTTTAGGGCGGTTTATTCTGCTATCAAATACGCATATGTGTGACTGAACGACGTGAACCAGCGGAGTAGATTTGGAAACAACTTTCTAGTCATCTCGATGACGACATGAGGGAGGATTTTGAGCATCAAATTCCCGAAAACTCTTCTCTTTTTTACCTGTTAAGATACTGCAACCTCGATTAAGACTCTCATAAAGAAGGGGCACAGCGCTAATGTACTCATCAGGATACCTATGAGATGCCTCGACTTATGTGGTCCAAATTTGATTCGAAATGGTCAAGAGAGCTGATCAACCTCGGATATCGGCAAGCTTACAAATGTGTCACGAGACACTATGCCACAGAAAGACATACGCAACTATTTCCTATTCTG
Organism: Volucella bombylans; assembly: GCA_949129095.1. NCBI lineage: Eukaryota > Metazoa > Arthropoda > Insecta > Diptera > Syrphidae > Volucella > Volucella bombylans. The sequence continues at coordinate 565,811 of OX422141.1, read as the reverse complement.
CACAATCATTTATACAAGGGTAGAGAATTCTTGTTTAACCGTAGACAGTTACTATTCCCCCAAGGACAGCATGAGTGATATCAAAAATGGACTACAACTGACAATAAGGGGCCTCAACTTGCTTCTGTTGTCGGATGATGAATGGACAAGTTGATTGAAGGTGAGGATATTAATGAATATATTGGCTTGACTCGTCAATATTTGCCTTCCTTCCGATCTGATGGATTCTGGAGTGGACACGCAATGCGACGCACTATGAGGTTTTGTGTACAGGAAATGAAAGATTGCTACCGAAATACTACAAGCGAAGTTCTACCTGTTGTTCTCTTTGTTACACTGGAAACTTACAGACCTGACTGAAAGACTTGGTCTTTTGACCTTAACTCGGCACTTTGACACTGATATCAATAGTATATCGGAAAGGCATATTTTGCATACAAAAGTCTATCCAAAGTAATGATTACATCACCCAAAGTGAGTTGCGACAGCTTCACCCCAACTTTTAGTCAAAACCTTACATATATTGGTGTTGTAATTGAAAACCACCCGTCCTTGTCCCGCAAATGTTTAAGTATCGTCTTTCGAGGTTTCTGGCCAAAGAGGCTACAAACATTAGAAAGGAAGTACCAATAGAGTCGGCACATCTCTAGGTACGAACATAATTACATTGCCAAGTATGGAATCCAATGGGAACCGCCAACTCAGTCAGGACTGAATATTCTGCGACGCCCTAAGCAAGATACTAAGTATTAGCTGGTGACAGCTTTGGCGCCTTGCCGAAAGTCTACAAGATAACTCACAAGCATTGTTAAAGCTTTGAGACGCACAAGAGGTCCAGGAGTTAAACAAATCAACAGCTATCATAGTTCCTCTTTTTTCAGCATTGATAGGGCCAGTTCGAAAACTTATCCTGTTGGCAGACAAAAGGAGCCAAATACGGTCTAACTAAGCAGTGGTTGATAGGCACAGTGAACCCATACACATTGTCTATATTCACCATTCACCATTCAATGTCGTGTCTCTGTATTTGAAATCACAGAATTTTAAGTATTATACATCAAAGGTAATATAATCGGGCCATGATTGTGATAACCTTTGCAAGAATTTGTAAGAAGTTAGGCACTAAATCTATGAACAATCATCTTAATCTTCGTTCCCAAAGAGATCATTATTTAATAATTTTTTTTTTGTTGCAAAATGTTGGCCTATATGCAGTTGCAGTGCTGTAATTTTCTTTAACTATTTTCGAATCTGTTTCTTACAAAACGATCAAAAGAAACCAAATCAATTTGTTCTTCGGCTCTATAAATTTATTATGAATTACTCAACGTTTAACTTTCCTAAATGACTGAAAGCGAAAAGTGGAACAATACAAAACGTTGTCGTTCCAAAAGCTGTCTTATGCAATTAATTTACACCCATCTAGCTTGAATACGGCTTCGCCTTCATTCCTAATTTAGCACGCAAGTCCATAATCACTTTCCTGTTACATTTACTATAATAAAGAAGACCACTCAAGGACATCTATTTTATTCTCATCTCAAATGATGACACTCATTCTCTGTCTCGTTTTCCTAGACACACATATATGTATATCCTGCCCGACATCACTGTCAATAGAAATAAATTTGTTCTCCAAAAAAAAAAAGAAAGAAGTATCTCATCATCAAGTTCCTTAAGTAGTGCTGGACACATACTTGGGCCCATACTTTGACCGTAATTAAGGTCGAATGACCGTACTAGACCAGTTGCTAATGTGTTTTGGGTGGCGAACCACCGCCTCAAAATGACGACAAAGGGAAATGCAATGTGGCTCAATATGTATAAGGGCCGCTCAACATAATGAAGTAATGAGTTGAATGAATTTTCTTTCCAAGAGACTTTTCCTATCCTTTCGAATTAAGGACATCATTAAATGAGAATTAAAACTAAAATGGCGGTAGATGCACGAAAGGAATACACCCAGTGTTTTTAATTTTCATTAATTCTGAAAGTGAATGCAAGTATCATACTAAGAGATTCATTTTGTGGCTATAGAACTTCGTTAGTGGTACGGATCGAGGAGTGCTTTAGAAGTTGGCTTCATTTTTTCTTAATTACTTGAGTTTCCTTTTTAAGTAATATGTCTGCCTTCTTACAGAGGCATAGTTCTTGGAATTTTAGACTTTTATTTTGAAAATTATCATATCTATTACAAATAGTATATATTCTCTTTGTCAGACTAGGCATTAATGTATTTAATAACGAGACTCAAGTTCTCTGACTGAGATGGCAAAAGTCTTGAAAAAAGACCTGGCGAATTCTGAAGAATGAAGGATCACAAGCTGAGCAAACTGCGACAAAGTTAATTTGCAGAGCTCTCTCTAGCCGGTTTTCCTTTTGGACTGCAACTAAAAAGACAACTAAATAGTGTATGGGCACATCTTGTTATTTCATATTATACACAATATTTCGTTGAACAATGAGACCATGACATGTGGCTAGATACTTGATTATGCTCATCATATTATCATGATTCTAATGAATTGCCATGTTCGATTGCAAAATTGCCATTGAGAAGTTTGTTGAAAACATTTCCTTTTGAGCTATTCCACATCGTATTGTGTGCGTAAGGTTCACAACTACTCATCATCATAGTCTGATTTTCATCTCCCCAGGAACAAACCAGGCCCAATCGAGGGCCTATTGGTGCGGAAGCTTGTTAACTCCGTGCTCACTAGAACTACCTCCTTTCCACTTATTTGTTCATAGCATTACAAGTAAATATATCCTTTAACAGTTATATCATGAACTCAACCATTCTGTAAATTCTGTAAAAATTTGGTCGAAATCGGTGAAGAACTAAAACCTTTTAGGGGCTTCCAACCCTTGAAATGGAAGAACAGAAGCATTTCATCATGCCATGCTACAGACTCTATTACAAAATGTGGAATGAGTAAAATGGCTACGAGAGGTCCTATGGAGACGTTAAATTAAAGACGAAAATGATGTTATATGTAGAATCGCGGAGCATAAAATGTGATTTAATGTAATGCAGAAAAAATCAGTCAGCTTTATGAGTATTGACGGAAGCATCTACGAATATCTTAGAAACTTCAACTCCAGCACTACCGGTAGGGTAGATAGCCACCGCTGCTTCTACTTTTATTTCTGTACGCCCTCTTGAGATGTATAGCGTTAGCAATCGGTAATTTTTTATGATGTTCTAGTCGGATAAGGGCAACCAGACTTGTCTCTCGATTTGACCGATCAGTGACAATTACCCTACCATTCTTTTCTAATTTGGAACTATTTTAGATACGCTTTGGCCAGAAAACCTTCAGAATAATACTGAGCCATATACGTATTTTCAAAGGTCTGATAGTATTGAGTGACATAGGTATTGGTACGAGTATATATGGATAAATATCATTGGCTTCTTTTGCATAGGTTTGCTACATTTCTCCAACACATTTTGGTGCCCATGTGCTCCTGGCTAAATATGTAAACCAAAGTATCATTCGTCACCTCGTCAGTTAGGTCGAGTTTCCTGATATTCTTGGATATTAGTGATTCAATTATATCTCTTTGGGCGGTTATTCGAAAATTGGTTAGAAGTTAAGCCTCTTTTGCTTTTTCTACCAGATTTTTAGACGATTTATAAAAAGCAAGATAGTGTGATTAGCCCTGAAAAACAGATGATATCGTCATTGCGGTAAAGAATAGCTGCCTACATTCGAGTATAGCAAAACTCATAATGCAGGAGGAATTTATAAAGTTTTCAAGTTAGTGCCTCGAATACAGTTCACTGATTAATCCCGCGAGGACCAAACTGATGGATAAAAGAACTGCAGATCAATCAATAGCGCTATAAGAAATCTTCCGGAGAAAGAAAGATTGTCCAACAGGAATTAGAAGCGAGGCTATCGAAGTAGGCAAACATATCAAATGTATTAGAATCATGGACGACGATTTCACTCTGTAATTGAAGAATGCAGTCCTTGCATAACTTGCCCCAAAAAATTAACGACAGTCGAAGTCCCGAAGCGTATGTATTACGTGTTGGCTGAATACCAGTTACGATACAGAGCCAATAAAAAGACATATATATATATTATTTACAACAGTTTAGAGTGCCAAATGTTAGAAGTATATCTAAAAGGACGACACTAATCGAATATTACGACGAAAACAAATTTTAACATACTATTCGTCACAATTAGAATACAATAAGACCAGTCAAACATCAACCCCAAAACTCCGACAAACCAACTATCTTAGAAAATATCAAGAACACTAAAAAATTAATTATATATTCCTCTTATATCCTTCCTTTAGTTTTAAAATAATTTAAGTCGAAGACCTCGTGGAGACATTCTTTGGTAGTATTTTCTATTTTTTCCGTGGGGTCGGGAGCAATTATCAGGCTTTTTAAGAATTTTTAAAATGCGTTTGCTTATGCTACCAAGCCTTAGACCTTATTTTATTGCCTACAACGAATTCGTACTAAATAAAAGGGACTCTTCTTATATTCTCTCTACCACCGAACGTGGTATACCATATGTCACATTGTCTCACGCTTCACTTATCCGGCCTATCCCACTACACTTGCAGGATGGTGGCGATATTTTCTTTAAAACTTACTCTAGTTCTTTGGCTCCACAACACCTGTTCTGAAAATTCCATATATGGATCCGAACTCCGTTGCTCTTTTTTTCGTTTTGCAGGGTCGTCAACAGTGAATGTGTACTTATCGAGTTCGATTGGAACCGATGGCTACCAAGATAAGATAAAATGAACAGAATTAATGTGTAGTCATATTTTCTGCGCAGCATCAGGTTGACGCCTCTCAGAACCTGCCATAATCTTACAATACCCAGCCACCTTACAATTATGATGAAAGCATTACAATAAGGTTTTTCGGTGATCCAATAACTGACATCAATTTGGAGATATTTGAACGTTTTTCCAGAACATTAAATGTCATTAGTTCTGGGCAAGATACAAAATACAAGCTGTTACGAAAGGAAAATGCCGGCGGGTTTGACTGGAACATAGGGTTTTCCAATAAAACGTGGTGTAATTTACAAATCCAAGTTACACATCTAGTGTCCGGTGGTGTACTTGAGCTACCATTCCCATATCGGCTTACCATCCTCTTAAACGTCAAAAAAGCTAATTCTATAAATGGTCGGCTAATCGCAATAACATCTATCTGGTTCCATGTTCGGTGCCCCAGTTGGTATTTTCTCGGCTTCAGTGTTCAACTCCGATGGGTTGGTGGTAAGTGTTGTACTATCCTCGAAACCGTTACCCGTTAGGACTTCGTTTTTTGAAAGATAGTGCTCGTGCTTTTAGAAGGTTTACCTGGCTTCGTTGCGTGTACTTGCTCTTATGGACCTCCTGCCTATAAACCTTCATTGATTTGGTGCATAATATATACATTCTACATATATAAATACAACAAATAATTTTTTTTAAATTACGGTAAATGACGTACGATTCAAGTCAAAGGCTATTTTTAAATAAAACCTATTTCAAACGAATGTAAAAATTAGCCCGGTCGGTTTGCCAGATTCTAACCGTCCGTCAATTAAACATACTTACTTTAAGAGGATGAAAATAAATTGGTGAATGCTTGAACCGATATGTTGGCACGCCGTTTACCTCTCGTTTTTGGATTTGCGAGTGGAATAACTTTTGACACTGCTGAGGATTACAGCGTGAAATAAGTTTAATTACGAAGACAGGAGTATGAATGATTAAATGGATCAAAAAGAGGATTACAGGTGTGAATTCTGCTCTGAGTTAGATAAGTAAAAATCGTGGTATTTTTTTAATTAATTACTACAGCGGTGTTCAGAAAATAGACATATAATTGACATAGAGCTATAAATTTTGAGTGGCATGCGATAGCCGAGAGTAAAAAATATCCCCTTAAATGAGGGTTATTTATCCGGACAGATACTAACTCACACATTTGAGAGTCTGCAAATTGGAATAAGGAATTTTCTGCAATTGGCTTACCACATATCACTAAGTGGATTGACATGCCCTTTAAGTATTTCCGTTGAGCCCTAGGATTAGTAGTCCTGGTACGTACATTTATTAGGTACATGGGTAATTTCCCTTAGCACTTTCTTTTCAAAAGTTTGTAAAATATGTTTTTCTATAAGTAAATGACCAACCACATTGGTTCTATCAGTGCGGGTTTAGACCCGACGGAAAATCGACCATAGAACAAATTTTCACTCTGCGGCAAATCCTGATGAAGACTCGGGAAAGAATAACTCTTGCCAACCGCTGTTTCTATGGGCTTAGAAAACAATTGAGCACCAAAGTCCTATATAAGATCATCATTCCTATCCTATCGGGGCGGAGACATGAACAATTTCAGGAGCAGCTGAAACCTGTCTTGTTTAATTTGACTTCAGCTACTCTCCACTGATACATAGGGTATTATAATCTTGACGCTTGCCGTTCATGGTAGCAAATAAAGTCAGCCAAGCACCCCCCTTTTAACAGAAACCAATGATTGCCTCTTCAATGGTACGCAATTCTTTGCTCGTTGCCCCCCAAAAAGCCGAATGAAAGTCCCTTTAAATCACAGCAATCTATGCATTTTAATGTGTTTTCCTAACGGAGCCCCTGACGAACCACATTATTTACATACATAGATCCCCCTTCAACCCGTCAAATATGTACATATATACATACATACGAGTATCACCAGCTGCGAGTTCTATACGCTTCGTCAAGTTATTTGAATTTCCCATGCTTAACTCGTGGGGGTTATGCACGCGTGCATAAACGATTCGTTCAAAGGCCTACCACACTCCCACATCTATATACTCGTATGAGGATAAATACAAACAACCCCCTAAGCGCAATGATTTTTTGAAATCGAAAATTTTTCACGTCTAACTGAAGAAGAACGGGCTGATTTGGCAAAGTACGAGTATGCGTGCTAAGGAATGCCACCTGGAATGTTGAGAGTTATTGCTATTAATGTACAAATACCTCCACACATTCGTACATACTCGTATATGTACATACGTGTACATGTGGCTGGCAATATTGCTGCTGCGGAATTCCTTAACTGACTGATGTATGTTCGTTTGATGTTACGTACGTGTCTAATGAAGGAAATGTTAGTTGATTAATGAAATAACAAGTTAACGAATTGCTAAACGAAGATGGTGAAATTGCGCCAGCCGATAAGGAATGATTTCGGTAGCGGTGGAAGTTAAATTTATCGGCAACATCGATCAAATGTGATTAATTCGAGACAGGAAATTCGATTGAATTTAAAGTAGCACATTTGAGGGGTTTAAATGTGTTGCTTATAGTACGTGCTGCTTAATATTGATTTCATCAAATCCCCCGATAAACTTTTACCTATTCACCCTTGCTATTAAGATGTATATTTCAAATTGTTATTCAACATAGTTCAGAGTTCCGTATTTTAAGGTCGATGATTTTCGTGTAAAACTAAGTTTAAAGGTCACATATCGTTAACAAGCATTTGTATGGTTTTCCTAGGTACGTCTCACTTCCTGGATGTGTAACTCTTTACTGCGACCCCAGTCGCATCTTCCACTGATCAAAGTAGGGCAATCACTTTGAGATGGTTCCTTCCTCTGTTAAATTCTATAAACAGAGCTCGCTGAGTATCCGTTGACCTTTAGCACTTATTTCAATTAGTGTATTAAAAGCGCTATATCACGTCGGTACCTATTGTAAAATAGTGCAGTGGTTAACGCAGGTGACTCATTCTAAGATCCGTTTACATAAATATCTGGAACATGAGACTTTGAACACTTTCCTGGTATACTCCTACTCATACATTTCTTGTTCATTCTAATACATATGTAGATCGTTGGTACTATTTTAAGTCTTAGCAGCTCCCACGTAAAATCTCTCTGAAGAGAGTTCTGAAGAAGGTTGCCTGTAGATCTCATATCTCCATGACTACATTGATGTTTAATGCCCATCAATGCGTCACCAACTGATGATGAGTATGTTACAATTTCTCGTGTAGCCTTTGCCTTTACGCAAAGGAAGAAGTTTGTAAGACTAAGGAATTACATGCATCTTTCGCCACCTTTGGGGTTTAAATGGCTTCTTAGTGCAAATTGAATATTCAATAATATTCCTTTAGCCAATGTGTTATATTTCTAACATAGGAGTAGCTTCTAAAAGAGGTGAAAAAATATACCCTTGTGGAACCCCAAAGTCAAACATGTGAATCAAATGATGTGCATTTATACGTTGATAGTATAATACTTTAAGGAAGAAAATTAATGATCCTCTATAGAAGTCTGAATCTTTGGATCCATACCACTGAAACTAACCATCAACCACGTAATATACTCGTAGATAGGTAAAACGCAGAGTCGGCTAGATCTTGTCAGCGCCGGAGATAGCTGATTTGTTGTGAAGTTGTCAAGTTGTGGACAATTATCGTTAATTGTTTCTGCTAAATCCATTTGAAAGTTAACCAAGATAGTACAGAATCTGTTTGTTTTAGCGCTTTCTCTAAGTGAAATAAGGCCACATTTTAACACCACTTGTGGGTTTCTGAGATACCTGTCGTAAAAATATCAGTCATTGCTCCTGTGGCATCCATGGTATCTAGAAATCGTGGGGAAATGAAAGTAAATGGAAATATCTGGAAAGATACCATTAATCAGAGAAATTATCCCAGATTATTCGATTTTTATTTTTTACAAATGCCTGCGCACCACATGAATTCATCACGCTGTCGTGAACAGTCAATGTGCCGGGTTTTTTTTCACAAGTTCATTCAACGTAGTTGCAGCTGGGATAAATCAGATCTTTTTGTGATAAGAAACGGCAGCTCTTAAATCACCAAAATGTGATATTGTCTCTGGAATAACCACCCCTTTCATCATAAAAAAATCAAATAAATTGCCCATCCCTACAAATTGGATATTGTGCGTAAAGTTTGTAACAAGATCCTGTAGAAAACACTTTTTCATCAATTGGAAGTCTCAACCTAGAACGGATCTCCTATTGAAATAAGGATTACAAGCCTTAGATCTGCAAGTGGAATGTTAGGTTTCTTGAAAGACTGTGCGTAACGGAACGATTACGTTCAGTCAGAGACAGTCAGAGACAGATATTGTCGCCATCCAGAAAAAGAAGATCAAGACTTCATTCTTTAACATCAGAGGTGAAAGACAAATACAACAAACGTGTCTTAAATGGGCTCCTGGATGACGCAAAGCAAGGATTGGGGAGCATATTTGGTGGTTCGGTAGAAAAGTATGGGCCACATGGCAGGCGAGTGCTACTTCGGATACCCCGAACATTCTAAAGACAAGAAAATACTGTGAAGAATTTAGATGTCGCCAATAATAATGGCAAGAAATCTCGAGAGGCTTTGCGAACTGACCTGGATGCATTAACGATAGCGATAAATTTAAGCCTAAAAGAGCAGCAGGTATGTCCCCCGAGCTGTTAGAAGCAGGGGAATATGATAGCATACCTCCTGCAAAATATGCCCGAATGGAAGTAAGCCCTGCGAATGGAATATCAGCATCTCTCAAAAATGTTTATAAGGTTCGATTTGCTGTATTACGTAAACACCTAAAGACTTTTATCAGCAACCTGAATAGTCCATATTAGTGAAATTTAAGGGGGTAAGGACCTGAAGCACGTTTTCATGTACGAGTATTTCTTATGGAAAGCAAATGACCCATTATTTCAGAAACGGCTGGACCGATCTCAATCAAACTTTGCGTATACACATACTTGTACTTTAGCACATTTTAAAAATTTAAGATGTAAATGTGCAAAAATGCTTACTGACGCAAAAAAACTAAAAGGCTATTGTTTTTGTTACTGAAAGAAATTAAAAACTTTTTAATTTAAATTTGTTAATATCTTTATAAAACCAATAAAAAAATAATATAAATAACGAATTCAATGAATAAACTTAAGCAGGGTGCAGCACGTTGTCCGTGGTCTCATGCGTTTCTCCCCCCACCCCCCCCCCCCCCCCCCCTCTCTTAACACTAATTTTAAACAACTTCAACAGGTTGTAGAAATGTGTGGTTAATCGCCTTTAGTTCCTTATCGAGTCTATATTAAACAAGTGAAATAGAAAAAAATAGATTTTGTGGTTAATTCTGCGGTAAGGGGGTAACCTTAAGGCCAGGTAAGTTTTCATACTACGAAAGAGCGTAGAGCAAACCGTATTCTCCTACGATATTGATATAATTAGAAGAACGCAGAGTGATGTCATTAACACGTTCGTGAATATCACTTTGGCTACAATGTATCTACCTATAGATGCCAAGCAGGACAAAACGATATATGTATATGCTGCTTCGATAGATTGTTGTGAAAACAAAATCAGCCCTGTCTGTAACTACAAAATGATACAAAATGATAAATGAAATGATGATCGGAACAGGAAAAAGGGATCTTCGAAGGAACAATGTTGCATACATGACCATGTGAGTGAGGAAGTCAAATGGAGGAGAAGACACAACGGCGAACTTTAAGAGCCGCATCAAGACTGAAAATTATCGAAAAAGCTAAGTAACAATAACTAAAGCATTTAGAATGGCACTACTTGTTAACACATTTTGACAGAGAGTCACTTTCTCCGAATTAGCTTTTAATATAGAAAATTAGAAACATGTCAGTTGTCATTGCATCAGTCTTACCTTCGTGCTCAATTTCAAGGATTTCCACCTACTTCCGGGGTCTCTCTCAATTTTATTCACTCGGCTTCTGTCCTGACATTGCACTCTAATTAGATACGTCCTTCCATTTCTTTTCACTTAGATTTTTTGGATTTCGAAACACTGAACACACTTTTAAAATTAACTGCGTTCGCTTATCATCATTGTAAACTACAACACCCCGGCGAATGTGTTTAAACTGAGATTCCATAGAATTTTCCCGGCACTAATGGCACATTCTATGCTGGGAGGATATTTTCCGCATTTTTATTTTTTCATACCACGTCAGTCTGCATATCGAATGAGGCTGAAAAGGAAATTCTCTCTCTGAGAACTTTCCATTTTATTGTGTCCTAGTCCTGGGAAATTGTTTAAAACTGCCTTCTGCGCATAGTCGGTTCTGGAGAGTATGCAGATTTTTTAGAGTGGAAGGAGTAATAGTTTTTAGTTAATTTGGAAATATATGTATGCATTTGTGTGTAAATTTAAAGGACTGCTAATGTTTGATGAAATTAATATGCGAAATGTTCTCGTGTTGGAAGCGACAAGTTAATTAAATGCGGCTGTCCACATTTCAAATAGATTCTGATAGGTTCATTACAGTGTTCAAATCTTGACAAAACGAATATTGTTAGCTCTGAGGTTAGAGATTATGCCAATCTTTGTAAGGATACCTGGCCAGTATTGGCTTTAGGAAAACCAAAAAGAAAAAAGTAATTATTGAGTTTCGAAGTAAATATTCTGTGGTCTACCAAATGAATTTGCGGCACAGGTAGTGTGCCTAAGTTTCCAAATAGTAGAGTTACCTGAGGAGCTTTTAATAGCAGCCAGGGCTAAAAGCAGGAAATATTGACTCTGCGTACTCGTAGATACATTTTTGTTGGGTTAAGCTACCACCATCTGCACCTTAAAAAGGGTTCGATAGGATAATCTAACCCAACAATAATCGTAATTTCTTGGTTTATTTGAAAATTTTCAACCCCCTTCATTAGCAAAGTTCATACAATTCGAGTGCGTTTTAACTGGTAACTACTTCTCTACCCAAAGAGCTAAGTAAACGACTATTCCAAGCCAAGTTCATTTCGTCATTAAACTCAGAATGAACGAAGCAAGATGGTTGAGTACACATTTATTACAACTCCTACATTCAAATACTATTTGTTTTCACTTTGAAAACGAACCAACAACCACCCATGAGAGTCTAATGTTAATGGCAGGGGGTGGAATGAACTAACTTTACATCCCCACGGTCTTAAAAAGACTAAAATGGAACTTTTGAATAAGGATGCAGCAGAGTCAGGCAGCAACAAGGAAGAGTTTAAGCATGTGATGCTGTTATATCAGAGAACCGATGAGTATTTGTCCAATTTACATCACGCGTAGTTTCATAAGATATATTCTAAATGACAAAACTAAGTTGGAGGACACATAGAAATCTCTCGTGATTACTACTTCATCATATTTACTGTTGAATTACAAGTCCATAACCCTGAAAATTGAACTCGCTGTGCGGAAGGAATTAAGGTACCATTTCTTGCTAAGGTTGGAATCAATCTGTAAATCAATACTGTCAATCAGTGAAGTAAGCCGGAACGCAATGTGATAAGGTGGGTTGAAGACTACATAGCAAATCGTGCGCGATACACAAAAAACGAAAAATAATTCTGATGTCATCCTTGTTCTGGCAGGTAATGGCAAACATTCGAAAATCAAAACATCTGGCTTTGAGAAATCTTTTCATTTTTCCACCATCTCGGACGAACAGAAAACCGTAGGTACTTCCCTGTAGACAAAGGGTGAAGAGGCAAGATCTTGATTCACATCGGACTATTGCGTCATCAATGTATTTATTTATTTATATTTAAAACTTTTTATAAATTATTCATATCCCAAATTGTATATGTCCTATCAGTGAAAAATGGGATGGAAGACTGTGAGTGGGATTGAAAAAACAGGTCAGTAGACTGACTGCAAACCGCGCTAAGGCTGAATTCGCTAACTTAAAATTTAATATGCGGTCAATTGTCCCACACAAAAAAGGGCGATTTCCCGAAAGATTGCTTCTACGAGCTCCTGAATAAAAGTAATAAACAATATCCTGCGCACATGGTTAGAACAGTTATTTGTGATTTTATCAAATTAAAAAAGTAGACTCCAAAAATAGACTCAGGCTTGTCAGATTTGCCGAGGAACGAATGTCATAAAGAGTCCTGGTTTTAGTATTCTTAGTTTTAGTTTTAGTATTCTGAATGTCGGAACGAAGAGCTTCCTTCTCCTCGGGTTATCTAAAATTCAACGTTTCTCAGAAGGAAGCACCAGGAAGGGTTGAGTTTGAGTTTGAAGTGAGTCTCAATAAACTGAGCCTATACAAAATACAAGGTCAACAGGACATCAAAAAACGGGTAAAAAGACGGGAAATGTATACAATTAATGGTGCCAAAAAAAAAAAGAGGAAGTTCGATAGCAGAACTCTCTTTAGACAGACATCTAGATAACAGCTCGTAGCATATACTCGTATGTTGCTTGCTTCACTTAGGACTAGTTTGTGTAAAGGGAAAAGCTTGAGAAGCTGAGGAAATTTTTTTTTCAGAACTAAATGGGTGTTTCACATTGTATTAGAGAATCGTCTTCGTTAAGGTCAGGCTATAAACCGGGGACAGTTAATCCAATTGTTAGGACCATATCAGTATTTACGAAGTGTAAATACGACACTGCTATGTTTGTGGTGGCGACAAAGCTGTTGTTTAATCAATGCTGTAGAGTTCTATTTATGAACAAATGGGCCAGAGTCTTGTATTTCGGATACGGATATGCGAATGGAATGTGATGCAATCGAATTAGCTTGCAGAAATTTAAGTTACTAAAAAGTCTAAAAGGATTTGCGATAATTATTATAAGTAAGTAGTAAGTACTACCTCATCCTCTTCTTTAACATGCCTCCCATTAATCCCTTACTGACCGGTTAAATATCCAATAACATCACCTTTCAATTGATGAATGTATAAATCAAAATTGGGATACATTCGCAGAACGGTGGGAGCAAAAAAGTGTTTTCATGGAATTTGACAGGAATATTTGTCACCGCTGAAAAATGTGATTTCGATCTCCATGGATTTCGAAATGAAAATCCACACATCAACTGGAAAATCAACCGCGAAAACATCAGTTAAAAATAATAATCGCTAGTAATTATCCTACCTCGAATATAAAGCTCGGGTGAATTCGTCAATCGTAAAGCGATGGTATTTCGTGTCCGATATAAATATGTGGCTTCCTAGACGCAGTCATCTATGCTTTATTTCTGTTCCATCCTCGTCCTTTGAATCATCACCTCCCAATCATTCGAAGGGTAAACGTGAATTTTTTGTATTTTTTTTTTTTTTCACTAAATTTTCATGTTTTCTGGTGGATTTACACGAGCTCTATATGGTTGTCTGTATGACAGGAAAATTATTACAATACCGAGGTAAATGCTGCCCTCATCCTGGTTTGTTCTTTTTGCTTCACTTTTTGTCATAATTTTTTTCAGTTTGTAAAATTCTTCTCCCTGTTTGTCAGGATCGGCTGGAGTTTGCTATTTTTTTTATTGTAAGTTCCTCTGTCACTTTGGGAATAATTTATATTTTCAATTGTGTTGAAAAATGAAAAAAAAATGTTTTTATGAATAAAATTGCGGAAGCAGTAGATAAATAACAAAAATGAGATAAACAGGATGGAGATAGCGAAAATGTAAAAAGAGAAAAAAAAAAATATATTAATACTGTAAGTAGAGCTGTTCAATTGATAATGGAAAAAGGTTTTGGATTTTATTCATTTTTATTATTATTATTTTTTTTTTTTTTGACAAACAAGGGGTACCTACATATGCGTTTAATGTTTCAGCAAATCGTTTATAAAATTACCTCAGGGGTGTATATGTACACTCCGGATTTTGCAGGATCCTTTTCAGTTGTTAGCATTTTTTTTAGTCGGGCCTGCAGATGACAGCCGCATACGCGTACTCAAACTCCATAGTAGTCTCAATTTATTTGCCTTATTTTGCGCCAAAAAAAATCATCTGCAATATCTAGGAATGACATTGAAAACTTTTGTTGTGAAGTCCTATGAATGCCTGCGTATAATATCCTGGGAAAACGCAGCGGAAATCGACCATATAGCCGAAATCATGACTACAAGTCTTCGCGAAATTTTTGCAAACATTTGATGGCCTTATGAACTGAAATTCCTAGATAGCAAATTTTCTGGACTAAACATGATATGTATGTCGAAGGCATCTAGGGCGCTCCAGGCCCACTGATGAATCCATCTCCCTTTGATATTGATATCATTAACGGCACTCTAAAAGCTATCTTCCATTTAAAGGGAAGTGGCCTTGAAGATTTGACTTTGCGCACCGACTTTCTTTTGACTCGACTACCTGTACCCAGAAAGGGTTTTGGTCAGAATCTGAAGCAGGAAACGGATGCAGTCGGGTCTTCATGGACAAGACCGATTTAGGATTCGAAGCTGTCATCTTTTTGGAAAGCCGACAAAGCTAGATTTCACTCTTCATAAACAAAACTTGTATCTGCCGTTCAAGTGAAAATTTTGTCAATCCAGACGGTAATGAACTACATTGTAAATAATCGATGGGGAGTAAGATGTATCTGTATATTTAGCTACAGCCAAGCTGTTATTAAGGACTTACTGAACACTCTCATCAATGTTAGGGTGGTTCAAGTATCCAAAGCTGCTGAAAGGCTAATTTTAAAGAATCTTGTTTGGGTCTCAGGTCGCAATGGGTTCAAGGGAAAATAGATCATTGATGAGCTTGCTAAGCAAGGTTTAAAGAATAATTTCTTATGACCCGAATCTGCTCTAAGACTGCCTGTGTACTCAGTTAGGGCGCTCATTCACTTTGGTGTTTCATATGAGCGTGACTGTAGATGGCATAGAGAGCCATGCCATCTACAGTCACTCTCAGAATCACTGCAGATGAAATGAATGCTTCCCGACGCTTCTGAAAGGTCAACGGTCAGTCGGTTTACAGGCACTGTAATGGGGCAGTAGCAGCTAGCGTAGTAGGTAAATAACACAATATCTTCCGAGGTTTGCTATGAGATTGATGACGACACCACCGACCACTATATCTGTGAATTTGGGTCTGACGCTCGCATCAGGCTGCAGATATTTGGCATTGATGTGATGACTACTGGCACTATATTCACTTTGTCTCTGAAGACTGAGAGAGATATACAGTGGAATATTTCTTTGCCTAAGTGCTCTTGTTATAACAGAAAAAAAAACAGTCAACTTCAAAACTTACATGGCTGGAATGAAAAGTTTAGCTAGTAAAGAAGACAGTACGAATTGTCGGAGCAAGATTTAAAAGTTTTGAAATTTATCACGAAATACAGAATCAATTTGATATACTATACAAATTTTTGTGCTTACTTGTTACAAACCAAAAAACCCCAACTGACGCTATTCCTATTCTACTCGTACTTCTGTCAGAACTAGTCGATGAAAGTTATCGACATGACGGCCAATGCAACGGATTGAGATATAAGTAGGAAGCCATGCTGCCATATTGTTAGCGTACCTAAATGCTGCCTTTTCTTCTTTAAGAGGGTCAATTGGAGTACCTATCCTATGGATTGATTTTTAAATCATGCACCTCTGTCCTTCTCACGTCTACTCCAGTTACAATTAGCTGGCGAGATCAGATCATTGTCCGTTTTTGTGAGCTCCGTCAACACATTAAGAAAATAATACCTTTTTGACCGGGCCATTGTTGTCTTTTTTTATCTTTTTGTTCAACATGACTAATTAACCTCTATTTCCCACCTGACAAATAATGACTTATTTTAGGCATTTTGTATTACACCACGCAACGCTTTTGGTCCAAATGTGTTATTTCTGCACGAATATTTTGCTTAATCTGCTGAATTACTTTTGGTTTATTCATGTCAACCCATCTCTTTCAGTAGCCCCACAAAAATAAATCAGGCGTCGTAAAATCTGTGGAAGGGGAAGGCCAGGCAAGTTCTACGTTTTATTTTTTTTTAATTAGCAAACTACCGCAGAGTTCTCACAAGTTCTGCAATCTACCGCATTTGTGATAGATTGCATACCACACCCTGCCCCTCAAAACGTGACATTAAGTATTAAGTTTGTTTCAGAATTCAAATGCTGCGTTATTTTGTTTGCGTTGTCTTTATGAGTTTTTATAAAAAAAAAGAATAATTTTTTTTCCAGATTTTAAGGACACACACTACAATAGGTAACAAATTTACAAAAGTTTAACAAATTTACAAAAGATTTGAGTACTCACGATAGCGTCTGACAAATATGATGCCATTGCCGACAAAGGTACCTGAGTGTCCTTGAGTTTTATTCCCAGTCTGTCCATTGAATCGCCTCATTAGTTAATTTAATTTCTAAAATTGTTGACTTACAAGATAATGAGTTTCATTATCATGTGACCAAGTAAAATATCGGTCGGATGCTTTTCAGTTTCCCTAATTCTTGGGGTAGTGGTATCTCTTCTGTAAAGTATACTCCTGCTAGACCCTATTTTTCAAATAAAATATATTTGGAACTTCGCAAAAGTAAGTTGGATACCAGTTTACTTTTACCTTTCTTCGTTTAAAATTCTATTCATATCGTAATACTTGTCGTCCTGCCATAGGTGTCCTCTATTCGTGTAACATTCTGATACTCTTTGACCGAATATTATTTGGGTGACGGATGGCACGCATGTGTGTCTTAATGTTGCTGCAACTAGATAGAGGTGTAATATTCTAGATACTTTCAATAGCTAGCTCTCAAGCTTAGTACCACTAAATTTGAAAAAAAAAACAACCGAATTTAAGTACTTGATATCAATTCCAAAGATTATGGAAAAATACCCTTCTTAATGAAAGTTACTTCACCAAGAATAGAGTTGATAAATTGTGATCAAGATTAGGCAGTGAGGCTCGGTTTGATTAACTAGAATTCTTCTTTGACTATCTCTACACTATCAACTACAAGGGTAACAATCGTAAGTTAATCGCCTTCAACTGATGGTACAAATGACGATAGTACGGGCAAAAATAAATAACCGGACACCACTTCAACACTAATCCACTTCAATCTAGTTCATCAGTTTGTAAACCAAAGTCAATTTACATGTACTATTCGTATGTATAAGTATACGTACAAATATGTAGACACATCACGTGGTAAACCACAAATTGCGGACAAGGACTCCCAATTGCAAACACTTTCTGAATTAATCCACATCGTCCACCACATGGTAGTAACTATCATCGAAGCTATCGCAACACATTACGAATTGTAGTAGTAAGATGTTCATGCAGCATGCCTTCATTTCGCTCGCACCAATCCACCCTATTTCTACAATCAACAACAATTAATCTCTCAATATTTCATTTGTCGAAAATGGCGTAAAGTAATTACATACTACAAAGCCGAGCCTCTTTATCCAACCACCCTCATTGGGAGCCACCCTCACTGCCGCAACTACCCACCACACCCTACCAATTTATATCGTTGGTGGAACACTTCCCTCCTCTCGATTCTCACTTCTCACTTGTCGTACTTCGATTCTCAGTCAAGTCCAACTGATGTTTTGTTCGGTTGGTGTTGCTTTGCGCTACTACTACCCTAATGGCGGTTATTTATGTGAGACAGTAATTAATGAAACACGTCAACCCAGCAGCACAATAGCTCCAGCTACAGCAAGTTACTGGTACCACCGCCAGCAGCCCTTATGACGAAACATCACCCAACCACCCGTTCTCCCAACGTCACCACATCCATCAGGAATCATTCGCTGAGCGCACCAAATAAAAATTCCAACTCCAACTCGGAATGCCCGAGGCGTTTTCGTCCTCGTATAACGCGTTTCTGGCAGCTACGAGTGTAGCGCGTCATTGTTTTATGTTTTATAGTCATGTAACAGACGTGTGCGGCCGCAACCGAAACCGCGAGGGTTCGTGGCTGACTGGCAACAAGCCCGGCACGTGAGCGACTCCAAAAACAATAAATACGAATACACGGGGAATACTTCCTAGCGACCGAACAAATTTGTAACACTTGGAGCGCTTTCATGCAAATATCATTTTTCATTCTATAAAACGGTCGGGTGAAGGGTTGGCAACCACCTGTCCAATTTTTTAATTCGAAAGGCAGGTGGCTTCGGCCGGATTAAGATTCTAGAAAAAGAATAACATGAAAACGGAAAGGAAGTGCTCGAGGGAAGATAATTAAAAGCCTTCTTCCTGGGGGATAATTCTAATAAGGGGACTCGACAGTTAGAACCTTCTTCTTTATTCGAATAGCGTTTGTGTTGAAAGGTGAAAAAGAAATTTCAGCTTAATATTCAGTTCGGTGGAGTCTTAGTTTCTCACGTCCCATTATGGCAGTATTATGACAGTGGCCAATTCCTTTCTCACAAGAGGAATCAAATTAGTAAAAGCAGAGATCCCAGAGGTACATAGTCAGAATTTTAGTATTTCGTTATAAAAAGTACAATATGTAGGTAATTGGCATACCTAAGGAAGAATACTGTGGAGGTTAGCATAGTCGTTTTGTTCTGAAGCACTACTCCGCCTCCCTTGTCCTACCATGCTATTTCATGCCACCCACGAATTGTATCCAAGATCTCTTCAGAACTCCCTCTGACGCACTGTTGGTGGCACATTTAGATATAACAATATTATCAACGGGTGATTACGTATCTTAACTACTGTAGGAATTGCCATGCATAGAAAGTTGGATAACAATTTCCACTTCAATAAAGTTTGTGCTAAGCTTTGAGGCTATTTTAGGTGATGACATTGGACTATAAGTTACACAAGTTTACCAAAGATTTCCCTATGTGTTTGTCATGTCCCATCTAAAAGGCATTAAACACAGTTAACGTAGAAAATGATAGCCAAATTAATGGTCTATGCCTAATTTCGATCGCAACAATCGTCAAAGAACTTAACAAGACAAAGGCAGGATGTAAAGTACAGAAAGCGTTACCCGCTTTTTATTGCTATGAATATAGACCATTTGAGGCCGTATCTTATGACTGATGCGATTGATATTGGCTTCTAAGTGTGGGAATATTATTGGCTTGTCCGCACAATTCAATGATTTTAAACACCCTCACAGAAAGTCCAGCGGCGTCATATATCATAATATTTTAGAGTGCAGGCCACAGATTCGTTTCTGGAGACAATATTGTCATCGAACATTTCCTTCAAGAACTCGATGGTTTGCTTACAATTTTGCTTATTATCAAAGCCACCGAGACAGAATTGAATCTCATCTCAAACTCAGTGGATCGTCTTCCACTGTTCAAGCGCATAACCGGCGACGTTACGGCGGAAACGACGTTCGTCTGGCTTCAATTCTTCAATTCTTGGGGCAATTGAATCTTGTAAGGATGTAAACAAAGAGTTTGCGGACAACGAATCAATGAATTGAAACTTCCTCAACACTGACCTCAACGGCGCCGATATTTTCACCTGTACGCACTCTGCGCAATCTTGTCAGTGGCTGCGTGCCCAAAAGAGTTAATGTATTAAGTTAATTGTTTAATTGTGTCCCGAATAGCCATGACTTGGTCGATTATGCTGATCGTACAGTTGTCGTAGCGTTCTATAAATTGATCCTTCTCCTGCTCAGGTCCATACCAATATACGATACACGCATTCTGAGAACGCAATAGGGAAATAAGACCTTGTTAGGAGACATTATAGAAACTCTACTTAAGAACCTTATCATACCATCCAATCTCTATAGCACATTAGCATATACGAGTACGTTAGGGAAAACGTATGAAGATACTCTTCGTCGTTTTGAATGCGCGTACGATATGAAAAAAGTGCGCATCAGGCGCACTGAATATGAACCTGGCCTACATAGTCTTAGATTCGATACTGGAAGACTTTTTCAGAACTTGTATTCTATCATAAAATTCTCTTGCCAAAGAGTTGAAATCTATTTGAATGCTGCTGCCGTGGGAACTCGATGGAAGTTCCTTACTTTTTACACTTTACCCAGGATTTTTTAAGGGCCGTACATTTGGGTGGCAGGGGACGTGCCGTTTAATTTCGATTTAAGTAAAACTTTGTTCGAAACGCCTTTTCATCATCGGTTAAATTCCGACGGCAATCGAGGACCAGGTCGATTCCGGACTAACTTCATTCAAGTACCCAATTCACCATCAATAAACTAAAACCAACACTTCATCAGCAATTTTGACTAGACCAAACTTTTCTCCTTTCTTAGTTTTTCCTCCCGTTTTATTTTTTTTTATTTTTTATTTTTACAGCATTCCACCATAGCATCATCATTGCAACGCTATTATCCAACTTAAATAAATGATTATCCTGTGAACTTCTACAATAGCCATCAGCACTCTCATTCACACAGAGACCTATCAATTGTGCATTTAACGGATAATACGAAAAAGTAAAAAAAAAAAATTGTCTCTCTTTCTCCAGAGTCAATACTCAGGACCAACTGAATTGTATTTGAGGACTTGCAACTCCCCCTTGAGTGTTGGTGTGCTTGAATCCTTTCAAACACAAACCGGATGTCACTTTTGTTGACATTCCATTTATTTTGGTTTCTCCTTTCCCTCAATTTTGTATAATGTCGTCCGGAGTTTGACTTTACTTTATTTTACTCTTTTGTGTGTCCGCGCGTTTGTTATGCTCTTATCCCCGACCCACTTATCATTCATTCTCTACAGTCTACGCAACTCAAATTAAAAGCTAACCAGTTCCTGCGTCTGCCCTGTGTCCTGCTTTAGCAACGCTACGAACTATTCATTTGTTTTAATTTCCGGAAATGATTGTGTGGATGATTGTGAACAAAAGCCACTACTCGATACAACAGAACATCCATGTGTGCGCCATTTGGCATATATTTTCAATTTCCTCTAAAGTACTGTCTTCACATACACTGGAAGGGTCAGCATCCGGTCTTTGTAATATAAAATTGATTTCCGGTTTATAAAGTAAACGAGATGCTTTAACAAACGACGCAATTTATGACGGACATCTTTTAAAAAGAGAGTAACCAACTACCACAAGGACACTGGGGTATAGGGTTACATCAGAAGGTGTTGGACAGGATGATAAGGAACAATGCAGGAGACATTGAATCGTTTTTTATTAAATAGATCTTTAAGGGAAAGGCATTTCCGGTTAAAAGGATAACAAAATGATGGCGTTGTTGGACATTTCTCTTTTGTTACTTGAAAAACTTCCAAGACTTTCTGATCAATCGCTTAGAATCGAAAGAAGTGAAGGTTTTCTTTTTCAACTGCAATGGAAGGTATAGTCGATGGTTCTTCATGATATTAATTGATTTCAGGATTGCGAAAGACAAAGGAAATCATAGGAAAAATGGTTCGTTAGTGTTGCCGCGTAGAGTATAGTCAAGGTGCTTTCATATCGGAAATTATTTTAACAATCTGTCAGTAATAAAATGATTAAAAATTGCTGACTATAAGGATACTTCTTTACAAACACCTATTATACATATAGTATGTCAGAAAAAGCTGCCGTGACACATCGGTACAGTCAAGTCACATTGATATTCCTCAAGGTTCAGTAATATGTCCTATATCGTAGAAACTGAGAAACCTTGTATGTCGTCGACAAAACTATTATTATTATTGTACCTACGCTTTTGAAAGATGTGATTTGTATAGCTATAATGCATAAGTCTGCTTATCTATACAAACAGAGACCGAAATCAGCAACTGAGTAATCAAGAAACTGTTCGATGAATAGACAGAGATGTCAACACAAGCTATGTGAATGTTACTGGTATCTTTTAGTTACTAGACCGAATTTTAAACAATCTCTTGCGAGACAATAATGTTCATGGACGATATTGGTCCCTTAATTCGACTTATTTGACAATATTGCATCAGTTTTAAAAATTTTCGAATGTCAGTTTCAAGATACTTAATCATCATTATAACGACAGGAATTGCGCACTTCGAAAGTGAAAAGTGATTAAGGGACTTATGACCCTTAATGAGTCCTCCTTACTTATGTACTGAATCCTCCTTACTTATGATAAATGAATGTTTTTTTTTTCAGATTTATTCAGATTTTTATAAGAGACCTCTTACATCCTATAAAGTCAATTAGCGTCAGGTCAAATTGTCCTGTACTTTGAAACTTCTACCAGGTATTCCATATGCTGTAATAGGCTTTCGATTTTCAATTAGGACTTTGACAGGAATGGTGATATTACACATTTTTTTCATGACTATTTCATGAGATAAGCTCTTCGACAGCTTTGAGTAAGCCTACTCCGATCAAAAAAAAGCTGGCAACACTGATTTCACTTCACCAACGACTGCTCATTTCTTTAATGACTGACTTGCTTTGTTCCAGATTTATTTGCATTTCCGAAAACTTCTGCTAAAACTTTAGTTCCTTTGGTTCCCGGAATATTATCTCATTAATTTTCCCTGTTCTCTGCAAACAATCGATGCGCTCTTTCACCCTCAAGTGCACTTCATAGCGAAAAAAAAGAAACAAAAAAGGAAATTGAAGCGCCCCAACAGAGTCATCAATCATTTTGCAGAACTTTAGTTTCATTCTACGAATTCCCTTTTGTGATTGAGTTGAGTCCTTCAAAAGAGGACCTCGTTAAATATGACGAACAAAATTACACCCAACCCCTCTGTTGGATGAAG
Organism: Volucella bombylans; assembly: GCA_949129095.1. Lineage (NCBI taxonomy): Eukaryota > Metazoa > Arthropoda > Insecta > Diptera > Syrphidae > Volucella > Volucella bombylans. Next base: position 542,414 of record OX422141.1, on the reverse strand, counting down.
TGTATTTCTGCAATGTTTGCCATTACGCAATATTTGTCCTGGACTCTTTAAAGGGCTCCAAAGAAATGACAAAACAATTTTTTTTTAAACCTTGCCTCCTTACTCTTTGGTAGTGTGAGTTCTTTAGACGTCTTCTGGCTCAGCAGTATTGTTATCTAGTATCAAAGGCCATACTGACTATACCATAGTCTCTTGGTGGCCCATGCTTCCAGAATGATACAACCAAGAACCAGAAGACAAAGTGCGAAGGAAAAAAGTTTAAACCCTATAATCGCCCTCGGAATTTGTTATCCCTCATTACGTCGAAATTGTTGGTGAGTTAGATGTTGTTTTTTCGAATGGTGTGCTGCGTTGTTAGCAAACGGTCAGGGCTTTGAAATCGGAATCCTTCAAAGAATTTTGTAAATGGTAAAGTTTTACGCTCACATTAGTGGAGGGCTGTGTCGGGGATAAGGGTGTTTTATTTTTTTCCTTCGTCTTCTGAATAGGATATCGACAAATAGAGGGTGACTATTTGGGTCGTGAAAAATAAATAGAACAACGTTTGTGTTGCTTTAGGGTCAATGAGCCTTGAAGAATTATCCTTTCAAAAGAGAAAAGGAGATTTGCACCTAACTGAGCCTAAACAAGTCTTTGACAGAGTTGTTATAATTTTTTCTCCGGTTTTTAGCGAGTAACTGCTGAAAAGGACTTGAGATTAATTATGCTGGGAGATTTTGTATACGAATGAACTTCGAAATCGTTTTTGTTCTGTTTAAGTCTATTAGGATTACAAATCTTTTCAGACTGGAGTCGACCTCATGGTCCTGGCTGGCTTAATTTTCCTCAAAACAATTTGATAATCACGAACGCATGTGACCGTGTGTCAAGGAAAACCTTCGGTCATACAAAATGAAGGTTTTTATTGGTATTTCATTTAGGTTTTTATACTGCTTACTCATGTTTATTCTGGCGTTGAGCAGAAAATTTTAATATTTTAGGTTAGCCACCTGATATCGGTTCAATTCAGCTTCTTTCTGCCATAAGCGGTTGATAAAAAAAAGCAACTACTGTATGAATATATTGTACAAGGTGAGTTATAATGTACAACCCTATTTTCCTAGGCTATATGTTTGGAATAGAATAAAAATAACTTAATGTCTTTTTTTAAATGTTTATTAGGACTTTTCAAGTTTTTTTTTTCCATCATGTTTTGAAAATCAGATCGTTTATCTAACCGCCGCAATTATTCATTACCATTTGGCCTCTTTTTATGGCATTTTCCATGGTTTTCGCGATAGGTTCTCAAATTCTTGGCGTATTTTCTACTTGAGGGCTGCCAGAGTTTGTGGTTTGTCCAGACCCGTGACTTTAAATAACACTGTAGTAAAAATTCTAGCGCGGTCTTATCGGGTGATCTTGCGGGCTAGTGCAAATTGCCAAATCGCGGTATCAGATGACCGCAAAACGGCTGCTTTAGAATGTCGGTTGTGGGTCGTGCAGAGCACCGTCCTCCAGTCTCAATTCATCCAGTTGAATGAAAAATTCATTGAATGTGGCTCTGCAGCGCTCATCCTCCAGCGTAAATTCTTCTGGATCTTCGTGCATTACTCGCGAGTTTTTAGTGCCCCAAAACCGCAAATTTTGCTTCTTCACGTATCCACATATGTGGAAATAGGCCCCGTCACTCATGATTATTTTTGGCGCACTTCGTTGTTGCTATTCAGGAGGGCATGATCATAGATTAGACGTGATTCATGGTCAACACTCATTAGCTGATGGACTGTCTACACTTTGTAAGGAAATATCTTCAAGTCTTTCTTTAAATACGTCGCAGAGAAGTGCATGGAATAGCCAATTGCGTTGCACGTCGTTTGATCGATGTCTACGGAGCTCATACGACATCTTCAGCCACGGCAGCGATATTGTCGGCCGAACGAGAGGTACAAGGTCTTCTCGAGTTAACTCTGTCCCGTGTTATTCCAGTCTCTAGGAGTCGTGCGGAGACGAATTGTTCACCAAAAACATCATTGGTTAGACTAGAGTCTAACAAATCAGTTCGGTACTAGCATTGTCACATCACCTTACCTCTAACTTAAACATAACTACACTTAACACGAATTGTACTTATTAGTCCTAGTAACCTAAGATCTAATCATATACACATAAATAAAGTTATCATATAGAGTAACTACTTCTTTTAATTTCACAGTTCGCAGTTTTATTCAAAAAGTCGCCGGTAAACTCTTTATTGCGAACCTTTCAGTCAATATTCGAAATGTAAGGTTAACAATATCTTCAAATGATTTTTCGGTATTTGGCGTTAGCAGATGCATTTGCAAGAACCACAGTTTCCGCTTAGGAGGGCACTCGTCTGTTTTAATTTAACTAAGACTTTGCTCTCCCTGTATAAACCATTTCTTTAAAGAATGACGTACAATAAGGCAAATATTTCTTGAACATGTAAAAAACTAGCTGCAAAAATAGTTTCGAACTCTCTTATACTCAGTTTCCGTTTCGATAACGGTGGAACGTGGCGGATGAGGAACGGTTTTTCTACTTTGACTAACAACGTGCAGAGATTACTCATTACCTCAAAATAGTTTCTTCAAATTTGAGTTTTTTTAAAGTTGGAAATACTTTCGAATTATGAACAAACACCCACAAGTTTCGACTCCGTGTTTTTTATGCGTTCTTGTCTTCCTGCTGTCCTACATGTCTCCACATCGAGTCAGTGTTTTGCATACTAAATAGTTGTAAACGCTTAATTTTTTAACTTCGATATTCAGGCTCATAGCAATGCACATTAAACTTGTTTGGAATAGTGTCGCTATGTATGTTCGGAGCTTAGATCGGACAACGACAAAACTTTTACTTTTTTTTATGGAACAATTTTGGAAAACTATGTTACATGGAATTCAAGGAGAGAAGTCCGAATGCTGGTATTTTGTGAAAATGTCGTTTTTCAACTGTGAAAATTGTTAAATGCGCCTGTGAAACGATATAAAATATTCGTTTTTGAAAAATGAAGTTGATAGTTGGAATGGAAGGTAATTCTACCGCACTACTGTTGGGGTTTTGAAATTGAAAATTTTAGTTGTTTGAGAAACTTTTGAAAATGAGAATGAATTATGGGAATTTTTGTGTTAGGTCAGGATTATGCTTGAAGGTGTCGCGAAAAAGGGTTGAATTTTTTGCTGATGGATAAATTGTGTTATTTAGAAAGTACGGTAGATGGAAGTAAGCACGTTTTGTAGCACATGTAATGGCGCACTGACTTGAAATAGGGATTTATATGATTTTGTGTTTTCCGTTTTTGGTGGGATTTTAGTTTTCCTATTTTTATCGTAAATTTCACATTTGAGCGACACTAGAAATATTTCGTTCTTTTCGTGGTTCTTCATTGGTATCCGTCTATCGAAAAATGTTTGAGATAAACCCGTTCAGTTGGATATCTGTATCGACATGACTTCAATTGAGTACGGAGCTATTGACTGTCTAAGTCTATCTTGGCACTTGCTCGCTAAGAGCTTCAGACCTACTCGTATAAGTTCGACCTCCTTCATGTTGAAAAGCATGGAGAGAATGGTCGAACTTCGTATGCGCAAGAAAGCCTCTTGGATTTCTAGCAGCACAAAGGAGTATTCGGTAAGGTATGGGACTTTTCGCGAAGTGTAAGTGTTCTGGATCTAAACGGCTATGATAAGGTCAATTATATCGTATGCGTCGTTTGGCTGATAAAATATCACCGCCGCTTTAACCAAGAAACTGTCTGTCTCGGCTGCATTGGGGCTTTTCCTAGCACGCCAGGTTTTGCTCTAGACACAATAATGAATTTGACTTCCCTTGATATTAACATAATGGGTTGCACTTTTTGAGCCATTTTCTGTTTAAGAGGAAGGGATCTTTGGTATTACAAGAATTGCAGCTTTAACGACCGTGAGCTCCGACTGTCTTTTGATACTGGTTTTCCACTCTTCGTAATGAAAGATTGCACTTATCTTTCAAGCGGAAATAAACGCAGTCCTCATTGCGATGAACTATATCTACATATGCAGCGACGGCTAAACTGCGCTTAAAGCCTTACTGTACTGAAGTCATGGGAAACTTCCAAGCTAGTTCGAGAATGCAGAACTTCTCTGAAAGAAGTGTAAGTAGACGACCTAAGTTTTCATCAGGCTGCAGATTCTTGTTGCTGATGTATTTGCGAGTCGGTAGTCTAAGCACTTTATCACTGAAGCGGTTACTTATATTTCTACGAAAGAATAATGAATAATTTCAGTAAAAGCAACATACAAGAAGTACAATACATTGGACAAGTTCTTTGTTTGAGAATTTTGTTCCATCAGAAAAAGAATATGTTTGCTGTACCTCAAAGTGGTAATTTGCGAGTACATCTATTTAAAAATGGCGGATAAAATTGCAAGCGCGGGTAACAGACAGATATGTTTTAGATGAGAAAAAATCACACATTAACGATTTGTGGCTAACGAACAGAAACCTATGGAATATTGGCATAGGATAACTGCTGTCTCCCATAGCATGCAAATGTTTTATAAGCTGGCATCCTTATTCGAAGAATTCTGCCTTCTAGATTCCGGACAAGAATACGATGAGTCATCATTATGCCCCAAGAGAAACGTAATCTTACCAGTAGGACGAGAAATAGATATTTTATAATTAACAAGGACCCATCCTCAACACCACAACAAACGGAGTCACTGACAATGTAATCGGTGAAAAATACTAAAAACTTTGATAACTTCCTGCCGATTATTGGGAATACTAATTTTTGACTATATTGCACACTGGCATAGAAGATGTCATAAGTAAGGACTCATCATGAAATTTCGGATGAATACAAATCTGAGGAGCAGACTGAGTCAGAAATGGAATTACGTTGTACTGTGTCCGTCCGTCCGTCAAAAGCGCAATAAATGTTGATAAACGTGACTAGCACGAACTCCTTCTTCTGGAGTACACGTTTACGAGTCGAGCTCAATAGTAACTCCCAAAGCCGCGATTCAAATGGTCCAGTGGTCACTCTAACTAATAGCCACATCATTCTTAGCTTTAAGTATAGTAAATAAATATTAGTAAAGAAAATGTAAATAAAGTCGAAAGACATAGTTATAAGAATTTAGAGTAGCTTAGAGTGCCTGCGTGAGGCCAGTAAGTTAGTATAAGATTGTTAAGTAATTTTGAATTTAAGCATTTTTTGTTAGTATGTAAGAGTTAGTGATTAAGAAAATAAAATGCATTTAAAACTAAACTACTAACTAACTAATAGCCACATCTATTCAGGGAATTTTGCGATGTTAGTCAATCTGGTCCTTAAAAATATTTCATTTCAACTTGCCGATCAACGTCAAGTGAGGTGTTGCCGAAGTCTTTTATCACGTTTCGTTCCAGAAGTTCGGAAAAAGAAACTTACTAATTCTGACCCCAAGTTCCAATGCTCACAGAAGATAATAGTGCGCAAGCATATGAAGTCAAAAAAGTAGTTGAAAGGGTTTATCAAGCGCATATTTGGCAACACAAAACGTATATTTAAGGCGTCACCAGAGGAAAAAAAATGCTTGTATCCGCCGGGGGTTACGCGAGTTATGCGAGTTAATGTATAAAATTTAGATACTCCTGTGGACGGAAAATCAGAAAAAAAGAATTTTCCACATCACTGCTGAAGCTTATTGGTGGAAATATATTTATTACTTGATTTCATCGAAAAGCTTACCTTTAACCCTTTCAATACGATTTTTTTTATAGATACAAAGTCTTTTCGGATGTGTATTGGTTGCTTATAGTCCAAATAATGTGTCTTGTTGTACATTTCAAAAAAGAATATCTAAGGACAGAGAAAAGTCCTGGGACAGGGTTGCCCCATCAGGAAATATCAGTGGGACACATGTGTCCCAATAGTATCATAATAAAATAAAAAACAAATCATGCAATTATGTAAACTCCACTTTTTAATATCAACATTTATTTATTGAAACGAGTATGAATGTATAGGTAGTATGTTATGTAAGTAGGTTAATTCAAATGATATTTGGCAAAACACAGCATGCATAAAGGAATATTGCAAGAAGTGCAAATTGTTTTGGTACGTGTCTCCACTTTCTTCTCCGCACATCTTCTGCAACCACGGGGTGTAGTTCCCTCAACCGGAAGATGTTCTCCAACTCCTGACAACCTTTTTGATCGCTGGGAAGTGCGCCCGCTTGTGCTACGATGTTTAACTTTTGCTCGCTCTGTTCTATACGTGATAAGCTGCTCCGCCATTTTTTGGATTTCCTGTTAGGATCACAAAGAGATGAAAATTGATCAGAAAGATCCACTCCGCCGATATATTTATTGTAAAAAGCAATGGCGTCATGACATGGAGTTTACATGCCGTCTTCTGTTTTACTTTTCTCTGTACAGATGCTATGGTATCAGTGTGGCAATATCTGATCAATACAACTTCCTTGGTGTCTTGCCATTTACAAATCAAACATCCATTGTTGTTAAATTTTATGACATATTCATCCCTTTCAAACTTTGAGCCATCAAGATTTGGTAGTAATTTCCTATTTCTCATAACTGTGCTTATTAAACCAAACTACAAAGTTTGCGCTAAGTGTACGGTAGTAAAAGATCGATCGCAACATATAACGGCTAAGAGATTTGAGAGTGTGGAACACAGTTTCCTTAGAACTCGTTCTACAAGAGTACCTTTGGTCGGAACTATTTCCTTGAACAGTAAATGTCGAAATCGTAGATGTAACCAGTTGTGGTATGCCATCGTCCCCAAATCTTGATGCCTCTTTTGATTGGTTTCATTGGGTTATATTGCTTCAAAGAAGACAATTTTGCATAGCTTCATCGATTGATTGGAACACGCAGTCGGTCCAGCAATTTTTAAAAGTATACTTTAGACACGAAACCATTTCATCCACGTAGAATGTTTTCTTAGCATCTGAAGGCTTTTCTGGGTTTTGATGACAGAAGCAGAAATCGATCTTGGCTTATGCCATTTTTAATAACTGGATTGCCCAAAGACAAGTTTTGTGAACATTACATATGCATGTGTGGTACTCGGTTGTAAGACATGACCAAGTATACACCGACAACAACCATAATGTCATATGGATCAGTACACTGTACTGACGGTTTTGCTTTTTTAGCAGAAGAAAAAATTTGCCTGTTGCTATTGAATATTTTTCTGTTTAATATTATTTCAATTCTCTTATTTGTGCAATCGGCGATTTTTATAAATAAACTCATTGGAAAAACTTTGAAGAAAACCTCAAGTTATTTTAAACTCCTATCAATGTTAGCGAGAATTATTAGCTGCTCAAAATTTGGAATCTGTTTTCGAGGCAAGAAATTAATTTTACTGTTGTTCCATACTATACCGCTGTTAAGCTACCCTTCTGGTATGGGTTTCGTGCATTTCCCCCTCTTGTTCCTCCTGCAAAATGGGCTCCTCTCCTTTTAAATCAGACTCACTTTTAGATGAGCTATCAGCCCTATACGAGTAATTCGGATCAAGAACGCTGTCGTCATCGTCATCGCTCTCTGAATCGATGTTGTCAAAACAGCTTCGTATATTTTCATCAGGAATTACCCTTGGACGCTCCCTATTCGAATTTCGTTCCCTGGTTATGAGAAATAATTGAATTACTAAATTAATTAATACATTACTGTTGGGACACATGTGTCCCAGCGAAAGTTACTGCTGTGATATTGTATATGGTATGTCCCAGATTCAGTGTTTTGTGGATAACTTGTATATTTTTCCCGCTTCTTAGTTAAAAACTATTTACTTTTATTGATATTAGCTTACCTTGCCATTTTTCAACAAGTTTTAGAAAAAAACACGCGTAATTTTACAAAAAACACAACTTTTTCACTCACTGACCTAGCACGTGTCACCATTAATTGTCAAACTTAAACTTGATTGTGCACGAACACAAGATATGACGGGATCAAACCATACGTAAATACTCACATTGCACGTAAAACTCTGATGGGGTTTGCTTAACAAAATATAGAAATATTAGCCTTTTAGTAAGACGAGAACACCTAATGGGATGTATGTGTCCCGTAAGTATTGAAAGGGTTAACTGGGCCCAATAAGTAAGATAGAGCAAATAAAAGTTTACTCCTAAAGTCACTGAATCCTTGAAAGGCAGTTACAGTAGCAGGGGAACGACACACAACCAACTATTGTACTTATCTTCATGGAGAAGATAAATCCATTTTGAACTCATTATCAGCCATAATGGTAATGATAAACATAAAACTAAAATGCACAAGTTGCCACATTAAATGTAAAGTCTCACTGACATAACAACAACAACAACAACATAGTCATGAAACGTCAAGTACGAGAGAATGTGATGAAGTGGTCGGAGGGATAAATGAGGCAATCATTTCAATTGTCTCTTAAATTGCGTGTTTATTATAGCCGTAGGAAGGCTCCCAGATTGCCTACCTTCTGCCAGTGATTCAGATTCAAGAAACTAATTGCTACTCAAGTCATTAAGATTGATAGTTGAGTTGAGGTCTTAGGTGCTTTAAAGTGTCGTCATTAAAGCCGATTTTGAGGCATTAGTATCTCATGTCGAAGTACTGCGAGCAGGATTTGTATTTCACTTTTCTTTTTGAAAAAAGTCAATTAGGATAGCAACACTCGAGTTTGCCTTATTGCTTATTCCCTGAGGCGTCTCATAAATTTATTTGCTCCTTGAAGTAGCAAGTCACAAATTAAAGTTTCTAGTCACATAGGTGATATCTTATACGGATGCACACGTGTGTTTGCCTCAAAAATGAAATGCATTGCTGTGCCAATGCTGCTAATGTATTTCATGTGCTGCATTTTCAAGATACTCGTATTTTTTGTTGCTGCCTTCTGGCGAGTTATTAAATCGACAACGCGCAATGCAACTGCAACATACATTTATTTTGACAAGCCGAGTGGAGTTGAGTACAGTGAGATTCTAGTAACAAACTAGGACATTGCCTAACTATGACGAGTACATATACGAATACGAGTATATTGTGCTTGTACCTGCTTCTCGTATTTGCATTTATTTATGATTTTTACATTTAAAGAAAAAAAGCAACTGGAAACACTGTTAGATACTCTTCTTTAGTTAAAAAGACAAGAGGAGGGACGTAGCATAGTGATGGTTATGTTTCTATTGCATTTACATTTTTATTTTTGCAATTTTGCTGTGGAAGTCTTTTCTGCTTTCTACTTCTGTGCTGGTGAATTCTATGCATAAGGGATGTGCGTTGCAATTTCATCTGAAGCTATGAATAATTTTTGAAAAAAAATGTAAAATAAGGAAAGTATGAAAATGAAGGAGTCAGTTTGGATCCTTTGGCAGTGGGTTTCGTAGTTTATTATAATATCAGCTATCACGCATAGCTTTTCCGCTTCTACCTTCTTCATCACCCCAAAAAGTTCTGAATACTTCCTTTGCCTCTCAGATTTTGCCATGATTCGCGTTTGAAGAGGCCCCTCTTTGTGGGTGTCTTTTGGGTATTGGACCCGATCCCTTCTTGGTTCTGCTCTTTATTATCTTCGTTTTCACGGCCTCCCAATTCTCCTCCGTTGGGTGATTGGTGAACTTTTTCGAGAGGAGGTCGAGGCCACATCCTTGCGGTTCGTCGTTTCTCTCTTATATTTTTTCTTCGACAGTTATTGATGGTGCTTGGCGAATTTCCCATCTTCTTTGTTCCGTTTATTTTCTGCGAGAGTTGTGGTGGAGGCAGAGGCCTCATCCTTTTCATCCGCCCTTCTGGCTCCGTAATGGACTCTAATGCCACCTCTAAACCAAGCTTAATGTCCTCCTGTACTTTCCCAGGCTCATAGCCGAGGCAGAGCGTCCATTACTCACACTAGTTCCGTCCGGTCGATTTTTACTTTTTTATTCGTGGTTTTCTCCTCTAGCAACTACATCAACTAAAATGGCTTAGTTATCCCCCACAGCTTCGTCGAGGCACAATTCAGGTGTTGTGGGCCTCATGTTTCAAAGAAAAAGTTGGCACTTTCCAGATCCTTAGCTAGCTCGAACCACCGGGGTTTTCACCCGATAGGAATTCAAAGCCCAATTCCCTTCCGGCTGTGAAGTATCCGCTGGAGTTGTATGTACCCCATTTGTGATAAGCAGAAGGGAAATTCTCAATTGCAAACCATTAATAAGTTCGACATTCAGCTTACACCAAACTCTACCCTGAGACCAAAAGAACAACCACAGCGTTGTTGCTGGCTTAAATTCGGTCTGCATGTAGAGTATGTTAGCTCTATGTTACAAGTCAAAGTTTTAAGTCCCGCCTCATAACAAAAACGTCAATTTCATCGAAGACTCCTTCTTCGTGATTCCCACGCTTTTGTGTAGATACTTGTGATTTAGTGGCACGAAGTACGAGTAAACAAATTAACAGATTCAGTAATCATTCGAGTGCTGATGGTATTTGTTTGTTTCCATTTTAAATACAAATAAGCTATTTTAAATACAATGCGCATACATATAACATATCACAGAAATGAGCGATTTTAACTTTAAATCTTCAACATTGAAATGCAAATGTTTGCGTTTGACTACATTGAAAACAATGTTTTATGGTAAAACTAATTATTAAATGAATAAACATTGTATGTATTTTACGAAAATATTTATTATCGTCTGGAGTTTAATAAAAAAAAAACAACATATATATGTATTTAATTAAAATAAAAAATTAAATAGCGCGAGATGATAATTAAGCATATACGAGTAGTTTTCATTAAAATTTAAGCCAACAATGTTTTTGTTTTATTGTAGTTTATTTTTTTCCTCTTCATTAATCTGTATGAGATACATTATTCGCATAAAAAATACCTAATTTCATAGAGTTTGATTTCAATAGTCTGTAGAGCAATCAATTTCCAATAGAAAATTTCTCATCAATTAGTCCTGCAGGCATCAAATTTATTTTTTATTTTTGTTTTGCTATTTTTTGCACTCTTTCTTTTGAATTGTAATTTTTTTTAATATAATATTCGTAATTACCATGAAGGATAATTGGTACAAAAAAAATGTATTCCTCTTTAAAGTCTGATTTAATTTCCCATTGTTTTCTGTGGGAAAAATTGCAATTTCACAGATTGATTTTAATGGAGGTGCCTTCGTCAAATTCACCCATCAAGTGGTGGATGCAGGACTGACTTTCTACAAAGTGATTAAATGCATTCTGACTATCCAGAATATCCAGGCTTTCCAGACCATCCAGGGAAGCGTACAAATTATTAAAATCAGTAGCGGTCGGCGGAGATGCTCATTTCGCTTAATTGCAGGATCATTTGCAGGAAAATCGCTGTTTGGTTGCACTCACATTGAATCATTAAATTTATTCCGGCAGGCGTGACAGCGTATGGCATGAGGTGTGAGGCGTAAGGCGTCGAAATATGCATTGCCTGGTGGACTTCTTCAGCGGCACCATGACATCAAGTAATTATGTTACCCATTGAATAATTTACATGTTCTCGCAATTTCTCATATTTATGCTAATTGGAAGCGAAATTGCTATGTAAATGTGGTCCACATTAAGCGTCGTTGGTAAACTGGTCACTTAAAAAAAATTAAATGTGAAACGAGGAAGGATAAAAAAAAGCACCGTGATATGGAAAATGAAAAGACTGGATGGACGGTTTTGTACCAGTGCCTAGTATTCGATATGAATTCTATTAAAAAACAAAAAACAAAATTCGTTATAACTGTGGAGAATCATAAGGTTGGGCTTTTGGTCCTCTTTTATAATACTCATACTCCTATATGATACAATTGCTCTCTCGTCAAAGTCAGTCGCTCTAATTTAGCGAACTAACAGATGAACGCCTGAGGAAGATGTGACATCAGATGTCGGTATGAAGCCTCAATTGTAGGTAAGTAACAAAAAAGTGCTAATTTGGAGGTGAGCCATTACTCTGGCAAGTTGCCAGGCATGCTTTTATGTTATGTTCAGAACCATATGAATCGTAGGGCCCTAATCCCTATCTGAAAACCAGGATATCAAATTAGGTTACCTTGACCTATCCTTATTTCAAAGGTATTAAGCTCATTCTTGAATTTAGGGGCCTTTCAGGTATCAGTTATCATAGAAACGTACGAGATAAAACACCTGATATCTTCTGATAATCTTCACAGAGTTTAAGTGTATTATCAGGCCTATTGACAGTTTTGTGTTTTGCAGCGCTAAGTCGACCATCTCCGATAGCTTGATTTCTATCTAAAGGCTCGCACCACTGACTTATCGGAGGTAGAATTTTCGCCCTTTGGTTGGTCCTCAAACCCATGTCGCTTGTAACTCTCTATGTTATACAGGTATAAAAGGAACTTGATGGAATCGTCAGCCATGCTTATATATTTGGTATAGTCTACTCCATTCTTAGCAATACTGCTTATTCGTAGGAACGTGCTCGACTTTCATAATTGTGCCTAACGAATCCGAATTCTTCGGTGCTTTGCCTGATAGCTTTTGCAACTGAACCTACCATTGTTTGTTAAGTTGAGGTAACTTTATGCTATTTCCTTGAGGTGAGTGATTGCCTTCTGTTTTATTATTTTTCTTTACACTCGTATATGCAAAAAAAAAATCCTCGTGGTTGCGAGGGTACTAAGACAAGCACTTATGTGGTGGATTGGAATGATGTCTTAACCAGATATTCAAAGATATAAGTAGATTACATCCTACCAAATCAGGACAGTCATGTTTCCAGCTTTGGCTATGAGAAATATATGAGAATATATGAGACAAATTCTCCAAGATACTTGTTAGGACCTTAAATTAGAAGTAACTACACCTAACCGTACACCTTGTTACAAAACAATATTCAATGATTTCTCATTCCCAGAACAAACATTTCAAAAATGAAGAAACAACAGAACCGCAGATAATTAAAGAGACTCTATTGAAATTGAAAAAAAAAAAAAATCAATCCTTTGTCGGAGAGCCAAAAGAAATCTCAGCGTCCCATTTCTTGCTTTCAATCCAAAAACCTAGTAACCACTAACGGGCAGCCTATCAGGAAATTTTTCAGTCGCTTTGGTTCAGTTTTGATTTCTCCCTTGTAATCTCGAAAGGATACCAACTCGAATTCCTTCAGAGTATGTACAGTTGCGCGAACACACCCAGTTTCGGTGTAACCACAAGCTCGGAACTACAATACAACCAAGAGAATTCTGCGTCCTGGTAATCCTTTTTTTTTCACTTGCACACTTTCATTCAGCTTTAACGATACATCCTAGTCATCTGTTGGTTGGTGTTGATTTTCCTTTTTCTGCGGATGATTTCCCTTTTTTCTTTGGTTTGACTGCCACAACAGATTTGCGCACATCCGTGCCATATTGAATTGTGTTGATCCTGAAGAATCACCAAACTCCTATCTGCTGTTGTTCCAATGGAGTTCTTTAGTATCCAACCATATTCAAACACAGAGTGCAGTGTAAATGAACACGGTAAACGATTGTACGAACACATTGCCATTGCAGTGCATGTGAAGTTGTTAGAATTAATAGAACTCTCAAACCGAAATCTCAAGTAAAATAGAATACGAAATGCTTCCCTAGGGAACAATTTCTAATGCAGCGGAGGGCATACCAAAAATAGAAGGATTCAAGTTCCTTGAATTGATTGGGAATTTTTGCTCATAAAATGCACACAAAATCAATTCGACGTCTTGTATTGCCATTAAGCACACACGTACAATATGTATCTTGCGTCACAGGAGAGATAGGAAAATAACGTTGGGGAAATAAATTTCTACAACCACTGAACTACCAAACCACCCAATGCCTTGACTGAAAGGATAGTCGATACAATAAATATTTGTACATAAACCGTTAAGGGCAAACAATAAAAATCCATAAAGGACTCTCATAAAAATTGATTTACATCCTCGAGGCGGACTGGGTCGAGATTCCCATTAATATCGGTTTTAGATAGGAGAAGGGTGCTGCTAGGTGGTGTATTGAGTAACCAAAACGCGAGCGACAGTTTTGTTTACAAATTGCAAATCAATAAAGGAAGTCTTGCTCTCCTAGGCTTTTGAAGCGCATAGTCGTGCGATCCCCAGAGGCCATCAAAGAAGAGATATGAGTAGAGACAAGTTCTTTCAAGTCGTACTTTGAATAGTGTAGAGTTTGACTTAAAAGGTCAGCAGTCAAAAGAGATGCCTTAAGATGTAAATTAAAGTCAATGCCTACAGGCATTGTTTTCCTTTGTCCCGGTGAGATTTGAATAATTGAAAATTGATTAAGACATATTTAAAGAGAATCGGTCTTGAGAAATTTAATTAAAAGTAAAAGTATTTCAAAAATATGGAACTAATATTATAATATTGTATTTTGCACCATCAAAGGTTACCTTGTTTTCAAATCGTGCATACATGACCTGAAAATTGAACTACCATCTGCCTCCTAGATATTGCAAAGAAGCGATAAGAGTATGCCTAAGCCTTTTCATTGCTGGCCGATCGGCTTTTATTATGCACAAACAACAAGCCCAACCAGTGGGCACATACTGTGAGCAATCAATTCCGTCATGGTAGTTAAATTATGTTTTTCATGGGCCTCACGAGGCCGTACGAAAGAGGGGGTAATTTTAAAATCAATAACTTTACAAAACGAAATGTGAACTGTATATATCGAATCTACACAAGGAATAATAAAGGCTGTAGTCGAGGGAAAATATATGCTACCACTACGAAGGATGTATGATTAGGTCGACTGAATGAGAAGAAGATAGAAACCTTAAAAATCCACTACGGAAAGATTTCTACACAGCTAGAAATTTTAGAGTTTAAAGCGCCTACGTCTTCTGGCGAAGAAACTTCAAAATATGATATCGATACCATTTATGGGTTTTAAATGTCAACAATGACAAAAAAATTACATAAGGCTAAGCGGTCAGATAGTACATGATACGTAGACATTATCAACATAACAAACATCATTAATACAAGCGGTTTCAGATCATTAAACCTACTGCAATATAGATTAATCTATCCCTCAAAGGCTAGCGCTTGCTACTCGTAGTTCTTGTTAAATTAAGAATTCATCAATCCGAATAATTATTGACCGTTCAGGTATACAAAATCCATCATTACAAAAAACTTTTTCTTAAGATTCAATAGAATCTAGTATCACTAAAATCAAGCATCTCATCTAGGTGGAAACGGATTTCCTAGTGGCTGGACTCGAAATTTGTTTGTCCGAAGCACATACCAAGTCAAGTTTTCGAGGTATCATATGTCTGATTGGCAAGAAAGAAGAATGCGATCAATTACCGAGGCATCTGTATAGATTTTTTGGAAGAATAATCTCTGTTCAAAGTACGGACCTGAAAGGTTTGCGGTATTCAATGGAAACCCTTAATTTAAGGGATATTTCATCGGGTTGGTTACTCTGTTGGCGAGTCTAGCAAACAAAACGAAGTGAATGGTAATTAGCTATTACATGGAATATTCGTACACTTTACAAAATGAAATGAAACGGGCTTCAGAATGAAGACAATCTGTGATATTATTTGCAGAGATACATTGTAACCAATGTCAATTTGGGTATTTCCAATTCCAATCATGGAATGGTGCTCTTCTAGAAATTATGTTTGGAATAACATTTTCTACCAGAAGCACAAATCAAGTTGAGTTAAGTACATAACTATGGACTTTAAGCCAAGATTCAAGCCCAGATTGACATTTCTCAATAACGCTTTTGAAAGTAAAATGAAGTACGTAAGCACATACACGCATTGACGAGGAAGACTTCAGGCTTAAAATTCTATTGACTATCTGTTAAATATGATAATAGATAAACTTCATTGATTTTGGCCACAGCGTCCGCCACAGCAGTGCCAGTCAGAATAATCTCTTTTTGCTCCTCTATTAATTCGTTATTCCATACTTTCCTTTCATATGAGACTGAAATCTGCGATGTGAAATACTACTCACTTTCTTATACAGCGCTACAGTTCGGAGTAAACCAGGATTTCAATCAAAAAGCCTCTCCAGCTGCCTCCAGTCCCGTACTCCAAGTTGGTTGAGGTCCCCTCATCCTCTCTAATGCGATCGTCCTCTGCTGCGCTGTTAATCGGGGTAAGATTCGAAAACTCTTTGGGCCAGATCTGAGGCGTCTATTTACAGCATGTACTTTATCTTGTGTTTGTTTATCATAAGACCCATTTTGGCCTAAATACTTACGAAAACTTCATTGAAGTTAATTCAATATCGCCCATAATGAAGCAGTGAAAGTCAAAATATGGCGTTGTGCTTGTCTCTATGCACGCTGTCATATGCGATTTTGTAGTTGACAAATAAATGGTGAGTATGGATTTGAAATTGCCGAGTGTTTTTAAGGTCTGGCGTAGTGTGAACATGCGATCAATTGTGAATTTTCCTGACTTAAAACCGCACTGATATGGACCGCATTGGCTCTGTTTAGGAGACTTAACTGCAGTTAAAAGGTTCTCATTTCTTTTGAATCGGACAAACGATTCTAGGGTTTAATGTTACGAGCATGCCTCCTTCTTACCATATCTTACAGATAGACTGGTAAATGTTCCCAAAAAGGGCATTTCGAGCTACTTTAAATAGCATAGCAAGAAGTCCGTCTGCGCCAGCAGCTTTATTAGACTTCAATTTCGATATTGCTACCTTAATTTCGTCTAGATTAGGGTGATGGAATTCTTGTCGTCTGCGTTTAGGGTTACAGCGGGATTTGGACTATCATCGCCCTTGTACAGTCTGCAGATGTAGTCTTTACATATTTTCGTTACCGACTTCAACTTCACTATGGAGCATTTGTATGGAATCTCTCCTATTTGTATTGGAGTAGCTTATGTAGAATTGGGCCATGGGACTATCTACATAAAAAACGAAAATTCTTACCATCGTACAACTCATTAACTGGGCCAAAAAAATTATTAAGGTGCAAGCTACTGCTCAATATCGACCTCCCAAAAAAAATTGCCTCAAAATCAATTCTATCAGCCGAATCTGTGAATATTTTCTACAATTTGTCATTATCCTTTCTCCAGGAATAAGAAGGTTTTTGTTCCAGAAAAAGTAAAAGCAAACGTCGGTGACACCAGTGTTCCACTTCACAATTTCGAGCACTGCAAAGAAACAAAAGAGTTAGTATACGAGTAATAATGGCCATATAATGGCAACACCAATAGTGTTCACCCTACTACGGTAAATACATACAAATAATGGCTTTTTAAAAGGTCACCCCCTTCATGAAGCGCCAAGGAGCAGGTTAGAATCATAAATCATTTCTGCAGCATCTAGGCAAAAACTTGTGAAAATAATTTATGCAATTTATCATTTACAGGCTCCAGACTGTAGAAGGTCCTTCAAAATGAACCACATATGTTTTGAGTTTCCACATTCAATAAGCAAATAGAAAACTTATAGATTCATTTCCTTCACCAGATCCCTTGCCCATGATGTTGGAAAGAACTGTGCCATCTTAAAAGAAAGTCTGATATAACCTCAGTGTAATTAACAACCATTTCATAACAGCCTTCCAGGCTGTGGTTCCTATGGTATTTTCTTCGTCTTTGCATGGGGTATTTTTGATTATTTTGGCACTCTTGCCAACACCATAAATGTGAAAATAAGAAAGGAAATCCAACAAAATGCGAACTTAAATCCTCTTAAAGTTTTGAATTCATATTCTGGATGCCGGACCGTACTATCTTCGGAGAAGTGTTCAAATCTCAAAGATAGGTTTGAAAAGATAAAGCTAAAGTGTGAGAGAAATGGGTCCACTATCTAAAGCAACACAAATGCTTATGCAAGGATGCTTTTTCTCAAAATTTCTTCTTTCCCCAAAAACACAAATATTTATGCTGATGTTGTGTTGATTTTCCCATAATCATAATTTTCACATGTGTTATTTAAGGCAGGGCACGTTTGGTCCAAGGCGAAGGGGATAGATAGGACTCTACGGGACCCTGACAATTGAGAGACGTACCAAGTAAACACATATTTACCCCAGAAAAGGACTACATGTGTACTTCGTTTTCCTTTATTCGCAATCAATTATTCTACTAAGGCAATGACTAAGAATGAACACACTCAGATGCAAAGATATGCAAAGATGGTTGTATGATATCTTATGGCTTCGGGCTAAAATTGCAGACGGTATCTGGTACGAGTATCTCTTCTTCCCCTTGTGCTTGAAGCCAAGTTAAGCAAAGTGATGGTGGTCATGGTTTGTCTATGTGATGAGTGCCACTGAGTGAGATTAATACCAGTGACCTGAACTGATGAATTCATCTCTCCTCAGATGGTAAATATGCTTGCTTCTAACTTGTGAAAAGGATTTATGAAATGCTTCATTTCATACGGAAGTTCAAATGAAGTATTTGCTTAAGGCATTTATAACTTTAAGCTTATTCAGTCATACAATGTATGCTGATTGGTATTGACTTGTTGTGAAAGCTTACCATGTGTTTTCAGATGAAGTAAATTCGTTGCTGGCTTAATTACAGGACCAGATTTTTTAACAAAATAGTTTAGATATAAGAGGACTTCCAGACTAAATCATACGACGCATTTTTTTAATCCCAGTGGAGTATCAAATGTTGTCTTTGCCGATAGCATCGCAGCCAGAGTTGGTAAAACAGTTAAAAAGGTTTCTGGATAAGATCGTAGCAACAATAAGGTAGAGCAATTCCTGGAGTTACAGTACATGTCTTTCAGCAAATTCAGAACCAGAGGGTACGATGCTATTTCCGTACACCTACCGATACTAACAGGTACGAGTACTATCTAGGATTTGCTAGCGATAAATTCTGGAGTTCACAGCCAACTGTGGATTCGAATTGAAGGCCGACATTTAGGAACGAAAAGACTCTTGGTAAGTGCCCAAAGTAACGAAGTAAGGAGATTTGGTAACTTAAAGATCACAGAATTCGCAATTGTGATGGAGTGTTCCTTCAAAGGATCACAATAACAGCACGGCTTTTCTGTTTGTTGTTCAACGATCCGCGCGAGATAAGAGTTTTAAAGAAAATTAGCTCGGTCTATGGACCTACAAGATTTATCAGCAAGATACTTGGTGATACTTGATGACAAATTGCCTGAAAAAATGACACAACAGGTACTACTACGGGAATGCCAAAACAAATCGTGTATCATCGACTCCTTTGATATCCAAAAAGGTCATACGAATAGGCATGTTTCGGTAATACGATATTCTGTGGCCAGCAGCTGATGCTCACTTATGTCACTGTTTAAGTCTCTTTTATGCAGACAATTTTACTTCGGAGCTGTTCTTCTCTTCTCTGTTTAAGAACTGGCCTGATAAGTATAAATGTTAGAAGGTACCTCAGCTTAATTTAGCTTAAGGCCTCTAACTTATGAAAAATGTAAGAACAAACAGTTCCAATTCTTCTACAAGTAAGGGCAGGACTGTAGCAGGTGGTTATTAAATTCGTTTCCGCAGCTTCTGTAGCAGTCGTTATATAAAATCCCGAGACGTTTTGCATTATTACCAACAGCAACCTGCGCAGTGACAAATTTAAAGAGAGCCCTCACAAAGGATAACATCGTGGATCATCTATCCGTGACATAGCAGACTAAAGAACTCTCTGGGATATACGTGTAACAATGCAGTGAACGCAATTTATTTAATACTCTTGCCAAAGAAACTGTTTCGTTTTTTTCTGGTAATTTCGTTAAGATATATGTAAACATTTACTGACGATATATTAATTAATAAGACCACCAATAATTCTACAGCCGTAGACCGGAAAAAAAGAAGAAATTAGTCCAAAAGACGCACGATCCATGTCTGTATTGAAGGTTGGTTACAAACCTCTTAGTAGTAGTTTTCAGTTACACATGCCAGCTTAGGTAAGGTCTTCATTCATTGCATCATCTTCAAGCTGAAGCTCTGCTCTCCATGCTCAAATATGACAAACCCATATAAATAGTGTATTCTACTGACTAAATCCATTTTTCCTCATAGACTGTATCTAGGATCACAGGGAGAATTTTTGCTCAAAACAGAAAACAGCGTTTTCATCACTTCTGGGGAGTGTTAATACCTCTCCGCTGTATAGCAAGACAAGGACGATAGCGGTCTTGTTTTGCTTCTTCTTCATCTCATCCCATCGAGATATGTGCTTAAATGCTCAATTGGCTCGATTATATTTCGCTTGATCATGGCATGGCACCCAAGCCTGTTCATGGGTTGTCCTTTTTTGATGACAGCAGATATTGGGTTTTATTTTCATTGACTGTCAGGTCAATTTATGCTGCTTCAGCCTCAAGGCTAGCAAATGTCCCATTGACATCCTTCGGATCTCTTTCGGTTATATCAGTGTCATTTTTATATGCGCTTAGTTGTCATGTTGTGCTACGTCTTCGATCGTAGGTATTAGACGCAATAGCAAACTTGTTTGAAGTATTTGAGTAAGTTTAAAGAGAAAGAAAGACTTCGTACTCAAAATATAGACATGGAGTAAAATGTGTACTACGCCAGTAACTGACTATAGGGTAGCAATGCCAGATATCGTAAAGCTGTGCATTGTCGAACTTTATTACTAGTTTATGAGATACAAATTTCTTTACTATGATTTCACTATCATCGGTGCTGGGACTTCTTTGGAATAAAAAGTACAAAAGAAATTCACGTCGTATCAAAATAACATGCAGAAGTCTTGTTTTGTTGGTCTTGGTCATAGCTCCATAAAAACTTCAAATTGATATATGATATGCCCTTATTTCTTTTAAACAAAATAATGTCTTCAAACCCAGTTTTACCTAAAACAAAATCACAAAATAATCATTTGTCGATTTATACTCGTTTATCAAAAGGGAGAAACGTTGCGTATACGCCATACCATCTAAGACCACAACATTCCAGTCCACCAAATTCAAAGCACCCAGAAGTTAGAGAGCACATCCTTATCTCGTACACAATATAAAGTATCTTCAATTTCATCAATCGACAGAGTGTCGAGGTTTAAGTCTGTAACTTTATCTCACACTACAAGTGATCAGAGATAATCGCTTTTAACATGAACATCCGATTTAATCATATTGCCTCCTTGTCTAAGGAACAAAATCAATGAGCGTGCTAAGGGTTCAATTTCCTTCTGGTTGAGCTTAATCACGATTCAATGGAAATGTGAAAGGATTAAATGAAGCCATCTCTCTATCTCAGTTTGTTTCTAGTTTCCTTCAGAATCGCTTGGTGCTTTACTCTTCGCATCTGTATGTTGGAAGAGTGAATCCTTCTTCGTTTACTACAGGACATTGAAGGCAAGCAGGAAACCTTCACGTTCCGGATTCTTAATCATTTGAATCTTTTAATTAAATTTAGTGATTTATTTTTTGTGCTCCATAGAATGGACAAATGTGATTAGATTGTTTACGATGAAAAAGGATTGTGTCGTTTATAGTCAGATGTATAGAGTTCTACGAGTATTGCATTTGTGGTAACTGCAATAGATCACTTTAAGTCACTCTCTTTACATCGTGTCATCCCTCTCCATATCAAGTCAAGCCAAGTCAAGCAAAGTCAAGTAATTCCACCTGTGCATGCCATATTATGTCTGAAACCAACTCATCTCTCATGACATTCTTCTTTTTTCATAAAAAGAAACCTCACCGACCCAATGACAATGACAATAGAGCAGCTGAGGTGGAATAATAACAACAAACCAAAAATCCTAGATATTCAATTGTCAAAGCCAAAATTGCTGCAAACACTATGGGACTTGCCATTGCTATTGCTATTGCCATTGCCATTGCTATAACTTAAACAATGCATTGTACTCGTATTTAGATGCCATGGGGGGTTTCTCCCTTTTACCACCCTACCATTTAGGAGGCGTTGTAGTTACGGTGCCCTCGAATACAAAAGGATACAAATGGATCCAATTCCCATTGGGGATTTGTTTGAATGCAGGAGACACCACAATGAAGAATTAATTTTAATGGTCTTCGTGCTGCTTTGCGATTCGATGGAGCTATATCTGTCTATACTCGTATATCTGACTGAGATAGATACTTGTAGTTGGTTTTATTGTTGAGAGTTGACGAAGTGAAGACATTCTGACGTTCAGGTGAAATAAAGAGATTTATTCCGTTGGGATTTTAGTATAAAATGCTGACGACTGAAATGTCGGAAGATGATGTTTTTGCAGGTAGGAATTGTCTACCCGTATTTCAATTCAGAATCTTTTGAGGTAAAATGATAAATTCATCTGTGGGATTAATTGAATTAAAGTAGAATTACAGTGTATACGAAAATGTATTAGGAATTGCGATATTTTGTTGAGAACGATTGTTTTCACAGATGCCAACATAGAAGTAACTCCCTGAGTGGGAAAATAGTTAGGATTGCCAAAGGATGAGGGTTATAAAATCATTGAAGATGAGAATTCATCCCAAACGTAGAAAAGTTAGTAAGAACATATTTATGTCAAGAAGGGACTCATAGCTGTCAAAAATAAAAACAGTATTTCGATTTAACTTAGTCCCACTTCTAGGGTAGACGACAAGGTACGAACCTTAAAAATAAGTGTTCCTTGGTATTTTCTATATGATATGACTTCCTATAATAAGACCAGACTTTTCTACCCTGAATAAGTGAAATGGTTTACTTGATTTACGATCCGGAGATACTACAGCAAACAATACAAGAAGTTAGTGCATAATACACTATGAAAAGTCTCCTGCAAATGATAACCGTTTCTAAATCCTCTGATTAATATTCACTTGATCACGTCCACCACGACCAATCTGACCATTCTTCCACCAATGCAGTCCTTAAAAATATGCCTGTAAATTATATCCCAATGTAATGGTCAGCATTGAATTCTTTGGTACTAGGAATGCGCATGTTGCCACAATGGGAAAATCACCGGCTATTAACTTGTATCTTTCGCCTACTAATGCCAAAACGATTCGTTTATACAGTTTATTTCTCAAAAGAAAGTGCATAAATTGGGGTAAGCGCATATTCCTTACAGAACAGTGTCCTCCTGTGGGAAGCGCTTAGTATATGAATTGTCCTCCACAGTTAGTTTATCTCGATCATTACCAAGAGTGCATGTTAAAAACTTTTTCGAGCTACATAATATCTTGCTTTGAATTTGTAACATACATATATCGTCTTATTCACATTTCGAAAACTATTCATACATACCTGATGAATTAGCCAAAAAGTAGCTCATAGTTGTGGCGCCTTAAGTTGACTTTCATATGAGTAAGTCTAGTATTCAAGCATATGAGTCAAGCATACAAGTAGAGGTGGCCTTGCCGATTCGCGATCTACGAGTATAAAATTTCGTGAAAGCGAATTAATATTAAAATCTGTGATTTTGAAGACTGAGTCAACATCAATGTTTTATACTGTGGAGGTGGAGGTCAACCAATCTTGCCTTGCGCACGTCCGTTATTCAAACAAAAAAAACCCTTGGAATCGCGGTGGCTGTGCCTCAAGTGGTAGTGCATTGGCTTCCTAATCGGATGGTTCAGGGTTCAATACTAACCGTGCCCGAAAGGCTATTTTTCAGGCAACTAAAATCTTGTGAGATGAATGGTTGCCTAAATACAACATCAAGTCAATTTACACTAATAATTTAGTCTCACCATTAAATATTGGATGCCACCCATGGAGCGGCGAAATAAGCACTGAGTCCAAACATCTTTCTCTATCTCTCTATCCTTCGGCATTTTAAGAGTAGTCACACCCTCTTGAGTATTAATTTAAAAAAAAAAAAATGCCTTGCTTTACTAAAGTACCACTTGAAGCAGACACTCTCTCAATTTGGCCAATGTAGCTGAAAAAAATATTTAAGATGTCTAGAGTCTGCCAAGATTGAAACCGAGATATAACTAATTTATGGTTCAAAGTGGATTAAGATATAATATGGCAAGGAGATGTCTGATGGAGTACTCGAGCTGGAAAGAAAAAATAAGTTAAAGTGGCCCTCCCATGCAGAAAGCAGATTGTAAGTTTTTGCGTCCCGTTTACTATTTACTACTCATATACAGGGTTCTTTGATCAGAAAAATATCGCTTCCTGATATAGAGAGGAGTATAAATAGGTTGACAAAGGCAGCTTCAGAGGGGATGTACATATGTGCAACAGTGCTACAATTATTAGATTTAACCTCTTTCACTGCAAAGTTGATATCCTTCGCAAATGATTCTAAAAGTTAGGCATTCAGAAGGGGGTTTGAAAGTAGATTCAAGTTTTGCGAGAGAATTTAATCTAATTTAGGTTACTAACTTAACTGTGTAGTAGAAGGAATGCAGAAGTAAACAAGAGTATACACCATTTATTTCTTCTTTTTAGGCAAAAAAGGCTCAGATGGTTCGGTTGAGGTATACTTTTTCTATAGTATCCCTTGCGTTTGCCTTATAGATTTTGAGGATAATGGTTGAGAACCTGAAGCTGATAGTAGTAGCATTTTAGTCAGTTGTTCAAGAGATTCCGGTATCCGGATTGATCAAAATGTCTGCCCATCTAAATTCTCCTTTGGCTTTTTTCAGCTTTCAATGATGTGTTGAGAATTGAGGTTATTCAACTCAATAATTCGCATTATACGAGTACATTGTTGGGATCAGAGAGTTTGGCAAGCGATAGCTCTCCAAGAGACATATGAAATGCGTACGGCGTCTTAGTACCATCCCGTGTCAATGCAGAATGGAACTAGAAAGATGTTTGTTAGTGGCAGAGAAGTAGGAAAATGCAAGTCAGGCTGTATAATTTGGAGACCGCCTGACATCCAGATAATCCGTTCGTTACTGAGCTTTATGACTAGGCTATCATCAGCCAGGTTGATTATCGCTACGGGTCATATGGTACTTTAATCTGGTCTTGTGGAGAGCGTTATGTAGTGGGTGGAATCCATAACGAGTTTGTTTGGGATATCACTAATGACCGCTCCTCATTAGTTTGCTAAGCTATTTTACTATAGATATCCAGCATGCATGGTATGGAAGATAAAAGTTGTAAAATAAATCTCTTTGAATCATTGATGAGGATTTTTGTTTTGATAAACTAAAACAGCGCATCAAAGCTTTTAATCCCTCAGAAAATGATATTCGTTAAAAAAATCTTTCAAAAAAATCACTTGTAATATTGCAGATTTAGAATCACTTGTAATATTTTATTTAATTTTTTATTTTAATTTAACCTAACCAAGGCTCATCAATCGCGGTTTGGTGTAGATTTGCTTCAATCAGTTACAATAATCCCTGAGCTATAAGTACTAACGAATTGACGAGCATATTTATTAGTGTACTCGTATATCGTAAAGCCCTGAAGAGACTCAAATCAAATCAAACAGTTGCTCTAGTATCCGCATATCCGCAAAACCTCAACACTAATCACTAGGCAAGTGTAAAAAAAAAGAACTCAATTTGAAATCCTTTGAAAAACTTCCTATTCAGAAAGGAACAACATTTGCGATGGAATTTATTTTTTATTATTTTGGAAATAACACGAAGTTGATGAAAATTCGCAAATTTGTTTTTATCGAAAAACTCCTGACGCAGACAGGATATTGGAAAAGTTTTTAACTGTTTTTTCTATTTTCCAGGAAATAAATTGCAGAGAGCAATTGATAAAATTGCAACATACGAGTAGGTTAATGAAGTTGGACTTTTTGAATTTTTGAGTGACGGGGTGTTAGTATTGTATTACGAGTACATACGTATATGAACAAATCTAGTCGTTATGAGTATGCTGTAAACATTTTTAAGGCCAATTTGCATGCATTATATGCACCTCGCTCTCGAAACCTACGCTTTCCAAATGTGAGGAAGAAATTCACAATTGATAATTGATTTTTTTATTCAATGAACGCGCATCAAATTGATCTATTAGTTCAATTGCTTTTGGGAGTTTTATTCAAATACAAGTAAAACAATTTGAATCTGTAGGTCAAATTGAATAAGGAGTTTCCGCCGTTCCCAACATTTTATCTGTCTATTCAATTTCCTAAATTCCTATTAAGAAACATATCGCAATCTTCTACTTACCTGGTCAACTCCACTGATCCCTTGGGACGAACAGGAAATTGACAATTCCTAAGTGTTACTGATCTTTCTCTAGTTGTTTGGAGCCACGTCTGCGTCTTTGCACATTAAGAAGAAAGGTGAATAAAATAGATATCGATCTTAAAAGTGCAAATAGCGCTATCCTGTCATTTTAATGACGTGACTTCGGTTTACTCGGATATACGAGTATTGTTCAAATCCACTCCTTAAAGTTTAGTAATTCAAAGACCTTGCCTGAATCTGAAATACAAGTATGTCTGTTTGTCTGTCTCTGGTTAGAGCTACTAGGCATTGACAGAGGCAGAACAAGTGAAGACAACTCACTTCTAGTTTTCACCTGAGAATGGCTATGAAAAGTAAGTTGTAGCAGATCATATAACTTATCATAACAATTAGGAAAATAATTTCCTGAAAGTAACACTGATAGAGAGCGGACACTGATAAGCTTGGTCATCTCCCTTCTAGCTAGTTTTTTGTCTGAAATACACCGGTGTGAACAGGAAGGCGTTAGGGGCCTGAGGCGTTCCGTTGAAATATTAACACACATGATTATATGCCGAAATACATCTTGGACCGTCGGTAAATATCGATGACTCGTTCCGGAGCCATTTGTATATTTTTTCCATTGCAAGGTAGAACTGGATATGTAATCAATGTGGATTTGAGTAAGCTGTCTAAGTTGAAGCTCCATGACCAATGGTGTATACAGCGATATGAAGGTAAAGAAGTAGAAGTTAAGATACCAAACTGAGCTTTCTGATTGGGCTTGATATCACGCTAACGGTAGTGTTCATACTTATCGTTTTCTAAACTCTAATAAGTTTATTCATACATATTGTATGTTTCTTGGCGTGAGGCAAGGATTTTTTGCGGGCAAAGGAAGAATAGGGGAAAAAAAGAGAAATACCAATGCACGTTGGTTTTGAATGTTGGGTTTGAGGGTAGACTTATGACTAATTAAAAGGGAGTCACTTTGATGGAACACTGTCGGCAAAATAGTGATAAAACAAGACGAGGCAAGGGACATTACATACATACATACATACAATGGATATACGTCGGGGTGCTAATTTACTGTGCAATATTAGCTTCATCGATGAGTATTGCTTGAGAATCCCGGCCCCGCAGTCTCTATAAATAAGAGAGACAGCTTATTCGAAAGAAGCCAGAGCAGCAATATAATTCCAACGAAAAGTTATATTTTAGAAACGACATTTTACCGAAAAGAAAGAGTAATGGACTCTCGACTCTCCAAGACTTCTTGAATTCAATAAGAGTCTCCCATAGGATTGCTCTATAATGTTCCTCCCGTTCCTTATATGATCACTATTTGTAGTTCAGGAATACCAGTGCACCCGATTTGATTAGTCTGAAATTGCAATTAGTGGATTGAGTTGTAGTCACCTAAAGTAAGCAAGTAAGTTGTTATCTATGATATATGATTTTGTTTAACGTTTTTATCAAATATGAGTGCCTCGAGTTGTAAAGAGATGGAATGATTCTATAGGTTTTATAAAAATGGGGCTAATTTGGTTTTATTTAAATCACCAACCACATACATAGTAAAAAATGTCAGCAACATCACTCTGGAAAGTCGCATAAATTTTCTCTACTTTGGCTTATATATTCCCCTTCTTTTGCTTTGCCAACCTTTTTATTAGGAATTACCCCCAATTGAGAAAGCCAAAAAGGAAAGTTCACAAAACGTCTAAAATAAATCGTTCATTAGCAATTCACTATGGTAGAAGATATATGTTCGTATGTATATGCTCGTACATACGAAACCAAGAGCAACAGGAACCTCATCCTCGATTTCGTCCTTACGTAGCGACACTATACGAGAACTATGCACACAGACATGATGAATTAATTTCCATCAGATAAGTGTAAGTGGCTTGAAACTGAAACTGCACCAATCGTCCGCGTCCTCATCCTCATCCGTGTCCTCGTCCTCGTCCGCATACTGTGCTCCCTCTTCGCGTTGGTGCTGGTTTTGGATGGCAGTCATGGCAGCGGTAGCATCTCAATCACAGCCAAGGCCCTGTGAAGCACCGAGTGTCGTGTCGTGTCTTTGTGGTGAATTTAACATGCACAGAGGATGGAAAACAATTACACAAATGAGTGCAAATGGCGACTGGTGCTGTGGGGGTTAACAAAAACTAAAACCAAAACGAAAGGAAGAGATCCCCTTTTATCATTCATCCCTTTGGCTGAACAGAAAAGCCACCGTTTACTTGAAATGTGGCACAGAAAAGAAGGATCCCATTGCTTTTAATGGTTTTGACTCGACTCTGGCGTAAGTCTGTTGTGCAGCAGCACCCTCTAAGTTGCATCAAAAAATTTCGTGTCTGACTCAATCGACTGAATAGTAGCGTTGAAACTCAAGATACGAATGTAGCGCAGGAATATGTCATGCAGCATACGAATACATGGTGTGCAAAGCTTCAAGAGGGATCTTGAAACCAAACAAATTTCATTCATATAGAGGTTTTTTTTTTTCATGTTTTTTTTTACGTTCCTTGTACATGTTGTGTGTCGAGTGTTGCAGTTTTTTTTCTCTTTCTCTTTCTCTTTCTCTTTACACAGGCTTAATAGAACTTTGGAGTTGAATAACCCCCCCAAGAAGAAGCACTTATGTAAATTAACATGCTCTCAAAAATGGTACTTCTTTTCGAAATGTTAAGCTTCGTTCTTTGAGTAATTTTCCATGAGGGTATATGCGACAAAATCTCTTGACGGTCGTTCTCGTGTTTTGGTCTTTTAATGATTCCTAAGTGGACAAATTGAATATATTTATAGTGGAAACTTTTGTAGATTTTTTATTTTAAAGTCTGTAAAGCTGACCTTCGAATAATTTCTTTTAAATATAACAAGTTTTTTGATGTTCGTGTTGAAGGCTTCATAAGCCGAAAAAAAGAAACGTGGCCGCCTGTGTACGTCTTACTTTAAAAAGCTTTACTTAAGGGCAATCTATATAAAGAGACCACTCTTTGAAAACATATACCAATTGTGACACTATGCCTCCTGCCTCACTTTAATGTGTCTACAACAGAAGAGTGTATATGTTTTCCTAGATTCGTGACACTGCTTAGACGACACTGCTTAGAAGATATCAAATTTGTATATTAAGAGGGTCAAAACAAAGAAGCACCAGTCCGAAAAGTCCTTATGTATGAGTGCAGCTGGAAGAGTAGATTCCCAGTGAAAGATAGTAGGCGTGTTGACAGCAAGATATATGATAATTGACGGAAAGTTGTATCATAAAAACAACCAGGTGCATCACCAAATTATTGCAGTATCAATGTGAGGCATGTGGGTTGATTTACACTGTGGAGAAAACAACTTCTTGAGCTCTTCACTAGATCGGTCTTAATTTGCATTATTTTTCCATACCAGCATTCCATCTCAAATGATTTGGTGGCAGTCAATGTAGATGTATAAATTAAATGCGAATGTGCATTTCTAGTGCTCCCTTATAGACGATATATAAATACCCCCAACCAGAGTGGAGGTTTTCGTGGAGTATTGTCATCCAACCAACCACACAAAAGGCATCTGATAGATAGGCTCGATTTTAGTTTTACGATTTCTGTGATCTATGGTATTTTAATACGACTAAGAACTTCTCAACTTTTTTTTAAATGTAAAGGCGCCACTAGCCAACAATTTATTAATGTCATCAGGTGTCTTGAGAAAGGTAACACGTCTTTAAGTTGCAAAGAACCCCACAATCACAACGGATGTGGTTTCCTCATCATCTGCAAAGAATCGGTACTCAGTTCCGAGAGTATCGCAGATCACAATGTCCGGAGATGAAGTCGGAAAGACCTATTTATAATTCTTGTTGGTTCTTGGACAATTCTATAGTATGATGTTCAGCTTTTGAGTTTAGAGTTAGGCATACTATACTGCGGAAGAGTTCGGCACAAATGTAGCTTTTGATAGAGCCCCTTCTTGCTAACTTATTACCTATTTCGCTAATTTGAATGCCTTAAATGCTTCTTGACCACTAGGGAATATTTTGATTGTAGCACCTTCCGTCTCCGTCTTAAGATTGATTTTACCGCATGTAAAGGTAGCATATAACTTAGCCTAGAAGACACTTGAACACATTCCTAATAGCTTTAATAGTTTGTGGATCTAATATACCATCACCTGACTCTGATTTTGACCAAACAGTATATTTATCACATCTGACCCTTTTCATGCAACAAGAGATCCTTTGCAACCCAGTCTGCTCGATATAGTTTTAATTTGAGATTTTCTACCAAAATGGATTGTTTGATGGGGAAGAACGGAAAGCATGTTAATTGTTTCCAGCTCAGGAAGACTTGAAAAAAATGCGAAATAACCTGGTTATCTGCCAGAGAAGCTTCGACTACAGTCAGACCAAACGAGTTCTTCCCGACCTCTCTAAGAGGTTAGCGGCATTCTTGCTGCTCCTTAATAGGAAAGTCTGCAGTTGCTTTCTGACTACGTGACGGGGGATTACGTTCTTGAAAATCACCCAATTGGACAATATTCTGCGACGCGGATGAGTGTCCGGCCTGCACTCGCATCAGGCTGCAGATATTCGACGCTGATTAGGTCGGTGCTGGTACTGTGCGTTTTATCACTCAAGCGGTTGCTCATCTTTCTACGAAAGACTGTAGTAAACGCAACAAATAAGGAGTGCAACTAGTTCTCTGGCTTACTGCTCTGTTCCGATAGCGAAAAAAAAAATGAGAAAGAAAAACAATCAATTATATGAAAGCATTGTCAAGTTAATATGGTGCTCGTCAATGTCGTTGAGGGACAAGAATTATCGGAAAGTTATTGTGAAAATTTATCAGTTTAGTAGCTTCGAAGAGCTTATATTTCTTGGATTTGTCTAATTCACCTCACCTAAGATGTTTAATTCAATATGTTGTTGATGGGGTTAAATATTCTCAAACCTTAATATCGTCATCATAGGGAAAAACCCAAAATTTATAAAATACATTCGAGTAGACGAGCGACTGGTATGTTTTAAATGAAGCCTCACTATTCGATCACCAATTTTAAATGTAAGAACACAAATACTATTGCAAACAGCTTCAATGTCCTCTACAAGTTAGCCAAAGGTAACAACGTTACACTCAAGTGTTACACGAAGTTACAGAGGTATCTCAAAATCCAGTCAAATCTGCGGTCTTCCCTACTCTAAGCTCAACAGGTGGAAATAGAACCAACACTAACAAAACTGACTCAGTAAATTAAGGAGGCTAGGAGAACCATTTATATATTGAACAAAGATTTGAAAGATATCATTAGTTACAACAGAAATGATGACGAAACCCAAGACATGTACCATAGTGGAACACTGTACTATGAATCCTTAGGACATTATCGAAGATTTGGCTATACCATCTTAGAGATTTTCACGTGCACAACCAAAGCGAATGTGTCTTAAATTGAACGACAAACTCAAGCACGTGTTGTCAGTAAACAAACAGATATTAATCTACTGTTTAGAATGCCACATGATTATTTGCAACAGTAATATAAATTTGGGGTTGCTATGGATTGAACCTTTCTGCCTCATGTTAAATTTTTTGACTACCGCGACTCGACCACATCGAACGACCTAACAACATTGATTTTCGATTTCCAGTCCCAAGTTCGAGACAGCACATAAAATCCAAATTTTCACTTAAAGGCATTGGATGTCAGAGCGGTTGATCTGGATATTTGATACCAATGTGCCAGAGATCGAAGAGAAACAAAAAATGCCGCAAAGTGGAAGGTTGATCTGATAAACATACGTTATGCATGGAAGGCCAGTGGTTTTTGTCGTTTTTAGGAACACTAAACTTGTGAAGCACCGTTTTACGATAAAACTCACCCTTTGGCAGTTCTGCAACATTTTTGCAAAAGTTTCCAAGTCACACCCAACAACTTATCACAAGACTCGTGTTAATGATGAATATGTCCCTTAACTCTCTTTGACGATATATTCCATGCCGTAAACTTTTTGCGTAAGAGTCAGTTGGAACTGAAAATTAACATTAACGCAACTTGCTTAGTTAGGTAGTCGTCTGTCCACCGATTCCGTTCCACCATCATCATGACATTGTTTCAGTAAAAATTATGTGCAACAAATTGACTTGACTAAAAACCTCTTCGCAACATAGTTCTATTTATTCGTATTCAACCCCTACAGCCTTCATCTGTATAGGTATATGTATATGTATGTATAACTGCACAACTACGATAAAGTAAATTGAATGTTCAATAAATATTGACCCCCATAAGTAAGAAATTGCGCGCAGTTACAGTAACAATCTAAATGACTACAAGGATATATAAAATATCCGTACCACACACCCACTTAATGTGTACATTTGCGACATTCTTGAAAGAGGAAATATTTGCCCTCAAAGCGACTAGGATAAGGACTTGCCTTAGGAAAAACAGGATATCGAAGGTACGAGTACACCACAAATGGGGGGCGTATCGCGCGGTTATTGTATCCACCTATTGCTGTCACATTCAATAAGTTGTTGGGTTTAGGAACTCTGTGCATACAGTGATCGTCGTCGTTTGAATTGAGTTTACCCTGACCTGGTGTATGTACGTATGACAAAAGGACCGGGAGTTATCCAATTATGGCGTCATTGTTGATGTTTACACAGAAAATTGATTAGTGGTAATTTTTCTTCAAATACAAACCACCATAACCACCATAACCACAAGTACGACGACCCCCAGAAGGACATTCATGAAGAATGAAGAGGTTGTAAAAAATTGACATTACCGTCATTTTCGACTGCCAATTTCTGTCGCACTTGTTGTTATCGACAGCAAACATGAAAGAAATCGGTTTACAAAGTTTTTTATTTTTATATTTTCTTTAGCTCTGTGTTTCTTAGAAGGGCGCTGGAAAGTTTCTGTCTGGTGTACTGATAAAATTTTGAGCGAAATTAAATTTGAAATCTTTGAATGGAAGGGGCAATCCTAGGAGAAAAGGGCACTATTCACACATGTGGCAGTGGAAAAAGTCTTGGAGTCCGCATTCTGCAGTGAATATCAATACTTGCCTTTGTACGGATAACAGAAACTCTGCCTTGGTTTGTTGTTTTTGTAGTTGTCCTTTGAGTATAATTCTGCTGGTTGTGCTCAGGAAACTTGTGAGTTTCTTTCCTGGGTAATCGCAGTACATCTATGGTGTGCTCCTGCTGTAGAGTACCATTATGTTGAGTTTTTTTCTCTTTTTATACTCGTACTCTGTACCATGAAGTAGTACTTATAGTCAGTATAGACACGGCCACAGATACATTCATAATAAAGAGGAACTTAAGTGCCGGGTAATTATCCTTAAATACAGAAAACGCTTTGCAGCTATAAATGAGTAAAATGCGCACCGCATGTGGCCCGGGTGGATGTAGACTTCAGTTGAATTTTAACTTTAATTTTTGTGGTTTCATGTGTGAAGTGAATCTTGCCGATGATGCTTCCATTTATGGTAATAAATGAGTTGCAATTATTCACTGCTAAAGATGAAAACGTGTATGATTGAGGCACTTGGGATGACTCAGAGCATTGACCAAAAAGTCTCATTTTTCTTCTTTGGTTCTGGATTAGGGAGAAATATCAACAATTTCCTACAGACACTATTTTTCTGCTTTTCAGTTCTTGGCTCATTACTCGACCCCAAGGCCTCTTGCGCACTTGTCTGAATTTAATCAATACACCATGCCATCGCTCTAGTGAGCATAGAGAGGTGTGTCATCTCATTCTGAAATGGTAGCCTAGCCTAAGTTTTTCTCAAAAGAAACTGAATCTGTATATACCGTCCAAAATAATTATGCCATCATTTATGTTTTACGCAGGAGTGGTATGACCCTTTCATTTGAACTAAGTAAGACTAAGATATGATGGCATCCATCAGTCAGGTAGATTTAACTATGCCCTATTCCAGGCACCTTTTGACAGCAGTGCTGT
The DNA here is from genome assembly GCA_949129095.1 of Volucella bombylans. Lineage (NCBI taxonomy): Eukaryota > Metazoa > Arthropoda > Insecta > Diptera > Syrphidae > Volucella > Volucella bombylans. Next base: position 508,411 of record OX422141.1, on the reverse strand, counting down.
CCAAATTGCTGGTCTTCTATCTATTATAACGAATTTCCTGTATGCAAAAGGAAATTCAAGCAAAGACACATTTGATAATGCTCATGCTGCCACTAACTAATGCGGTAAGGATCTTTGAGACTATCTACTTTATAAATTTGCAGTTTATTTCTTACTTCCAAGAAAACTTTCGTTAGCTATACACTTGAACCACATCCACAATGAACCAATGAGCAAAACGGGGGTTAAGTAGGGGTTGCTAAGTAGCTAAGAAGCCGCACTTAACAGTAGTGCTACCGATGCCAGAAATGCCGACTGGAAGGGGATGAAAGACCAAGGAATGATCTCCCATTGCAAAGTGCCCACCAAGGATGAGCTTAGTCGCGGGCGCATAATATACGAGTACTTACCTGGGGACTTCTTGTTTTAATTTCGATTCCTTTGTACAGGTTGCACTTCTTTTTTAATTGGACAAATGACAAAACATAGGAATGCTACTTCTTCAGGACATTCGTCAAATGCATCCACCGAAAGAAAATAGCGAATGGAAGATTGACGATAAGAAGACTCAATAGTATCTTAGGGAATTAATGTGTTAACGATTGCAACGTAGGCTCAGGAGAGGGTAATGGCTAAGACTCGTTCAAGGACCGACACAAGGAGCAGATGTTAATAAATAGCAAGCGGAATCATTCACTAGATTGCCGAGCCAATCTACTCCCCAATTCACCACTATGGCATTGAAATGTGTCTAAGTATGAGGTGTTATGAAGCCTTATGATGTCGGATACTCTATCAACGCATAAACCCTGCTAATCTAGGGATAATCAAGAAATAGTGATTCTTTTATAGATTTTCACGATATTGTTTTGTCTTAGTTGTTTTACTTTATAACCATGTACTATTTTCCGACAACAATCGTTTGGTGGTTTCGACCTTCATAAAGAAGCTCCATTGTTATCCTTCAAGGGCAGACGAAGTTTAAAAATGAAATCAGGCTTATGTAGGACTAAGGGTATTAGGCAAACAACGATAAGAGTCAATCCTCCGGCAAACTTTTACATAAAGCAGGTAAAAATAAACTCTCGGTCCTTTAAGTATTGCAGCACAGAAAGTAAGTCAACAACAGATTTGTTTAAATAGCGTAAATATAACAGAGGATTGGGTCGTTTCTTAGAAGTTACTTTGGAATCCTACAATCGAGGAGCCCTTTTTCTGCAACTCACTTGAAAATCTAAAATTCTCAGAGCTGGCCTTAATGGATCCTCATTCCAACTGTATTCTATTCTTTTAATAGAAAATCACATTTTCCCAAAAATTTCCCTAAATAAAATCGTATCTCATAATCTGCTACCTCATGTTGTTTTTTGAACCATAACCAAAACAACAACAAATGCTTCTCTCTCAAAGCCGACGATATAAACAGACAAAGCCATTCGTAATTCGTATTTAATTGAATTTCCTTTATCCCTGCCACGACTCCGGGCTTCACCGACAACATCAAAATCCAAAACCGAAATTCTAAATCAATTTCCGCCTGAATACAGATCCGCCTTTGAGCCTAATTCACGCAAAATTCGCATTTTTCCAATCAACTGACCAGAAAAGAAAGATGATGAAATCCTTGTCCAAATCCTTGCCCAAGTCCTTGCTTTAACTCGTACATCAATCAATTTCAATAAGCAGCCTGCCTGCCTGCACACGCATACACCATTTTATCTCATGTAAATCCTTTTTCTCAGGATTTTTATAGATACTTTTTTTTTATTTATTATTATTTTTTTTTTGATTGAACAAATAAGAAGGTTTAAGGATATGTCGGGCTACGAATACAATAGAAAATGTTGGTTACTCAAAATCGTATTCTGGAAATCCTTCTCATTCAGACATGATCTCATCATGTCTGCTCTTCGGAATGTAGGGCTCTTGCGTGCTTTTGAGTGGGTGGATTGTTAAAGGAAATAACATTAATTCATTTTGAAATTTGCCAAGTATTAAGGTGGAGTATGGTATGGACGAGGTCATTGGATTTGAAGGAGAAATCAAATAAAATGTTCGGTTAATAGAAATCTAGGGCAATTCTTAAGGTAGTCATGGTTAAAGTGTTAGCTGGTCGGTCTATTTTTGAAATAATAATCTAACAATCTATTGAAGATATTGACAAGATTCTTGAACTTTTTTTTCGAATCGATAGTATAGATAGATGATGGAGCCTTCAGCTTCCTTATTTATTTCTCTTCTAAAAAACTCATAATACTACCTTTAGAAATATAAAGACTCTTTTGGTTTGAGACCTGGATATTTAAATCTTTTTCACTCATGGAAAGCTCCCAAAGGTGTCCTAAAGGTTTGCCTTTTTGCCAAAATTCGATAATAACTCGAGTAATTTCGGGTACAGAGCTCAGTTTCACCATTTGAATCTACAGACAGTATTAATTTTGGGGTTAAAGTCTTCTTTGTTATATAATTGAGATGAGTGCACCACAGTCCCATCTAAAAACAGGTTGGATATGCTTATCTATGTCAATTGTCATTTTGATGAGATTAATTGAGAACTTGGTTTTTGCGCACCGGTTTCAGTTATGTGATAACCAAGATATCGTCTGCTGCATATTCTATTGTTTTATATCCTTTGGAGTGAGATCATCTAGTAGTACGGACCTTAAAAAAAAGTGGACAGTACCTTATCCTTAGGACAGACAGTCCATTATTTTATTGTCCTTATATGTAGCATATTGCTAGTCTTGTGTTCTTAGATTTTCACCTCTCTTAAGTACGGCATGTTTCATAGATTTAAGGTTCCTTTTCTAAATCGAATGCCACGTGAAAGCACTTTTAAAGTCTTGACTGAAAGCACGTGCATTTTATATTGTTTTTCGAAGCCGCTGAAGTTATATACAAATATAATATATACTTTGTTATGCACAGCATCGGAAATGGATCGCCGCACGCCTGCTTTATTAATTTCATTGATATTGGCCTTCTTTTTATAACGCTGAACAACATCAATGTAAAGTAAACTGGACTTCAAATTTATAAAGAAGTCAGCTTATTTAGTTAGCTTAACAACTAACTTTAGTTTAACAAAATCCAACAGAAACTGTGAGCATCATAAATGCTCACAAACGGATATGTTTGCCAATTAATGCCTTGCTCTATTGATGAATATGCCCTTGTTATAAATACATGCTAAACATTACAGTTGGAACTCTTGTAGACTGAACACCTTTAAACGCAACATGAATTAATCTGATAAATGCTCCTGACCTCTATCCATATCCATTACAAAATTCAGCAATCTACTCATCGATTGCATAAGCAATTAATTATTGCTTATCTCATATGACAGCCAATCTCTGCCAATATCCAATATTTTGTGTTGCGCTGCAAATTCAAAACTATGTGCCAACTAATTATTGTACTTCGAGGCGGATGTTAATATGTATTTCATTATGTTCAAAATGTTTAACATCATGAACCTATACCTCGATTTGACTAACGTATCCCTAGTTACATTAGATTATACATTGCTTCCATGAACTTAAATTTAAGGGCCCCATGGATATTTCAAAATCTGTGCAAAAAAAATATTCAAATTAAAATGTGAACTGTGCTGTTAACTATAATAAAATGAATCTAAACTTAATTGGTCTTTATACACAAATTTAAAACAAACCAAACCAAATATTGTAAAAAAAAATACTTGCTAAATACATTCAACTCGTAAATCCGCCCTAAATTGGCATTTAACTTAGTGATTTATTTCTGTAGAAATTTAATTAAAATATTTTGTAATGTTATTTGAAAAATATGTGCAAATGAACTTATTTGCATTGGCAGGTTTCAGAAAAAATGTTTAAAATATTTTGTGGATGACAATTTTGTTGTTTATAAATATTTGTTTTTTAAACAGTTTCCGTGTCATGGGTTTTTTGCTTTTTCATCTCATAAATCTATACTCAATTGTATTCGTACCTGCATACATACAATACATAGATATGTGGTTAAGTAGAACTTTGTTGCATTGGCTTGCGAGTAACGCTTCCTGGATCACAAATATTTCAGGGAAGTGAAAGTATTTTTTTTTAAATAAACAACAAAAAAGATGTAAAGGTGACTATCGGCTTTAACAAAAAAATTGGAACTGCCAACATTGAGAATCGAGGACCCACTAATGTGACTGGGGTGAACATCAAAAAAAGCAAAGCTCTTCAAACCCCGAATCGTTTACTAATTTATGAATGACAGTAAGTGCGGGCAGTGGTATACTACTTTTCACATAGAAATCTGTAGATGAATACGAAGGAAAACTACTCGTAAGAAGCTGAAATTGAACCAAGCAGATAATTATAGGGTCATCGTAGAATGTAGTGCCGTAATTACAACATAACATAATATTGAGGATTAGCACAATTAATCATACTTCGTCAAAAATCAGTTGTAATATGGCACCTCCTAGGATATGTATATGCTGCGATGATTTCTTAACTCTCAAAGATCCATAATGTGTGCTATGGGTTTTTCAGTGTAAAATAAACCGTCTGATGCGCTTATGAAAGCAAGGTCCAGAGACGTCACTTCTTAACTCAATTTTCCCTACAAACGGCCCATTTTTTCCGAAGTAGCCGCACAGCTTAGTCTCAACGAATCGACAATAGAAATGCGTTATTACCTGACATTTTGCATCGAAAAGTACAGTGATATGTTACATAAAATTTGCTTACAAAATAAATCACAAAGAAGCCTGTTTATCTCGAGGTAGCTGAACTCAAACAACTACGTTCTGATTTAGGCAAGACATCCATCAAACATCTTGGATACGCGAACATCAAGCTTAAATAGATTCTGATCCTTTATGAGGCGCTGACCGATCCAGAAGTATGTTTATCCGAAGAGAAAAGAGGAGATTACGAACGAATATCCGCACTTAGTGTGGTCTTTGTCAGACTGGCTCTTGTTGCGAGTGTCTTATCTAATCAAGGTCACGGCTGTCAACAGGGAAATTCTATCTGATTCGCTGATGTTGCACATACCTTCTAATTGAATTGGTTTTGCCGGCAGTCATAACTAAAGCCATTTTTGACACCACTGTCTAAATACATACGTCTAAACGCACCCGTGGCAGCTCGATTCGATATTCTAATGATACGAGTATCAATGTCATCAGCGTAGTAAGTAGTTGCACAGGTCTTAAAATAATGTTCATTTAGTGATAGGCTCGAACCTTCCCCAACTTTTCCAGGAAAGGTGATGAGTCATAACACTTCACCTTGTCTAAAGCCATTTTTGATCATAAAAGCACGAGACCTTTGCTCGTTTTAGCACCGAGCTCTTTGATGACATGCATCCTGTACAATCCACTGCCTTTGCATGTACTCGTACATGCTTTCATCTCCTGCTGCCTTAAATAAGATATTGATGTCTTTACTTTATTTTCGTAAAGTAAACGGAGATCTTATCTTTCATCGCCCAAGTCCTGCCTATCAGCTGGTATTGAGTCATCTAAGCACACAAAAGTTATTTTTCGCTATCATATGACTGTGATCCTGCTACTAAAATTTCTTGATTATATCAACCTGTTTCGATTCGAGTCTTGTTCAATTTGTTGTCTTCCAAACGTTGACTCTCTTGTATTTATTGCTCGCTTCTCATACAATTTTTCTTTCTCCACCTTTGCTTGTAGAACACAAGCTGCTCTCTTTCGTTTATGAAGTGCAGTCGGTGAATTATTTTGTTCTCGCCTACACTACTCATTAAACCATAACTTTTTTATGGTATAGGTAATCAAGTGACTGCCATAATTTTATCTGGACATGTGATAATTATAGTGATATTCTCTCATAAAACAAAGTCATGTAGTCTGTGATTTTCGACTGTATTTCCATGAATATGCTCTTCTCTCATTTTGCCATTAAAGCCACTTATGACGATTTCTATGTCATACTTAAGGAAATGCTCGTAAGTTTTTTCGGATCGTTTGTATCCATCACGAGCTTATTCCTCTTCTTACTAATTTTAAGCGACCAAGTTTTCCTGTGTGAACTTCTGTGAACCTGTTTCATTGCAATTGTGTTCGATCAAAAAAGTTGACTTTAATTTCTCTGAATTTGACATTAATTCCTTTTTTGCAGTCCACGGAATTCGTATTTAATTACCTGTCCTTTCCTTTGGAATTCATTTAATGCATGAGAGATGTGAAAATATATATGGTACTCGTATTTTGAATAGTACGATTTGTAATATTGTTTTTGAAGTGCACCTGCAAAAAACCTTTAAACCTAGTGAATGCCTCTTATCATAGTTGGCTACAGGATTTATTGTTGCTTAATTTCGACCTCACCTTATCTTTCCAATCAACCAATTCAAAACCCACATGAAGAATCATACCCACTTCGTTGATCCTTATCTTATCTGCAAAATATTTAATCCATTTCGCATTACAAAGCAAATTCACCCTCAAACCACACACATAGCAATTAATCAAAACTCACTTCACTAATTGACAAATTACACAACACGAACAGGCACACTTAGATAAAAAAGAGCCGAGAACGAGTATGAATATGAATACAAATGTGAGGGCTGTACCCTTCCTTCGACAAGCGAAATTTTAATGAGTCCATTAAAATTCATACGCAATAGTACTCTGACAAAGGATTCCTCACAATAAAACAACAACCCACCCTCCTCTGCCCCCCTGGATAAAATACAATCGGAACAACCAAAGAATACTTAACAGAGAAAAAAAAAAAAAAAAAACACCACAAATACAGTTGTCAACATAACTTCAAAACAGAATATCCTGGCGTGCTATGTGCTTCATGCTCTATTCGTACACCCCGAAGATAATTCATTCTCGATTGGCATGCAAACGTTCCATTATGTTCCATTAAATAGAATGAAGCAATCCAAAATGAAACCGAAAACAAGGACCAGAGGTTGAAATAACTCTATATGCTTACCCCACTAATGGCGTCCAGAACTTTAAATGATTGAAACCTAGTGAAGAAAGAAAAAGGAAAAGTTAGTGAAAACACAATCCTTGAAAAAGGTCCCAGTGTTTCGTGACTTAGCGAACATTCAAAAACGTTTGTTTGATTTCCAAAACACCATCTGATTTTTGACAACCGTCATCAAAGTAACATTCGGCAATCTAATGCAAGGATTATAAAATTTAAGTGGTTTTTTGGCATTTTTATGAGAACGATCATTTGTCATTGGGTTCAGGGCCTCTAGGAATAGATGATTTTACTTCCGAAAAATATTGCGTTGAAAAGACCGTTTATGCGGTGTCCAGAATATAGCTAACAACAGCATGTGAATTAAGAATCAAAGTTTTACACGGTGCTATAACTATCAAAACTACAAACTTTAAACGTTTAAAAACCACAAGACCCGAAAACCCAAACTGCAATACAACAAAGCTGCAATCACAGATATTACAGCCATCACCTGTCTGCTAATCAGAACGAATAGTTCCGTGTGGATGATAAAAGTGAAAATTTTCATTCGTTCGTCGAAACAGATATCCAAAACAGACAGAATGTCAGAACCTCCCAGTTTAGAAAATCTTAGAATCCTCCTTTAATATATTTATAAAAATGCAAATTTGGAAATAGGAATGGCCAACTTCATGTAAAAGTCTGTAAGTAGGTAGCTGCAGCGTCTTATTATTTAAGATTTTGAACCTAATCAACTTATAGCGCCCATCAAAAGAAGGGAATATGATGCGAAAACTCTTCTATTGTAGCTCTTCTCATGTAGAAAAAATGAATAATTCGGCAAATTGAGGGGTTATAGCTGAGGGCTGCTATTGTTACCCTTACTACTGCTACTTATAAGCAACGCACTACACATAACATAACATCCTTACCACAAATAGCTAAATCTTCGATTATAGGCATTTAAAATCCGATTACAGAGAATACATAACTAATTGCAACCACCACCCGCAGAATAAGAACCCTCAGACCCACTGGCAGTACCAACACCATTCCTAAAGACGACCGAAATACCCACTACTTCCTCTAAAGGAAACGGCTTAATACTTTATAATTGCATGAATTCCAACTTCTGTGCCATAACGTTGCCGTTTAAGTATACGTATCTAGTGCATTTCAAGGTGCATATGGAAGTAAAGTATCCTTAAGTACTTCTAATGGATGCGGTATTAGCTTAGTTTTTGCAAGTTTTTAATATTTAAACAGACTGGAATGAATTCCTAAAATACAAGCCTAAAAGGAAAGGTGGTTAAGCATTTTCTTAAGTACATGCATGTGATGAATACAAACTGTGGACCACCCAAATGTTCTAAGGTTATTTTTATGCCACTTTAACACCAAAATTATCCAACTTACTTCACAGTTCTTAAGTACACTTTAATGACTTTATATGTGAAATTACCCCTTCGCTTAATCTGGGTCAATAAAAGCGCTACCATTCGTGGCCTGATTGTTACCACTCATCGTACCTATCCACTCGAGTTAGAGCTACGGGTTAATTAATATAATTTATGTCATGCCACAGCTTTTCACTACCAGCACTTAAAAGGGGATAAAAAAAAGCACCAATGGAACTACGTGTATTCCCGGTGCAGTTAATAAATCAAACCTGTCGCCCATGAAGTTAATTTGTTACTTACGGCATTCAAAGTCCTCTAACTGCCTGTTCTTGCCATTTAATTTAAGGACAATTGAATACTTCAAAACATTTAATTTAGAATAAAGTTGACAACCTTCAACTGATTGTGGTCACTAAAGATTTAGTGAAGGCAAAAGAGCATAAAATTGAGAACGACTTATTTGATTTTATAGCTGGTTTACTCCAAATTGAGCTTTGTTTCAGAGGAATTGAATCCAGAGGACCCAACCTTTTAGCCAATTTATGTTTGGCATAAATCATATGAGGACCTAGCAGAGTCCATAACACTTTCATTATAATTCTTCCGAACAATGGGATCAAGTTCTTCGTGACACTCAAGGTTTTTGAAGAACCCATTGGTTAACGAATTTCTACAGCTACGAGTCTGTAGTGCATAGAAACTTGGCTGTTACCATTATTGTTGTACAATATATATACTCGTATATACGATACATTTCAGCGTAACATAGCTCTTCGCTTCGAACTACTCGTATATTTTAGGTTTGCATTGCACAGCTTGTAGCTGCCCTGATAGTATTTCAAGAGTTCTCGAATTGAATTAGCTAAAGCTTTCTAGATTTTGACAATGGCATTATCTTAATTTAAATAAATTGGTCTGCTGATGCGCTGTTATACCAATTTATGCAGATCCAGGATCTTCTATATGACAATGGAATTCAAAAGATCCGTTGGCTCATTTATATTGGACTTTCAATTGGCAGATCCAAAATTGGTATCTTACCAAATCTGAGCACTTTCATGTTGGAAGTAGTTACGATATTATTAGTCTATCATGATGAGATCACTTCTTTTGGGGTCACCTTATCGTTAGTAAGTAGGGCTAAACACCTCTAGGGAAAATTCGGACAACAATTCCTTCTATTTCTCCTTCCCCATCACCGCCTTTTCTTAGACTCGTCTATCATGCCATTGACATAAAATCGCGTTTAACGACTTTTATACCAATGTACGCAAGGAAGGAGTTTTTGACCCGACCATCGAGAAGGTATGTCTCCATGATGAAACATCTGAAAATTCAATTAGGCTAATAGACTTTACCGTAGTGCGAATATGAAATTTGTAGCACCTGATTCCATCATAGAGATATGAATATCATATCATCGATCAACGAAGGAGTTTCTTTATTGACGGAGGATATGTTCCAGTATATTGCTTCTACAGTGGATTTGCACCAACAACTAACAGCAACAAAAAACCTCCCACCATTCTGTGAACCTTTAACCGTCGTCAAAAAACCCCAAAAAAAAACAACAGATACCCTGAGCTCGTCTACAACTACGGGGGAAGACACTGCGTACAGATCCACACTGCAGGCAATGGTTAGGTAAAATACTTGTATAAAAGGGTAATACCAAAAAAGGAGGAAAAAAGTTTATTCAATCGCAAGAAGAGAGAGGCAGAAAGACGTAGGTACGAAGTGATTGGGAATATTAACCGATTTTTTTAAAGAAGTTTGAAAAAGTTGCCGTGAGCATAAAAACAGAAATCTAGAGACAGATGTCCAGGGCAGATCCTGGTGGAGCAATTTCTCCTATCCACCAGTCCTATGAGTGATATACCAGTTAATGTTGATAGAATTGGGGTCCCACTAGGCGATTATAAAGGGGTACGAAGAGTGACAGAGTAGCTTAAAAGCAAACAATAAAGCTGGAGGAGCCGATGTTTTACTGTTCCGACATCAGGTGATTTGCAATATATCCGTATGTTCGGAAAAAATAATACCCAGTGACTGAAAGCTATTATGCGTAGTCTGTTGAATCCAAAAGAAATTTAATCTTGCAATCTGCCCTAACTACCGCGAGCATATTATGTCTTACGATGACCCATGCGGATGAGAAATCATTTAACTGTTTGAAAGAAAAACTTTTCAGGAGATCTATGGTCCTCTTTGTGTAGGTGGCGATGGCCAATTCCAAGGCATAGTCAAGTGTTTTTAAATTCAGTGGCTGCGCTGGCATTCAAAACGATGTCCACTGGTAAACGTCATGTATAGCAGGACCTATTAGCTCTTTAAATTTCCAATTTGAGAAAGCACACCGGAAACAGGGTACGCTGGCGAGCTTTAATTACGGTGGATTCGATCAATATACTAACAAAATAACTAACTAAACTAACCAACAAGGCTTAGTTTTCGCTTTTTAATATTCACATTAAGATAAAGCAATATATAATCCTCCCAATTCTTATGATAACAAGCTACCAATCATCAGCTTAGAAATCATCAGGTTTGCGAATAACATAGTAAAAATTATTTGGTCAAACACGAGCTGATTTAAAGAACTGGCACCTCAATCCTTCGTATCTTGAATAAATACCGCAAAATCTATGCCTTGAGGTAAACGTACTAGGATAACCATTCATTTTGTAGTAGGTGTGTACATACCAGAAAAGAAACCGTCAGTCAAAAAGTACAAACAGACCACTTTTTTACCACTATTGCTATAGTATCCATACCGTTTGCATTAGCCCCTTTGACTACTATCGCATAAGGCATGCAGTGGTGATCTACCTCCTCATGTTTGCCTCATGTGCATATCCTTTCATTCATTCATCCGTTCATGAGTTCCTTTATAGAAAAACATAAATAACATAACTGTTCTCTGCCGCGCTGAATTTGTACTCCAAACTCGTATTCGTATGTGCATTTGTACATCCATATACAAAATGACCACACATAGAGACGTGTGGGGTTTCATTTATTTTAAGATTGCTATCGCGTGCTATGATTCCCTTATCCTGGCATCATAGTCGTCAGGCCAAGGCTTCATATCCTGGGGGATTAAGTTACGTGCATATTTGTATAATGTGTGAATGAATGAAGGTGCGTTTAGTTCGTGGATAGTTTGGGTGTAGGTGGAAATTAACACAAACATGCATGGACACTAATGCGCGCATGTATAGAATATTTAATTCCATGGAATGCACTCGATTAGGACCTGGAACTGAAACTGGGCGTCGAGGTAAATTTCTATGGCATAAGAATATTAAAGGAAGATTAGTTAAGGTATGTCGGGGTGAAATGAGCGTGCATTACTTGAGGTTGTATGCGAAGAATGGCTAATGAAATGTAAGCGAGAAGGAAGTTGATTAGGAATTTCTAATAAATGGTTGTACAGTAGATTGGTAATTTTTTTTTGGAATTTCTGTGGCAAGTAGCGATTTTTAAGTAGCGATCTAACTAAGACCCTTGCGTGAAACATGGATATCACAAGAATTCATAGACTTTTAATATTCGGTTGAACTTTTTTTTCCTGTGATTTTTATGCCACCGTGGTTAGGAGGTGATCTTCCCAGATTATTGAAAGTTTGCTGAATGATTCTATTATCAATAGCATAAAAAAAAGGCTTTAAACTCACAAGCGGAAGTTACTTTCAGCTTAAATTGGTGCTGCCTTTAACAAGTCTAATTTTCAAAATATTTCAGTTTCTTGCTGCATGATAGAGCACATTGTCAGCAGGAAGAGAAACTTATAAGCCATTTCCAACCCATGGTTGGTATATTATCGAACCTGTCGCAGAAAACCTCGAAAACTTTACTAGATTCACTACGTCCCAATACCATTGAAAAAGTGTGGGTAGTGGGTAAACCATACTGCCAACGACGTTCAACAGTTGTGTGTTTTCGACCAAACAATATCTCTTCATTCTTACTCAAAACCTTTAAAACAGGAATAGCCAACTTAGTGCCTTAGAACTCGTCAAATTAAAATATAGATCAGTCAATACAGCATTTGTGACGTAGTAGAGATCATAGAGACCAGCCTCTGCCTCAATAAATTCAGCTTGGAAGCGTTTTTGACGTTGACGGGACCTTTAATAAAATTGCATTGCTAACTTGGATATACAGAGGGAATATTAGGAATAAGTCATATAAGGAACTCTATAACCGGAGGCACTCTTAGATGTCGAGATATCTGACACATTTTGAGGCGTTTGGTATAAAATTGAACACCCAGCAAGCCGCATTTAAGGTGTTTAAGTCAGCCAAAGTGAAACCGCATCTGGAGTGCATCTGACGCAACGTATTCAATGCATAATGTGTTCAAAATCATGTAAGGCTTTGAGAGGGGGCTAGGCATTGTAAATTTCAAATGAAGCTCACGACCCTACAAACATCATCTTACGGCGAAGGAAGTAGCAGTGAATCGGTTACATCTTTAATTGGGAAAATAAGTTATTTACGACGTAATGAAATCCACATACCAGGGCAAATGAAATACGGGAGCGCAATAAACAGATACTTGCCAGAACAGCTGAAAAGAATTCGAGGATATTTGGATAGATTTGAATGAATTGGGTAGTGGGTTGCAGCAAATCGAATCAGATGGTGTAATTGTCGAACTGTGCTTCGGGAAGAAGAATCGGAATTAGGAATTTAAGGCCTGACTGGAAAATCAGATACAAACGAAAAGACCGTTTGTAATCATCTCTCGAGCTAGCGCATCCCAAAACATCAGTATCTTTAATTCATATGCTTTTGTGCTACTACAAGGCAGCCTAGAAGGAAGCTGTACTTTCCAAGTTACCTATACAAGATGGCTCATTGTTAACATTTATTTAATTTTGTCCTCGTAATAAAAAAAAAATCGCCTTGGGAATTTCCAAGTCGGCTTGAAACTTCTACGGATGCCAGGGATCCGATTATATTGATGTCATCTTCCTACTCGTATAATAGTCGGGTTTGTTGTAAATGATTTATTTCTTGTTATCATTTGTAATAGCTCTACAATCGAATATTTGTGCCAAAATCGGCTAAGTAAACTTGTCCCTAAATCCATATTGAAATAAGTAAGCCGACATCGATGATACAGTTTCACATGGATCTTGAGTTCGAACATTATACTCGTATTCTACTCGTAAATTTCCCAACAAAGAACATGGATTTATGCTACCTCACTTTCGTTGAAACGGTGCCAGGTGATGACTTGAAGCACATTGTTTGTATGACTAGCCTCTGTTTGAAAACATCTTCAATCATCGACTTGTTGGGCCAAAAAAAAAGACCGTCCTATGCCGACTAAGATGTAGTTGTAGAAGGTGTCAACTTTTTGCGATTAGGATTTAATTCCGACAGCAGAAGAGTCACAAATCTTTTCTATCTGTTCTATCATATGTCGTCTCACGATGATGATTAAGTTAGGATTTTTGGGATTACGGTGGTGCCCACTTTAATGTCCAGAAATCTCTATCCACTTGTCTTCCCATTATAATGCGATTCATCCACCTGAAGTGTCAGCAGGATAGAATATTTTCTGTCTTTCTTGTCTTTTCCCTCTTTTGGAATTTGATGTTGCTCAGATGTCCTGGGGCGTACGACAACCAGTAAGCAACAGTAATCAGTCATTATATCTTTCAACGTAATCCCCCCAAAACTTCGATGATCGATGGATTAGTCCCGAATACGGCACGTGTAATACAGCAACAATCGATTGCTTAATGAACTCTTTTGTCGCACAATACACAACATCATCCTAAGGAGTCAAAAAAAAAAAAATCGTATAAAGAAGAACTTAAAAGACGTTGCCATCAATTACTCATTCACCAATTGCGAAATGAAAACCGATAGGCCTACTCTCTGTCGACCTCAGCCCATGTAACCATTTGTATAAAGCGTCCAAAAGGGAGTAGAATTCCTCCTAAAAAAAATTTAAAAAAAAGAATAAAAATACACGAATCGTCAGTTTCGAGTTTAAAACTTGTCAAACCCACCCTGATGGCGAATTCATTTTCAATTGTCGCTTTGGGTACCATTCGCACAATGTGTATCGATGATGGCAATGGCTAGGCAACCAAGGCCGACATGACCCGAAATTGATTTGAATTGGAGACTTGCCTACGAGTGTGGCATCCGCACTCGGAGAGATAACTGTCCTCGATGGGCGGTGATGTGTTAAAAGTGTGGCAGTTTTTGTGTCCTATCGCAGAAAGGAGCAGCCGCCTCCAGGGCGCTGGGTCGGTTAGACGGTCGGTCGGTGGGAGACGAAAACATCATTCAATTTAGCACTGATTTCTAGGTCGCTTTGGGCAGATTTTTCGTTGCTTTTTTTTTTAGAACAGTACACTCGCTTGAATTTTGTTTTTAGGGTTTTTCGAGATGGTTTCGTATGGAGCGGGGCTTAAATTGCTTAAATTCAAATGTCTTCCCTCGTGACATTTGTTTGTCTAATTTTAAATATATTGGTGTATCCTTTCGACTTTTTGTTAGACTTAACCAACAACAATTCCATTTTGAATATAATCAATAGCAAAACCCATGTTAAGTAATTTCATTATTTTATTTTTAGCAAAAAAAATCTCTGATGAATTGTATAATTTTGCTTTTAATCAAGAAAGTAAATCCCCGTTAAGCAATAGATAGAAATGTATAGATACAGGTGTAAAAAATATTTTTAGGAAATTAGCTCGGTCCAATCAGCAATGTTTTGTACGAGGATGAATTTTTCGATATTAAAACATACAATTAAATTATTTGAATTGAAAGACGTAGTTAGGAGTGATGGTTGTACAATATTTTGAGGTGTTTTTTCTACAATTCGTTATACAAATTTGTTTTGATTTGCGGTATTGATTGGTGCTTTCATGTGTGAATATAAACTATTATTTTTTAAATAAATATGGGAATATGAAGGATGAAACTAAAATACTGATACTAAAAACTAAAATTAATCATTCTAGTACTTTATCCTACCGGGTAGGAATACAGAAGTTATTAGTCCGAAACGGTGGTTTCACGTTACGTGTCTATACTCAGGCGGTGGGTGTGCATTTTTCTGACCGCTGTACAGCTCGTTAAGTTCGCGTTTATATATTCGTATAAGCAGGACTAACCATGTCCCTCAAGACTAAACCCAATTTTTACTAATTGCAAACGCACCATTAAAAGCTCATCAGTTGTATTTTCCGGGGGAAAGTCGATGGGGTCTTGATTTCATTCGATACTATGTTAATCCTTATCTTGATCTGTCATCACATCCGTTGCTTGCTAATCCCTTTAACGCAATTCGCTATTGAATTTCGCCATATGAAACCTCAATATATAAGGGGCCGCGAAGTCCCTTATATATATATATACGAAGAAACCTCCTGTATAAAATAGAACTCTTACACTGCTTGAGTTCTGTTATTGAAGACAGAAGCCGACGATGATTGAAGGCCAACACTGTTTTGCAAATGTTTATACTCTGCCAGCTGAGGCTAGATGAGCGTCTACATATCATTGCGTTCTACCAATTATGTTAATGTGCTGATATGAAAGTAGCTGCAGTGTGATTTTAGATTCATACTTGGGCCAGTCTATGAAGTTAGAGTCTAGGAGGTCGTTGGTTAGTTGGTTGGTAGCATCGAATTGAGTTTTGTTGCGGAATGTTACAAGGCGTTAGCAAATGTATCAAAAGCTCAAAATCGTTTGATTCAAGTAGACGCCTTTTCTTTTCTCTGTAGCAATCACTGCAGTATACTACATGTCAAAGTTATTTTTTTTCAATTTATTCGACCTATCGCACTACACTTCCTGGATGGGTGGTGATATCTGCTTTATGCCAGTCTGATTATCCGGCTGGTCCGCTCTCATTTGTATGTGTTGTGATTCCGCGGAGGTAAGTCTGTATTTCCGTCTTTTGACATTTGTTTTGAAATTTTTTCAATCTTGTGCAGCGCAATTCTAATGAGCTGCCAAATTACAGTTATTTTAAAGAATATGTAACAATAAGTTCAGCAGATCAAGTCTTCTTCTTACTCGGCAGTGACCTTTAAATTCAAATCCCTCTACTGCTGAGACCGTTGCAATTAAAAATGAAATGATGGTTGCACAAATGTAGTTGTGAACTCAAATCTAAAAGTATTGTTTCTGCTCTAAGGTTGAGATTTCACAGAGTTGTTGGCTGATTGTGGTCTGTCGGTATAGTACTTATATTATTGTGTTTCATTCCGATATCGGATAGGCAAATTCAGAATCCTCAGCTCATCTCGTTATACATGTCCTAGCCATCTCGTTTTTTCAGTTCGATGTCGCTCGCTACAAGTAAACGCAAACGGGACTAAGAATCAGAGCAGACAATTTGGTCTCATTCTACATTGTGATCCTTATACTACGCTTAATGGTCGATGAGTTGAGTTTTGCGCCCTAAATAGTCTTACAACAGCGAAATGGGTTTCTTGTTAGATTTATACCTAATTTATATGACAGCTTAAAGCGCATTTACTCAATAAACACCACTTCAAACCGCAATGAAATATTCAATGCGGTCTGAAGAGGTGTTTATATGAGCGTATTGAAGCAGTGCTCATTGAGTCAATGCGCTTTAAGCTGTCATATAAACTAGGTATTAGATTCAGGCGTTATTTCGAGTCGCCAACTATTGAAAAACTGAGTTTATACGGGACTTATGTAACTATTACATCACGCCTAATGTTGCACTAGAGTTCTGATCTAGGAAACATTGTCTCGGGTGATGGCAGCTGCGCCTTCGATTTGGGTAGCAAAATCGGAAAGTATGTACATACATATATGGTAGGTATAGCATATCGTAGTGTAGAAAATCACATGACTTAGGATATGGCAGGGAATCGGTTGTTTTTTAGCTTTGTAGTCAATATTATTGACTGAGATTCCATGAAATAGTAACCGAAGAAAGCGAAATTGAAAATCAAGGACGTTTGTAATGAGTTGGAGAGGTATGTAACCAAAAATCGAATAAAACCGATAGGAAATTGTGGATCCTAAGCATATCGTAAATAATCTGAAGATGACCTAAAGTTGTGTCCAATTATTACAGGTGTAGCCAAATCCGTCAATCGTTATTGAAGCTTTGACTGTGACGCCGGCATCTCTACGAACCCTTCAATTATAACTTCATCAGCTGATTATGTACTCAAACGGCACCTCTCTGAATCTCAGAGTACTTAAAATAGTCAAAATAAGAAGAGAAGGAAGAAGAATACTTATCTGCGCTTAGATGTCTTAGAAACACGCTGGTATTTCACTTTGCTGCGAAAATTCAATGATTAATAAAAGTTGGTTACCTCCGATAATATATTGACTTTATTGCCAAATCTAGAGTATCTCTGGCATACCCCTGTACAATTTGGACCATTTTCTTACCTTGAGCAAGCCAGTTTAATGTGAGATGCTCATTGTTTCCTTAATAAAGGAAATTGCGTTAAGCAGCATTTCAAAAGACATCGGTTTACCAGTTCCTCTTCACCGGCTAATTTAATTTCAGCAACAATATGTCTTATTTAAGTAATTACGTAGACCTCACCCTCAGATTTAACTGCAAGGGTTTTCTCTATAGCCTGCGCCTTCCATATATTAAACGATTTTTAAATCACTAATGGGTGGGAACTCGTTTTCCATTCTTTTGTTTTCGTGCAATACGAGCATAAAAGTCTGCGTAAAGCTTTCTCGTTAAGCGAAATGAAAGTCATAAACATAATGACGCCAGATGGGTGATTAAAATTTTCCCAAGAATTTTCAGGTTATATTTTGCTTTTGCCGTTGGAAATTGTTTTATTATTATTCCAAAGTTTGATTTATAACATTTGAAACCCTCAAAAAATGCAGGATTTTGCTTTCTGAACAAATTCTGTTGCTGACTGGCACGTCATGTTGAGGAAGTAATTTTGAACAGGATATTGAAAATGTTTATTTGAAACACTATACTGTACAATAAAATCGTCGTAATTAGCAGGAGAATACAGTGTGTGGAAGCAGATATTTTTCGGAAATGAGAAGTCATCTTGTTTGAAAAGTAGCAATAATACCCAGCAGAGAAGTGTTCGAACACCTAGTTGGAATTCTAATGACATCATTTTGAAGAGTAGATTTGGTAAATAGAGATAAATATTCAAAAAAAAAAAAAAAAAAAAAAAAAAAAAATAGATGGGTACAGGAACTTACTTTAGCAAAATAAAATATTTAAGGATCTCGAAGTAATTGTAGGAGTCCCTGGTTAGAGTTTTTTGTCACCCACGCCAAAAAATCCTAGCAGGTCTTTTAGAGGGCAGTTCCTCTTTGGGCTTCACTTTTGGCACTCAGTATGTTTCTGTGTGCAAAGATTTTAGGAGTACTCAAAATCGATAGAGCGCGCAGATTATAAATAAAGTAGGCATTAAATGCTGCTGGGTTTAGTATGCAACGAAGATGTTGTAGTTGTTAAATTAAGTGATTTCGCCAGGCTTGGGATTCTCTGCCTTACGGGTTACAGTGCCTCTTGCAAGATTGTATTTATTACCTCTTAGTAGAAGTAGGTTATCAGTGTTCTATAGACCATGTTAGCATATCCAATCTCATATGGATAATTGAAATTTGACAGGCATCTCGGATAGTACATAGTTTTCAGGGAACTTCATCTGTTGCACTGCTGCAAAATTTGTGGAACGTCAGTTAAATTTTCAACAGGAATGCTAACATCGGACAAAAGAAATGTTCTATTACACTTTCTGTTTTTTTTTTTATATGAAGAATGATACAGAAAAGAAATAAATAGAAACATTAAAGATCACATACTAAATTTTTAATTCAGTATAATGTAGATATATATTATATTTATAAGTTGTGTAGCACATATAGTGCATAGGCTAGCCCAAAATCGAAATCGAATGTAAACTCTTGACTTTACTTAAGATGACGAACGATAGAGAAACTAAGTTGGCACAGGAGATGGGCAAACCTTTCAAAACTTTCCCCTGACTTAGAATCAGTACAAAATATTGAAGAAATTGTACAGAATCTGGTCGACAACGACCAAATATTTGAAACCGACGTTTAATGCAAGAAAAAAATTCTCCTGTTCTGTGAGGGAATGCAGATGCCGAAAAATTTAATATACCTACAGGTAAAAGTCCTTAAAACGATAATAAGATCAAAACGTGCTTACACCCTGATTCAGTATCTAATCTATTCCAAACTCACATACGGAGGTAATGAGATAAAACTGCTGTAGCTGGTATCCTTTGTCACTATTTATCAAACAACTATGTGTCTACATGTACATATGTAGCATATGAGTATGTGTATATGATTTGTTTGCCTAAACTTCAAACAAAATGAATGATCTCAGACACACATTAGTAAATTCTCCAACCCCATTTAGTTAGTTCTATTTTTTTTGTATCCCACTTAAATATCTCTTGCCCATACCTTCCAATCACTGTGGCGGTTTGCGTCTCTGATAATCCCACCCGCCATTCACGGTCACCAAATTTATGTACTTACCATTGTTAATGTACAGTAGAAAAGAGCAAGGCATATACAAAAAATGTATAATAAGTTCTACCAGAAACTACGGAAACGGTAATATCAGGCGATGGTACACACAAAAGAAAAGATCGGGTGATTTTGGCTACGAGAGTAGAAGGTGGCTTGGGATTTTTCCCAAGAGACGAAAGTCAGTCGGTAGCAGAAAGCGGGTCAGTTTGCAGCTTAAATCGAGTTAGTGCAGCGGCCTGAAGAAAGTGCGGATAGTTTTAGTGAGACGATTCCGGTATTAAAAGTTTCGGCCAACTTCAAATGTACGCCGATCTTAAAAGTGATAAAAACTATGTTTCCATAAAAGAGAAAGAAAAAGGCATACCAAAAAAACGACAAACAGTGCTATTGTGGGATAGCACATATTTAAAGAAAAACAACACGTGGAATTCCCCTTTATATACCGCCATAGAAGGAAACCCAATTCAAGCGTTCGTCAAGAAAAAAAAAAAATCTCTTCCAATTGGATCATCTTCTCCTCCATTTTCTCAAGCTCATTTACCACCAATGGGTACTTTCAACAATCGCTGCCAGGTTAATATCCAGTACTACTTCACACAAAAACTCTGCAGGCGTGCAGCGAAGACCCAGAAGTAATGATCGTGACCGCTAAAATTCGAGAAAAATCGTAAAAATTGAGGAAAAGAGAGCGAGTAGAAGCAGGAAGCAGAACCATATCCCTCTTCCCGGCCCAACCCTAATTCTTATGATGGTGCATACAAAAAAGGTTTTAAAGTCTAATGTTATAAATGTGTAATAGGGTAGTGCTCCGTTAATATTTAATTTTATTTCTACCTTCTAAATCTCAAAAAATACATAAAAAAAAACCTACGTCAATTGAAAAAAAAAAATTTACCTCTAAAGCAGATCATGTTGAGGCGATGGAGTGCACTTCCCCGGTAGGAAGTAAAACATATTAACGGGTGAGTTTTTCTTTTGTACTATTACAATTTATAAAATTATATGCTTAGCTAATTTTAAATCTTACGCATAAACATACGCAGATTGGCATACATACCACCTTGATCAAAAAGTTCTCGGCATAACCACCGAGTGGCGCTCCCATTGTTCCGATTTGAGTTCTGTTTTCTTTGTTCAGTTGGTACATCTGTTGCTGACATTCCCTCTAAATCTTAGCGTCATAGCTTGACACTTGAAAAAGTTACATATCCAAGAGTACATCTATCTCTGTGTGTGTTGGCGATTTTTTAACAATTTTAGAAATGGATGCAACAAGGAACTTGTATTAAATTTTGCGTAAAAAACGGGATTTAATGGTGCGCGAACGTTGGAAATGTTGGAAAAGTGTTTCGGAAAGGATTATCTAAAGAAAACAGTCGTTTACCAGTGGCACGAGCGGTTCAAAAGTGGACGTGAGTCAATCGAAGATAATGAAAGCAGTGGCAGACCATCGACATCGAAAACCGACGAAAACATTGATGGAGTAAAAGAAATGTTGGTCAATAACCGCAAATTAACCATCAAAGAGATAGCGGAGGACTTGAACATTGCCTATGGATCCGTCCAAGACATTTTGGTTAATGATTTGGGTTTCCATCGTTAGCAGCAAAGTTGGTGCCAAAAGACCTCAGTTTCAAGCAAAAAAAAAGACGGTGTTGACGTCGCAAAAGAGATGATATGCGAGGCTGAATCCGATCCCACATTCATCAAAAGGATCATTACTGGAGACGAGACGTGGGTTTATGAGCACGACACTCAATTCAGACATCAAGCAAGTGAATGGCGTTCACCAAATGAGCCGAGACCAAAAAAACCACGTCGTTTTCAGTCAAAAAAGAAGGCAATGCTCACGGTTTTCATGGATTACAACGGTGTAGTGCAAGTATTATTGCAAGAGTATTATTTGGGCTTTATGAGACGTTTGCGTGAAGCAATTCACCGAAAGAGACCAGATTTGTGGGCAGTAAACTCATGGATTTTTCACCATGATGACGCACAGTGCCTTCATTATTCGCAATTTTTTGACGAAAAATGCAACAAATACAATCCAACGGCCACCGAATTCACCTGATTTAGCTGCCTGTGACTGCTTTCTGTTCAATCAATTTAAAAAACCACTACGGGTAACGCGTTTCAGCAGCCGAGAGGAAGTAACGTAAAAATCGCAGGTAGCACTGATGGACATACCGAAAACCGAATATAAAAAATGTTTCGAGGATTGGATCAAGCGCTGGCATAAGTGTGTTGCAGTCGATGGGGATTACTTTGAAGGGGACAATATAGATTTAGATGAATAAACTTGTATTTTTAATTTTCTGAATAGATTCCGGGAACTTTTGGAACAAGGTGGTATGTAACTGATTCCACCACAGCGACACTTATTACTAATATCACCACTCGGTGAAGTTGTCTCTATAACACTTCCTTTGTAATTGTACGGCTCAAGCTCGCTTCAAGTGGATGCTAAGGTGCTCCACAATCGATTAAATATTCACATCATTGGAGATTTTGGGGAAGGTTCAAGAATTAGCACTTACCATATCCTTGGGTATTGATATGGATCAAGCGAAAGCATAAGTGTGTTGCACATGCAGAATCTTGGACCTTGTCAAAAGCGGAATTTGCAGCACTTGGCTATTTTGACAGAAAGATACTTCGCCCTATCGACAGTTTTTTCTTCTCATTATGACCAAAATCAATCCATAAAGGTCTGTAGGTTTTTGTCTCGAAAGATGATCTGCGTCCGATTCTTAATTGATTCACCGCAGTGTCCCAGTTGTTTCTGGTTTAAATCTATGTTTCTTTTCGTTTACCAGAATCGTAAGAACCAGATTCTCTATCACCGGTCATGAGCTCCGTCGGATCTGTTTAAGAATCTCAGCACAAATATCTCCATTAGAATTTAAAGTTCATATCGGCCAGAATTTCATTCGCCAAATTGTCCCACCTAAGATATCTCCCACTTGTCTTGTTTTTAATTTTATTTTCAAATCGAGGACATTTTAACTTTAAGATCTACAATCAAGGCCTCTTTTAGATTATTACGGAAGTATTATACTAAAATACCAACATATCCCTAAGGCAAAAACCCACTTTAAACTTCTTCAAAGAGCATTGCGTAGACGAAAACATGTGCGCAAATAAAAATCCTTTTATCCTTTCATTAGGCATTTAAAATATAAACAACAAGAAGAACTTGAGTTCCAAAATACGAATATGTAGTCGACCTCAGTCCCGAGAAATCCTCTCATTAAAAGTTTTACTCCCATTGGAAGCGTCTCCTACCATCAGATCTTGCATACGATTAAAGACTTAATCCAAACACATTTGACGTTTCTTCACTTAAGTACCACACATTGGCAGAATGACACCCAACACTGGTACGGGAGAAAATCCTCTTTTAACATAGAGATACTGCATTTCTGTCTTATGTACTCGTAAATACATAGATACGAGCAAGAACATCAGTACGACTGTGGAGTATGGAGTATCTAAAGTTTCAAATGGTAGAGAGAGAACAGACAAATTGAAAATATTTGTTTTGTAAATAAACGAAGTATATGATGTGTGTTCGAGTCAGAACCCTGACAGGGTTACCAGATTTTAGGTTATTTTAGAAATTTTAAACGGTAAATATTTTCCAGGTTTTTTTCAATTGAAACATGCGACACTTAAACGATCCTCTGACTTTACAGAACTTGATATTTAAGAGAGGCAGTAGGGAAAATCTTTGAATTAGAAATCTGGCAACATTGCATTGTAGTACTTAGTCTCTCTCTTCCTTCAAGTTTACAACTTTGTAGTCAAAAATTGGTTTCTTAGACAACTGTTACTGCAAAGCAAAACTCTTTTAGCAAAACGATGAAAAGGAAGTCAAATAACGGTACAATAGGTTTCTGAGAGAGATGGAAATTCTTGCACAATATTCAATCGAGTCAAGTTGAACAGGATGACAGTGGGATTGCAAACGACTTGGGTGTTATGACAAGGAATGTCTTA
This sequence comes from Volucella bombylans, assembly GCA_949129095.1. NCBI lineage: Eukaryota > Metazoa > Arthropoda > Insecta > Diptera > Syrphidae > Volucella > Volucella bombylans. Next base: position 484,563 of record OX422141.1, on the reverse strand, counting down.
CAATGAAATTCAGAGAATTGTTATATTTTCGAATTCCGTTACAGTTGCATTATCTAAATTTTCTGCATGGGAATACATGCAGACCATCTAGAGACTGTGGGTGAATTTTTATTCTGTTGTGAGCCTCAAGCATGTGGAATTTCTTCAAGTATCTGTAGTTTTATTACATGGAAGTTGCACGACAGTCTATACATAAAAGGAGTAAACAATATTAGTAAGTGAAACTTTGGAATTTTCAGTTAAGTGGGTGGAAAATTTTTTAAAAATGATGTCAAAGCAAAGTTGAATCTGAAATTGCCGTGAGTCAAAGGAAAATTTCATGCAAAAGTTGCTGAGAAAAGTTTTGAAGAATTTCTATCAATCGATTTGACAAAGGAAAAATTTAATTCATGGCTGGAAGATGATAGTTGTGGAATTTATTTCAATCATGTACGGTGACTGGAGAAGGTCTATTGTTATGTCACAAAGAGCTAGAACCAGACACAAATATTTCTTAAACATTCGCTATACATCTTAGGAAATGGATATCTAGAAATAGTTTTCATCCCATCAGGCTTCTAAAGATATGATGCTCTTCGGCATGGATAGCTCTCTATTTCATGGGGAATGTTTTATAATCCTTGTGACATTTACTTTACTAGCCGGTGTCCTTAGACGATTCTGCCTTTTTAGTGATCGTGTTGTGAAGGGCACTGTTAATGTTGGCTCATTGCTTATCTCATTTAGATTTTTGGTGATACATGCCCTAGCACTGCCAATGAAGTCTTTCAGTAATTTGCGAAAAATTAAATATGTAGTAACATATTTTTCAGATGTTCCGCCTAGACAGTAAAACTATAAAAGCTGTCACGAATCTGGTCATTGCGATATGCTCTAGAAGATACTCTGAGGCTTTGCTTTAGGTCGAGTAAGGTTGAAGTAGCTTAGGCTTAAGAGATTTCTCAATAGCTTCTACTTCTTGTAAGCCTGTTTCTGATAATTCTTCGAAATTTTTGAGGAACAAGTTGTAAAGATGAATTCTTTTTCTGTTGGAAAACTAGGCAGTTGCATATAGTAATTTCTTCCTCCTCTTCATTCTTAAAGACCCGGTTTATTCTTAGCTCTTACATATTATACTCCGTTTAAGAAAAGAAATACTCGTGCTGAAGCCATCAACTTAGCTAACGATAGATTTAAACTCCGAAAGCTCAGTGATAATTCATGCTTAGGACTGTGATACTGAAGTTGTAATACACTTTACGAATGATTATCCATAATGTTAAGTTTATTCATGACTTCGCACAGATCTGGGAATGATTTCCCGGCCATACACCGTGAAAGGTGAGAAACACCTTGGTGGTTATTTCTAGTTCGACAAATATGCATTTGTTGGTGATTTGCACCGATTACATACTTCAATATCGTCTGTAAGAAAGAACGTTTACAGCATTCCCTTTCCAGAAGCCTTACTAGTTTGTTTACTATTAACCTCATGCGATGCGTCTCGACCGACGCGACGTATGCTCGAGTTAAGCTTTTCATAACTTTATTACATTTGGAAGATAAGACTCCATATAAGACTCCAGTAGATACAAGCTGTTTGCAGACTGCCCGGTTACTCTGGGTGACTTCATGTAAGAGGTAGGGATTCTTAAAAGCCTTTTCCTGTTGGTATCAGCGATTCGAACATCTAATTTAGGTCCTTAGCACATGCTGGAACAGTCGACTTTTCTCAATAGATGATGGTATCAGACAAAAATTACATCAATGGCCTTTTGTCGATTTTTATTAACATTTCTGTTTGTTTAGCTTGTTTAGCCTATTCAGTGATAAGTCACTTGAGAAACAAGTCACTTTATGCCGGAGGCTATTTATGCTAGATAATTGGAAAGAAAGAATAATTCCTTCCAAGTCCTGCTCCGATGTTATCTACATCTTCTATACCTCACCTATTCGGGACAGGAATGGTTTATTTAATGAAATATCCGACATATTCGCAAAGTTTTTGGGCCGTGACTAAGATCGTTGGTTCTGGTCAGATGCTCGATAATCCAAAGTAGTCAGTCTCGTCAAGCTCCATAATCTTTCAGTTATGAATTTTGTCCATTGCCTGACGTTTTCTAGATTTGATCAATGAGGCGCCCCTTAAGTGGACATCACTGAAAGGTTTCCTTGACAAAATGCGGTTCAGCTCAAAGCGTTGTTTTTGGACTGCTAAGTACATTTTGGGATCTAGCTTAGGATTTTCCTGACACTGCTGTGCATTGCTTTTAGCACAGGCTAAGAAATATTTTTATTTCATGTTATTTGGTACGGTATGAGTTACAAGGTCTTTAGTAGGAAGGATGTCGCATCATTTTTCTTTTTGTTTTTGTTTTCGGAATCTGGCTCCCAGCGAGCTCGTGGCTTTTCCATACTAAGTTTGGGTAACTGTTCTTACAGAAATGAATCGTAGATGTTGCAATTGTATTATCATACTCTTCTACTATAACCCCAAATCTCTTGGTCTCTTAGTTTTATTATTCTTTAAGAATAAGCACCTAATTTGTACATAGTATGAGATGCGGTGGTCTCTAATGTAAATTCCAAAACACTTGGAACTTTTAGCTTCCTGCGCTAGATTTCCCGTAAGCCCGCAGTCTTATGGTCTGGTAGTCTTTAGGTTTCAGCTTCTTATGCTGATTAAAAGGAAGTGGCTTGACTGCTGGTCTTTTAGGATTTTTCTACCACAGAGCTAATATGGTGGTCGCCGATTCGACGTCTAGATTTGAAGTATCAACCCTCGATCTTAAGGATACGCTTAAGATACGCTTTCTTTGTTGTATGCTGTATGTAGTTCTTTGCTCAAAGTCTCGGAATCATTTCCTCACTTAAACCAAAGTCTCAGTTTTTGCAACTGCTTCTGTTGATCAGTTGAGAAAATCCGCGATGGGTTGTTCGCTTCCGTTGTCGTCTAAATTGTCTGCAAGCTTGTCAGCACAGTGATAGTATTTAGTGAATACTGAATAGTATCATGCTAAGGAAACTGTACCTGAGTTCAATTCGTCCTAAAATAGGCAACATTGATGCATTTAATTCATAAAGTGGTGAGGCGAATACTTGTAGAAGTTTTCCTGTGTTTCTTTTGATTCATCGCAATAAAAAAAATTTCGAGGTATAACTTAATCCTGATACTACTCATGCAAAATTCGTTGAGTTGATGATGCTTTAGTTCTTAAAGAGGTGAAGCGAAATCGAAGCCCTACAGATACAATCTTCATGTTGATTGACAAAAACGACACCGACAAAGAAAACGATCCGAATGCTCCATATGGAGTAGCGAAAGACGATGACTCCATAAAATACTACATCATTCTTTCTGACGTCCGTAGTTAAAAATACAACAGGCAGACCCTTTTTTAGACCCCCAATTACTCCTTACTTTGTGGCTGTATTACACAACCCGTTCCTATGCAATCTCCAATTTCAGAAATATTCGCCCAAGTTTTATAAAATATGTACACTCGATATCTCCTTTATTAAATTATGTTAGAAATAAATCCAATCAACTAACAAAAAAAAAAAGGACGAAGGCAATAACATTTTATTTCGTACACCAATTTGAAAAACAAAAAAAAATTAAATAATAATAAAATTCTGCCTAGTTCACTAAAAAAAAAGAAGAAAAAATCCACTCCAACTTTACGTATACTCTTACGTTCGATAATTTAAAACGTTACCCTTTGGCTGACATAAATAAATATATTTCACCCTCTGATCCAATTTACGACCGTAAATCTCCTCTGGTGGTTATTTTCAACTGATGCAGATGATCCGGGGTTATTTGTTGCTGACATGTTTTTTTGCCCATACTCGATATAGTATCCCTCAGCATACACCGTATACCCATCCGATGTGATGTAATTAAATTGTTTTCAGTGAATTTAGGGAGGCAATTTGGTAAGCGATTTGAACGGATATTACAACAGAAAAAAAACAGAACCTCATAAAAACTGAGCGATTTCGAAGCCTACCGTAAAGTGAATTTATGAACTCACACTTGATTTACAAATTATTGTATTTGTACATAATTTTTGGAGATGATTGAAGAACTCATTACTTATATTTTTATACCATTAGGGGAATCAATTATTTTTTTAAATATATGTGCAACAATTTTTTTTTGATAGGAAAACTTCGTAGGTTTTTTTATTGAGTGCGCCCCAATTTGTTGTTTAAGTAGAGATACATGTGTTTTAACAATAATGAAATTTTTCTTTTGTATTGAATTATACAATAGTTAATACCGTAAATTATTAATACGTATCACATCATTAAAATACCCTGAATCCATTTTCCATGACATTTAATAGGGCTGATATTTAAGCTACAATATTTCACGCCAAATATTTCTCCCATTTCGCCTTAGTTTCTGTATTGCCGGCATGGACCAGCGATTTAATGTAGCTCCAAAAGAGGCGTTAAGTCTCGCGAGCAGTACAGGCAATAGGCAGGGCCAATTCTGGCTATAAGCCGATCACCGAACTACGTCGTCAATAATTTGATTGTGGCCCCGTCTTGTTGAAACTATGTATATATCCGTCTTCCACTTTTCATTAAAAAAAGAGGTCAACAAGTAGCGATAGCAGTCTCCATTGATGTAACTGACTTGTCGACAACATCTCGGAAGTATTCTGGTCCAATGATATGTATATCTGACTGGCAAACTTCACCAATTAATTAATTGTTTAGCATATCATACAATGTATGTAATTGTATGCAACAATTTTACTGATAAGCAAAGTTATTTAACAAAAAAAATGTGCAACGTCACTAAGGATGATTTTTTAGATTTTAGTTTTAGGTCTCAGCAGAGACCAATCAGCGAAAGTTCGACGTCAACGATGGTCAGTTGGCTTTAGTCAAGACGATCATGACGAAAACATGTGACAGGGAAGTTCGATAGGTGACAGCTCCGGGGAACAGCGCAAATAGTCGCGCTCTTATCTTACCGACTCACGGCTGTGCCGTACGACTACGTAATTTTGAATAATTTTCCGATGATTTGTAAGTGTTGTTGACGCGTATGCCTTTTCATTACTAAATAATAGACAATCTGCCGAAATAGGTGCGCATCTAACGAAAACCCTTTTACTTGTTCCTTAGTAAATGAGTAGTACTTAGCCAGCCTACATATTCTTTACATTCAGGTTTGTCCTTAGAACTACCGCTCATATTAAATGCAATGATCTGAACAAATTTTAAGAAATGCTGGCATCAACACATTGGAAGGTAACATGCTTCAAAAAGATGTGCCTTAAAATTGAGGAGCTACCAATCATATCTTCTCAGCTCTAGCGTAGGACCCACAAGGCAAATCTAAAAATATACACTTCATCCCTTGTCGGAGAATGATCTGCAATACTGTCACATTATTGTTACTAGAGGGGAAGAGTCATTTACTTGCCAGTCTTCACTATTTAGAAATCAAGAAAGAGTTTTGGAAGAAACGCCAAACAGAGTGGAAATAACTACTAGCTGCCCAATTCTGCATTTTGCCCCGTCGCGGTCGATGGATACGGAAGGCGTTCTTCTGGTGTTATTAATCAAATACAATAATACTGAACATAAATTTGGTTGGAAATTCTATTGAGATTTCTCGCAAAAGATTTCATTTGGAACAGTACTCTTGTCCCCCACATTCTGTGGCAAAATAGCCCGTTGGTGGCAATAACTCATTCAACTTAGCTAAGAACCTGAAAATTTCAGCAAAGGCTGAAACCAAGCTATTTTATTTTTTAAGTTTAAAAATAAACACCTCCACCAATTTTGCTGTATGTCTTATAAAAAAGTTGAAGCATTAATATACCTACCATTTTCATTAGCATAAAGAGTTTCTTAAAATTTATGACTATCAAACACGCCCACAAGGTTACCTTTTATTTGAATATCCTCAGTAATAAATAAGTAAACTTTATTTTTGTATTTCAATAAAAACAGAACAGCAAACAATTTTAATTATAAAAATGAATTTAAAAAAATTACATGATTTCTAATCGACTTTGATTTAATTTAAAACAATTTAAAACAATGAAGGTGATAAAAATTAAAGAACCAGTTGATTTAAGTAATGGAACGCGTATTTGTAGAAGCTGTACCCTGAGCTTCCGTAAAATTTCCACTTGGAAGAAAAACACAAGTTTTCATTTCTTCGCTTTTAGTAAATTAATATTTTCCTTCTTGCGGTGCCTGATGACACTGAAGTATAGGTAACTTTCATGAGTTCGGGGGGTGGATAGCATTTTTTTTTTGCAGTTTGTACGAGCTTATATGCGGAACATTTTTCTGGGGTACACATTATAATATTATATTATTATATTGGTGACGAGATAGATGCGTTTAACGGTTTGACCATTAATAACACATAAAAATGGACCGACACGAGTAACTTCATTTTAGGATCTATTGCCAACAATTGGCCCATTCAGCCCCAGTGGGCGCGCTGCCAACTGATTTTTGGATCTGAATAAAACTGAGCAAGAATTTAACTGAAAAATAAATTTGGGCGATGATGCATATTTCCATCACCAAGTGATGGTAGGCAGAATTGCCGCATTCGGGACTTATAAAATCCACAAATGAATGCCAAAAGGACAACGTAATACAGGCTTATTTCTTCGAAAATGAATTTCCTGTAAATGAATTGTCCTATCTGCTCATGATAAATGAGTTTTTACAAATATAATACACGACTTGCGAATCATTGATCGAACTGTTACGAATAGCTGCTACAAAAGCAATGAATAGAAAATTCCCTCACCGAAAGTATCAAAATTTTACTTTATACACCGCTATGTGGTAAGTACGATTCTCTCTACGAATCTTATACATAAGAAGAAGTCAAGTATCTGCATCCTGATGGATGGCACTCAAACTGCACCAGAAACATTACTCAGGGCTTCAACCACCTTTGTTTTTTTTTAAGACTTTAGGTCAGGGCTAGGTTCTATAAGAAGCACTGGAAATACGATCTCAAACAAAACGCAAACAAAAGTTCTCCGGACTAAAACCCGCCTTAGAACTGGGGATATAAATATTTGGATGCAATAGTTTTACATCGTATATATCTACGTGATGCAAATAGCTCACAGGATTGCTACTCTATGTCCCACTACAAAAATTATGGAGTAATTTAGAGTATCAACTTTTGAAGCACCTTTACATTGTGGGGATAAAAAAACACTACTTACTACGACTATGAATTTGGCTTAGACTTACTCGCGCTGATATGGTGGTCGCCGGTGTAATTATAGAGACTGACGCAGAAGACTCACAAATTCAGCAGATGAAACATCGTTAATCGTATAAAATTCACGTTTGATGGGCTGTGCTTCATCTTCATAAATAAAGTTCCAAATATGTTTCCTAAGTGAGGACTGTCTCTATTTAAAAACTCTTTGCCAAACCCTATTCCTAGCTAATTTCGTACTCCACCAGTCAAATCGTTATTCTCGTGAAATATCCTGAGTTCTGGTTTCATAAGCATATTGCAATATGGACTATTACATATTGCAATGGACTACCGGCACGAACAACTTCCATTAGTCGAATAAATGGTACAAGGAACCCAAGCAAAAGCCAGAAATTTAAAACGATTACTCAACGACATGCTATTGAGTGGTGGGCCATATCTACGAGTAAATTAAAAACAAAAAAAAATCTGAAACCAGAAAACATCTATTCAAACCTCAACCAAATATACAACAATCATGCAGTTTACCTCCCTCCCACTCTCTGCATACTCGGCGATTTTGAGAGCAATAAAATGCTAATAATGAAATTGTCGACTGAATGTCGAAGGATGTGATTTTTTTTTACTCTAGTATGTCTCCTTTAAACGTCTTAAAACTCTTTAAGTTGCATGTTATATCCTTTGCTGGGTATAATTTCATTTATTTTATTATTATCCAGCGAATGTGATACAAAGAGCGTGTCCTCTTTGGCTGTCAGTCAGCCACTTGATGGTAAATTTGAAAATAACACGAATAGTTATTTGCTCCCGATTTTCATGACATGGATGATGAAGCCTTTCATAACCGAGGAGCCGCCGTAATACTTTTTGATATCCTTCATCGTTTGGGGCTGACTTTTGTGTGAAGTGAAAGTGGGGCTTTTATTGATGGTCGTTTCAACGGTTTTCTTGCAGTTTTTTTTTTGAATTATTATTTTTTTTTTATTATTTTTTGAAAGAAAAATGACGCGCGTGTCAAAATGTCGCTTTTGGTTTTGGTACTTGAGAGCGGGTCACGCAAATAATTTTCTACAAAAAAGTTTAAAAACAAAAATTGTTTGAGTTCAGGACGAATTAAAAGACTGGAGTGTACAGAGTGAGAATCGTGAAAACCTACCTTGTCCAATTACGGCAAGGTGATGGCAATTAAAATGTTTTTTGTTGTTACTTGCTGATTGGATCTGCAGATTCTTATATCTGTAGTTTGAGGATAATTAATTGCTGCATTTGATAAGGGTAATCAAACAAATTTTTCTGTTTGAAATTGGAAAAAGGTGTGGTGATGGCTGGGTTTAGTTATTACGAAAATGTTAATTGAGAAGATGCCTATATACCATGAATGGCATGCCTATATCGGAGACTGTGTGCTACGGATTCCCGAAGACCGTAACTCGCACTGATTATTCATTATGTGTCTACACTTGTGACATTCTCTGATACTTTTTCAAGCAAATGATGCAGTTTACGCAATTCGCTTCCACCCCTGAACCCTCTTTGCTAATTTTGAAATAAAGTAGATTTTATTTAAATACTCTTATCCACTGTCGGCACTGACGTGGTAATAGCTTTATAAATCCTTTTTGATGCGATTTAAAATATTCTTCAATGTTTCCAGTAGATAATTTTCGTCAGCAACAATAATCGAACTCACTCTGACTAAGAACAAACAGTTTTCTTTTAAGTCTTGCGCTTGGTGAATCCTGCAAAGAATTTTGAACTCTTCATTGATTACTAAATGAGGTCAGCACTCTTCATCGTATCAGCCGGCCAGCCATGATGAAGGGAGTGTTCTTCTTTTCTTAACGCCAATTACCCTTCTTTTCTCAACGCCAAAGCCGTCTGGCAGCAAACGATGGTAAAACAAAGTAAGTAAATGATGTAAACTGAAAAGGACGTGGTCTTGAGCAGAACGTCACAATTGGCAGTTATGACTTCGAATTATTGTAGTTAAGGAGTTCACTTACCTTCGCAGAAATCAAATGCGGAATTACTCTTGCCAATCGCTTTTTCTTTGGACTTAAGAGGCAATTAAGTGACAGAATCCTCTCTCCTAAGACTAAACTGGCTACTTACAGACTCTTATCATCCCGGTCCTGCTCTGTGGTCGTGAGGCCAGAACCTTGTCGAGAAGCACTTGACCTCTTCGAGAGAAAGATACTGCGCGTGATTTTCGGTTGAATTTCGAATTGACAGGGAATGGAGGACGAGATTTAACCACGAACTTTACGGAGTTTACAGCGCATCGGTCGGTCTAATCAAGCGTCTGCGGATCCAATGTGATGGCTGTGCCATGTTGTACGAATAGATACCAAAGCTCCGATTCAAAGAGTCTTTGATTCAAATACCGAGGCACGACGCAGCAGAGGACGACCGCATCTAAGGTGAGACACACAAGACCTCAAACAACTTCGAGTGCGGCTAGAAAGGGTTTTTGGTTGGGGCCCCAGTTCACATCGGGCTATAACGACAGCTACGTAAGTAAGTAAGATCAGTAACTTCCGTCTGCTGGCCGTTTTTAATCTCGAATAAATAAAGTGGTCCATTACCAACTACCTCTTCTATGTGACCCCTTGCTTTCAAGATATTTACCTTCTTTTATCTCTTGCTGCATATTTTTGTTTGCAGAAAGTGGTTCACTTGAAGTTGGCAAATGTACTAATAAAAGGTGTCTGACAAGCCCAGGCTAATCCACTGCGTTGATATCATCAATCCAACATCGCTGGAGGTATTTGGTATGAGAAGAGATATTCGCTATAGGAGTACGCAAGCTTATTTTACTTTTATTCGTTACTTTCCGACGTTTCATGTCTTTCAGTGTGCTATCAATAATTGACATAGACAAACTTGGCAGGAATTAACTTTTCTGTTTGTAATAGTACGGGCTCTCAACAAACCATATTGGACTAATACACTAGAGTAGATACTCAGAATTGTATAATGTGTTACTGGTAAATTACTCCTTTCAACTTAAATCAACAAGCCACTATTGCTTTCATCGACCTACCTTAACAAGATTCCCTACAATTCCAACAATTTCACCATAGCACGAGTAGCTGTTTCTGTGCATCGCTTCCATGGCTATTTCAATATTTGTTTCCTTATTGCATCTGAAAAACATTAACCAAATGAACTTTCAGAACAAACCAAGCAAACAATTTTAACAACAGCAATAAAAATGGAGGGCGGCAAGGGGTATAAGTCCTCCTTCACCCATCAGGTATAGGATATCAAAGCTAAAAGTCTCTCTCTACCACTGCAAATTTTCGATATCGTGGAATTCATTTAATTCAACTCCTCCGACAGAGGTATTCGTACAGCTCTAGGTCTGTAAACCTCCACCCTCTACTCTGTACTCGTACTTTTACACATTTACTATATTGACATTCGTAAGCAAAACTAGTTCGTTCGTCGAAGTTTCTGGTTTTTGTAATTACACTGAAACAAGCGCACTTCCAAAGGACGTTAAATTTAATTTTCCATATTAGAAAAGTTCGTCCAGATCGCCCGGCATGAAAGCCGTAAGAGGCGCATGGATACTATCCAAAACTAAGTTTCCCTGACTTCACTTCATCCTGAGTTTAAAAAGAGACTGCGACAGCTATTCGATAGAAGTCATTTCGTGTAAAGGTGTAACAGTTCAAATATGTACTCCTTTGGCTCTAACAGTAGTTAATGTGAATTCCTAGGTGGGCGGAAAAGACAATTGTTGAGGAGAGATGTCGGAGATGGAATTATTTCTGTGCAACTTGTCTGTCGTCTTTTTTAATTACAATTGTCATTGTTTGTAAGCTCTGTGGTGACGCAAATTAAATATTGACTTGAGTCGTTAAGAAAATTCAAAACGAGAGCTCTTAAGATGGGTTTTCTGTCTTCTGAGGAGTGGCAGCAATAAAAGTTGTCTTTGGCATTCAATAGCAGAAGTTTTTAAATGACGAGTGGTTGTTTTAAGTTGTACTCATTATGTCATTAAAATTACACTTCCCTTCATAAAGAGAAACATTTAAAAATAATTAAAATTACAAGGCATTCGATAGGCATGCGGTGTGAGTCTGCGCCTGATACATTGGGACTTATAGTGTCTTTGACGGAATTTAGAGTACATCAAATTGAAGTCCCAGATACTTAACATACGCTCATTTGAACACTGAGTTGGAATTTCGGACTTCTATTGAGCGGTCATATTTGCCCTTTATGGGTTGGGTTCCCATTCCAGAATTGTATCTAAATCCGTTGGTTTGGTCTTCGCTGCAGACTATGAACAATTAACTTACTAGTACGTATTTTAAGCGGTCCCATATTTTGAATGTAAGCAACCATCGGCCAGATTGATGATTGCTGATGAAATGTATGCGTTTGGTAGGGTTTCTCCAGCGAAAGATGTCACAATTTTCTATAACTAGTCCTTTTTTTTACGAATTTTCGATAATATCAGGACTTAATACAATCAAGCAGTTTGACAATTCCCCGGGCGAATTAGTATCAGCCTCGTCGTATTGGCTTTTGAGACTTATAGATGATGAACAACGTACAATGAATTATGCTGGCTATTATTTTTGCTGTCTTTCATGGCGGATATTTAGCGGATTTCTAAATAATGCTGAAGGACAAAGAGTTAAAAATTAGACATGACCAGTCTGGTAAATAAAATTTGACAAAAGTCGTACTTGTATTTCTGGGTTCTATGTCGGAGAACAAGTACTAAAAGATACCGCAAGTCATGTACTTGTAACAGCCTATCTGCACTCATGTACTTAAACTAATAAATCAAAGAAACAAAAATTAACCCTGCCAACCAAAATTGATTATCCCCTTCCGCAAAAAATGCTGTTAAAAACATTATTCGCTCCTTAATAATTCAGGCGGTGGCTAAGCCCCTTTATTTTATTAGCCGACGAGCGCTATTTGTTTAGTGTCCCCTTAATCAAATTAGATGGCATCGGTGGTGTATCAAAATGCAAAACACCACATTCCGAATAGATAGCATAAAAAGCCAGACAGTTCCCAACATTTTGTGTGCTTTTTTTTCCACGTGCTGTGAAGAGAGGTTGCCAGCACAAAAAAAAAAACAACAGAAAAACCCACAATATGTACCAGGAGCAAATATTTTTCTATTTGCATGAAAATCCCGTGTGAGTTCGTATTTTGTGGAATTTTTTTTCCTTTTATCTCTTTTGATTTCTGTATGTTTTATGTGGTAAAAGAAATGTGATGATTTTAGGTTGGAAGGTAGGTACTAGTACGAAAGGAAGAAAATAAAAAAAAATTAAATAACTCAAAAACTATAGAGGATACACCCAGGGACAAAACTCATACAGAGAGTCGAGCATGGATTTTTGCCATAGATTTCCATATTTGAATTTCGGAATAGTTTTTGTTTATTTTCCGTCTCGTTGTGGTAAAAGGGGGACTGGGAATTCCTGTGCTATGCCACGGATTGAGCCATAAAATGGGTGAGGTTGGTTCTTAATTTTTTTTTTAAATTCTATCCTTCAGCGATATACACAAAGCTGTAAACTTTCACATATTCCCAAGATAATTTAATGTTTTGAGGGCACTAGTGGTATTTGCACTTCAGATTGCGGCACGCTGATATGCATTTTTGAATGTGCAACAAGATTGTCTTATGGGAATAGGATTAGGTTCGTTGTTAGAAGAGTAATGTTAAGTAAGTGCAAAGCTTTTGAATAAGGAAAGATAACTTTGCTTTTATGAGTTGGTTCCACATCGGTTCAAAGTGTTGTATAGTTCAAGTATCTACAAGGTCTGTCAATCAGCTTCGCAGGAAGGCCGGTATCTGGTTTGTTTCCATGGCATAGATTCGTTCGCCTTTGAATCATTTGCTATTCAATTTCATATTATGACTTTGCTTGTAGATACAGCTTAAATATCAATTCTTTGAATTTACACTGGAAGTTCGTAAATGAATGCCAGGAATGCGTCTATGGTTGACTAACATACTATGTAGCCGTAGGATACACGGTGTATGGTATGTTCCTTGTGTTACCACATATTGCAGAACAAATTCAAATTATACATACAAGTCTTCCCCTGGTTCAAACAGCAGGACTTGTTATAAGCAGTTGCTAAGAGTTATAGTAAGAGCATCATGTGGACTGAGGTATTAACACCTATGCTGTGTGACGTCCACGCTGTTAGAAAAAGTCCTATATTTGGTTACACCATGACTTCATTAAATAATCATTTATTTTGTTTGTATCCGTAGGGATTAAAGTACAAAACAGTGTTACGCTCTAATAAATGTTACGCCTGGCGACACAAAAAGCAGATGAGAGTAGACAGAAAATCAGCAAAATAAGGATGCTGAATGGAGACTCTTAATTCTCAGGTGGAGATTCTATGGGATCAGTCGTGTGTTGAGCAGACAAGGCCTTAGACAGCAGTTGGTTGGTAATTTATTGACATCTGCAATGCAGAATCTTCTATCTGTTGGAGGTAGCTTGTTTGAGAGCAAAACCTGTCGTAAAGATAGTTGAATAGACTCTGAAAAGTGCTTGGAAAGCCATGCTAATTCTGGCGATATACTAATTGAACAAAGGAACAAACAACATCGCGCATAATTAAGAAGTAAGTAAGACCTCCAGGGTATTGTGTGGTTTAATTGTGCACAATTAGTGGAAGCCTTGAACTAGAACAAAGCAGATAATCCTTTAATGGAAAAGTGCATGCCAAGTGGACATCTACTAATAGATTATGGAGCCGATTTTAAAGAATAGAACCTATTTGACTTCAAATTAGTCGTCAAGCGGAAATTCAGGTAAGACGCCTTGATCATTAGGCATGAAAACGAACGGGTGATGGCAAACCGCATTAAGGTTTCATATGCTTACTTAACCCTGATACATCCTCACGTGTGCACAACGGAGCAGAAAATAATTTTTTTCCGAGCTCCTCGAGTAAGTACACGCGCAATGTGTTACGCTTCAGTCTACCAAGTCACTGCATTCTTCACCGAACTCGAAATAACAATTTTTCTCAACTGCTAAGAAGCCTTTTAAAGCACGCTTGACTCTGTTATACATCTCATTCTCTTATTGATATGCCATCTAACACAATGACAATGGAAGTATTATTGTTTGGAGGAAAGTCGGCTTTCAATCTGAAATATAACTACAACATGATCTTTTTTCCTGGTTTGATTAAGAATCAAATTTTCAGTAAATACACCATTAATATAAAAAGCGATTTTTTAACAGATAACACTGTAATAATATCTATCTTCCCGCTCTTCCTAAAATCAAAAATCTATCTCGTTCCAGCCTTAATAATTCCGGAAAGAATCAACAAAAATCCTTAATTTCTGACCCAATAATCTGGCATTATGATCGCAGTCCTTGATATTGAGGGCCAACTATTTCCTTCTCTGAAGGCAGATAATATTCTTGGCAATGGTTACGGACAGCATTATTTAGTGGTTTTTTATTTGTAGATGGATATACGATAATACCATTGACTTATTAGAGCAATTGAGATCTTGGGTCATTATTCTACCGGAGAAGTTTTCCACTCAACTGAATAACCCTTTAATCCACTTAAAGCCAAATGACATGTGTAACCTGAAAGTCCCCACTTTAGGATACAAATCCCGTCTAATCGGCCTAAAAGTATCTAAAAGACCTTTCCATTTCCAGACCTGCCAGAGAATGACATTAATAGAATTCCTTGGAATATATGCGGCAGTGTCTACACGTGTGTATATTTATTTAACTTTCCTTTCGGGATGTCGCCGCTATAGTATGTAGTAGGCAATCGGGACGGTCCGTCCCTGTTAACACTGTCGGGCAAATGAAATGTCATAAATCATTTATCAACGAGACTCTTGTCCTCGACAATAAATCTGAAGGAGTTATAGGCATGTTGTGACAGCCGTATTGGGGTAGGTAACTAGTAGGTTGTAGTTGATGGTGGTAGGTGGTGTCAGCAATGAATATTTTCCTTATCCAAAGCAAGGATTTATTGTTTTCGCACCCGTTTTCCCGTACTCACACTGGTACTCTATGTGCTCTTTCGACTCAGCTCTAGGACGTTGGACGTTTGGTATACTTTATCCCTCATCTTATTCGTTTACCTTTTTGTCTCTCCATTTAAAGTGGGTTGCTGTTGTTATTGCTGTTTCGGTTTCAGCGATGCAGATTAAAAGCGCGCAACAATAAACAGTCACTGTACCAACGACGTTAACGTCAACAATTTAAATCGAATTAAAATACCTCTCAGGTTGATGGAGATTTTTTATGTGTTTTGTTTAAGAACGCATGGCGAAGGAAACGTTAGTCATAGAATTGTTGAATCTATTTAGAGATGTAGGCAGAAAGAGTAAATGGGTAGAATTTGCTTGCTACTAAACTACGCTATTGTTGGGAAAGTGAATTAATTTTCAAGCTGGGTTGCCAACTTTGGTATACAGTGAATAATAAAGTATATGTTTAGTACTTGTAGAAAATATGCACATATATATCTGTTAAGTAATCTCTTCTGAGCCCCAACGTTGTATATACGTATCTCACATTATATTCCACTGCAAAGTATCGACTAACAATATTACCTGACAAACAACTCCACTTATTTAAAACGAAAAAGTTTGTATATTGCCAGTTAGATTTACAATTATGCATATCATAGATGAAAAATATAAAGAGACATAAAAAAGTCTCTAGCTGGTCCCCTGGTCTAACTTGTCCGCTGGTCTAACTTGTCGTCTGGTCTAATCAAAGTCATGTCCTTGATCAGTCCGGAAACCATCGGTGGAGATCAAGACTATATTCCGTTCCTGGCTCAAAATCTAACGTAGCCAATACTGCGCACAGGGTTAGAGAAACGGATACTGATGCCTTTTAAGATCAGATTGGTCAAAGTCAGTTTCATCCTTCTCGTTAAGAGGACAACTTTAACTTTTTAGGACGTAGACCTTATAGCTATTAAAAGCATTAAATAAGGAGCCGACCAACTTTTACTATATACTATATACGCCTCCCTTTGGCTAACACCTGTGCACCTGCCATTATATACTGACCGCAATAAGCATCTGAAACCAAGGTTCTCTTCACTAGAATTGCTTTAAATAGCACGAGTTGCACATCCCTGAAGACATCTGTCGTATTCCTTCTTGTCGCGTTGCTACGCATGTTGCTTCTTAGAAAAATTAAGCCTAACTTTGTTCGATATGAAGTCAGGCTCATACGTCTAAAGCTCTTAGTGAGCCCACAACTTTTGGTGTAAAAGCTATACTTAATGTTCCCCAAGGGATCGAAATATATAGGTCCGACTAAGGTTGGCTACAACGTCATATACTTTTTGGCTTAAGCAGTACTAAACTTGCTGGGTTCGCATATGAATTCAAAAAATCAGCCAAGCGCAAATAGATCAAATTCTGAAAGGTACCAGGTCGCAGAGGCAATGAGAATAACTAAGCAGCCTACTAAACAGATGGGGAAAAGAATAGCCCTTATCAAATTTGACAGGTTTTCGCCCTCTTTGTTAAATAGTTTGACAAAACTTGCTAATATAAATTGCCACATTTAACTCCATTCGGGCTAATCTATAAAGATTTTCAATATAAGCGAATTTGAATCCTCCTCTGCCACCTTTGCAGTGTCGCGTTGTGTTGTGGCATTCAGCTCGTAGTAGCGTGATGTTTTCATTGCACTTATAAACTGGTGGGTTCTTCTTTTTACAGAAGTATCACATGCTGACGTAAATGATCAGTTCAACAGACAACCAATGATTCTTCATTGAAAGTACGCGACCTCTAACCTGAAATATGAAACACTCATCTTGATGCTATTTGGTTGTCCATTTATCGTTTCAAACTTAGTTGTCGTTACGAGTAAAGTAAACGCTGAACTTTCGCGTTCTTCTCTGAGCAAATGCTTTGAGTACAAAAATAAGATGCATGATAGAGTGTGCTTCATTTGTACTTAAAGAGTGTTAGTTACTGCCGTTTAGAGACATAATGTCTGGAATAGTTTGGACATTCAATACATCGCCTTCCTTCATGTTTGTTTCTCAGCGGTACATGTCCCCGGCTTTGATGCCGAGTTCTAGCATCTATGTTTGACCTCTTTATTGAATTCCTCTGTACAAAAATTGGTTCGTAACGGCTCCATACTAAGTGTTTCCTGCAAAGGTCATTTACCAATCTATTCACAAAGTTATCGTAGTCTCGGTTTGGTTCGCACCAGATTGCCACGATAATGCGTCATGTACGTGTGGTTAGCTGTAGTGGCTGTAGTGGTCATGACATATGTATCTACGCCTTAATAATAAAAACGACAAAAAAAATGATTTTAAATAGTCTGAATGCACGCTGGTGCCAACGAAACACTTAACCCAAACTATTGATTTCTTCCTCCGGGTCAACATTTCTCCTTTTCCTTTTACGCCGTCCTGGTGGCTGGACTCTTCATCCTTAAATTAGTCGTGAAATAATTAAGTAATCATGTTGAATGAGATATTAAGATAAACATGAATAATATAAAACATGCCCTCGTCGCTTACGGTGAAGTTATTTCCATGGTCGATGGTATGATTAGTATCCTAGATTTTCTGTAAGGTGATTACTATCGGTGACCTCCTTTCATCAGCACTGGGGAATTGGAGTTCCTTTCTGTATATCTTCGCAGTATACCTGCTTTCACCACATCGTAAGGAATTATTGAACTTGTAACTCGTGCTTTTATAATAACATTGGCTATTCGCCTGGATCGAAACATTTTAGCAGTCTAATTTCTGTTGTAATCGGCACAGAACTCAACCTATGCATACGTTGCTTATGTAATTTAGCTAATTGGCTGTTTCTACTGCTTATCTCACAGTTACTATCTCTGAAAACGGTAGGCTTTCCTAACTGGCTATATTGTCAGTGCATATTTGGCACTGCTATTCACTCTGTTCTCTACTCTATTAATATATTAAATATATTTAATCTGTTCAAATGATTGTATCTGATTGTTTTACAGATACTTTTGATTGTATTCTCTGTACTGCTGGTTAGGATAATGAGTGTGTCTCTTTTGAGTGTTTGATACGGTTCAGATTATCACTAAGTTGATTGAGTTTGGGACCATCTTTGACTTTTCACAGCAAATCTTCATATGTTAAACTTCCATTAAACTAAGGATCAGTGCGCCGAGGCTGATTAGCTTCCTCTGATTTTTAGTTTGTTGCTGCCTTTCATAAAATTCTTTCTTTCTATAACGTTCTTTCGGTCAGTTTTCTGACATTATCTTGCAATGCGTCTTAAAACACCTAGATTACCCAGACGATATCTGTTTGTATTCGCAAAGAGGTTTAAGCTTCAGCAAATAAGCCCCAAATTACAATCCAAGCCCATCAGAGTAGAGCTCAGAATTAATACTCTTGTAACCAAAGCTATTGGCGCTTTAAGTTCTTTCACTCAATTTGACATTACTAGATACGAGATCGAGAAAATGCATAGAGCTTCTAAGCTAGAAAGTACGGTTGAAAAGGAATCAATTAATCTTGGGGCTTATCCTTTAACTTATTGAGGACGACTGAAAGGCTTTTAAAAAGACGAACTAGTTGTCAAAGGAACTAAGTAGTAGTAGTAGGTACGAGTAGGTTGTTTTAAGTGAAACATTACGATTGAGGTGTAGAGAATTGACAACACAATATAATATATTTTCAGCCTGGAATCCACAGCCTTTTTAGGAAGTTAAAGGCGAAACACATTTAAAGGGTCTTTAATGTTTCTGGGGATTAGATAGAATTTTCTTAGTCTTTTCACGAGTAAATGTGGTATGCCTAGGGCATGTCAAATTCAAAAAAGGTCTGTCTTAAACTACCTTTGATAAATGGCCTCAAGTGGCTAAAACGACTAATAGAAGATAGCAATTAACTTTAAATACACAATTACAAAGAAGGAAAGTGCTGGTTTGATAGGCTTGTGTGTTAAAGCCCGGGTCCCCCTAGCATTATAACTCAACGTCAGAGGCATCAGCCACTTTCAATTTAATGTGTGTATATAATATACTTCTTTAAGTAACCTTTATCATACGTTGTGACACGAATCTCAAGAGCACACAACAAGCTGCTACTATATCAATTGTGGCTTCTAATTCATTTATGGCCCCCTATATACCACTAGTCATAATCAGATATAAAAGCAGTATGATTGTCATGCAAGGATTCTTCTACCATCCCCTACTGTGTACGTTCAGAAAAATAAAATTATTTAAAAGAAGAGCAGGGATGCCACCCTTCACCTCTTTGTCTTGTTTGATGCGGTAGAACGAAGAAGAAAGCTGCGAAAGAAGCTGCTAAATTGCACGGCAACAATAGGATAATTGCATTTTTCCTTCATTTTTTGCGTATTAAGCCAGATGACGAGGATCTGGATTAGTCAGTTCATGGGGAGTCTCATGGTCTGATATGGTGTGGCATCATAATCACCATCATCATCATGTCTGACCTCTTCTTAACATTGTTTTCTGGTTAATTATGCTGCAAAATTGAGCTTTATCGTTGCGTCGAAAAAAAACCTGTGGATAGTGGAGAGCGAGCGATAATTTGATTTGACGTCTGGTTAGTTTCATTATGCGGCTTCACAGAGTCTTTGCATAATTTAAATTTGAAGAATTCCTTCATTTGGAAAAGCTTCATGCTTCGTTTTTCTGCGGTTTTTTTTTGTGAGAATTTTTATTCATTTATGGTGTTGCATAATGTTTTTCTGGGATGAATAGGGGTAGAAGCTGAATGCATACGGTGTACGTATATTTGATGTGTCAATTTGTATACATTCTATTCAAGAACGTGACAGAAAAGTATCCAATTTCGTTTGAGGCTTAAATTATATAGAAAGTGACTCTACCTGATCAAAATGCCAAATAACCTTTCGAAGACAGTCATCGCAATTTTACCTTTCCAACTACTTCAAGTCAGAAATAATTGATTTTCAAATTTTTCCGTCCATCACTTCGTGTGCAATTGTGACTTTTGAACATTGTATCCTTGGAACCGTCAAATTAGGATGAAAACTGATGCATGTGCAAGGCATGTGTATTACACGTAAAAAAAAAACAACCACAACATATACTCGAAAAGTTCTTACACTTTTGTTACTCAAATAACGTTTTCATGAATGCAAAGTACGTCTTTCATCTCGCAAGGTTCGCTTTTATTGCTAAGTACGTCTAAGTACCACATCTATAGCAAATGCGGCAAATGCTGTGCCGCGACGATACACTAAAAAGTTTTCTTTTGGGAATACTGCTATTAACCACCCACAACCACGCCTGTACACCAGCCAGTACATGCACTCGTACATGGTCTATAAATAGAAATTTGTGTACCCACTTGCGGTACGAATAGTATCCTTGAGATACGTAGTATACGGAAACCTACAATGTTGTACGAGAATATTTTTAACTCTCATTACGTGGTTGAGGATAGTTGCAACTTGGCAGGTGAAACTTGTCTTAAAAATTTGTGAGAAAAAACTCTTCTAACCTCTCATGGTTGCTAAGTGCATGTCCTTGATTTTGAAGGATGTAATGGTCTTTTTTTTTGCATTTTGAACCATGTACTCGTACTCGTAGTATATAACTTTGCAATTAAAAATTTAAGAGATGGTAAGGTCAACAGTTGTTCCAAAAACCCACAACAGGTGTATTTTAACCCTTAAAAAGGCAAAAGTATTCGGCAAGCAGCAGTTTCTAATGAATTTGCAAGAAATAAAGATGTTCGGTATTCGCCTCTTTTTGTGTGAGCACAATTCGGAAAATTGCATCGCTGGGGTTAGCTAGCTAGATGAGAATATTTCTGCCCTTTAGGGGAATTGACGTGTTTCTAGGAGAGTTTTTTGGAGACCGACTTGATGAACTACTTCTAAAAAGTTTCTGATGGATAATGGGTGAAAGTAATTGGCTCTAAGAAAGTAGTTAGGTATGGTGAATTTTGTTGACTTTTTGTTGTTATATAGTTCGTATTTTGTAGTTCGTGTCATCTGATTATTCTTCGACATAATAGAAGTAGAGATAATGTAGTTTCGACACAGATTTCAACTGTGCTGCGATGTTAAATTTTTACTTTTTATTTTTTACTTAATGTAAAAGCAAAGCTTCTGGATGTTGTTACTGTTCACGAACCCAAGACGACAAGAAAAAACTTACAAATTCGGTGGTAAGCGTTGCTCAGATCACATACAGCATTTATACAAAACCTATGTTATATCACCATCATCCCAGAACTGCAAGGAGTCTTGAACTTCAGATCTAAGGCTGAATTCGTCCGGGACTACAACATCCCCATTAACACACTCATGGTAATGATATTCGGCGTATTTTATGCACATTAACTTAAGCAAAGGGTCACGGAAGTCCCATGATCAGAAAAAAGCATCACTCTGATTTATTTAACTGCAATTTATAAAAAGCAGGAATTATGGATGTTCAAACTTTCAATGATCAAGGAATGAAAGTAAATTTCCAAAGCATCACCACAATCAGTCACAAGAGACGAGAAGAAATTTTGGTGATCGCGTATCCTATAACCTTTCGAAAATATCTACACACCAGTTTCAAATAAATCCTGCTGAAAGACAAAACCATAGAAATATCGCCTAATAATTACCACGATTTTATTAAGCTAGTAAAATTCAACGCCCCGTTGAACAATTAATTATGGTGAGAAAATCCATCAAAGTATCTACGAGTATGAAAGCCCTTGCAAAAAGAACGGGGGCAGCTTGTGAGCTATCAGAGCACAGAATAAGGGAAGTACATCGGCATTTCAACAAGAGGAAGAAGGAGCATGATAAGTGCTCGAATGGGGATACTGAGAAATGGTCGAATCAGCCAAAAAACCTTTGTATTAGACTTACTATCGATACTGAAAATCGCAAACTTCGTAAATAAACAAATTAATTACTCTTTTTAATCGCTACTACTGTGGAGTGACCAAGGTGATTCTCTATAGGATACTTATTACCTTAGTCCAGTTTAACTGTGAGTAGACGTGCGCCCTTACCTAGATTGATGTACGAGCCAACAAATTATTCAAAAGAAAATGTCCTGTATGTATTGATGGTTAATGGAAATCGATATACTGATCAGTGTTTGGATGTTCTAAGGCATGGTCCTTTTAAGGACTTACTTTACCGACCCTTTGTGTTTGAACACTTTTTCCTTTCTTACGTCTAGTAGGATAATCAATTACTGGTTTTAGTAAGAGGTGATCGAAAACGACTTTGAAATGCTTACCTTTCCACTGGTAGTCTTTCATGTCTTTCGAAGCATGTGTATCCTTTGCTATTAGAGTGAAAGTTTGCTCCATTTTTCTTTCACGGGAAGCGTTATTTAAAAAAAATCCATTAATCTGCCTGCAAATTCTTTAAAAATCAATCAATTCTAACAGACATTTCCGCTCAATACTGCCAACCAAAATTGCCATGAAAAATAAATTTCCTAATTAAACTTATACCAGAAACTTTATCTTTCCGATGGTGGAATGCTGAAAAACTTCATTGTTTGCTCAATCGTCGTGGTCCGGGAGATGAAAGAACAAACATAAATATTTCCAAGAAACTGAAATTCAAGGCAAAAGAAACAAGACTGAACATAGATGAGGTAGAGAACCAGAACAAGATGTAGCAGAATTGAAAGATAAATATTTGAATTTGTTAATTAATTCTTAGTCTCTTGGAGATATTCTCTCGAAAATTCCCCCGTTCTCCTTATTGCAATATAATCCTTTAGACACATTTACATACATGTGTATGTACTGTACCTTAGCATATCTATTCTTATTTAACTTTTAATTTCTTATTGAAAAGGTAAGCCTTTACTAAATATATTGAGTAGTCCGTTCAGTAATTATTATATTTCGACTACTACGTGTCATGATACTAATCAAAAGCATCAATCACGCTAAATAGTCTGGAAGGGATTCAAAGGATATTCATACTTGAACACAATTATAGACAATTGTTTCGAAATCGGATCAATCTACTACAGTACCGTCATACATATAAATAGTGTCCATTGTTCCTACATTGACATGAAATGAGATTACCAAAGGCGCCCACTAAACTGGATTCCTTTTGTTTTGTCGGACCGCTGGCGCTGTTGTGGTGGCTGACAGTGACACAATTGTGGTCACAATTGTATTCGCTAATCTTTGACAGTATTTATATAATGCACAACAAAGGCAATCTCATAACGGATATCTGTGACTGATTATGCGTAAAAATACACAGCCACATGCACGCACACTGATGGTGTTGATGGCGTGTAATGTCAATAAAAGTTTTGGGCAATTGGTCTTTTATGGAAAGTGTCGTTAGTTTGAATGGCGTTTACGACGTTTAGTTCCAATGCTTTGGGAGAAATAGATTTGTATGTGGGTCGAGGGATCCCAAATGGAATGAAAATTATTTAAATGATATCGAAACCGGGGCAGTATTCCATTAATCCTAATGGAGTGATCGTTAAATGAGTTTTAAAAGAATTCGTATATCGGAAGTTAGCAGGTTGTAGGTCATATAAACAATTGTGCATGGTATAAGGATTAGGCTACTCCTAGAAATGAACTTACACTCAGCAAGACCATATCTAGCGAACAATCGACTCATAAATAAGTAATTTCAGAGGAACTTGCAGAATCAAGCGAGTCTTTGAAGCAAATGAGCACTCACTTTTTAAAATGCAAGGTACATTCTGAATACCATCCTTAAACTGGGTCAGTAGGACAAATCAATCATATGAAAAGTCTTAGATGGTGTGGTATTATCTCAAAATACTATAATGTCCCGCTTAATACTGACAAGCAGGTAGTGTATCGACTTCAAGTTTCCTTGAGTTTCGAGTTTTTCTTTCCTCGAAATCAAGCAAAATTTATTAAGATTTATCATTTTGATGGCGCTTCGATTTGGGCAGGACATGAGACTCAATCATGAAACCTCTTCATTAAGTCCGCCATTTGGCCAATTGCCTCTAAGATCATTTAAGACGAGGTCTTCCTCTACTTCGTTATTCCTCCTGAAATGAATCGAAAGCTCTTCGGGATACCCTACATATCATAGCAAAGACCAAAGACATCTTCAATTGCTCTAACAAACGTCCAAATTTCTGTGGCTAATGAAGGACTGGGATGATAGTGGTCTTCTGTGTAGTCTCCTAAGTAATTTTTAAATGGCTTTGTTACTCGATTGCACTATTAAGATGAGCCAAGGTGGATGTAACTCTCTCAAATACATAGCATTAAGACAAGATGTATCATATGACACTCTCAGCCTGGGGCCACGTGGGCCTTTATCAGAAAAGTTTCAGTATAAACTACAATATTGTTTTGGTGGCGGCTGTTGATTTATATTTTTTACGTCTCGACGTCATTCGTAGGAGTAGGTTGAGGTAGCAGAAACCTTCTGATTCACCTTAGTAAATTTGATTTGAGAAGCATTCTCATATCACTCTGCGAAGAATTACGACTGAATGTGAATGTTGCCCTGTAGGACCTTCCCATCGTTTATTGAGTGAATAAGCAAAACTTAATAACGAGCACAATTTCAGACCACTGCTTGATTTTGAAAGGACGAGATCTAGGACTTCAAATGTCGAGCCTTAGTCTACGCAAAGAATGCTATTTGTACAGCTCACAGCTTAGACTATTACCGAGGCAAGAAATTAAACTATATTGATTAAAGAAATATTTTGAAATACATTTCATAGCTATTGGAGCAAAGACTAAACTCCCACAGGGTAGCATCAGAGACCTCTTTCTTTTGTAGAGCGAAATTTTTACTTACAAATAGAAAACCAGCTTTCATTAGGAGAAATGCCTACATCTTTCAATTGTCCATACAAATGGTGAAAGGATACAAATTAAAAAGCATTTTCTGGTCGCACTAATGTTCTTTCATTCATATTTCAAAGTGGATAATGGGAAAGTAGGTTGGTCCACTCTCACTATTATTTGCTTTTTGTCAAAAAAAAAGTATATTTGTTTAGCGACAATTAGTATCCAGCGTAGGATAATTCTCATGTGCACATATACTCCCTTTGTAATATCTGTCTCTTCTACCTATAGTTCTTCTCCGTCATTAAGCATAAGGGTAGTCCAAACAAACGAGTACGAAAACAACTCACTTTTGTTTTTTCCCTGTAATTCTTCTAAGCAAACAACAAAAATCCCCATTCGCGTTTGGTTTTTCTTCTTTTCCTCTCTTTAGTTCCATCAAACAATGTATGACCGAGTTAATGTGGAACCTCTATTTGCAACAGGAGGATTCCGAAGAACGAATCTAGTTCACATAATGGCACATATTACTCTTATCTACCATACCATGTACTAGTGCACATTTCAAAGTAGCTCTACTAGGATATGGTGTTGGTTTTTGCACTATAGCGCGTATGCAGCAATACAATTGGATAGAAATGTTTTGAGATAATTTTTCTCCAAGGATAGCCTATCTACCAGTGCGTGCCATTCAGAGATGTGGAACTCTTTTAAAAAGCCACATTAACAGAAAATCTTCTCTATTCTTAGAGGGAGCAGAGAGGATTTGTTCCTGTGCAACAGCTTTTCAATATCCTTTTGTGTATTTTTAAGGACAATCAGGATAACAGCTTTGCTATTGTTAAAAGTGTGTTGTTTTCGATTGTACTGGAATCTTAAGTTATTTTTTCTTTCTCCTTTTTTGTTAGGTAAGGGTATCTATGAAGAAGGTACAGTCTTCAATTTGTGGTGCAGTACAGAGAGTATTTCGTTTGGGTGGCTCTTAATTTATCTCAGACATTGTGATGATGCTCTGTACCGGATCGATTTCAATTCGCATTGTTATGTATCCCTGAGAGGTGGTATCATTTCTTCAATGCAAAAAGTGTCCTATTTCGCTGGATTCTTTTTGTATAAAAATAAAGGAGTGAAGGAGATGTTCGAATATAATAAAGAAGTCTGCCTTTATTGTGGAAGCTGTAGCAGGTGTACTAGTATTTTGTGATTTCCAATTGTGGATTGAATCCAATTTGGGGTCACATATACCCTATACCGGTATACCTCCTCCCAATCTATCTACAGTGCTTCAAAATTTACTTAGAAATGGAAAATTGAAGTGGTGTAGTAGATAAAATTTAGGCCAAAGCGTATGGAATGTGTTCAAAAAATCAGAAGTCTTATATAACTAATGCAGTCATTTAAGTAGTCTCTTCTAGACCTTCGGAAACCGCCTTGATCTGTGACTTTCTTATGGTTTTCATACAATTGTCATTATTGACATACCCCTCCGTACTGTAAGCCTAATGCATCGTTTACACCGTCAGCTTTTGAAATCTGTTGGCACCTTATATCATGTCTGGTCGAAAATGAAGGAGAACTGCCCACAAGCCCAACTTGTAGCAAGTTTTGGTGCATCTGTGCTGAAGGATTTTCAGATCCCGCCCCTACATTTGATTCAAGCCACATATTACCGCCCATAATGCAACCATTTCCAAAAGTATTTATAGATGTGAATTCATATATATTTCCTGAAACAATCGTTTTAAAAGTCATATTTCCGAGGTAGTAAAAGGAGTCAGCCATTCGCTTGAGGACACAACTCAAGCGTACACGATGTAGTATATTAAATCTATCGCCTAACTGGTTTTGGCGATTTATTTGGCAAGGATGATTATCATCTTCCTCAACAGGCTTAGTATCCCTGTAGGGGCCTAAGGTGTCTGAACTGCGTTGTGCTACATGGCTTCGTTGCACACAGAGTACACTTTATCGAAAATAAACATACTACCATTTAATTTAAAAAGAACTCGTGTGCCGGACTTCTCTGACTGGATTAGTTAGATTTTGTAGAGCATCGTTGACCTGGTTAAGATTGGGAACAGAGTATTTGTAGAATTTTCGCCACCAAATAATAAGATAGTCATTCCCGAATGTGCGAATAGGTCTGGTCTTTCATATCTCAGGTGTATTGTTTCTCAGCCAAATGCAGCAAAAGGCATTTGGCCTTAACTATTTGGGTGTACCACATGAAATGTCCGATTTTTGCTCAATCGGAAATAAGAAGCTCTCGAGTGAACATCTGTGCCAGAACGGTAAAAAATTCTTGTTTGTATAAAATAAAGTGGTATGTTACATGTGCTTGACGTGTGAGAAGTTTAGGGTTCGTTACAAGTATCGTTATTTTTTTCTAGGAATTATTTACCATGCTGTCTGTCGGCAGTTCAAATTCGAACCCTCTTCCTTTACGAATTTAAAATGGGAAATAATGCGTCATTGGTAATAAAAAACATTAATGGCGCATTGAGGATGTAGCGGTAAACGAACGCACTACATGACGTTGATTTGGAAAGTTCTGTTCGGAACTTTCATTTGTTAACGCACAACACGGTTGAAAGTCAGTACCCAATGCAAATAGTGTCTACCAAAGCATTGTTATTCGCATATCTGCCATGAAAATGAGTGAGCCTATTAGTAGATGGGCACAACATTTATAAGAAAAAGTGTATTCATGTACGATGGATCAAGTATCAGTACAGGTTTTGAATCGCGGAACTCTGGTTTCTTCTGCGGATCGTTTGTAGGGTAGCAATGAGGAGAAAAATGCTTATAAGCCATGTAGGAATAGCTCACGACTAGATTCCCTGGTTGATAACAAATTCCACGGTAAGACTCAGTAGATTTACTAAAGGTCGGATCAAATATTGAGTTTCCGTAGAACTTAGTTTAGAAGCAGTCACCCTTAACGGTTGACCAACAATAAGTGGCTGCAATTCTTTCACTTTGTTCAGGACAGATTATGCCACATCGTTTTATTTTCACTTTATCCTCCGAAAGGAAGAATTTTTGAACAATTTTCCTAAAATCTAGGTAATTCTGACTTTTTAGCAAACATTGTCCCATAAATCGTTCACCTTCTTCTGTGGAATCTCATTTAATTTTTAAGTTATGTAAGCCGACATACCAAAGCCAACAAAGGACCTCGGTAGGATTTAAGGAATGATGATAGAAATTATCCATAGTAACATAAGCCAGGAATCATACCAGGACTCCCACCACCCACCGCCATCCCAATGCCACATTTGCACAATCGTTTTAAATAGTGTAACCCTTTTTTGCCGGTCATCTCTTTTGTCCTTCACCCTCTCCAAGCTTGTGGTCACATCCATAACCGCAAGGAGAATTCATTTACTTTCCAACACCGGATGTGAAACAAGAGAGACACATGTGGGCATAATCCTTTAAGGTCTTATTGTTTTTTTTCCTCTCCACTGTTGAAATAAAAATACGAATCCAATTTCAGACAAACGATTTTTCATTTTCCTATTGCCATCGTTTTATAAGGAATTCCTTATTACATTTGCGAGGATAAAAGTACCTTAGTGTTAGAGTGTGTGATGGCTTTTATTTTGTAGGATAAGCATGGTAGATTTGTTCCGTGCTGGTGATGATTGTAAAAATACTTCCAATAGTTAGATTCATACGAAAGGAATGCACGTTCAAGTTATAAATTTATTTTATTCGTTTGAAAGGATTAAATTGCACTCAGATGTGTGGGAGTCAAGGTCTTTTTCATTTTTTCGTCAAATATACGAGTACCAAACAATTATGACAATGTTACGCTCTTAACACTGATTTAAGCGGTATTTGTAAGGTCCTCTTAAAAATTTGAGGAAATGAACGTCTTCTACCAACCTATTTCCTATTCTTGGTTTAAATTATCTCAGACTATTCCGACTTGGTTGAGCTAAATTCGAGCAATCTAACTCAATGAATTGAAAACTTCAGCAACTGAGACATCTTGAGTTGGAGGTCCAATTAAAAAGTAGTTGAAGTAATGAGAAAAGAACTCACGCAGTATATGAAATTGCACCCCCACGAAAAAATAACTAACTTCTTCCTCTTCATTTATTAACCTTTGAAACATATAACGCGTACAATTACATCTATTGTCACATATATCTCCCGCGTATCTGAATCGCTACTGCGCCGCTTGTGAGGTTAACTAAATTTGTGGACCTCAGAACCATTCTGCAGGCCACTCTATTGTTGATCGATTTGTTAGTGAGACCAAGAGTTTACTGACGTTTTCGCATTTGAGCGATCCAATTATTTTTTTTTTTCGACCTCTTCTTTGAACCTTGGCTGGAACTTAAGACATTATTGGTCTTTGGACCGTATTTTCTGAATAACTTCGTTTAAGATATGAAGACCAGCTGATTTATTCCGCTGGAAGTTTCTCAACTATTGGTTTTTTAATGTGGAGACTTCCGCGGATGCGCGTACTTCTAACATTATCATGTTATATTACATCCGTTGACATTCATAACATTTTAATTTTCGTCGCTGTCATTTTTTCGTACATTGCCTAATTTTGCAATGCAAAGGTAAAAGCTATACGAAACCCTTAAGTTTAAGCGGAATTTTTCTGTCACAAAAAAAATCTGAGTTTTCGCCCCATATAAGCCAGCTGAGAATGAGTCCATATGCGGTACCGCCACGATGACTCCTTCTAAAAACGGCAATGTCATCTCTGCCTATTCCTCCGTTGGCTAGGTCTCTCACCATTTTACTGAATAAAATCGAGAGCCATTGAAACCCAAGATTTCCAATTGTCGCCCATACTTCAAAGGGTATGTTATCCAGTCCTACTTTTTATAGCTTCGCTAACTTCGGCTTCCGTAAAATCTGCTATTTGCTCTTCGCGACAGCCTAGAGAATTGTACTGCGTGGAAATTCTTAACTAGTGGACACTTAACTAGTGTCCTTTCAGAGGGCCCCCGCCCAATTATCAAGGCTTCGCCCTTTAATGACGTTGTCTAATAATGAACGGGGGCAGAGCAAAGTACTGGTCTTATCGTAAACATCTTCAGATGACGCTACCGAAGGTTGCTACGATTTGATCAGTCACAAGCTGCCGGTCATAGGTCTTGTTGGCGGCTGGACCACCGGTAGTCCCTACCAGGACTTAAATCACGGTACCATGGGAGTCAGGAGCCCCCCGGATTTCGGTCCGGGCCTGACTTGTTAGAGGTAGGCCCCCTTGTGGGAGCGTCATGGTGGCTGTGGTTTAAACCCAAAATCGCGGGAAAGAGTCTTCCTATGGTTTTCCTTGGTTTTCCTTTTGGTTTTCCTTGGTTTTCCTTTGGTTGACTCAATGTGGAGTTGCAATAAGTGCTGGGTGCTGTGACCCTAAGAACAGTAAGAGGTTTTAGGTCGGCCTCGACTCATACCAAGGGTGGAACTTGTGCCGGCAACACAGTTCCGAATTGGTATCAATGGATTGACGGTGAGCGATGGCAAGGCGTATCCTTGCTCCCATGGATGTATGGGCATCCCGTAGGTTTAAGCCCACACGGCAGGTACTTACGTTAAAAAACATGAGACATCTGTCCTTTCAGAATCGTGAGGTTATGGAGACTCGTTTGGGAAACACATCAACCTCGCACGTCAAAGGCCCCAATCCTGTCAAAACAAAATTCATAATTGTAAATAGAAAACTGTGTGATTATGGGAATAAAATTAGCTTTTGACATGAATGACAACCACACTAATAAGGTGGAGATAATGTTTTGATTCGCCTTCTCAAACAAGTAACAACCAAGATCTCTCTATAAGTAAGGGTAGGGTAACCATGAACATGCAAATAAATTGCGGCTTTTAGTTCCCAGTAAAGAAAACACTTTCTTGGATAATAATTCGTGATTTAAGCCAGATATAGCCAAGAGATCTTGAGTTTTCAACACGCAAACGAGTGCCTCATGACTATATCAGTATAACAGTCCCACATACCGCTAGAGTAAAACGAAGAAGACAACAAGGTACTATAGGAAAGTACAGTTCGCACGACTTCATTTTTGTGACGGATTTAGGCAAATAGACTTTGTAGATGGCTGAAAAACTAACGTGGCTACTATGTGTTTTCCACCTCAGTATTCACAGGGGAACTTGAAAGGCTTCTGATCAATCAGTGGCCAATCACATAACCGTATGGAGATCGCGAGATCTACACGCAGAAGCGACAATACGAACACCGGTTTCTGAGAAGGAAATCGTACAATGGAACAAGGGAACATAGTACCATAGTTGAATCTCAGTTCTTGCTGAGGATAATTCGGCTGTATAACAGCGATGCCAATCAAAGCTCGGACTATAAAAACTAACAATTTTGTCTACACGACTCTGATGAAATAAAGAAAGACATACGAGTATCTAAGTCCAACAAAGCTATAGGGGCAAATGCCTTACTCAATGAGTTATTTAAAATAGAAGAACCTCAACTCAACAATAATTGTTCGATACTCAATAGAGTAATATGGGTATAAATCTTCTCAAAATCGAGCATGTGAGCACTTGAGCCCTTTTGTCGAAAACATAATTGATCCATATCCTTGGTGCATTATGCCATCAAACAAACCGCGTTTACATCGATTTAAAAAGCGCCGAGCTTTATTGCGCTTATACAGGCGGTTAGTGTCTAGTTCCGGTGTTTCTGCCGAATTCGGCCGATTTTGCAGGATAATGATAAAGAATACAAGTTTCTCAATCAAGGTCGGTAAAGACCTCACCTAGATCTTCGATATCAAAAAATTATTTCGGCAAGGCGATGCTCAGTCATGAAAGTTTTTTAAGAACGCTAGCGAAAACTCACACGATGGCGGCGAACTATACGGACTGTACAGCTAGTCAGGGTCAGAATACATTGATTTTGATGGCTCAGGCAAGAACATTTAAATACCGGCGCTCTGTCTAATAATCTCTCGATAATCTTCAAATCCACATCGGAGACGATTGTTGGTGGGGCCCTTATCCAATTCATTTGTTAAGTCAAGTAGAGTTCTAAATAAAAGTCTTAGTCAAATTTGCAAATTGAAATGTGTTATACTTACATATAT
Organism: Volucella bombylans; assembly: GCA_949129095.1. NCBI lineage: Eukaryota > Metazoa > Arthropoda > Insecta > Diptera > Syrphidae > Volucella > Volucella bombylans. The sequence continues at coordinate 452,457 of OX422141.1, read as the reverse complement.
GCCTGCCCCCTAAAAGTTGTAATAGTTTAATATTGTAGATGTTTACTTTTTTTAAATGATGCGAATATCCAAGTGATTCTATTAGCGATTATTGCATGAACCACCTCATAAATCGAAAATTGTCATACGTTAAGTGTCACACATCCTCTCAGGTTTGTTCGAAAATTATAAAGAAAACACCTTGAGACCTTGAGAAAAGAAATGATACTTTCCTCCAAAGGAAAATAAAAATATTTACAAAACTATGTAACACATCGTAACAGAATATAGATAACAAGTTACCCAATATAAATCACTTTGTATGCCCTTACATAATCCTATTTAATATGCAATACAGGAGTATCTACCCACAGCAACACTCTGACTCCTCCATATCAACTTACCAAAGATGTATCCCAGATACAAATCAATAGCCAAATCCTTAGACATAATTGATTATAAGTACAAAACGAAACATTATATACTCGTAGGTGCCATCACCTTGGGCGCGCGGGTTACTTATTTATGCCCAGACAGGTTAAATACCTTCATCAGGTATTTTCACATGGGTCACTGAAATCAAATGGAAATCAAGTAAGGCCTACAGCAAGACATGACCATTTTGGGGTAGATTGGATTGAATATCTTATTTATGTAGGACCATTAGGTAATTGCATGGTGACCAATTAATTAATAAAATAATCAGAGTTAAAATGTTGCTTCTCGTAATCGTATATACTCGTATACCCAACATTGTAAGCACACTGTTTGTATGTGGCTTGTTGAAATAGGGTGAGAGATTACAAAGATAAAATATAGTTTGAGAAATAATGCCTCATTGCCAGTATGCAGGAGAACACTACAAGGCGGTAAATTCTCACCGCACACCTGGCTCCTTGTGGTGGACGTGATATTAGCAACCTTGAAAAATAATGGCCTTAGCTCGGCGTTCAGAATTATCTATTAGTTCAAAGAAAAGGGCTCAGCCACACAGAACTACTGGTGAAAAATGCGCTTGTTGCAAAGAGCAATAACTTAATCTCTCTAAGGCGGAAATTTTTTACTTCCCTAACAAGGTCAAATTTTAAAACTTCCAAAGCTTTGCTACCGAGCAACGCAATTTCTAGGTACAATTTTAGATTCCCAACGGAAAGACAACTTCGAAGTGTGTATCAAAACAGCAATTGGAGCCTTCTTCTCTGGTAAAAATATGTTCAGCCCTACTAAGCTTCAAACTGGATGTGGAATATTGGTTTCATTCAGCGGTTGTAAGATGCAGCCTTGCATTCGACTCGTTACTTTGACGAAAAGCTCTAGATCAAAGCAGTACCAGTTTTAAATTCTGACCAAGATCCATCCGCATCCACATTCTGCAATCAATAAGAATAACATCCAGGAACTTCTTGAAATTCGCATCACAGTCCCTCCGTCTTTAGAGCACAATAAATCTTCTGCTGACCTTAATAAACAGTCACTTTTCTTTTTACCTTTCATGTATTGGATACATTAGCACATTTTGCTATATCAGGCTTGCAGTGCTACCCTAGGAACAGAAGTCCATGAAAGGTATGTTATATTTTTAATTTAGACTGATGACGAATAAAATAGTTTGCATGTAAACTTTAATCAAGTTCACAGGCAGTTCTAGCGCAGGTTTAGATACTGAGGAGATATCCTGCCTGGCAATTTTGTCGGAGTCATGACTCCCCTCGATCTCATTGTTACCTGGGAAAATCATCAATGCCTGGAGTCAATGTAAATATCGGAGTTTTCTCTATTTTTGGTTTGGATAACAGACGAAAAAATTTCGTGAAATGAAAGTCATTTTGTAGAATCCAAATAACTCTGAACTGTTGAATTTTAAATGATGCACAGCAAATTGATATTGTGTGGAATCTTTGAAACCAGTTTTCTACGAATCGAAGCTGTTCTGTGGAAGACTACTTTTTCAGCATATGGATCACCATGCACTTTTATTCGAGGTAAATTCCTAGCGTCCTAGCGGCTGCAAGGAATAAAGTATTGTTCCTTAATTGTATAGCGGAAGCTTTGAAAACAAGGTAGGGTTCTTAAGCGCCAAAGTGAGCATTACATCATAGCTCTACTTAGCTTTTATCATATTTTAATTCACCGGCTTTTTCCTAAATCTTTCTACCTTTTCTACATTTCCTTTAATTCGTTCCCCTTTAAATCGTTTACATGATTTTTTAATATTATTTTCTTCCTTGTCTCCTGTGTTGCGTACTTCAAATGTCTGTTGTCTGAAATTGAAAATTGCAAAACGGAAGAAAAAAACGAGAAGTAAACTCAGTGAAGCTAATACTCGATTATTGCAAAAGTTTTACATAAAGTTAGAAGCACTTGTATTATGTTTTTTGTTTTCTTCTCATTTTTCATTTTGCTTCAAACTTATTCTTAGAAAAACATCGGATTGCTTTTCCTTTTTATATCCTTTTCTGTGTAACCTGGGCAATCATCGGTCAAGTATTTTTAAATTACCTTACTATTGCTGGATGTAGAAATATGTTTTCAATTTTGAATTCTATTGAACATTGAGACTGGATCTTAACTCCAAGATGAACTTTATTTTTATTTGTCTAATTGATGTCTAATTAAAATGAAGTTGAGATTTTGTGCCATTTTAGACAGAAATATATTCGAGTTCTTGCAACGCTTCTATAATATATATTCATTTGTAGAAAACTTCTTGTTGGGGACATATCATCATTCGACCGACTGCAATTTTATATATGTGATATTTGAGACAATATTTAAATTTTCCGTAAATAATACTCTAGTGTCCAATCTCGTCCTTCGACGTATAGGTCTCCTTTGCGCACGATATTGCTACATTGCCGACGAATAAACTGTGAACTGGACTATGTAAAATTGAGTTTGTGAAGAGCAGTCCTCTTTCCAGTCGAGGAGGAGATTTCTTAGACTTCAACTACATTTTTACTGCTTCATTAAAAGCCATACAACTGTTTATCAAACATATGTATGTACAATCAAAAAAAAATGAATATTTTAAGACTTCAATGGCCTCTTAAATATAACGTCAAGGAAGAAAATGCTTTCCATAGGGGAAGAATCAAACTGACACGACAGAGAATTGGACGAAAATACGAGACCGCAAAAGAGAAAACGGCTTCGAAACGAGAAGCTTAACAAGAGAAGATACATCTGCATATAGCGCAGCAATGTAATGGAACACAGGCAAATTGCGCTCAACCTGATGGTGAAATGAAGGGTATAGATAGCGTGTATCCTCTCAATTTATAAGCAGCCAACATGAAAAATAAGAAGTGCAGCATAAAAGCTCTAGCAAACGAGGTAATATTTTAAGATTTCGAAACAACGAAGGAAAAACTGGAATCACCGAAATCTACGTATTAAAAACGTGCGGCGATGCTAGCTACAGGAAAATTTACAGAAGATGGAAAGAGTATTTTATAACGTAACCTAACGAAAAAATCCCGCAGAGTAACATTCTGTCTTCTATCGGAAGGCTTAAATGAACCACCAGCAAAGCAGAGAAAAGTATAAACCTACATACATACAAGGCCAATACCCCAAAAAATATAGACCACAATCGGAAATCTTAGATTTGATGCTTACAGGTGGTCAGATGTCTAATCAGAGGAGGGAGAACTTTATTGTTCCACTCTATAAAGGTAAAAACCATACAACATATTCTAACAACTATCATATGAATCAATGAAGCTAATGTTGCACACCATGAAAATATGCGACAGGGTTATAAACAGTCGACAACACAGTCTATTAATCTTAATAGCAGCCAATGCAGCTTTTTGGGAGGCAGATCGACACACGACTCGATTGAAAGTTTATGAATCATTATGGAGAAATAATTTTTCAAAGACCTAGCAGACATGTCAGATATCCAGTTCTGCACGATCATCGATTTCTTCAGCTTCATCGGGTGGATTTGAGGGGCATGATTGGGCTATTCTCTTTGATGAAAACCAAATCAGCCACAACTAACTACATACCTACCCGCACTTGATCGCTATTTTGTGGGGATCTGTGATCTGTATAAGCTTGACATTCGGAACTAGGGTCATCCGCATTCTCAATGCATATATCACTCCCTTAAATGAATAATCAAAATCATTTGTTAGAAGCTGTTTTGTTGGCATATATAAGATTTGTGTCGCATTTAACACCACCATAAATTTTGTTCACTAGCAGAATTTGAACTTTCACATTTTTACTGACCTTACATATTACGCACGTATGTATGTGTATGTAAATACATAGATTATACCGTTCCCTTATAATGCATTAAAATTAAGTTGTCATTACTTTTTCGAAAAATTTATAACCACACAATGTAATCTTTCATCCACGCCAGAAGCCATCTAAAACCTTACTTAACCTTACTCAAGGGAACTACTCTGCAACACCACCAACTAACACTCCTGCCGCCGCCAAATCCTTACCACTGGTTCAAACAATGCCTCAACAAAGAAAATAAAAATAAAAAGAACGGACAGATAAATAAACTTTTCTAAAATATAGCCAACAACTCAAAATAAAAAGTAAAAGATTCATAACCGCGTATAACCAATGTACATATACTCTTATACGGACAACATCAGCCAACCCAGAGAGAAGATACATATACATAGGTACGTCCTCTTGTTTAAATCATCGGGAATGGCCTCATAACACTGACTTATGTGCTCGTAAATAGTAAATTTCATTTTTCCCATACACTTCATATGAACAATGGCAACACCATCGTCATCCTCTTCATCATACGCATCTCTTGATACTACCCACTTCAACCAAAAACCAAAAAAGCGCAAGGATAATGGAAGGAAAATTCCCTCCAGCCACATATCTTGACATCTTACTCCGACTCTGCATCGTATATTTAATTTTATCGAGATTTCTTTTCGTCCTTAGAATTTAAGAAATAACTGACTGCAACATGATAAGGATCTTCGTCTTTAAGGATATCATTCTCAGCGCTAATAAGCCATTTAACTTTTTTTTTCTCTCTCTCTCACTCTACATGTACACACATACAAATCCCTAAATTATCTTGCCAGAATTAAATGAAAAAAAAAAGCAAACAGCTCAAGGATTCATGTCACTCCTCGGGGTGTCGTAAAGTACGCTTGATGAGATTCAAATATTTTATGCGATTCGACTTTGCATTCATAAATTTGTTGTTTTTTTTTTTGAAAATATTTAACCAGAAGAAGATGCAGCCGAAAAGAGGATTACGTATTTTTTTCTTTCTTAACAAATTCGAACACTCGGGAGTTTATTACTTATTTAGCACCCCGAGTCTGGTAAAGTGTTTCTAGGGTGTTTATTGAGAAATTCCCAAGATCAAAACAATAATTTCCCATCAATTTCTTCCTTCAGTAAATCAGATTGTGTTTAATTGAATTTGCAGAGACTTAAACAAGTGCAACCCAGCTATTTTTGTCATGTTGGATAGATCTTAAGCCCTGTTATGAACACTTTTGTAAAGTGGCAAAGGTGATAATTAAAAAAGGACTAGAACTTCAAGCAAGTGGAAACTGAAATCAAAATAACTGCAGTAGTCTTATATTTCCGCTACTATTTCTAAAATCTTTCTCAAATATGTTTCAAAAAAAAATTCTCTTAAACAAAAACACTTTTTTCTTGACTTCACAGCACTGGTCTGACATCGAATTGAATTCCCACAGACATGGAAGCACTTAATTACAAATGGCATTGCGTGAGCACACAGATTTGCGGCCTTATTGACCCACTTAAACACTCAGACCCTCTTACGAATACATGCTATTCAAATAATTAAGTGAAAAAGACAACCCTCCAACTGTGACAAGATACATTACTCATCCGACGTGAAATTTTCTTGAAAGATTTACCAACTTTCCAAGACAATTCCTTGTATGTTCTGTCGCATATTCATTAGCAAATGAGACTCTGCTTTTCCCCGAAGGACTTTAAATCATCCTTCTGTCAATTTGTCTTTGTCGCACAAAATCTAACACTACCTCGTACACAAGCGTTAGCTTATCTATATGTAATTCGTTATACTACATGAAATATATATACACGTAACGAATTTGAAAATTGAAACCCCTTTAAGCCTATCCCATAAGCCAATCAGTCACAAAGAGTGTAAAATAAGTACTGGTACCCGGAAACCATCTGCCACATATCCACGAATCCATACGGGGATATCCTGTATGCCGTGTTAAAATCGCGTCATTGCCGCTGCCACCGCTACGCCGCCGTGCCGCGGGTAGGGATTGCTGTACGCTTTAAAATGTTGAAGTTAATAAATGATAGTCACAAAGCACTTGCATGTTGGAACATTATTTACACATGTTAAGCACAGCAGTGTATCCTATGTGTTGTGCAGTTGTGTAGGGTATAGTACTGGTATGCTGTCATAAACATTGAGATCTAGAGATTCTCTCTTTTCGGAGTAAAGGATTCCCAAGCACCAGAGGAAGGGATGCGGAATTTGGCACTTCTACCAGCAACTAGGGATATATGGTACGTACGAAGATATGGCAGGTCTCCAGGAATAAAGTGAGCGAACTTATGAGCGCTCTAACTCCATTGCCGGTACTGGTACTCGATATTGGTATCACCACATGCAGAATCATAAATTTTCGTTTGCTAGTTAGACGCCGCCAGTTAGAACAATGGTAGAGTTTGATTTGCAAAATGTTCGATGTTATAAGTTCTTGGAGCATAATGATGGTTGTTTCCATCATAGCAGTTTCGACTAAAGCTAACGAGCTAGAGAGATTACGAGAAAGTTGTCAAAATCAACCCTGATGGTTTTGATGGACTCAGATTTGGGTCTTGGGCGTAGCATCCTGATTAGTTATGCATTCTTATCGTCATAAGCAATCTTGGTAATACATACTATGTTTCTAAAGTTGAATTGTGATTATAAATGATGATTACGACTGTTTATGATTCCATCCTTGACATGGATGCCCACATTATCGAACTAAGCCCTTTTATAGTTTCGCCACAAAAACAAAACCAACTTTGAAATTGATTACTAGATAGCATACCTTTTGGTTAGGGGTATTATATTCAAAGTATGTAACTTTTCTACAACGTAAAACAATGAGTTATAAGAGAGACACTTACGGTTTGTTAGATCATGACTTGGTCAGATGCTTAAAAGAGCAATTAAATGACACATACACACATTTGTGTAATCACCTCCTACTGACGTCTATACCTAGATATCCAAATCTATTTATTGTCACCAGTAACCTACGAAAAGATTCACTTTTTTTATAATTGGCGCGCGCACAAGGGATTTATGTACCCTTAAGATGTTTGCATTTCGGAAGTAGTGACTGAAGATGCATATCCTGGTGCATTTCAAAGTAAGAAAATAACGGAGCAAAAAGAGAACAGAACCACGGTTTTATTTGATAAATATATGTAGTACGAAAATTGTGTGGAAGCTGCATTAAAGTGGTGGTATTTCTCTATTCCGATATATGCTTCAGGCTTGTTGTCGATGTCTGAGATAATATTCGCAAACCGTCAATTTATTGCTATATGATCGATATGGTTTGCTAGTCCCCTTTCGGGTAGTTTAGTGGATAATGGCAATGTTCTTTACTTTACGCTTAAACGTTTGGGTATATAGTACGCTTACATGGGTGGTATTTGAAGACTTAGCCAAGTAGATTAACAAATTATTTCCAGTCCTAGAGGGGAAGATGGTGTGGTGTCACCAACTTATCTTCCACACTTCTAATATGTTCAACTTATATCGCGTGAATCGTCGTTCGAGTTCCTCGTTTATAGTTTTCTGAAGAACTTCTTGTCGTTTTCCAGGAGAGCCTTAACATTCCAGAACCCAATAGTGGTCCAGAATCGATAGTCATCAAAAACATATCCATTCATATTCGAGTTATACCACGAATTATACTTGATCAAAAAGTTCCGGAATAACCACCGTGTGGCGCTCCCATTGTTCAGATTTTTTGTTAAGTTGGTAAATCTGTTGTTGACATTCCCTCTAAATCTTAGCGTCATAGCTTGACACTTGCAAAAGTTACATAGCCAAGAGTACATCTTTCTCTCCGTGTGTTTAGGCGATTTTTTACAATTTTAGAAATGGATGTAAATTTGCAACAACGAACTTGTACTAAATTTTGCGTAAAAAACGGATTTAATGGTGCGCGAATGTTGGAAAAGTGTTTCGGAAACGATTCTCTAAAGAAAACGGTCGTTTACCAGTGGCACGAGCGGTTCAAAAGAGGTCGTGAGTCAATCGAAGATGATGAACGCAGTGGCAGGCCATCGACATCGATGACCGACGAAAACATTGATGGAGTAAAAGAAATGTTGGTCAATAACCGCAAATTAACCATCAGAGAGATAGCGGAGGACCTCAACATTGCCTATGGATCCGTCCAAGACATTTTGGTTAATGATTTGGGTTTCCGTCGTTAGCAGCAAAGTTGGTGCCAAAAGACCTCTATTTCATGCAAAAAAGAGAGACCGTGCTGACGTCGCAAAAGAGATGATTTGCGAGGCTGAATCCGATCCCACATTCATCAAAAGGATCATTGCTGGAGACGAGATGTGTGTTTATGAGTACGACACGCAATCCAGCCATCAGGCAAGTGAATGGCGTTCACCAAATGACGTTTGCGTGAAGCAATTCGCCGAAAGAGACCAGAATTGTGGGCAAAAAACTCGTGGATTTTGCACCATGAAAACGCACCGTCGCACAGTGCCTTTATTATTCGTAATTTTTTGACGAAAAATGCAACAAATACCATCCAACATCCAACCGAATTCACCTGATTTAGCTCCCTGTAACTACTTTCTGTTTAATCGAGTTAAAAAACTACTACGGGGAACGCGTTTCAGCAGCCGAGAGAAAGTAATGGATAAATCAGTGGAAGCACTGAAAACCGAATATAAAAAAAGTTTCGAGGATTGGATCAATCGCTGGCATGAGTGTGTTGCAGTCGATGGGGATTAATTTGAAGGGGAAGATATAGATTTAGATAAATAAACTTGTATTTTTAATTTTCTGAATAAATTCCGGGAGTTTTTGATCAAGGTGGTATGTTGCAATTTTTAAGCTCCAGCTGAAACTAATTCTGATTTATCCAAGTTCACTAAGTATAACCAAATATTCAATGTAGAAAAGGTGACTTATTCCGAAGACTCCATATTTGGAAACATTCGTCACCAAGGATGCTTTATAGAGCATCCCATACAGCTACGAATATTGAATGCAATAGATATTTGATAATAAGTAATCATGTTGAAGCCTGAAGTGTGCAGACGGACGTATAGGCGGACGTAAAATGCTGCTCAAGCTGTGTGAACATGTTGTACTTCTTTTGACACACAAGTCGCATAGAACATCTTTCTGCTTCGCCTGGGCCATGACCTGGAACGTTCCTTAAAACCTCAACGTAGGAAAAATCACCCTAATTCTTCAACGTCTGCTACACTCTATTCCCGGTCCTGAATGGATTAAGCAACTAGGAAAAGTACTCTCCCATTTGTGCAGGATGTCCTTTTCACCCCAAATATTATGGAATTAACATCTTTCAACGATATTCAACTTACTCCTCTTGATTTATGGAATACTCTGCCAAATGAAATCTGTGATACCAATTCAACCTCTTGCCGAACATATTCGAAATCCCATATTTCTCATTCCAATTGACAAAAATTATATCAGAGATTACTACCTTACGTAGTTGTTTTGATGTTTTACTAAATCATACTACCAAAATGTAGTAACTAGTAGTAGAAGCAATGTACGACTAGCACCACATGAATGATAATCAAAGTAGAAGGTGGTAAGATAACGAATTTCACTCTAGATAAATGGTAAACCATGTAACCAGTTAACAGAATCTTGAGTGTTGTATCATGCATACTGGATTCGCATCTAATGTGCCTCCTGGGAACTATCAAACACCCCCCTCCCCACCCACAAAAAAAAAGCAGCCCAATTCACGATACCCCGACAACTCTAATCTGGATGCCCTATGTATCTTACCCTACTTTGACATCTGGCCCATGCGTATCCTGATCCGTTCGGCAATCGCCTTGTTTTATTTATTTTTCCGTTTAAACCAACCGGAAATGGTTTTGTTCTTTGTTTTCCTTTGTTGTTTTTTTTGCTCCTTTTTTTGAAAGCATTTTCCTGGATTTATTTGTCATTATGAGCTTTCAGTTGCGTGCAATGGATCCCTTGTATCCAGTCGTGGTTGTTGTGTGTATTTTCTTAATGAGTGCGTGTGTGGCATTGGCTAATGGAACTTTGTGTGTGTCTATTCGCATGACCGGAAGTTGTTGACTGGTGTCTGGTTGTTTTGTTAATTATGGTATTTTGCCCGAACTCTGGGGGGTTAAAGTCAGTGGACTTTATCAGTCAAAGAGCAGATACTTTACTAATTGGCCGTTGATAGTTCGCGGTTTATGGTATCGTTATTTTTGTGGTTATTTTGTTGCAAATGTATAAATGTTGAGTGTGAATTTGGTTTGATTGGTTGTAATTCCAGTTTTCTTGTCGACAAAGGATTGCAGCTGATTATTTGAGTTGAAAACGTATAGGTATATACATATGTACAGTGTAATGCATTTGCAAAAATATAAAAAAACACGAAATCGGTTTTGTATTTTCAAAGTTGCAACTCTTGCGCTAGGTTTGAAAAGGGTTTATAATATATCTATCAGTAATTCGTAGATACGTTAAGCTGGCGATAATTATGCATCACAGAACAAAGTGTCAAATCATAAAAAAAAGTAAAAGCCACGATGTATATAGTTGGAGTAGTAAGCACCGGATATCATATTGTTCCACAGGTCATTGTTTTTGCAGTGTGTCGTCGAGTCAGCTTAATGACGAAATTGTCCACGTTAGATAGATTTGAGCGGTCCAATAGGATAGAGTTGAATGCACTATGACTGATGTTCTGTAAACGCCAAGATAAGCTCTAAAGCAATTCTTCTTAAACACCAGAATTTACTCTTAGTAAACTTGTTTGACTGCTATAAAACTGTAAATAAATGCGCGCTCAAAAGAGTGGTTTTCAAGTTCTGAAAGTTTGCCTTCAACTTCCAGCGATCACAATAACGCTTAGTCTTAACGAAGACTAGGGTATATTAGCGACCTCATTCCTTGGTCCTGATATATAGGATCAAGCCGCCTGCGTACTCTAGGACATGGTGGAGAATATAATAGACGAGTTTACCGCAGCTTGTTCAAGGCCGTTTTGAATGTCAAATAATCCAGCAGAAGTCATCACTATACTCCGGTGAAAATAATAAAAAAAGAATAAACATCAGTGGTGTACTGATGACTAGACTGTTCAGCTTGTAACCATAAGATGTCAAAAGCTTCTTCCAAGTCAATCGAGCAAGCGTCAGTGCGTTATTTTTGCCATTGTTTCACTAGATATGAAAAACCTTTTTGGACACGACACGTGAGAAACCAAATCACTTATCCGGAACTATTTTATTTTCCTCATCCCGCTAAGATATTTCAAATACCTTGATAATATTTGGAAAGAGATTTATTGACCAAAAATTTGTTTTTATCTTCGTAAGAAATTGGATGTACCAGCTGCCTTCCCATATGATAGTTATGGGCATTAATCAAAACATTATTATTCAAATTGTTTTATCTAAACATCCGCAGTTTCTAATGGGTTATGTCGAAGCACAAAGTTCAGCATTCAGTTGGTTCCTATTGGATTATACCTTGTCAGCGATGCGAAGTGCTTATAGAGCGCTTACTTCGAAATGAACGGGCGGTAACATTATTTGCCATGTTTTCGCCATTGAACTCAGTGAAATATGCGTTCTTTAATCCCGAGTTTTTTTTTTATCATATCGAATATAGAAATTGTGCAAAAGGACTCGATTTTCCTGGTTTTAAAACATGCCAATGACATCTTCTGGAAAGTCGCTTTTGTGGTAACTAATTTCTCTCTGGAAAGAAGTTTCCATCATCTTCAGCTTTTCCTGGATCTATACCAGCTGTTGGAAATATTTTCCATTGTTCGTCGTTCGCGGAATCGTTAGAGAAGAAATAATGGTCGGAAATAATATATTAACTCTTGTAAAAAATTCTGTTCAAAAGCTGATTACGTATTCTACTCACTTGAGGTCAGCAGAACTTACAACCTTCCTGTCCCCGTTTAATTTTCTTTCAATACTGCACATTCCCCTAATTAAGTTTTGCGTACTTATTGCAAACTCACCTTGGTCATGATTCTCGGTTAACAAGAGTTTTTTTTCCTTTATTCTTTTATATTTTTTTGAAATAACTTTTTGAATTAACTTAGTCAATGCTTTTCAACATCATCTCCACCTCTTACCATTCATCTAAATAAGACTTGAGAATGCATCCAATTACATAAAATTTCAATTTCAAATCCAAATCAAGGATCCACACATGGCTGATTAAAAACTAGCTCTATAACGCATTGAGTGCAAAATGAATTTTCCAAAGCAACACGCGCAAAAAGACCCATAACCGTATCCAGTTTAGAGTGTCCTTCTATCCGCAACAGTAATATCCATTGGCAAATTGATAAAATCATTCGCTTCCCTAATTACGGAAATTTGCTTCACTTTTCTCGTTTGCATGGAAATTTCCGCACCATTGCAGCAAAACGCACAAATAATGTCCTTCAAATATGGCATTCAGCGCTATCACTGCTACCATCACCATTACCATAACCCAGAATCAGTACTGCTACAACTACCCCTTACCCATCATTACCACCACCACCACCAGCACCATCAATTGGTGGACTGACCTCGAATGCAATCGAGCAGAAGTCGAAATTGCATCGTTGTTGCTGGTGGAAGCGATGGTGGCATCGTCAACTGCCTATGATAAAATTGAAATGAGCCAGCCATCCGATAATGCATTACGAATCGATGCATATACGTAGTTTACAGTGGGGAAACTGAAAAGGAAAGCAATAAGATACTGGAATCGAATAGGGTTTTCATCCTCAAGCATCGGACTCATCATCCACACCTAAATTTAAGTCTTTTTCTGAAATTCATCTGGTAATGAATATGACATACACAAGAATATATATGTTATTTATTTCGACTATGGTCTTAAAATTCGAATTGACTTATACTGAATGTATATGGATAAATATGTAAGTTCCTTCCGATAGACTTTCTACCATAGACTTCCTCTACACAATTCCAACACTACACAAATCCTATTCAAAATATTTGCTTTGTCGTTTCCAATTTCTAGTAGATCAACTTCTCTTTAGTGATCGCGTTCAATTGGGACTCCGAGATTGGTAAAACTGCTTGTTCCTTCTATTCAAAGAAAGAGGTTGCATAGACCTTTGTGTATATCGCAAAAAGATGGCACATAGGTCAGCGGATGTATTGTGACAGGAAATCACAGCTGATTTAGATCATCAGGAGGTTCATTATACACATTCACTAAATCTTATCCTACATCCATAGTATTTATTTCTTCTCTGTCAAATTGACTACTTTCCATAGTCATTTATTAAGCATATCCGACGTACTACTTCAGTCTTATTCAGATTGAATATTCACTTGATATAAGACAGGCAAAGACCCTTTATCAAAATCAATTTAGTGCTGTAAAAACTGCCAAATCGCTATTATCAGTGTCGACTTAAAGTTAACTTCTTCTATCGCTTTCAATTAGCTACCTCCAAATTGCCCCGGCGAATCCTTAAATTAATAAAAACTGCAACCATTTAATCCTCACTATGCTCTAACCACACATAGACAATCGTCAGGGAAAAGCTGCGAAATGTGCGCAAACTACTGAAGTAGCACACATGGATTCCACTACAGTCGGTCGTCCTTCCCCATAGCATTCCGTCTCTCAAGCATGAGTAATTGAATAAAATTAAACTCTGCAGCATAAAAAGCAGCCAAAGTGCATTTGCATGCGTTAGCATAACTATAGTATCAACTATTCAGGCCATCCATGCGCCCATATATGTAGAACAACAGCTTCCTTTGTGCACGAACCAATTTGCAGAGGCAAGGCTTATATGCTTGTTTGGTCCTTGCTGCTAGCTATCGTAACATGGGGTAGGGTAAACGCGTTTTTGTGATAAACTTTCACTATACTGTCTCTACAAATCCCACATAACGAGCCCCTCCTCCTCATTTTCACTGTGTGTCGCAGTTTATTGAGGTTAAATATCGGAGTGCGGTAGAGTGTATCTTTTATTGCGGGGAGGGTTTCTACCAACCCGATAAGCATTATTAAATTATTTCATCTAATTATACAAGTTGAACTAATTGAAATGTTACAATTATATTTGTTTGGATGGTTTAAAATAATTTATGCAGAACAGAGCGATTATTTACGCGATTTCATTACAGCATTTAACCACCAATAGAAGATTAATGGCAGTTGGTTATATCAGTCATCCATCATATGGCTAAGTAGATCGTCTGTGAAATTATGTTCCTATAAAGATCGTTTGCAAACGACACAACCAAAGAAAATCAGTTTAGTAGATAAATTCTTGGATATTTTTGGCCATGGAGGATCTCGTAAAATCCGATCACAACAACTCGGATTGTGTATTAAACAGTTTCATTTTCTTAGCAGAGCTAAGAAAAGAAACAGGACACCATGAGAGGCAAATAAGGGGTCTGCAGTTTTTCCTTCTGAGGGAAATCAGAAAAACGACTGACTACCTAGAGACATCCGGAAGAACTCTGTGTTCCACTTTCTACCATGCCACCTGCGTTGGAACTAATGAAAGATGCTCAACTGTCAGTGGTAGCTCTAAGAGGTAGATAGTCTCAACTCCACTTTATAGCAAACGGTCGTTTGGCATTTCTTTCTGTATAACTACGTCATCTGCATATAACAATGCATACACGTTAGAACCCCTGGCAACAGCGCGCAATTCAAAGCAACTCCTGTTCAAAATACCGATGAAAATGCCCAATGCGTACTGCATCTTGTTAAGAGTGCGTGTAGTTTTTACCGAAGATCTTCTACATTTGCACGGACAAATAAATCAGACTTATAGGTCTGAAGCTTTTAGCGGATGAGTAGTCATCTTTGCCGATTTTCGGTATAAAAGCCACTCTCACAGTTAACCAAGGTTTGGTATGTAAGATAGCACCAGACTAAAAGTGAAGAATTGAGCTACACCTTTTTGCAGTATAATTGGAAACATGTCAGTGGTTTTAAGAAAAAAAGACAAATGTCCTCATTTGTCACCATAAGCAATACCAGGCACCAGCTACGCGAGTTGTATTACTCGGCTCAATTAAAGTTCCGGTGATAGTTCCTCCCTTTTTTCCTTGAATGCTTGCTCCCATTGCTCTTTGTATTAATACATCCAATGTGGCATTTTAGATAGCTTTTTGGCATTAATCCCACGGACCTCCATCACTTATTGCAGGATGGTGAGGGATACGCGATCGGCAATATTTCTGACGGTTCGTTGCAGAAACAGTCATTTAACATTAAATCGCCTCACAGTATTTCTGAGTTGTTTCGGCGTCTGAGATACGTATATCCATAGAAGTAGCCTGAGCCTCACGGCATCAAAGAAGCTTGCGCGTGTTGCTGGAAAAACTTTACAGGCATACCCCTAAGCATAACATGACAGCAATGGGACATTGATTGGTTCATATACTATATTCTATAAGTTTTTGGAATGTATGTGCGAGTTATGTGTGTTAAAGCAATAACCATGAATTAAGATCTATTGTCAAAGGGTCGATCTGAAAAGTGTCTTCTATTATTACTTTACTCATATTGTCAAAGTCAGCGCTTGAATGCAGAAGATCTATTTAGATTCTAATTATTTTGAAGGAACCGACTACCAGTCTGTCAAAAAAGCTTCAAATACATATTTATAAAATAGCAAAGATTTGTCTATACCAAGGTGAAAATGATTGTTCATCCCGCAAAGAATAAATCTAAAGCTAACAGAAACTCCTCACTGCACAAAGGACAATTGTAATCAAAGCACCTCTTTAACCTATCAGATGTACAAAGGACACACATACTCGTAAATCCTCTTAATCCTCTATAGTAGAAATGTTTGTAAAAAAAAAGAAAAATAAATATTCAATGAAAGGATTGAAGGACACTATTCAATTCAACTTGAAATTCAAGTATCCTTGAACATGGTAACATAAATAGACGGTACTACTCGTCATCCCCATGAATCGTATTCACCCATAAATTCATATGTACATATGTAATGTATCGTACATATATGTACGAGTATGTGCATTCTGGTAATATCTCCCCGACAAAGCAGCTGTAAATCACTGCTCTTTGGAATAGTTGTCTCTGTGATCTCTTCGCATGAACATATTCATGAGGATGGATATCCTGCTGTGCTACGCAACTTTCATCGTGAAAATAGAAAACCCGGAAACTACGTGCTGTCATGCTGTACCCGAGAGAATAGAACTTATGTGATTGCTGCCTTTGAATAGGGCTACAAGAACTACTATGAACGAGTAAAACGAATAATCACAACTCCACTTCCGGTGTGCAGTGTATGTACAGAGTATATGCCATGTCATGCCATCTAAGGGCAAACAAAACTGTTCGCTTTGTTGTGGGTTATTTCATCAGTGACGACAACGGAAACGACAACAACGGTGAGCGTTTGTTACGCCCTCTATACATCGTATTCATATGTATAAGCTGGCCTGCAAATATTTGGTCGACCGTCAACTCTAATTACACTGAGGAAGTTGGGTATTCGTATGCCTTCGACGATGAATCTAAAACTCTGGTGTTGAGAAAATTACATTCTGACAAGTAAGTAAGTGAACGCGCCTACAATAGCAACGTACTTGTCGTATTGTCATTCGGACTTACAAGCAAATGCTACATCAGAGCATCCCCGATGAAGTAGCGGGAGATTGTTATTTGAATTTCATAGATTGGTATTCGTATTTGCCAACTGAATGTCTTTGGCACTGTGGAAGTACAGTGTGGAGTCATTCGGTTTGCACTTTGGTTCTGGAAATCTAGATTGAAGTTGTTTTTGTCGTGAGTCGTGCTGTTCGCTGTTTACGTGGGAAGATTCAATTATAAAATACGTGGCTGATTGCTGATGTGATGGCACAATGACGCAGTATTATTTCAAATAACATATCTTTCGTGGCAATGTCTTTTACATTCCTATTACAACCAACTCATCATGGTTATCTCATCACTGTCACTGTCATCCGAAGAAAATGCAAGCTTCCTACCTGGATTCATATTTTAACTACCACCACATCCGAATAATTGAACATTTAGGAGTACGTCAATTTGTTCGAGATAAAGTACAATGTTTTCTCATATGATTTACTTACGAGTATATTGTAACATACAAGTCTCAATACATAAACATACAGCTCCAGTATCCTTTACAGAACTAATCTCAGACCAAGCAACAACCAGAACCATTCAATCAGATTCATTCGAATGTATTCAGGTTCTCCCGTCTGAACACCTACAACCTTTCTAAAATCCTCCAACATAGTGTTCACTATTGGAATCCTGGGAAAAATGTTTTTTTTTTTATCCAAATAACAACACAACAAGGAGAGAATAAGGACTTAGAGTAATGGATAGAGATTCCGATTCCCTGCCGTCATGATGTGATGAGTGCCGTTTTTCCCATGTGGATCTGCTTTCTATGCAAAATGGATCACAGGTACACATATACAGAATCGGATATTATAGTGTAACACAATAAGGATGAAGCTGAAAGGAAAAAACGAAAAAGAATTTCGGTTTTCATTGATCTGCCCAGATAATAGAATTAGCAATTCATGTGAGTTAAGTGGGAAAATATTTATTTTTTGCGGTTCGAAGGGCGAATAAAATCCAAAGAATATACAAATACGAGTACTCGTAGGAGTTTAAAACAAGTGAGTGATTCTCTTGAACTTTCTGTGTTAACTATTCATGAAGAATTTTATCGAAAATATGTGTCAAGGCAATCAGAAATGAAAGTGACATGACAGGTTGTATTTACAATAGTTCGAAATTAGGCATTATGTGACAGTTTCATAGTTTCCCACATCAATGGGTTGAAGCCCATGCCTTTAATCCCCTTGTCAAGCGCAGGATTAACAATAATCTATCAATTTCAATGGATATATTTTGCATGCCTGGTGCATCATCAAAGAAATTTAATCAGTTAATGTGAACGACATGGGGGATTTCCATTTCATTCAGCGGTTGCTATTGGTTTAATTATTGATCGCAAACTGATGTGACATGACGTCATACTTCGTGATATATGATATGAAGCATTATTATATTACATTTATGACCGTACAACTAACTGCGAAAAACCTTTCCCCTAGAGACAGTGTACGTACTAAGCGGCGTCACTCTGGTCATGATCTGTAATTTTGCCTTAAGGTTGAAATCATCGGAAACCAGACTTAAGCTGCAGTTTCTAAAACTATAATTCGAAAGTACAAACGTTAACCATTACTTGTATACAGTACTACGCACCGACACAATAAGTAATATGAATGAAAAAGCACAGCTTCTATGATCAACTAGGTTTTTTTTTTTTTTTTTAAGAACTTAACACTCAAGTGGGTATGAATACACTTAAAATGCCTGGGCACGTGTTGGGATATACCGATAAGCCAACAGCTTAAAAGTTAACTATACCGCATTCGAAACAGGTAGACAGCAAAAATGGGTATGGAACGTGACTGTTACTTTATGGGAGCTTGAGAATGTATTTGTACTGAATCCATCAATAAATTGAGTATCAACATGCTAACTTTGTCTACAACATCATTCAGAGATTACTCAACGTTTTAAAGTAGAACAAAAAATATTCAGCTGACCTGAATATTTGTTAAAAAGGTTTTGGCATAGATTTTTCGGTCGGGAATTTCAGCAGACATCTTGAGAAGGATCGAAGTGTATTTTCAACTTAAATTTAAAATTGAAGTAGTCCCGATAGAACGGTGATCCCAGTTTAAAAAAGCAAGAATATCCGGAGTGACGTTTCCGGAATTTGTTTTCGTTCTATTTTGCCACTTTTACGAAATTTCCTCTTTAAACTAACTCCCGCTCAATACTTCTTGTTTCATTATTTGCTAACTCTGAAAGTAGCTGTTTCATAAGCTTAGTTCTTGTATAATCTCCGCTCAAAACTCTAATCGTTTGTTGATGATAATTTTGTTAACTACTAGGCGGATTCGCAAAAAGAAGAGTGGAGACAATTTCTCTTCGCTTTGAGACCAATAGTCTAGGAAATTTAGTACTACCTAAGCTGTCGTATCTTATGCCTGCTGTCATGTTGTGAAAACTTTGCTTGCTGATTACTCAGTCAATGAACTTTTTCCCTACCGATTGTGCTGTTAGAATGTTCAAAATTAATTTTGCGTGCTAAAGAGCTACATAATAGACGGTGAAACAATTCTTCCTTGAAAAAGTTTTAGCCACATTCGTTAAGATATGATCATACACATATATGGCCGGCTTAGTAGAAGGTAATTTAGTTCGGATGCTAACATTAGGCCTTGTCTGCTTAAATCAAAACTTTATACCGATTTTCTACAACAAATTTGCATTTTGGCAATCTTCTGTGGCTGCCCTGATAAAAATCTCAGTTTTTCTACCGTTTTTTTCATATTTGATGATAACCGCTTTACATTGTATATCCTGGAGTAGATTATCACGTCAGAGAAAATTGAAATTGCTCAGCACTCTAGAGAGTTTAGATGGTGGGTATGTCTCACTTGTATGATCTCAGCCTCAATTATTGGTTCGTGATTCAATTTGAAAAGTTTTTTATCCAAGGACAGATAATCGCTATTAATAGAAACGATAGGAAAGTTAAAACGATAACACAACCCCCACCAAAAGGAGCTGTTCGCCGGAGCTCCGAAAATCCTTTCAAAACTGATGTCCAGGGATTACATCGTGAGCTCTGTCCGGGCCTAAGCATGTCAATAGAACATTTTCAACCAATCGCGTACCACTGATACATTTTTATTTTAAGATAGTTGTCTTTCTTTAGTCTTAATCGCTTAAGCATCTCAATTTTTGTCTACAGATATCCAATATGCAACTTATTATGTTGTAGACAGTTGAGAAGTAAACGTGTGGATAGATGAAACATGTCTTCTTTTGAGAAAATGTTCTTTCACTGATTTCTTCTGTGTTTAAATTCACCCAAAGTCCGCATTAAAACGAAAAGTCTTGCTTCGTTTCTCTTCATCTTGAAGGCCGTTCAAAAACGTTCACGCCGGACTGAATCGACAAACGAAAAACTTCAAATACTTAATTTTCTTTAAATTATTTCAGCTCATTGAATTTTTATAAAAGGTCAGCATTTCACGGTTGTCGGGAAAATCATTTCTTTGAAAGTGAAATATTCTCAACATCCAGGCACACAAAGCCTACGGCAATGATGATGTTGATGTTGGTAATAAAATTGATGAAGATGTGTTCATCAAACCAATGATTAATTGTTCCCCAAGGATGTGTCTTAGCCCCAGAAAACCAAAAGCACTCCTTGGTTTTGAGGAATTTTTTTAGCAATAATTTCTATGAAATCAATCACCCATCTGTATTTCTGACCCGACGTATATGCGAGGCAATACTTACGACAATTTCTCTTCCATCAACTAGAATGTGGAAAGTTCAGTTTCAATTATTCACAGGACATGTTTCAACAGGGTTTTGTGGGAGAATATTGATGAAATTTCATCAGATAAACGATATGGCGGCATTCGCCTACAAAAAAAGATTTCCAAATCGAAGATTTTCTTGATACCAGAGTTTTCGTAATAAATTATGGGAAAACAGATCAGCACACCTAGGGCTAGGCTTCCTGAGATCATACTCCCATATCTGGAGCTACTTTTAGAGTAACCACCATGTACCACCAACCACCATAGTTATAACAATGAATAACAATGATTCAATTAGTCCTGATTTGACGTAATTATAGAGTGCCCAGTTTTGGATGCCAATATTCTCGATGATTTCTATAAGTGCACGCACATATATGATATAATGAGAAGCAATAGGCATATGAATTCATTTGATTTAGAAATTCCATTGATTAGAGTCAGCCTGGAATTACCTACTAACGGATACATGACATTCATATGCCTACTCATATCTGTCATCGTTAGACGAAGAACAAATACAATATCAGATTAGTAACGGAGTTCGAACGAGTGTGGAATGTAACATAATTACATGCATCCTGGAAGGAGTTATTTAGATTTGAATCACTATCAGTTCAAATTAATTCACCGTGGATAGCCAGAGTTGCATTGAAAAATTGTATATACCTTTCAGAGTGGCTTCCCCTGAGGGTCAACATAAATCCACCGTCCAGTGATATCTATTCCTTAACAAGAACATTTAACAAAATATCCCCACCCTAATCGGAAAAGCTTCATTTTGCACTCAACTATGTTATGCTTGCAATTTGAATTATTTTAGAGAGATTGCTAGTCCTGCATTTGATTACTGTTATTAGGAAAAGGGTCCGACATTTATGTAGAATGCCAGTTTCTGACCAGTGATTTAATATTCATCAAGATGGGAATGTATCGAATGATTTTCAATTATTTTATTACTACAGTAAGATAAATGATTACGAGTACCTTGGAATTACGAATACAGTTGACATATCGAATGCCTGAATGGAGTTGGATAACTAAAGCAAACAGAGTAGATGCAAGGAAATAATTGATAAAATGCATAGATTGTGATTTTCCGACGAATTTATTAAAATGATTCAATATCCAAACAATGCAAGAGACAAATAAATAGACTCTGATAAAGTTGGGTAATTAAGGGACTGAACAATAACTCTCGAGAAAATAAATTGAAGAATTTATCATAGTATTTCGGAAAATGTTAAATTTATTAAAAAGAGACAAAGCTGCTACTCAATTAAGTGGAATATATTTGATAATTTAAATTTCCTTCGGAAGAGAAAAGTACTTTGTAGATACCTATTTAATATCGTTATCATTAAGATCCACAAGGAAATATATGCAGCTGTCCGGCAAAGGCAAAGCCGTATTCATGGTAAAAGGCGGCTTATGCAAAATAAAAATCATATTCAGCCAATTAAGCCCCAGTCGAATACTAAGTAAAACTACTTGAAATTCCAACGCGTACTCGCGTTTCCCTCTCTAGAGACTGCGGGTATAAGATATATTAATACATATTAGGGTCCCCAGTACGGCTGGGATGAACCGATACGATATTTTTTTGTGCGTAATACAGAGAAACGACAACCAAATCAGCTTGTAGAAGGAGATAAATTGACACATTTTTAAAAAACAAAGAGCCTAGTTTTGTGTAATGAATTTAAAACAAATTATTCCTAAACTTTATATATTCAGCGCAAGAATAACCGCGTAAGTTTATGAAACCATTTCGGGCAAAAGTCTGCTGGGTATTTGAAAACTTATGCGAATGTAAGGAAACTTGATGACTGAGAGCAAAAGCGAGCATCTCAGCCATAGACATCTAAGACCAGATTGGGGGAAGACTGTACGTATAATAAAGGAACCTAATTCAGATTTTGAGGAGTGATACCTACAAAACTTTTCGCGAAAAGATTGAACGACTTGGTAAAACCAGCCAACTCTTGAAGTTAATTTTAGAAAATCTGATGGTAGGTAAAGCAAGTTGAAAAAATGGCTCAAAACTCATTTATTAGGTAACAAGATCATAAATATATGGCTCACAATCAACGGAACTGAAAGTGTAACTACAAACCAACCTAAAAGTTTTTCCATTCTTTGAACTCACGCATACCATCTTTTATAGAGGTAATATTTGTTTTTCAGATTTATACGTCTGTATACGATCGTATTCACCCGAGTTCTTAAGCCAAATGACTTTCATTCTTATCGAACCGGATCGATCGAAGAAGATCAGTGCCTTTAAAGAAAAATGGTCTTGGCACTCTTTTCATTAATGGCTTTATTAATAAGAACACATGGAGGTGTTTTATTTTATTCAAAAAAAAAAGTACTATCATTGCGCTATTCTTTTCCCGAGATGATGCCGGCCAAACTTACGGTCAATAGAGTTGCATCCGGTGACAGCATCGGTATCGGCGTGATAAAGGATGAACCCATTATATCTATTAATAGTTTCAAGTAGCGTGACAATGATGGCCTATTTCTAATCATCCTGCAAAGAGATTTAGGTAAGCTGCTGCCAACTTTAAAGAGAATCCTCACTGCTAACATGGAATCAGGCTAAACGCAGAACAAGAATCAAATACTAAAAGTAACTTTTATTCTAAAAATCATCACAAATGACTACTCACTCCTCGAAGAGAGCCTCAATTCACGGAAAATATACGCAAGGTATCCACAAGACTGCCTTGCCAATGTAACATTCCTATAAACTACGAATTTCTTTATGTTTTTGTGAGCTTGTGAGACTGCAGAATTGATAAATTTCCCTCCATTCGACATTTATACTATAGGTGACGATCATAATCATCTTACATTTAAAAATAAATCGTATTTGGCACAACTCGCACTGGCATTTCCATGGTCACAATGTCACCAAAACTTCATTTTGCTACTTGTATCTAAGCTGGATTTGGTAGGATCAGAAATTAGTCACGGTGGCTTAGAAACCGATCATGAATATAGCGCTTGTGTCTTCGTAAAGGACAACAACCTTAAACTTCACTTCTAGTTACGAAAATATATGCTTGAAGCGAAAGCAAAAGAGATTGCTGATTACACCAATTCCAAACCGATTTAAAAATGCAAAGCGTATTTGAATGAAGGATTTACTGAGCCTGGTCAGGCTGGTACAAAAAGCACTGTATCCCTGCTGATATTACCTATTTTTCTATGAAAAATTGCGAAATTACAATGAAAGGAACATATTAGGAGTCTAAGGAGTCTTAGGAGTCTACTTGTCTAAGTGCTCTGTTCCGAAAAAAAAACAGTTCAATTCTAGAATGCATGCAAATAGTTGATTGTTCTTAGGCAATAACTCAATGGATATCTGAGATATGTTTTCTAATGGCTATTATACCTATATATACATTATAAGACATATAAAATATTATATTTTTAAATTTTTAATTTTTCATATAAATATTTTACCTACTCGCATATGTTACATATCATAGAACCTTATTCCATCACCTAAAATATAATCAGTGATCCTTTCTCCATCTGAAACGAATCTAATTTAGTATTTGAAAAATGCGGTTTAAACCCTAGTGTTCAAATATGAGCAACACGATTCATTTTTATGGCGTCTGAGGACATATCACTATAGATTCCAAATATGAGCTCGACTATATTATCACTTTGATTTTAGTTAGTAAGTCAAAGTGTGGAAACTTTTGCCAGATTTTTTGTACCTACTTAACGTTTATGTTTATCTTCTACAAGTGATTAGTAATTTGTGCTCTTAAAATTATTGTTTTAAAAGATGAAAAGGTATATAAAAAGTGGTTTCGCTTTTGTTTTCTTTTTTAAGAACTCAGTTTATAACACAGCCATCATTTGTCTTATGGTAAGAGCTTTTCACTTGACTGTATGCACACTCACTTCTGTTATATAGAAATGAAAAGTGTATTGTTACATTTCACATGTTTCATGGCGTCGTTATTGAAAATAAACCATCGAAGTCATGCGATCTTGGAGTAATAACTTATAATCACAAAGAAGATTTTAGGGTATGAACAAAACCAGGACCTTGACCCAATGGTGGATAATACTACGTTGTTTGTCTCTAATACAAAAAACAAAAACATAATAACACAGGAGGGCTATATAACATGCACTTACGAATGGTAAAACCTTACCTAAGTGGGTCCTTTTCAACGCCCTTTCTTTGATATGAATTGTTATCAAATTACATATAACAATCATAACCGCAACGAGAGTTCTATTCATTTTCCCACAGGGGCAATTACATGTGATTTAGACATAATTCACTAGAACTCTCTAGAGCTTTTGGAAATCCCTCAACGCTCTCTTGTTAATGTCCCCATTATTATCGCTGACACTTATTTCCCGGTGGACTAAAGTAAATGGATATACGAGTATTATTACAATGGAAAGTAAGTATCTTCATCCAATAATTCGATTATGGGATACACTGCAAAATCAAACAATTATCGCATTACTCTGGTTAATTTTGGGTGAATCCCTTGGGTTGCCAAGATTTTAAGTGGTGAATTTTTAAAGCATTTTAAAACACTTTAGATCCAAAAAGTCTTTATATGGATAACACCCACCTCTTTAAAAATAAACGATTATAAATCTAAGATACCCCTTGGAATTTGCGCAACGTGATATGAGTATCCACCATATGAAGGCGTTTAAATGTCACTGCGGAGCTAAAAACATTTATTTTACAGAGGTGGCTGTTGTATTTGTTGTATGTAGGGTAACATACAATACATATACACAATTCCCCTAAAGTATTTTATTGAGATTAATGAGTTGAATAGCGAACATCTTGAGAGGAAAGCGTAAAACTGAATTACACACTTCGGTTCAGATGTTAAATTTTTTAGGGTGTAGAATCGTTTTACAATGGTTTTCGGGATACCATTTCACCGATTTAAATGTATCTGGTTACCCGATTTCGGGTAATTACGTGATCTATTAAGATGATTAATACGGGTATAAATTTACATTCCTTTACGGATGTGGAAAGCTGAAAATTCAAATTATCCTACAAATAGTTGCACTAGCATAAAACAAGGGTCTTCGTGGTGTGTAAGCGTTGAAAACCAGACCGAACTATGAAAATAAAAAAATTCTTAGAAACACCTGTTGAAAATTGTCATCAATATTGTTACCGGTATGGTACCATCTGAGTGTTAGCAAAAACCTAAGAAGAAAAGTAAAATCCTTTGTGGATATGATAAATACCAAGTACAATAAGATGGCTTACATGAATCAGGAAGTTATTTTAAGAAGTGTGATACCGTAAGTAATGAGTCCACAGATATTTCCCATAGAGTTCAAAACGACAATGGATTTAGTTTTGATCGTTTTTCCTTTCTGTCAGAACAGTGCACTCAGAACTAGTTTATAGTAATCTTTGTAGGATAATTTTATTGGAACTTCCCAGTCCTTCGTAAAAAGATGAGTAATCAGCTTAGTGATAAAATTCCTACTATATAAAAGAACCGTTGACCTGATGCTTCAGTGATGAATCTTCTTCTATGAATCATACAATTTTTCTTCTATAGTATTTAAAGAAAAAATAATTAAATTTTGTTAAGCAGTCAAGGCCAGGTCTGGGTTACTTTGTACTGACGTTGTACCGCATTCGCGGTTTTAAATTGTTGTTATTCCTTATGCAAGATTATTTTGAAAATTTTTTTTTAACTTTCTTTAAATGTGTGATATGTTAATAGATTTCGATTAGTATTGCAAAAATTTCCAAAGAGTAATTTTTTTATGAAAATAACAATTGAATGTTGTGTATTTTTTTTTACCTTCAAAAGTCATCAGCGGATGACGTTCGCGAGCTTTCGTAGGTAAAAAAAATTGACACAAACGGGCAAACATAGTCTCACACACACACATAAACATACAGATATTTTCTTAAAAACTGTTTAAAATCATTATGGAGACCTTAAATCGGAAAGATATCACCAAATTTTAATTTCCGATTTTCGGGGTGAATGCAAGATCTTCCCTGTGAAAAAGTAAAAATGGCCCATTGTATTCTCTATTATAAGACAAAGTCTTGGTCTTTCTGTTCGATTGTAATACACAAACATTCCATGGTACAAGGTTTTTTTTTACATATGTATATATATGATTAATGTATGGATACTACTCGTATTTGAGGTTTTATATTCAATATGGAAAGCCTCCTACACAGTAGCCAAGTTAAAATGTTGGCGATTAATAAATACAAATATCATAGATAAATACACAATAAGGATAACATGATTATTACTAGAATTTTGAAAGATTTCTGGAGAAATGAAATGTAAGCAGTGTCGCAAAGGTAGTGTTATATTGATACCAGGAATGTCTACATAAGTTTTTCCTTCATTATAACAATGAGATGTCGGTATGAGAAAAAAATGAACTTTGAGAACATATTCGACAATGATGTGCACACTTTAAATGTGCTCTTACTTCTTCTGGGTGCCTCAAGGACATATGAGCAGGCTCTGTATTGTACACCAGAGTATATGAGGATAATACTATGAAAGGCTTCCACAAATTTGTAGAGAGATCTTATGAACAGTGTCTCAAGTGTAATATGTAAATTATTCTCGATGAGGTTTTACATTCTTCCAGAAGTTTCGGAGGATGCGCTAATCTCAGTCTTCCTTAAAACCTGGCATCACCATCACCCAATAAGAAGGACAAGTGGCGATTCCATCATAAGGGTCAGCTCTGATGACCTAGGTTTCACAAGCCGATCAAATGATAATGATTAGAAAGTTGAGCTATAGCGACTAAAATATCGAGGTCATGTTGAATGCATCATAGAAGGACAAGAAGGTGACACTCGCATATAGAAGAAGACCTTAAACAGCTCTGCCTGGAACCGAATAAATAGCCCTAAAAGGCACATGAAAAAGGTATATATTGTATTTGTTGCGACTAGAAGTGTTTTCGCAGTGTTCCTCTAAAGCACATTGTATTTCTTATGTATTTCCGGCTTAAACAGCTAATCGGCCAGCAGTGATGCTTCCGTTGGGAAATCTATCAGTCTTTTCTGGACTTTTCTTTAAAGCTTAAAGAAATATATAAAACTCTCAATATATATAACTCTCAATAGAATACCTTGTAAGAGTTGAAATAACATGGAAATTAGCACAGAACCTGGTCAGTTGAAAAAAGTGGTTTAGTTATAAAAATTCACAATTCACAACTCCTTGTTACAGAAAACACTACAACTTCGAAGTCAATGCAGACGTTTTTTTTTTTTGTTAGTAAGTAGTCTCAGTTTAACCCAATAATCTTTTTTCTGTACACGAGTCATATTCTTCAAACAGATTTTATTCCGAATCAGGATAAGTACGAGTAGTGCGCACAAGTGAAGATATGTTAAAAGCATTCTAGCAGACACCAGCCCCCATTCACACTGCCATGTACTATTACAAACATCTTTCTCAGTAATCCATTTAATAGGATACTTTATCTATACCCTAGTTGCAGAATCTCATCTCTTTGATTTATAGAATTCTAATAACACTACCGGGAATCGAAGGTGCTCCCAGAAAGCAAATATATACTCGTAGATCATTGACAGTAATTTTCATTTCGTACCTGACTGCACAGAGTAGATATTTTCTCTGGGTAAACTTCTTGCTAACTTCTAATGAGAAAATCACCTCTTAGAAGCGCAACTCCAATTCAAATCTAATTACAAGTCATCCAAACTTTCTCTTTTGCTATTGCCTTGGAAAGCGGAAACAGTAGGAAGAACAGAAAAAAAAAACAAAACAAACTTGAACCGGATATTCAAAGTCGAAGGTAAGAGTATACTCGTAATAACCTTCCTATAAAAGTACGAACCTCTTTCCCGACGTCATTTGTAGATGGAGATGTACATGGAAGTCTCGATTCACATTCATGCAATAAATCATGTTGTTAATTATTTCCATACGACATCATTACTCTCCTTCTTTGCCGAACTTAATACAAAAAACAAAAGAAATAAAAAAAAATTGATATCTTTCTTGGTTCGGATTTTTTTCCAACGTGATGAGAGCGGAAAAAAATTAAAAGGCTCTGGGAATTACATGCAACTTACGGAGTAATTCATTAAAACCAAATTAATGGAAATGTGAAATTATTGCGCGCTAAAATCATACCTCCCCACTGTGCTTGACTAAGTTATGAGAAAGCGACGGTAATCTGATTTATTTTCGCAATTCCTTTTCAGAGAATTTTATTATGCTCATGGTCCTTGGGGTCATGACACATACGAGTATGTGCGTGACGTTTCGGACGAAATTTAGAAGAATTCTTTAAGGTACAGAAGAAAAAATCAAACAATTTCAATCCTTCAAACTTATGTTAGTTATGTGACTGTGCCAGAGTACTTTAGACATCTTTGATTAAAAGGGACTGTGGACTGCTTTTAGATGGAAAACATGGATATAATGGTGATGCTATAGGACAGAAGACATAAGAAAGAAATGGTTTATGGTTAATTCCCCAATGTGGTGTTGGTATGCTATTGACCACAAATAAGACGGTCGGGTTGCCAACAATAATACGAGATCCTCGGTAACACGAGAAATTTCCTTATAAAAACGTTCAGAATGTCTTTGCTGATCTTGAATCTCACAGAAGAGGAAATTTTTGGTAAAGTAGTTCAAGAACATAAGTCGCACAGAATCATGTCGAAAAAAAAACTATTGCGTAGCTCTATATAAGGACGAAACTACTCGCGATTTCTTTGAAGAGTGGCAGTAGAGCTACAGTTGGATCCTAAATTTGAAAAGACTACGTCTGCTATTTATAGTCAACATTCTGCTGTAGGCAGAATGGTCCATTCAGTGCATGTGATGATTGGCATCAGTTCTATCCATTTGACCAACAAGAGGTGTAATATGAAAATACTGTTGAAGAACGCAGTTGTTTGAATACCAAGTCCAACTTAAATTTAGGTACCAGGAATAGAAAGAAATTTATGATGACATTGTTGTACCGAGAGGAGACTTGTTTGATAATTTTTTCTGTAAGATCTATTGATTCATAAAACTGTTGAAAAAAATAAAACTTTTTATGGTGGAAGAACGGCTAAAGTCTAAGATAATTAAGTTTAAATCGGTAAAAGATCACCTAAGCCTGACCCTACTCAATAAAATAACATAATTCTGGTTTAATACGAGTATATGCCCCGAACCAGGGCGGCTGAGGAGACTTTTTCTTGAACGAACTAATGAAGGAGGCCAACTGAAGTATTTTATTTGAGGGCTTCCAGGAAATCACCTTTCTCAAAGCAGTGATGCTGATTGCAAGTACGGATAATAAATTCTAATGCTCACAAGTTTCCTCTAACGGATTGTAGCCATGGTCTTAAATTAGCAACTCAACTACCTGTTTTTTCCTGTTTGTTAATGACAGTTTCCAAATACGAATTCCAGCAAAAGAGCTTCGCATCCCATCTGTCCCACTGGTTAACCATCCACAAAGGTGGTCCAGATAATCATAATTTCGATACTAAGCACACGTGTGTTACAAAAACAAACAAAAAGCACTGTCCGGTCCACCCACCAGATGCCATTCTCATTAATCAATTCATAAACGAATTATTTGTATGTGGCCGTACGAATATGCACCATCCTTGATGTCCTTGCCCATTGAAACACATAAAATAAACCTCGGAAACTTTGTTTCGCTATTGTATTATTGTTCTATTTGTGATTAATTTATGCGTGTGCGTTTGTTGTTTTTACCAATAGCACGACAAACCCTTCAAATTGAATTGCAAAATATTATGAGCACAGAGCAGAGCCAGGGATTTTTCAATAAATACCACGGTCAACTAAAATACCAAAGTTCACTATAGATAGTAATTTCTATTTGAATTGATCGATAAATGCAACAAAGTTAAAGTTACGAAGGGGTATGGGACATATTCGTACGCCCTACTCTGAAGGGTGATGGTAATTAGTAGTTGCTCTCGGCTGAATAAATTTCGACGAATAGGAACACGATAGAAATTTTACATTCATAATTGTGAAATTTCCAAAATTATTATCCCGTTTAGAATGACTGCTATGGTACGTATGGATAGTGGTGATCGACAGGTGGCGAAGGGTTTTCGGTGGTGGTTTCCAATTACCACGTAATATGGATAGAAGGTGGTCAGAAGTAGCATTGGAGACTATGAAATCGTATGTGTACAATAAGTGTCCACTGAAGCATTAGAGAGTAAGATATATACAAATACTACTCCTAAAATTATTAATAAGTCCATGAATCAAGGTGGCTTGCAGAATGATGACAGAATTGAAGTGCAATTTACCACATCCTTTCCAGTCCACTGATACTGATGAAAATGCATTGGTTACTTTGAGAGGAAAATTCTTAGAATGATTATCAATCCCATCTGCTTACGCGGAATTTGTAGAAGAAGATATAACTGCAAAGTACGTGGTGAGAAGGGCTACAGTTCACGGGCTAAAACATATGATGTAATGTAACACAGGATATTATTCGGTACCGTAGATTTAAAGAAAGGTCGAAGACTTTATTTATATTGGAACACCCAATCTTGCAATTATATATTCCAGTAAATTGTTAAACAGAAGAGGTCGTGACTGGTGGAGATGACATTCTAGCAGCCACGCTGAATGATATTATTTTAGAAGGCTTCTTAGACTTTAAACTCTTTTGGCATAAGCTACCACATGAGCTACCACATTTCTTCATTAAGACTTACTTTCATTGTCCCGATATCTCTAGTTCTATACAAAATAACCGTCCTTCTTAAAGTATACGACACCTTTTTGTTAAACTTACTTCGCGTTAATCCAATCCAAACTCACACAAAATATCCAGAGTAACATCCAAATATTGTCAAAGTTACATTGAAATAAACCACAGCATCAACTTTTGCTCTCCCGCTCTCTAGTTTGGTGTCATTGGGTTAACTACAACTTCAACTAGCATTTGATTACCATTTCGGAGAAAAGTTTCAAACTTCCACACAAGGTTACCCGTTTCAAGTATTTCCCACAAAAGCGAGAAAAGTCACATTAAAACATTTCGTAAGCGTCAAGTACTCGGTCTTTTATGTACTCGTATGTAAGAGTATCTCCTGACAGTGTCCTGCGTAAATGGAATTAGAAATGAACTACCAACCAAACCAACTAACCGACAACCTTCAATAAAACTTGTCACAAAAACCGATTCGTCCTCATCTCATAGATACTACTCAGTAGTACGAGCTACTACTACACACTACTACTACTACTACTACTTCCACTCTCATTGTCCTTACAACTCTAGGGACTTGTGGCCACACCAATGTTGAGTGCGGTTCCATTTTGTAGTTCAATTACACAGTTGCCCAAAGACATTATGTTATTACAAGCTTTAAGGATTTTGTAATTGCAAAAGTTTTATTCCAATCGCACTGAGACACTAAAGTACCAAAGGACTAAAGAGAGCTCGAACCAGAAACAAAAAAAAAATACAAACCAACAAAAACATTAGAGAAAGAAAAACTCACACAAAAAGTCATTTGAAACTGAAGTTTTATGTTTAATTAACGACTGGAATGGGGGTACTGTTGGTAGGTCAAGTAGAAGATACGAAGCTTGTAACTTACCCAATGACTGCAGGATGATAGAGTACTGCAGGTGCTGACGGGCAACATTTTTGGGTGACAAAACTAAAAAAGTTTATTTGCCATGGGTTTGTGTTGTGGTCTACTTGAAATTCTGTATTTGTCTGTTCTTGCCTCGATCAAGTATGAAAAATTGGAGGCAAGATTTCTATTGTTGGTCACTTGACAAGGGTAGAGGTTTTCAGAGTAAAGTTTATAACGAATGTGAAGTAGAAAATTACAACTATCATTAAATATGATAGAATAGACCAAGAAAATGTCAAGCTAAGAACCCTTTCAGTTTGGGGTTTCGTATCTAAGGCGATTTTGGATCCAAATGCTTCTAAAGAGGACAAACTTCGTCCTTAAGACATCGATACAAATTCGACATTAAATTCGCGGTCAGAAAGAAACGCTATGTTTTGGTTTTCGTCGATTGTTGGCTACCACTCGGATGAATTGAGATTTAAGCTCACCTTTCTAAGTATGGAAAAGATTTTGAAGCCAAAAATGATTTTTAAGCGCTAATTGAGAAGCTAACATAAAAATGAAGTTCTCACCAAAATAAGAAAATCTTGCGGGCAAGACGGTACACCAAAATGAGCAAAAATATTTTGAAATTGCTGAAATTGAAATTTCAGTCTGAGGAACAGAATGAAGCTGATTGATTTAACCATATTTGATACATTGTAGATAGTAGTATCCGATTGCAACTACTCAAAAAAGGCAATGCCATCTGTATAAACACCCGTAAAAGAGCGCACCACCACATTGCTCACGTTCAATTAGCTGGCGGAAAATTTTGAGTATTTCGAACGTTCAAACTCTTGTGTCCGAGCAGTCAACGTTGGCTTCTTGCATCCAAGATCCTCACCTGTCTTTGCACTTGTCACCGAAATGCAACCTTAATTGATAAAAACTTCGCTAAAGTCGAGGACAAATATGTATATGCACTTCTGATGAAACTTGGCTTTAAATGCCATAGGATAAATCAGTAGAACAGCAGTAAGAGACGGAAGAAGCGATGCAGAGGTGGAGCGAAACTGAAATGAAATATAGAAGGGGATGAGACATATTTTCGGGCATTAGAAGCAGGAGGCAAAAATATGTAAGTCCGTTAGCCTCTGCTAATATTTCAAGCTCGACGAAATAGAAGAAATACCCTTCGAAATTATTGAACAGTGATGTTCTTAAGAATTCCGCATCTAGAGAAATCGATCCGAATAATCCAACCACTGATGACGATGTGAAGAAAAAAACGAAAGATTCATCAATGCACCTAGAGTAGATGCAGGAGTGGTAGAAAAAGGCACGTCTTTTGAAAAAAAACCCTAAGATTCCATTACCCTTGGACACGCATATGTTTAGGTTCATTGGAGAAACAGATGGTGACAATTTAAGTAACAGTTGAAAGAAGTTTCTTCATTGAAATTGCAGAATGCATTGAGTAAAGATAGGATGCTTTTTACTTTGTCAGGTTAGTAGTGAAGATTGTCTTCAGAGTTGTCAACAGTTCTAGTTATTTGACCTAGTCTTGAGTCGGTTCTGATCAGGTTAGCTCTGAAGTGTGAACATGTATACATGATATAGATCGAATCGCGAGCATAATCCTAGGGTCAAATAAGGACGACAATTTCATGTTAGATCGCATGTGTATTTGGTGAAACGTCCGAAGTCAGTCAAAGTAATTGCATAAGAGTCAAATTATATCTCATACTTTCTTCCAAATGCGCGCCTCCCACATCTCATCAATTCCACTTAACTTCCATTATTCGCAATTTGTGTAAACATATCAATGTTAATATCAATATATCCCAGATTTCCGATTGCCATCCATGAATATTGTCTCCATACAATGTTGTCTTCTACATGTGAACGTTCATGAAATTATTGATTAAGGACACGTCAATTATTTCATGTAAATCCTTGAACCATATGATTAATTTGATTTTAATGACTCGACGACAATAGTTAGGGGAGAGTGAGACTTTAGACGGACACACCCGACCTAGGTACGTAAATGACGACGCCGACAAATACAAAATCCGCCACGCTTACATCAAAATTGAATAATTGACAGACTTTGTCACTTTTAATTTAGTTCAATAAACGTGAGCCGCTGCTAAATACATCTTCGATTTTCGTCTCCTTCGTCCTTTGGAAAACTGATTAATCGAAAAGGAATGTACGCAGTTGATGGGGGAGGAGGTGATGGAAATGGTTGTACTGAATAATGATTTCTATTAGGACGGCTTTTAATTTGGGTGCTGTATAAGTACTTTGTTGAGGTTAAGAAACATTTTGGAATGGCACCCATAATGATGATCAATCAATTAATGGTAAATAATTGAATATACGGCAATGGAACGCCGATGAACCATCGAAAATAATTTCGAAAGTTTTTAATGCTTAAAAATCAGAGACTTGTTCATTTTAATGGAGCCGAACGAAGAAAATCTTGGCTAAGTGGACACTCATTTCTTTTAAGTGCACCTCAAATCAAAGAAAAAAATTTGTATGGACTACTTAAGATTTAACTTACCGAAGTAATAGATTTTCTTAAAGAATATATAATATATATAAAACTGAAGAAAATCTCGAATCATGTTAAGCTTAAACTGATAATGTTTGCATTTAGGCGAAAGACAGTGACATGGAAAACGGAACCCTCAGTAGAAAGTGTTCCACCCAGAATGACTTAGCATTAATCTGCCAAAAATCCTCCCTCTTGGAATCACGATGTTTAAGATAACGCCTACAAAAGATGGGACTACACAAGATAACGCATTCAATCTGATGAACCTTGGAGAAATTCTAGGAGGTGGATTATGTGCTGAGTACCACGGAATTCACCACAAATAGTACAAAATGCTCGCAAAAAAAATTTAGAAAACAAGAACAACTCTTCTCTCATTGTAGGCGTAAGACAAATCTTCTTCCGAGCCAGAAATCAAGGTCGAAGTACGATTCATGTCTCTAATTGCACTTTGGACATATTAATTTCCAAATGGGTACAAGTAAAAGACACCCGCATCCTCCAGTCTGTATCTGTGATTTTACTGACTAATCTTCAACATCCCAAGCCATAGGCATTGCAAGGAAAATGTATAATATCAATGCAAAACCAATAATGAAGAAAATGCATCCGAGGTTTTGGATGTTCAATGTATATGAAGCGATCTGATGGACTGAGAACCGAATGCAGTCTCAGCATCTACTCGTAAGTTTGGGTGATTTTTAACCAATATGAAATTTCTGAAGCCATAAGCTACGAAAGGAACGGAGAATGTCATAAGTCCCTCGCGTCGTTGCCTCAGTATATTTTCACAATGATTCGGCACAACCATCACTAACACGTGATACAAAAGCAGGACACTCAAAGTCGTTGATAAATAAATAAATCAGGCTATAAACTTTCAGAAATTCTAATGGGAACTTTTATGAGTCAAAAGAAGAGACCCTCCTCCTTATGCCCGATGCGCACTTTCTAGGTAATTCGATGTTCACGACCAATTCCTATCACTGAAACTGCAAGTAACCTGCGGTACCTGGCATCCGTCATCGCTTATAGTGAGGAATGCGGCTTCAAGCCGCCTTGTTCCGATGTAGTCAAATCTTTGCCAATGGCTTCAGAACCGATGGAAATATGACTCTGGATGGAAATATATGAATTTGTACCTATTTTTCAAGCAGAGACGTATTCAGTGCTCAAGGCAATAAACTAGATGTTGAGGAATAGATGGAGAGAAGATATTTTTATCTGCGTGTGTAAAACAAGGCAAACTGCGCTTAAAGGTCATACCTAAAGATAACCGATGAACTCAGTCTCGGAAAACTACTTTTCAGGAACTTCACCTTCATTGCGATTTTTATTTTGAATTCTGCATATACATAATTCCAGATGAGTTCGACATTCTGAATAGACAATACCCAACACCCATCCGAGTATCGAAATGCACGCTGCGCAAATTAACATATTCAATGAAACCGAGCGAATACTGTATATTTTCAGAAATGCTGCCTACGATATGTCCTATCGGTCATCACAAAAGTGACGAAACCTTCTTAATAAAATTAATACTAAATACTAAATACTAAATACAAAAAGTCCCATTGCTCCAACAGCTTTATTTACCAAGTTCAGGAACCGCTTTGCCAAAACTCTTCTTAGTCAAAATGGACCAAACCAAAAAACTGCGGATCATTTCTACAGAAGAACCTAGATAGAGTATCTTGTTTAATTTATTATTTCGTTCGCGAAATCGTTCGTCTCGTATTTCTTCTGTGATGTTATAGGTTACACTTACATATAGGACTTAACATGCGGCATAACTGATGGCAATGTTGGTAGTATTCTTCTGCCCTTCTGACTTCGTAAGGGAAACTCTGGCAGCTCATGTAATTCCAGGCGTTCAGCGTTGACATTGCCCACAATGTTTCTTCGGTGGTTTCTGGGTGGTTTCGGCAACCGCATTTGTTGCCGAACGTTAATATTTATTTACTCTTCTGAACGCTTATAAGCTTTGTTGGTATATTCCTCAGAAGATTGGCAGATTCTTTTACCGATTTTATTAGAGAAATCGCTCTTAAAGTTACCAGAGTACATATTTAAATTCACCAACATTAATTTGTAGGGTTGGTTGACTTACTCGTATATCTTATTGGTTAATCATAGTTATAGTATTGTAGTTATAGTATTGTATGCAGTATTAACAACACCTACACCAATTGCATTCTATTGACGTTTTATTCTGATATAGGTAGATATTGATAAAATTGAATTTCTGATGACAAGATATTCAGAACAACGAGGCAATCTATGACCGTCTCTAGTAGGTAAATGCCTGTGATAAATTGTTGCCCTTCTACGACCCCCATAAAAGACTCTTTTCAATTCCTGTCAACCCAAGTAATTTATACAAGTTTATTTTGGAAACCAACTAGTTCTTACATCGTCTTTGTTGAAATACCACACCGATGACGTGTCAAATAGACAACTAATTCTCCTGATGAATTTACAACAATTACGTGAGTGGAAATTTATTGCTTCAACAGTAAATTTAGGTTGTGTACACCATTACACAAATCGTGGAAGTTGAAATGAGCACGGCTCAATAAAACCAACAATCTATGGGTAGACATGCATAGATCTATTATAGGTACTATCGCCTACAGTACTTGCAAAAAGGACCTTCCAGTTCCGCCATTGGGTGTCATTCATCTAACGAAACTCAAATAAAATTTCATTTAGGCACTTTAACAAATTGTTTTGTTTAGGGCATGTGATTTCTAGTGGCAAACTTATACTAGAGCTGGGTGGATACGTACGTTGCTACTATCTGCTACAGCCGTAGGCCACGTGGATAAACATTGTCGGAAATTGAAGACTAAAACCTCTAAACGAACAAGGGAGTAAACATTTTTATGACAGTAAAACTGTTTTCCTTTCTATTGCGGAAGTGAAGAAGAGAATTCAGAAGTGTCCATCAGAGTTTATTGTTCTTGTCTATTTCTAGAGAAACTTTTTTCGTAGAGGGAAAAATTGAAATACAAATTAAAGTACTGAGTTTTTTTGTTTTTTACTTCAAAAGCATATTTTACTTTCGTTTTACTCACGTTGGCATTAAAGTGTTTGGAGAAGAAATATGTAGACTTCTAAATTATTAGTATTCACATACTAAAGAAGGCACATACCGAATGAAAATATTCATACACCGTCCGCCGGCAGTTTTGGTAAGCGCAAACTGCCAGTTCCGCATTTATTTAAGATGGGGTTACACATTTCACTCTACATATATTATTTCTTGAATTCAATTTTAAGCGACTATAAACTGCTGAACACATCAACAAATCAAATCAAACTAGACACCAGTCATAAGATACTGATCATTGACCGCCTAGACTTAGTCTACCTACCTGTATAAGTGAGAATGTTAAAAGGAAGTGAATAGCCACGCTAGTTTGGAAGTGAAACGTTTTACACTGCCTCTTGCAGTAAGCTCAATGATTTCAGAATCCAATCTCTGCTATTACTAGACTGCCCCAATTCATCAATGAGACTAATCGACCTTCGCATTCTTATAGTAGCAAGTAGCATATATTAAAAGATTTCAATATGCACAAATCCGCTAGTTCTGAGGACATACGTTATCGCTTTTCCTTCTGAAGTGCTACCAAGCCACTGCCAAGTCCACACCATTCAGGTGAAAGCAAAATAGTTGTACTTGATATTTCAAAATCATTTGAGAGAGCCACTCAGAATAGAAAACTAGAAATGTCATATACGAGTACTTCCGATTGCGTTCGGATGATGATGCTCATTGCAACACGGAAAGATAGTTCATAGAACGAAAGATTCCTACAACATGAGGCATTTTCGGGCTAAGCGAAGTAAGCCCCAGAGAAAGTGCAAATTATACGTACCAGGCGCATAATTTAACAATATTGTTAAATTAAATTCATTTTCAAAATGTATTTTCTAGATCTTATTTTATTTTATCTCACGCCTAATTTGGCCACCTAGCTTCCATTCCTTTGGCAAATCAGTAAAATTACTCAGGCAGCCGGTATGTAGCGCTCATAAGCATATACTATCAGTCTTGGTCCTTTGGTGACCGTTCAGCTGCACGTGGCCAGTCCAAGTTTCTAAAAATTAACACCATTGTGTCATTATTTTCGTTTTGTCGTTTTACAGGATCGTTAGCAGCGAATCGGTCCACGCAGTGAATCACTCCGCGCACAACCGCCAGCATGGAAGAGCAGGGCCTTTATGGGACCTCTTGGATAAAATGGGCTGCAGCCAGTAAATCACTTCATCTGATTTGACTACTCTGTTGAGCCAATCACGCTAATACAATACATACGCCAGGCCAGTCACACCTTCCTTCTAAGGTTCAGTCATTTCCGATGAGACATTTCAGTGTTGCTATCTTCTCCAGATCAGATTTCACACTTATTAGTTTGCAAAGTCAGGTACAGTAGGACAAAATTAGTACCTGGTGGCCACCACGAGGGGGTAAAACTCACATAATTGAATTATTGTCATAGTAACAACTCAATTGTTGTATTGAAAGTATTGAAATGTCCTTTAAAATGCTTCAACAAGATGTAGATGTAAATGGACGATAAGATCTTTACAGGGTGGTATTTTTTAGTGGAGTAGCATTAGAAGTAAGTGGAATTTCATGACACTCAGAAATGTTGTTCACCAAAATCCAAACTTTTTGCCACATTCATATATCTAAAAATAAAAGAAACACATTCATATTTTCTTTACTTCTATATATTTAGTCACCACCGCTTCGCCTTAATTTATTTATTTATTTTTTTCTCTTTTCGCCATGCTTTAACACTTTCTTTTGTCAGTTTATTTACATAATAAAATGTTTTATCTAAATAATTGTGAAAAAAAGAATTTCAAACGACGAAACAATTATGTTTATATATTTTTTTGTTATCTATCATTTATTTCCTTTTATTTTAACTCTCACTTAGTTTACTTAAATTTGTTTACTAGGTTTAGTTAGACCTTCGTCAAAAGTGGCAATTATTATCATTTTTTTATTTTACTTTTACAAACATCTATTCATTCGAGAATAATGTACAGAAATGCAATATCATCGAATGGATGATCTAGAGATAGTATGTACTCATAAAAAAGTACAACGTCTTCTTTAATCCAAAAAGTCATCAACTAAAATAATTTTATTTATTGTAGATTTTCTGATTAAATATTTTCTTTTAGTTTTATTCTTTTATAGTTTAATTCACTATGTTCTATTTATTATGTTATTTGTATTTTTTTTAATATATATATGCATATATTTTTTTATATTTACAATACAACTCTTTAAAAAAAATCCATAATTATTTTTATGATACAAAATTAAAGGTAAACATCTTAAATTAAATTTTGTTTATAAATAATTGTTTTTCTTTTATGCATTAAGTTTCTATAGTTTTTGTTGTAAGTCTTTTCTTTGTAGTAAAAATTATGTCCTACTTAACGGGAGTTGTTGAATTTTTTTTCAATTATTGTTTTCAATTTGTTTTATTTTTTCCTTTCTCTTATTGGAATGAATGAATTTTACCAAAGAGTAATTAAAAAATTTCTTTTATTTTTTTAATAAAATTATTTTTAAAATAAAGGTGCAAAAATGCAGAGCATCCTTCGTAAAAACTACAAGTGGCCGTAATTCGTGATACCTTAGGTTAAGAAATCTTAAGTCAGCGAGCTTAATTTATAGATTTTTACAACTTTGGGAAACCCATCGGTAGGCATTACAACATATGTCTGCTCAAAGCTGTCACAAATTTAATTTGTTAATTAACCCTCTTTTCAAAGAATAATAAGAAAGCAACCGAGATATAAAGCTATAATACTTTATTTCGAACTTTAACTGCACTGAAATTTTCTGTTTCATATGCCATCCACGTCTTGCTTAGTTCCGTAAATTCGGGTGAAACCAACTTAAAGTGCTTATGCGAGAAATAGTTGCAAGACCGTATGAAAAGTGCCTAAAGAAATAAGAACTGACGAAAAATTGTCCTTTCCAAGTTGTCTTATTCTTCATGAGCTATTCATGATGTTATTTTCTGAGGAGTGTATCGAAATTCCGTCAATCAAAATCACTAAAGAACATGTATTCTTTCTTTTAAAATACTGCTTCTTTCAGTTCGCGATTTTTTAAGAGTCTGATTTTTAAAATCCCGATTCACTAAATTCTACGCTCTTAAAAACAAGATGTAAGTCAACATTTATATAACTATTTTGTTGAGTTGATAAAATTGAAAATATAATAATCATAATTATTGTTTAATTCACTTATTTTTCAAGATTTCTGATAATTGTTTTTTAGCCGCAATTTTAAAAGATATTCTTGCTTTTTCAATAAAAACTAGCTGCTATAAATTTTCCTAAAACAATGTAATTATTTTTGATCCGAAAGAATCGTGTACGTACGTGTTTCGGCTGACGAAAGTAAATAATAATAGCTTTTGTTTTATTGCTAGCATACCAAAATTTTCTAAACTTTTTAAAGTATCTTTGTGTCTTTGTAGAAATTTCCCAAAATTATACCATACGGTTTTGCTACATAGATAGTCAACATATCAACATATACGAGTACGTCTTCGATTAGTGTGATATCTGGGGTTCCACAAGAGAATCATCCTGGTTCCATACTTTTAGTGCTTTCTGTTGCAGACAAAACTTACCTGAGCTCAGAGTAGTCAAGCGCTCTATATTTCTCGCAATCGCCATTTCTGACCAAAGAAAAATTTTATTTTCCAGAAATATGTATAAACATCGATTTGTAATCGGATCATATTCGGTTCCATTACATGACCATTGAATATAAGGTTTAACCAACCAGTCAATAAGTTCCTATCGAAAAAGTGGGAAAATGGCTTTTTACGTTCTGGGAAAACTGACTACCCGATAATAAAGGTTTAATAAAGCTCAACGTGATATTGTCAAATAGCATCCTAACCCTAATCCTAAATATAAAGAAGAACAAAAAACAGAAAAATAGTTGAAAATAGAACTTACGGAAGCCTGTGAAGAGATTAATTGTCTTAGACTGACTTAAAAATCCCATAGCACTACTATAGAATCGCTGATATAGTAGAGATAATGTGAGAAGACTGTTAGTTTCACGTTAAAATCATTTATATATCGCCCGTATAACGACAAAACTTCAGAATTGGGCTCCTGATACAGAAAGTGTTCATCAAATTTCTAAATCCTAATAGGTTACTATGACAGGATGGTAAAAAGTTACATATAAGTTTCAGTCACTTATACACTTTTCTTACCTATTAAATTGTTTCCATATTAAAATTGCTTGTGCGATAGAACTAGAAACCGCTTTGAACAACCTAAACAACTAGCAAAGTCTGTACACTCCCCCAAATATTTTAGGTTGTTAATTCAGTTCCAAGAATTTTTAAAGAGTCCCTGTATTAAAAAAATTGTATTTCTTCACTTCTACAATATTATAAAATTAAAAATAAATTTAATATGATTAAATTACACGAGAAATTTCTTAATCACCCTTTTGAAAACGTTTATACTTTTTTTTGTTATTTCCTTCCAATACAGAAAACATTTTTTGGAAGATAAATATTTTTTTATTACAAAACCTCTATCTACAAATACGGATACATGCTGATTACATCAATTTAAAAATGAAAACGCTGTCATTCGTAGAAACGAGTACAAAATTTCGCAAATCCTTTCGAGAATTCCTTTGTGATGAACAGAAAACCCAACTTGGAAAATCCGTTTCGAAATGAAGATTTAAAAACTGCTAATTACAGCAAATACCAAATGAATACAACCACTTATACTGGTTGCATATTCATTTGCAATACTATAGGTACGAGTTCGAATACTTTCATCTACTCAGACACAACTCTCCGGAACTCTCTGTGTCATCAAGCAGTCCTTAATAGCATTTATATTGATGTTATCCTCCAGATCGCTGGACGAACTGCATCCACTAACAATCCCACTGCTGCTGCTAACCACCCCAGATGGCACCGCTGACGTCGTCGTCGACGAAAGTGGTCCCCCCGTTAACGCTGTCAGCTGATGGAACTGTGGCTGCAGATTACTATTCCGTCCTAAACTGTGATGATGGGGATGATGTTGCTGTTGCTGCTGTTGTTGTTGTTGCTGTTGCTGGTGGTGTTGGTGGAGCATAGCTCGGCTTAGACTATTTGTATTGGAGAGTAGATTTCCACCATTTCCGGCACCACCGCCGGAAGGAGGTAATGTACCCCCAATTAGAGATGGTAATGTGTTACTACCACATCCAACACCCACTGGACTGCAAGTAGATGCGAGTGCATTGGGCATGACATTCGTTAAGTTCGTGCTCGTCGCTGGCAATGTAGCTGTTGACGCAGCGGAAGAAGTTGGTGAAGCAATAATCATTCCAAAGCCATTCGGAGAAACGCCTGCTAGAATACCAGGAACTGGACTTATGTTATTGTTGCCAACACCGACGAGACCACCCCCACCGCCACCGCCGCCAAGAGTACTGCCAACGCCGATAATAGAAGTCGGTGATATCACGGATGAGGACATCAGATGGGAGCGTGTGTTTATTTGATTGTACGTGACCGGGACACCTGGACCATTGGACAATGTCGACGTTGATGATGTTGTTGTTGTTCCTTGATGCAAAAGTGTATCATAAGGTCGGTGCTGTCGAGAGATAGAAATAAAAATAAACTCTTATTCTATTGAGTGTCCATACACAACACATACACAGATACACATTCAGTCAAATAAACGAACAGGAAGGAAGGAATCAGTTTTGCAAACAAAAAAACGGATCAGGGATGGGAAAGGTCAGCATAGTACGTAGAATATGAATGTAGCATTCGATTCGGGGAAATGGTAATGTTTGCACGTTGGATGAACATTGTCCTGGAAGCTTGTTTTAACGATGTAATCGATTTTTTTTCTACTTTTGTTTTCTCTTTTATTTTTGATGCCACTTGGAGATGGAGAACAAATCACTTTTTAACGTTTACGAGTGTTTCCCAAACAAATTGATCCCCAATGCAGTGAGTAGTCGTATTGCAAAGAATTGAATTTGATGACGAAATTAACTCACAAATTGCTCCGCTCACAGGGTTTTACTATAAATTTGATGGCTCGTGTAAT
Source organism: Volucella bombylans (assembly GCA_949129095.1). Classification (NCBI taxonomy): domain Eukaryota; kingdom Metazoa; phylum Arthropoda; class Insecta; order Diptera; family Syrphidae; genus Volucella; species Volucella bombylans. The sequence continues at coordinate 408,487 of OX422141.1, read as the reverse complement.
TGGGGAGAGATTACATGGAAATTGGCCAATGAAATGGGCAGAAATTTACTTAAGTAAAAGGAATTTGCTAGGACTCAGGTGTGGATTTGGTTTTGTGGATGAAAAGATATACTTACATTTGCATTTGGTGACCACTTTGACATCGGTGGTGTTGTAAAGTGTAAATCGGCTAGCCCATTGGATCCATTTCCTCCACCAGCGCAGCCACCTCCAGCTACAGAATTTCATTAGTAAAACGTTGTGGTAGGAACGCAGTTAGCAAGCAAATAAATGTTTGAAGTGAGAAGGAGAGAAAATAAACAAGTTAGTACATACGGATCTGAATGTATACTGCAGGTTAAACAAAGTATAAATATATAACTCCTAATGCAGGTAGCAGCAGTCGTACTACGAGATGTAGTTTAGTCAATATATCAAATCACGACTTCATCTATCTATTCGTATCGGAAACATTTTAATTTCTCTTGCAGTTATCTTGAAGTCTATCAAAGTCTTCAGCTATTTGGCGCGAAGTACATCATCAATAAAAAGAACATCGGTGACATTTGTGTCACGCAACTTTGGATTTCAGGTTAGTTCCGCAACTTTCCTTAGGCAGATTGTCATTTTTTCTTAACCAAAACCGAGCAAGTCCCCTATCTACACTTTCAAAAAACCTTTCGAAATGGAATGGAAGATAGAATGCCATCTAGCCCTATCTACCAACTCTAGTATATGTTAAGTGTATGCCAAGAGGTGCTCTGGATAACTGCTTGTGTTGTGATCTGAAAATCCACTGAAGTTATTCAAAAGATATTTTGTAGAACTGAGGCAACCTCTTAGTTCTTTGGTGATTTAATAGATAACACAAATAGGCCACTTCTTCTTCTGGGTTAAACGTCGAAGTACTTACAAATTCCGCGTTTTTTGCCACGTTTCATCCCTCTCTTCTTTGATCGATAAATTAACATTAACTCATTTTGTCCTATTCCTGTGATTTTTGCAATTAAGAAGCTAATTACAGCCTTTTACTTCCTAAGTCAAGTCAATTAACTTCTAGAGTTGCTAAACCGACGTGTCTCCTGTGACAAGTCTATTGGCATCATACAGATCGAAATTTCGACATTGTCATTGCTTTTGATAATAAGCATTAGATATCTCAGAAAATTTAAGATTGGTTGACGAAAGTTTCTTCGATTTTGGAAACAAAACTATCATGCTGTTACTACACAGCTGACATTTTCACATAAAAGGACTATCTCAATATCTTCGGCATTCCTACAACATTGCCAACTATGTTTTATTCACAGTAAGCCACTTTAACTCCGGATTTTTCTAAAAATAAATCGCATGGCTTCTACTCCTAAATCTACTCGTATGTCGGCTGATTGGAAAGTTCAGGTATCAATGTTGCAAGAACAATGTTTGGTACAGATCGTGATGCGATACATTTTTCTGACCATTTGCTCTGGCAAAGGCAGATGTAGATGTACGTGCCTCAGTGAGACTCGAATTAGAATAAAGTTACAAGCGCATGACTCACTATTTCAAAGCATTCAGTTGTATCTGTGTCTACTAGCGGACATCCTACCTCCGCAAGGTGTTGCTTGGAAATATTCAATAAATCTTTGATACTACAGCTTTTAGTAAATTAAGTTAAATCTGGCTCTTAAAAACACGTTCCTCGTGTCGTGCTTCAATTACTAGGATGATTCAAATTATTTCTCCAGTGTCTCGCATTACTAAAAAGTTTGCTTCTATCGTTCAATTACTTTCTGTTCTATTACATATATCTATTGCTTCCCATTTCTAGCTGTTAACATTAGAATACCATATTTGTATTGAAAGCCTGCTGATACTTTAGACAATTAGGTTATTTCGGGTGTCTCGAATATTTCGGTGATATGCAGGTGTTTTCAAAGAGCACCATCTCGATTCTATTTTGTTGCAGTTGTTTGTAAAACATTGCTGACACAAACTTGGTTACAACTTCTGGCTTTCCCACAAATTTTCTAATTCCGTTTTTTTTTTTTAAATACCACTACAACCACAACAATCTACAATACTACGTGCAATTGAAATAAATCAAAAAAATCCTCAATCATCACCACCAATCACTTACCGAACTGTGAAGGAATGACATCTGGATCTCGTTCGTCTTCAATTAAATCATCTGAAGATGATTTCGTCTTAATATCTGTATGCTGCCAACGTGGCTTTTCCAGATTGCCACCCTTCTATAATCAAAAGCAATAACAAAACAATATTATTCAATAGTTTCATATTTTCGAGGAACAGACATAGACATCAGATTCTATAAAGCAGTCATCTCAGTTGAAAGGCCGTCAATAAGTGATTGCCATACAATTACCTTATATCCATCACCTGATTGAACACCTCCAGTCACAGAGGCTTTTGTTCCATGCTGCCGTTTCTGCCGCAGATTATTCAAAAACGTCACCAAGAATATCCGGATAGCAACACCCAGACTGATGATAATAATAGTTAGAATACTACCAACAATTACGGGCGACAGTGACATGGATATATCCGCATCTATGTATGTGTTTTACGTTTATATAGATAGTTAAGTTTTCACGATGCAGGTTGCAGGATACAGTTCACAGGATGCATTGATGTTTAATGTGTCAAAGATAACGTATAAATCACAACCGTCAACGATGGAGAATCCAATGATACGAAGGCGTGAAAGAGAAAACACAAATGGATGCACATTTTGATCAAAGATACATAACCAGAATCACTTGTATTGAGATATACATAAATATATACAGAGATACATAGATATACGCGTATTTATCATAGATGCTGCTCAAGTGAAGCTTTTCAAGGAGTCAAAATCCATCCAAAAGGAAACCGGAACCAAAATTACATCAATCATTTGTGTTAGGCACCGTGAAAGGAAGTGACATTTTGATACTCAAGGACTTCATAGTATAGCAGAGCACCATCATCGCTACGAAATTACACTTACCTGACTTGTGTCCCGTCGAACCAATTACGAAATCATGAATGTGGTATGCTGGGCTGCGTCCCTTTTGGTTGAAGGAGTAGATGCGAATTTTCATTGAATTATTCTCGGTGACCATCATCGAAGTGAGAGTATCGAGATTCTCCAGAAGGAATTGTGGCTCCTCTGGATTACTAAGGTTGAATCTGTAATGAATAATAAGGTTTGGTGTTGATTGACGAATAATGTGTAGTAGTTCAATTATTTTGTTGGATCTACAAGATGTTTGTTTTGAGTTAAACGCAGAATTTATTTAGTCTTTAACCAGTTAAACGTTACCTGCCATAGACTTCACAGGCAGGTGACAGAATAATGTCTATTGTTGAACTAAGATCCTTATTTGTTAAGCTTACCAAATATTTCAGGCTTGGCAGATTGTCGCCGGCCACCTGATACTGGTCACCTGTCACTGTTATAGCGATTATTTATCATTATTTACTTATTTATTTATATCTGTCATAAGACATCTTTCAGTTGACATCTGTCAGTAGACGTCTTTCAGTATACGAGTACATCTGCCAGTAAACATCTATCAAGAAACCTAAATCAGTACTATACATGTCTCAATAGTCAATCGTCACCTGTCAATTCTTATCTACTTATGTATACTAGTCTGTCAAAAGTCATTTGCCTTTGCTCATTAGCGGGGTCCTAGCGCTCGTCGTACATGGTGATCTAGAAACGGTGAGCAGGAACCAATTTTTGATAGTAGAGCTCAGTTCCATTACCACTCTTATGTATAAATTTCGAGCTCGAGTCCGCTTCCATTCTGCGTTCTTTACGTTGAGAGTGGTCGTCATCGGTTTTTCGGGAAGTTCATTTACCCTCGGCATTAGCGCAGCTCCTATGACTTCCACTGGTCTAGAAGGACTCTATTTTTGATGCATTTTTAACAGATTTCAATTGCAAATACCAGCATTCGATTCAAGATACGATCTGATGCCGTCATTTTTCTTTTATCAGTCGTCTAGCAGGCCACTGGCAGCCCCTTTACCCTAATAGATGAAATTATTGTAATTGTACTTATTCGTTGTTGTTTCCGATGCTTGTAACAGTTTTGGTATAGGCAGTATATATACACATCTGACGAACTAATATAGATTTCTGGGTTCCTGGATGAAGTACATTACCCAAACCATTTATATTGATTCGCTGTCATCCTTTAAATGTGACATGTGACATCTTTTTTGTTAGTATAAAAAAAAAATTTCAATAAAATTCTTAATATTTTCGATGTACAATATTGAAAGATGTAGCTTCCTTTTCTACCATGTACACGGCATGATGAAAGCAAGCCTGCGTGGATATATACCAACTCTAAGATATTCACTGAGCAAGTATTTCCAAGTTATTTCAGGTGTATGCCATTGTTTCATTGTTAGTGCTGAGCCACAAGTACTTTCTTCCATGTGTGTTACTTCTAATGAGGAAAATACTAGCTGTTAAATTAAGCCTGTCCCCTTATAAATCTTGATAGAACTCGGCCTGATGGGCAGATGTCCCAACTTTATCATGATAACAGTTTCGACTTGTGATTCTCTTGTTGTGATCGTCTACCATAATTTCCATCAACATGTCCTAGACCCCTAAGAAGAGTAATGCGCAGAATTTTTTAATGATACCGGATGGTCCTAAATTCTTATTTTGCAGTTTTTGATGTCCAAACCAATTTAGCCTTTAAGATAAGTTAGAAGAGACATTGATGAGGACAAGCATTCCTCGCATAAAAATCATTTTTCCTAGACGTTTGGTATATGACGGATATTCTTCTACCCATATAAATGTATTTATGCGGTTTCTAGTTTTATTCGGGTCTGAAAGGCAGAAAATAAAATCAAACGACCACCCAAATTACCTAGTTGGATAAGTGATCAATGTCTGGTTGATCAGTTTCGCACATGCCAAGATTTTCAAAATTTTCTTGGAGAGACATTTAAAGTTCCTGAATATTGAAAGAGAATGCAATTCTGAATGACACTGAGTAGAAACATTTGATGACAACCGATGAATTTAATCTATTTTATTAAATAAAAAAACACACCCCTAAACAACCAAGTCCTGAAATTAATCTCTTACAAATCTATGCCTGCGAATCAAAGCTTCGAAATAAGCAGCTCATTTGCATTTCGCTTTCTTGTTAATAGAGTGAACTAAGTCAAACTTCACCGGAACTTCGATCTAAAGACAGGCCGACCAAGATCACTGTCAACCAAAATGTTTTAAAAATACTCCTTAGACGAAAAAGGTCGATTTGAGCTCAACTGAAAACGACGAAAATAGTGATGAGAATTTGTGATTTGCATAAATATAAGCTGAAAAGTCCTATAAACTGCTGTTTGTGAATAAAAAGATTTTCTGCAGCTGAAGGAGGTAAAATATTCAATAGACTATTATTGGAGCTCATGGATTTATATGTACATTCACCCAGCACACTTCTAGAAAAAAAAAGAAAAACGTCTTCGTCAGAAAATCACCAATATTTACTGTTTGGCTGATTGCATTGCAAATGCATTGGACTTGTAGCCATACCGCACTGGAATAAGAATGCTCCTTAATCGTTTTGTGATATTTGCATTTTAATACGCCTAAAGAGTTGACGTAGTCTACCCATAGAACTGACCTTTTTGGTCAGATTGCACTGACATAACCACTGACACCGACTGCTGTTGCTTTTGGGTGCTACTACTAGTACGTACTCGTACTACCACTCATTCTGCCCTTGTGCTATTCCATGTCTCTTGTTATCCATTGCTGAACCTACAGAGATAAAAGTCCTAGCCATGACCAAATTGCTGCATCTGCCTGTTTGTTTTTGACTGTCTTGCTCCTGTGACCACCTTCTCGATTGGGTGTAGGTTAAGTGCACATGGCACATGGTACTCGTATATACGACATACAACCAATGGCACATGTGGTTTTGGAAGAGAAGCTGAAAATCTCAGTATTTACCTTGTGCTTCCTGTTCGACTGGAGAACATTTCCAGGACAAATATTTGCGGCAGACCACCATCATAGCCGGGCAAGCATTGGATGTCCACACTGAGTTCAGTACGATTGTACACAGTACAATTGCTGATGGCACTGGGTAGACCTTTTCGGTTTATTTTGATGAATGACATGCATGCAAATAGTACAAAATAAACGAATGAAGGAAGGAGAAAAGGATAATAATTATTTCATGTTTATATATGAGAGTTGATAACGCAACAATTATTAGGCTTACCAGCAAGGACAACTTGAAATAAACATGGCTGATGTTGGGTGCCAACTTCATTTGCTGCCCAGCAGGATAGTGTTCCATAGTCCTATATGGATGGTTATAAAAATAGAATCACCCAATAGTCAGAAATTATGTAAGTTTGTCGTTGTTTGATTTACCTGATCTGTTACAGGAGTGTACTTGAGGATGCTTCGACTGCCATTGACACTGAAACGTTCGCTTCCGACGTCAAGTGTTTCTCCAGAATTATTGAATTTCCATCGAAATGACCTGAAAATAACAGAATAATTTTTCACAAATATCACTGTATAAGTGTCATACACCAACATTTGCGAGTTTTAAAAACTCACAATATATAATTATTTTTTTAAATTAATTGTCTCACAGTAAGGACTTCTGCTATCCATGCTAGATAAAGACACACACCCTACAAGGGCATAACATTCCCACTATTAAATAATCCAGCTCGATGGAGAACTACCCAAAACTTTTCAACAGCACTAAAAAAAAATATATGTACAGGCCAAAAAAGCTGATTCAAACACTACACATTAAAAAACTGGATAAAGAGCGATAAACCTCACTGGGATTGGCCTAATAAAAACTATAAATGTGTAATTCTCAGTTAAATCAGGCGGCGACCAAAGTGAAATGCCAAAAGCAGTACAGTGTTTGTTCTGCTTATCAGAGAATGCACTAGATATGTTTGGGCAGATAGGATCTCATCTGAGTCATGAAAGAACAATCAGGAAAAATCGACCACACACAGAAAGGGACAGGCCTTTGAAAAATCGTTCATGACAAATTGTTTTTGGAAAAAAAATTAAATGCCTCGGCCAAAATGAGCAAAAAGACAGATGTAACGTCTTGTGGTCAAACTTAGTTAATACTTTCATGTCACGCAGAACACCGCGGATGCGGTATTTATGTTTAGAGTCGGACAAAAACATGACTAATTTTTAAGCACGAAGTTATTGTCCCGCTACTCTCGAGTCCTCTGCAGATACGAGTAATTGCTTAAACTTTGCTCCAATTGTGCCGAGAACGAGAAATAACCGAGAAAACCCAAAACCCTCAGTCTTCATGGAATATCCCTGACTCTACCGAAAGAAATTGAATTGTTAGGTTTTGTTGTAGATACAAAAACTCAATTCAAGATCTTACTATGAATCTGTAAAAGTTTCCTTGGCGTAAACTGGACACCGAACTCCAAAATAACACTCTGTATCCCTGAATCCCTGAGGCAAAACATATATGAACTTATCCTTCACCCATATGATGGATAAAATTAAATAAGTGTCAACACAAACCAAGACATACAAGCTTCAAAGATTTGAATGCGTTTCCACTATGGATATCTTATCCTTTAATGTATTCCGTTGTCAAGCTTGATCGGAATATCGGCATATTGTCCTAGCAGTAGTGAATTTTGCCCTTTAAGTGCTTTGGGGATAACTTTAAACGCAAAAGGTTCTCGCTCAGTTTCTGGATTCTATTACTCATTCCCAAAAATTTGAATCTCAACTGAAACCTGAAAAGACAACCTCTTTATTAAAGACTTTCCAAAAAATGTCAAGTTTGGTAGGAAGCCAAGCAACTCTCAAGCACCATTCCTAATTCATTATACATACTCGTATTATAAGACTGAGCTTCGAGTGTAAACTTCTCATTCAAATGTTTAAAGTATCGATAGACTAACTGAAAATCACATTGCTTCCCTTGTTAAAGGACTCCCTAATATTTAAGTATCTTATAAGCCGAATTTATTGCAATATAGTTTACAATTTGACCTAAGGCCTTCTGACCCTAGTTGCAGGTACAACTAATCCGACATATATGCATGAGGATCCTTCTACAGGAAATGCTCAAGGTGACAAAATGCACATTTGTACACGAATAATCTTTCGAAATATTCTATTCAATTTCATGAACATTGTGTAAAGGGCTGAGTGATTCTTGTTTATATATTTGTATATTCCCATGTTTCCATATGAAATGAACTTTGTTCCTTATGCTTGGCCGACTTGATACCATATCTTTTAAAAGATTTGGCATTCTCTTTCGAGTTTTGTAACAGTAATCCCTTTCATCAATTATACAAAATTTCATACTCTTACATTCAACTCTGCAGAGGCACTAATCGATTGCACCACAACGGCTTGAAGTAGCTTTTGCTTTAATTAAATTTATAGCTCAATAGAATGCACTTACAGTTTCTACCTTTTCCCTGGTAAAGTGGGGGTCTTCCTAAATAGCAGGTCTATTTCTGCCCTGTAGCCAGGGCAACCCAGGAATTGAGGATTTTCTGAAGGATAATTTATCTTAATTAGAGTTTATAGTTAAAAGGAATAAATGTTTTGCCAACAAACAGACAGAAACAGCCAATTCCGTTTAATGTTAATTAATGCAAACTGTTTACTTTAGTTTTACAAAGTACACTTCGATCCTGAATTCATGGTTGGCTACATAAATATGTACCAGAGACTGAAAACGCTTATATCGACTGTAGTCGTACATATATGTATGATTTATGTGTTAATATTGAAATAATCGCACCATGAATAGATGTTCAAAACAAGATACACGGCCTGGTCGGCCTACCCCTGAAAAGATGCATCTGATTTCAAACGTCATTTCTGGAAATAGGACTAAAATTTCAAAAATTTTTCTAGAAAACACTACCAGAAGCTTGTTAAAAAATTCGTTTCAAAATATTTACTATTCGAGTGAGTCCTCGTATGCATTGCATTACGATTTACATTTCCTGTAACAATAATTTTCCAACCAATTTGAATCCTTATTTGACTACTGCACGAATCCGGTTAGCTCTCCCAAATGAAAGAATTTGAAGAGCTTTTCCGGAAATATGCACACTCATGCATTTCAATGATGCACTCGACTACCTATGTTGTTAGAGTAGAATACTCGTACTTCAAATAAAGTACGATTAGATATGCGGGAATTGGAGAAATCTAGGATATTCGAGTTAGTATCTGGGTTTGTTGTGCTTACCTGGGCGGTGGATCAGCTTGTATTTCACATGCAACTTCAACGGTCTCATCTTTTGAAGCACCAATTAGAACAACACGGTCTAGGTGCTTACAAATTGGTGTATCTATAAAAATAATAAAAAAAAAATCGTTAGTTTAAATACAAGTACGTCAATTAATTTTTGATATTAAGCATTAGTCGTTAATTTCCACACTGCATGGGATGTTTGTATTCATTACTGGTATTGGTATTGATACTTCTTCAAATCAAAAGAATGAATCGAATTCTGAATATTTACATAATCCCTAGTACTTTATGCATTTCCAAGAGTCTTTGGCATGATACCAAACCCGAACTTCTTGTCCTGCTTCTTGATACATTCGTCTTCTTGCAGAATTTTTTCAATTAAACTTAAAGACAAGTTTGGGAGTCAAATGGAAAACTGTGTTCTGTTTTTACTTCCATTTCCCAATTTCCGAATTGGAATTGCATGTCTTGTAGTCGTAGGTCAGAGGTGACGGAATAAGCAACCTTGTCTAGGCTCATAAGCAAGCAAAGTAAAATTGAGTTACCTGAGGATGTTTTGTGAGTTTAAAGGTATCTGAAAGTACTTTCGAAATGACTTCCTCTTTGTAATAGATACCTGAGAGCTTTTGAATAAATGGGGTGAAATGCCTCAATACAGGAATTAGGAGGGTCCTTTGGTTGAAGTCATGTTGCAGTAAACAGATTTGGGTGATGGTTTTCAATTTCTCTGAACAAGTTCATGTAGACATCATCAGGTGGGCTGTTGGAATTCAATATTCAGAGTCTTAATTATGAGTTCTTTGGCACTCGAGAGGAGTAGATTAAAGAAAACACTTTAGAATATCATTAGCAAAATATCAGTTCACATTTTAAGTTTTACAAATGGTAGACTTGTCGATTCTAAATCAATGTTGCTAATTGAAAGGAATGGTGTTATGGGCAAAATTTAAATACACTTAACGGCCATTTAAAATCTAAGTGGTTTTAGGCTTTAAAATAAAAGAACCGTTGGTCTGATGCTTCGGTGATGAACCTCCTTCTGTGAAGCATACAGTCCTTATTCTATTTAAAGAAAAATAATTCAATTTTGTTAAGAAGTTAAGGTCAGGTCTGGGATATATTGTGTTAATGACATTATAGGTTGTTTCGCATTCGCGTTCCTTGCATAGTTAAAATGATTCTGGAGAGATTTTTTTTTTCAAATTTTTACAAATCGTTATACTCGTATGTGTGTGTGTATGGCCTCATTTTTTTTCTTAGCTTTACCTTTCAAGCTTAACCGGTCAGGCTTAACTTGAAAAACCATTGCAAAATACTACAAGTTCTTTGCGTGACCCATCGGTCGCACCCATTTCGGCTAGTTTGCATGGCTGTTACAGCTTTTCGGATTGGTTTTTGTGTTAATACATAAATTGTTGGTCTAGAATAAGAGCCTCTACGACTCAAAACTGAGTATACAGGGCATGAGCAAAACTCCTTCAAATTTAAGACAGAAATTCCAAGGCTATTGCAATAGCCTTTAAGGTTTAAAGATATCGTTGTAGACCTAGATTAGCGGCCACTAATTTTAGGCACGCTTTATGAAAAGTGCGCCGCATAAGTGATTGATATCCAGTGCCATCGGAAAGGTATCCGACGCTTCGCCGCTACTCTGTCTTAACACAAAGGGCAGGCACAGAGATAAGATCAGTGAGTTTAAGTCAAAAAAAATGTGTGGCATAAAAGCGGGAGTGGAAAAAAAAAACTAGGATATCTGCTAACAGTAAAGAGAACCGAAAATCTTTGAGTGGAAATACGAGAACAATAATTCGGTCAAAAAACTCTTCAGCATGCTCACAAAGAACGCTTCCTGATACTTCAGGAAGATGATGGAAAGTGATAGTTTTGGCGCTAAAGTTCAACCTGACCAGATCTTGAAAACCATGGACTGCCTAAAAATATCAATAAGGGAGGCGGGTGGCCAGGTGACAATGCTCTTCATAACCAGATACGATTGGCTTTTAAAGTGTTTGCTTATTTCTGACGGGTATATTGCCATCACCTGACAGACAGACAGGTAGTATGACAATCTGATAGATAAGTGAATGGTGTCGGGAAGGGTAAGCTGCAACATTTGGTTTCAACAAGCCGGCGCTACATACCATATATGGCAGGAAATAATAATTTTTTTTAGAAAACGCATAATTTCGTTAATTTCTTCTTCCTTTGCGGTTTTCTGAAGGAATGTCAATACCCCCTGAAATACTGAAGCATTAAAATTGGACAAATAAAGGAGAATAGAGGAATCTTATTAAACAGTTCAGAGGCAGTCTACAAGACCTTTGAAATGGCAATACAAATATTTAACGCCATAAAAAATTAAATGAAAAATCTACCATAACCCTAAGAGTAGAGCAGAGCACAGGTATTCGTGGAATAGTTTTTACATCAATAAAACGTTTCAAAAAATGTATTATCTGTCCATACTCACATTTCACTCTGAGTGGCAATTGATTGCTTACAGTTTCACCTTCGTCATTAATGGCACTGCAGGCATAATTTCCAGCATAATGTTTCGTGATTTTCTGTAAGACTAAACTTTGGTTCGAGCGTATGACACGAGCCGACGTATTGTGTTCCAAATGAATTCCCTGAAAAAAATGTAGAAAAAAATAAAGTTATCTAAGAGAATAAATTTTTTATATTATCATATATTCAAGAAAACCGTTCTTTAGGAAAGTGACAGAACCAATATTCGTCCAATTTGACAAGCATTTATCTTCTTAAGTTTTTGGAAATCTTAACATTCAAAGATATCTCTTCCATTAAAGCCATGTTTTAAGAGATACACATGTAACAGATGCCACAAATCTTCAAGACTGCTACTGTGGTTCTTAAAAACCCCAACCAACATTTCTCTCTAATTGTTTCTCGAATTATCTGAGCTACGTTCTATGCCATAAATATTCATTATAAGCCATGCCATGATTTACATGGCCAACAATTCCTTTCTTTAAGATAAAAAATGTAATTTAAATTTCCTAAGAAATCTTCCTACTCCTGTCCGTTAACGTCAATCGCGTGATGTTCTTTTGTTTTCTTAAAGCGTAGATTCCAAAATATTCCCAGTGCGTTAAAATAAATATTTTTATCATCATTTCCCCTAGTGGGAACGCAAACTTTATAAGCGCTACGGGGATTTCTATAAAATCTACAGATAGGTACACAGATAGATGCCATCATCGTCGGATAGCATTTTCTTTTTTTTTCCTTTCTTTGAAACAGGAGCATCTGCATCAGGAATAAAATAATACAAAAAAAGATTACGACAGAGTTCCACGTTCAAAAAAAAACTGTGTCGACATTATGAAAAGTATTGCGCCATGATATTTCATTTTGATCATAAAAAAAAACAACCATCGTCACTCCGGATGAAAAATGGCTCACTCCCGCGCATACATTCACATTCAGTTATGCGGATGCGGTTAAGGATAATGCAAATAAAAATCGAGGACATAACAGGGTTGTAGATTCTCGTTATTAGATTAAAAATGTTGCAAAATATTTTGATTAGTACAAAAGTACTAAATCTACTAAAAGTCATTTATCGCTTTCTTCTTAAATACTTAATAGCATTTGGAACTGTAAATTCCATGGTTAAAAAAAATAAACTAAAAGAGCCATGTGGTTTTATTTTGTTAATAATGGTTCAAAATTAGTATGCCATTTTGGGAAAACAGTTATTGAGAAACTGTCGCCAGTCATGTTTGGCGTACAGGTCGTGATCTGATGCATCCAGCTATTAACTCAGATATCAGTTTTGATAAAATTGCTTAACTATCACACTGTAGAAACCACGAGCTGTGGGACAGAAATTCCGCTACGAAAAATAGTCTTTGAGATGATAGGGTTAACAGTCGCTTAGGTACTATACCTATAAGAGCCTAACCCATTAAGAGAAATAAAATGATAAAAGGACCCCATTACTAATTTGTTCACTAGCACAACACCAGGGCTTCTTAGTCCAGACCACTTTCCTATGCAGCATATAATACGCGTTCTGCATAAAAAATGTTTACCCTAACTTGATGGTAAGTAGTTGATTCAGGGGATGCGGCAGCCTGAATTATATACATACTTCGCTGTGCTACTTTATGAAGTATATTTTACTTCATTGGGTAATCTATGCATGTAAATTGTGATGTACTTCATGTTAAAATTCAAAAAGGATTCCAAGAATAAGGGGAAAACTAGGGCACATCTAAGAAACGAACAATACAGCGCACGAAAATGTGCAAAAATTGCAGTTTGAATCATGTAAGTGCAGGACGTTCATAAGCTGAACAACGAAAAATGTTACATCTCGACAGATAGAGTGAAGGAAGCAGAAAAATAATATCAATTTATCAAATTCATCATCCTTAGGAGAGTAGTTGCATTTTTGGTTTTGTAGTTTAAAATGAATATCTTGTAAAATGTCATTGTTGTCATTGTCCTGTTCGTAAATCCGAACAGATTAGCTTAAAGACTTTAAAAAGTGTGACGGCAATGTTCGAAAAGGAAAAAAAATATTCGGAAGAACAAATGTATAGAAGATTTATTTCGGCTCGCAATTCAACGCCCTAAAAGTTCCATTAGAGCAAATTTAACTGCTGTCTGTTTTGGCTATATGCAACCTAAGCTTCATGCAAATCACTGAACACCACTATGGTTGGGTAATCTCCGAAACAAGCTAAATATCCAACATACCAATTAAAGATGTTCAACAAGATGCAACGCAACCACGCTAGAATGAAAGATTCAAACCGCAAATGGAAGCTTACTTTTCCTAGAGAAAGCCAAGCATAAATGGTAGTTTATTGTGCATGCTTGAGATTAACGCCGGTTATTCGTATAAAATCGCATTACCCATGAAAACACAGGTACTATGATCTAACCTGAACATAGCGGAAGGATTCCTACATTCAATATTAATTTCGACAGAGCAAATGAATGGTAACCCTCGACTTCAGAAATTCTCGCAAAGTCTACGAAATACATGAATTTCATGCAAATTTTCATCCCATAGAGACTAAAGGACCATGAAGTCAAGAAAAGCCTGTTGTCCTCTTGCCGAAGTTCTATCAAGAGAAAAGTGCCAATTCTAGTATTTGGTCAAACCGAGGTACTGCTGCCTATCAAATAGTCAATAAACTAACACTCTACAGATGGTGAGTAAGGAATTTAGATAGGGTAGAGTCCCTGCGCCGATGATCATCGATTTAATGCCCTAAGCGTTTCCGATTGCTCCGTTATTTCGAAGAATTAGACCAAGAATAAATTACCATATTATGACGTTTAATGACTACGAAATATATTAAGTTTTTAAGTTTGCACTAAGTACCTGGGAAAATATAAGAAATAATTGAATTCCTTATGTATTCGATTTAAGCTCGCCGAAGAAGTAGAAACTATAATCGCCGCTATCGAATTCTGCACAGATAAACTTAACAACACTACTCTCATTGCATATTCAACTGACTAGTCTGATGAAGAACACATTGACGATATGCTTTCGAGTTAATGCAACTATTATTAAGCCCGATTAGCTCTCAGATGCCACCGACTTTATGTCTCTGGCAGATGCACAAATCAACGAGAACGAATTTCAAAGTTTGTTAAGGCATTGCTATTAAAGCCTTAAAAATTAAACAGCAAGACATCTGTACATACATACCTAAAACATTCCAATAACAAGTCTCCAACGTATTAGGTAGGTTCGCTTATACAGAAGGCAAAGCAACATATCAAATCATCTGGCATACTTTAAGTCATAGAGGTAGGGTTTGGCCTGTCAATTCTACAAACCTACAAAGACTGTTTATTCCCTAAATACTAGCGCTAGAATGGCGTCAAAAATCATTTACTCCTAATGTCTACGTATGTCATTATAGATCACAACGTCCAATTTAGTACCACATTATTTATACTGATGAATATTCGGAGAAAACAAAGTGCAGTTTTCCACCATGTAGTATGATAGAAATGTGACGTCGACATACTACAAGGAAGAAATAAGGGCTTCAACTATGTACATATTACAACACTGAGGATTCCCAGCGAGTACGTCACACACGAAAATTCTCAATCAAAATTCCGAAATTCAAATAATACGTGTGCAATTTGAAAACAGAACCCGTAAGTCAGTGCAGTAACAAAAACCGTTTAATTTTAAGATTTGTTTACTGGCAGTCACATTTTTCGGGTGCTATGCGAGTCTTAGATCCACCCCACATAGGGCCATACAAATTCATGGATGGTGCAACAAAAACTAAGGACTCTCATTAGCCCTTCAATATACTAGCATTTTTCGAACTAAATACCCTTGTTTAGAAAATTTTAATCTCATAAAAAGAGGACAACGAGTGCTGTCTTTTTAAAGGGATTTTATTAATTTCTCGTCACATGTATTACAAACAACAAGTATCGCTATTTTTAACTATAAATAGTATAAGGGTACGATCAACATGTTGCAGCTATTTTTTTTAACTTAACTTAAAAATCAGCGCTTTATTCTATAAATGGCATAACCTTTCTGAAAAATTATAATTTTTTTAGCATATTTTGGATATTACCGGGAGGAGCCATTCTCAGGTTGGAATAACTGTAAATAACTATTTTCTAATTATTCAATCACTTAGATGATGCCATTGCTGACAGCTCTATCTAGGATTAATTCTGAGATCCGTCGTTATGTCATAGTTTATTGGGTTTACGTCAAAAAGGTACTTCACTCGGCTAAAAGATTGTACTAGTACAGATAATATCAATCCTTCTTCCGTCATTTCTTGTCAAATAGTAGATTTTTCGCCGCTTATCCACGAGTAGCCAAAATAAAGTCGCATAATCAACTCCCAGTTTAATTCAAAATCTTTTAATATTCTCATCATTATCGAACTGAAATCCAATAAGTTTTCGTAAGCAAAATCCCATCTCTGTGGGCAGACTTTTCAAATGTCTATGCAATAAGTCCGCCTAAGCTTTTTCACCTCCCATATACACCGATTCGTTTATAAGGAACTGTCTGCTTTCGCCAGCTAAATTCTGTTGTAATCCTAACCAAAGGATACGCAAAAGGAGCTCTGAAAGTGCCTTCCTTTCGAATTAACATTCGCACCGTGAGTTAATCTTTTTAGGGATTACAGTAACCCAGTGCTCAAGGGAAGCTAACGCAGTCGATTTTTAAACAAGTCGTAGGTATTCATATCGATTTTCAACAATTGTAAGGATTGCCATAGCGATTGATATCAACCAGATGAGAGACTCTGCTAGAAAGTGTGCATTCCCACGGGAAAACCTCCCATATGCGACAACAAGAAACTTCTCTACATCACATTTGTCATAACTAACTAGAACTTGACAAGGACCCTTCATAGAACTTTTTACCAGACTCTTCAAAGAACACTTTACAGGGCATATCCGCCCTATTCCCATCGCATCTAATTAAGAAACTTGTGCAAATAGTAGAAATTTACAGGGAGCACTAACCTAACAGCTCTTTCAGCTCGTTCTGACAAGTACCTATGGGCACACGCGTGATGGTATCCTTTTATCAAGGCACGAGTATAAATACGAATACATCTCCAACTCTAAGTAGAAGAAGTCTAGCGACGCTTCTAGTTGAAATTGGGTACATATATGTCGGGTACGTATGCAGGGTGGTAGGTAAAATGTTGTCACATAAACCGTACGTTTTATTCTTTTTCGATTTTTTTTATGATTAACACTCACAATGCGGATGTGCTTAGCATGAATGTAACATGAACATGGCATGTAAAAGCAACGGGAAATGGGTTTTACTTTACTAAATATATGTAGGCCCTGCCAACTCTGCGGGATATGTTAATTCAAGAGGCTTTATTAAAGCAGATACTCCTTTAACTTCCAACTTCAATAGTACCGTAGAAGAAGGTGAGTTTATTTCCGCTACACGGTTTAAATTCATGCAGGGGTTGCAAACTGATGGTATTGGCTTCGTATGAAGTACAATATAAAACGAAAGGAATTTATTGAAATATATGTATGTTAATGGGTACCTTTAAGGATGACTGCCTGTTTTATACTCGTATAGCAACTTTGTGGCTGTCGTTAAAGACTACTTCAGATTTAAATGCAATTTAGTCGTTCCAGAATCGTTAGCCTACTTTTATTTTAAGAATAATTTTTTATGACATCAACAATTTACTGGAAAAATAAGGTTTAATTGTTGGCAGACAGTGCTAACAGTGTCAAAAAAATTTGTTTTCAGTGAAGTTGGCATTATGTGAAAGACCCAATTCATTTGATCTAGAGGGTAGCTATCCACACCCTAAAAAGAGACCCCCAGTCCGATGACGAATGCAGAGAGGCAAATTTGGAAAAACGACGAATGTACAGAAAAGAACGAGAGGGGCTATTACTAGAGAAGGAGGGAAGACCATAGGGTCCTCAGAAGAGAAAAGTAAAAATGCAAGAAGCGTCTTGTACAGGTGTTACCAGAAAAATTAAGCTCTGAAATTTTACCAAAAAATAAAACGAACTTGCGAAAACTGTAAAGCCGGAACAGAAATCTTCAAGCATGAAAACCGAAACCCTTTAGTTGAACCATAGTAGGTGCTGATAATCTGGAAACATTATTTCTGCAGACTGCTGAACGGTGATTACGAACAACACCCCAACGTCAGGCAGAATGAACCATTCAACAGTCCAATCTACCCGACCAAGATGATGTCTTGAGCCATTCCCAAGCTTAAGTCTTACAAAGCTATTGAACCCCATGGCTTAACTGAGGAGCATATCAACATAACTTGAAGATCTGGGTCAACGAAAGCATGCCGACGAATCCTCAGCATTGTTTGTTCGATTCTGAAGAAGGAAGATCCCCTGAACTACGCCAACTGTATTAAAATGAGTCTCCTCAACATCTCATATAAAATTCTATCTGGCGTATTAGGTGAACGCCTAAGACTATTCATCAACAGTCTGACCGGCAGTTATCAATGTGGTTTTAGGCCGGGAAAGTCTACCATAGTTTGCGACTATTGAAGCAGAAGTGTTAACGGTGGGTTTAGCGGTCAATGAAGGAAAAACAAGGTATATACTCTCAACAAAGAGGGACACACAACATCGACGTCTAGGTCAAACCGCAGTGATAGGCAGCTCAACGTCAACAACGTCACCAGTGTGCAAATCATGTGAAAACTAAAATTTGCTGATTCTTTGGGCTTAGAAGGCAACTGAATAGCGAAGCCACCTCTTAAGCCACCAAAACGATATTAAACAAGCACTGATCATCCCAGACTTGCTTTACGGAGTAGAAGCTTGGACACTGATCGAAGCAGATGAAAATGCTTCATTGAAGAAGAAAAGATCGCTCTAGCTGGAGAAACATGTTAGCTAAGGCCATGATCTACCCTGCGCCATCTAAGTAGGTAAGTGTTATCGAAAATTCCTTCTAAATCGGCCAAGGCGTTGATCTTCATCACTTTGGATTTAAAGATCTTGAATAGAATGCAAAGAATTTTTCTTCAAAATACCTCTAATATCAAGTCTTACGTTGTTTTCAAGAACAACGAAATGAAACTCATTAGACTTTTTCCTAGCTTAGCGCCGCAAACTTCGCCATAAAGTATGACATTTGATTAAGTTTAAAATAAATGTCATTGGTTGTTCGAGAGTAAAGATCTTCGAGTGTTATTCTTCGTATTTGTATAAACGAAACTTGCCGGAAAAGATACAATAATGAGTCGAAAGGCTTTAAAACAACTTTGATTCTGCCAGAAGAATCCGAATTCATCGGATAGGATACGTTAAGCATTTTAAATGGTAATAAAATGTACTTAGATATGATTACACGATTCCCTTTGAAATGTGAGCAATGATTCCAGAAGACACAGTTTCTAGTGTAAGTTATTACTGGGAGCAAAATCACTTGCTATACTCGTTCTTACCATATGTATACATATATTGCCTGGTAGAAAACCGTCAAGTACTCATTAGATAGTATAGTGAAGATGGCAAGAAAAGTACTCTAATCCCCTTAAAAATATAACATTTCTCACAAGCAGTCAGAAATTGGAAACCTCATCAAAATAGTTATGAATAACTTAGATCCTAAAATGCTAAAGAACTCTTATAATTAATTCGACCTGAACTGTAAGTCTAGTGTTGCTGACATCCACGCTATCCATGGTATCTATTAGATATTATAAAGAACTTGGCATTAAAATGCGATGTTGCAGTTCTGACTTATAATAAACTCTATCAAAGCATTAGTCATTAACTTTCAGTTGATGTTACACCGACCGAGTTATATTGAAGCGACAAAATTGATTACAAACGTCTGCACTACCAGAACACCCTCTTAAGCCACTTCATTGGTAAATTTCGAATTCTGCTACAAACGATTTTATCTTCTCCACAACATCATATGTGATCCAAAATATACAAATATATCACACTGTACTTACATTATGCAACCACAGCAGTTTTCTCCATTGCGGGTTCGACTGGACGTGACACTCAAAATATACGCCATCGCCTTCCTTTATATCATCTGACGACAGTGTTGAACCCAAACGTAATGTCACTAGAGGGGGATCTGTAAGAGAGTAAAAAAAACATTGATTCCGTAAATACCCATTTGCTTAGCTTCTGGCTAAATTGACAATTTTAAAGAGCATCCTAACCGAAAACCTATATGCTAGCAACGATTAAAATTCTCCAACGTATCAGCCATTTGGCGCAATATGTTTGATGTTGGTATAATGTCAAATGCCCCGCGAATGGATAATCAATGCACTACTTAAGGACAATATATACTCGTACATTTACGATTTTCCATTTTCGATGACTACAAGGCCTGCCCATGTCCTCATTGACAGAGTGACCTTTCGATTAAGTTATTCGCAAGACGACATGAATTTTCGTTATCCTCCCTTCCTATTTGGAAAACCACAAATATGCGCTAAACCACTTCAGAAGTTTCGAAGCTTCGGTTCTCCACGGTACGTTTGGCTAATTTGATTCGATTTTGGTAGGCAACCGTGGTTGGAAGGTCTTTTGGAGGCGCACGATTATTGTATTCGGGCCGAGTTGATATTCCAGACCAGTGGTGATATCTATGACCGGAAACACAGCCTGTTGTATATCTAATGAAATGAAGTATGATGGGAATGACATATGTTCTATGTTAGCCGAGTCGTACTCTGAAAATAAGATTGATGGCAGTATTTGCTCGAATGATGGTGGAGACTTTATTTTTTCCTTTGTATGCTGACGATTATTTCCCATTTTGAAGGACATGAAAGGACTGAATTCCATTATTTATTTAACTATTAGCAGAGTCTGAGGTTGGTGAAGCGCTTTGCTGGATAATTTTTGACAGTGTTACATTATAGGGTGATGGTAAAAGTACAATTTTAAATGGTATCTGAGGTATTCTTTTTGGCTTATTTATTGATAATGGTTTTTTGGTAAAATTGTAAAGAAGGAATTAAAGTAAGCTCTTCAGAAAAAATATTTAAAAGGATTTAATTTCTTTCATTTAGGCTTACGTCTTTTATATAGGTATAAGTTCTAAAGCAAGTCCAAGATTTATTTATCAACCCAAATTAACTATCTAAGTACTGTGTATCTTTTCTGTAAGTGATTACCCACAGCAATACAGTGTTTCAATTTGTTTTTTGTTTTTTTTTTGTCTGTAACATTATTTGATTTATTTTTTTTGTAACATTAAGCCTGCACGAGCAAATCCGCGAATGTTCTCATATGACATACTCCGAGCTCAAATTTTAGATAGTGTCATGAAAGGCAGGACTCTTAGTCGAATTTAGAATACAACATGACTGCTACTGGCAATGAAAGCGAAGCAAATTCAATTTTTAATTCGTCCCAAGAAGTCATGAGGCTATGTCTTTGTTGTTGATCCCGAAAATAACTGAATTTGATGGCGGTTTGCTATCTAAATACTATAGATAAGTTCAACACAATAAATGGCAAAAATTGTAGGAGACACAGTATCTTGAAATTTCCTGAAATTTATTTGTGTAGGAACAAGCACGAAAACAATTTTTTTTAAAGAACTTAACACTAAACAGAGTATGATTACTCTTAAAATGCGGGAGGACGTATTAAGTTTTTCGGAAAATTGTATAGGGAGAGAGAAGATGTGCTTAGCGATAATTTCGTTTCATGGGTGGCACACAACATTTAATGGGGAAACTAAATTATTTGTGTAATTGGGACTTGTTGTTGTATTTTAAGCACCCATCCATCGCACGTGAGTTTAGTTGTGTGAAAAAAGAATTTCTTACGGGCGCGGTTGTGTTTGAACCATCAGATGGGAAAGCCACGGCCACCTACATTTAATGTTAAGGATGTCACGCAATCAGATAGTAATTAAGTCGATATAACTTGGTTCGATGCATATGTATGTAAATACACATACAGAATAAGGTATGTTCATCATATGTTAACTCATTTTCAAGACTCAGTATCTATAGCCTTCTGAGTAAAACTACTGAAATCTATTTCTAGACTTAACTTTGCCATAGAGAATGGTAATAGGGGACAATAGTTTGTTTTTCAAGGTAAGTACGAAATATGTAGATGCAATAACTCTTAAAAATCTAAGCAATAGGACAACAAAGCGAAAGATGTTTCAACGAAGAAATTGTGAGAAACTTAAGAAATATCTGTATAACATCCTTGCATTTTATACGCGATATTGAGAGGTTACAGCATGGAATTAGAGTAATTATTGATATCCAATAAACTAAATCATGTCTAAAGCTACTTATTCAAGATACTAAAGAAACAACTTGGTTACGCAGTACAGTTATACTTATACAGTATATACAAATAAGAAGAATAAATATTTTTGCTAACCCCTAATTTTTTATGTAAAGCACTTTCTAAACAACGAGAGTAACACTTTTAAGTTTAAAGTTGGCACCAAGTTTAAATATATCTAATAAGCTCTAAGTGATAGGAAGAACGGTCTTATCTTCCTTCCCAAAATATAACATTACGTTCCTTAAAATTTGATTGCACTGTAGAGCGAATAAACCGCATATTAATTGCATTAATCTAAACGCCGCGGCGACAAAGTTCTGAAAAATCTCATACGAAACTCTACGAGATTTAAAAAAAATACCACTGACCTTTATTAAAATGATACACCAACAAAATTGAATACGGAAATGATTAAAGATCATGATAACATTAAGTCAGTATTCAAAGCCCGTTGGTCTAATGCAAGAGTTTATTAAAAGGAGCAGGAGTTTTTATATCAATCATTGGCAAATAGCTCAATTTTTTTGTAGCAGTTTTCCCAAACCCCCAGACTTACAAGACATGCATTTGCAATGAATTGTCGACAAGAAATGTTAACACTTTAAATACCTAAGCTCCATTCTTTTTTTTCTGTACCATATCTGCTTAGGGTGATCCTCTCTTCCACTTGGCTAGATCAGCGGATTCCATTGCATGAGAAACTTCAAATTTGAACTGTCTTCGGGTCTGGAGCATTGATTAAGATCGACAGATAACGAACCCTGATGCTCCTCTGATGGACATAGTTGGGGGAGAACTGTTAATAAACATCTGGATAAGACAGGACCAAAACACCAAAGGAGAAGATGGTCTCTCCAACTAACTCTATGTGTTTCTGGAAAACCGAAGTACAACCCATTAAATACAAGCAGCATGTGATATTGCCTCCAATATCTGCAATCAGATGGAGTCAAAAATCAGTGCTACACTGTAATGTCCCTGTATGAAAAAAGCAAGTTTTCAAGTCAGCCAGTTTAAACATCATTATCAAAGGGTTACAAAATACGTGAGTACCAAACTAGTTTTTTTCAAATTTTAGCAGGATATGCCTAATCCTTTCTATGTCTACGATACAGGTGAGTGGCAAAAACAAAACACAGAATAACAAGAGAAGTTTCACAGGAGTAACATCTGTGCCCAGTTTTGTCTAATGTAATGTGCTAATTGTTCTCAATGTTCTCAGTCTTGAGAACACAGATCTGATTCAGAACTCCCAAATATTGGAACATGAGCTTAATATTGGACACCATTCAAAATGCAAAAAGGACTGTTTTTAAATATTGAATAAGATATCTGCTTGTGACTATCAACAAACCAATTGTGATGTACGCAGTAAATATATGGGCACCAACAAGAAGTATAGATACGTAGATGAGAATGATAAACTTTGTGCATAGACAAGCATTATTATTGAACTGGCAGCTTAAGTACTATCCTTCCGAGTTTGTGTAACATTAAATACACAAGAATACATTACGTAGATAATCCGAGCTAGTGAAACTTCAGGTTAATAAGCAGATTTAAGGATACAAACACCTACTTCCAATCCACCATCAAACTTAGTAAAGTAGAGAAGGGATCAATATTGAATCATTTGCACTAGGAGAGACGCCTTCAGACCTTGAGTCATTGCAAAAAGATAGTTGCGCTGAGCAAAGGATTTTAAATGCGCCCCAATAAGAAATTTGTTTATCAAATATAAGGGTCGGAATATTGCCTAGGTCTTGGTTACTGTTTGCTTTCCAATCGCCTTCAATTGAGATACAACTTCACACGTCATCAGCGATTTCTAGTGCAAAACATTGTTTATCAAATATAGCGTAACTTCGTTCTGAAACAGATGCATCTGGACTCATTTTTGCTGTGCTTAGATATAAATATTGTTTAGTGTTTAAAGACCTTAATTATGTATGTCCAATTAAGACCTCGGTTCATGTGGTTGTGCGGATATCCCAGCTGTTTTCGTACATCCACACAAACGGTCACACCTTGAAATAACCACGTTACTACAAATGTCAACTCATTCAATCCAATCAATTACTTAAATTTTCATTTAATTGATTTTATCTACGAAATTAATTTTTATTCTCTTCTCGTCCCACATTTAATTAGCGTGTCATAGTGTGACCATACCAAAAGAAAAAAAAAATATTTTCACATTAAACCGCTACATTGACCCACTTATTGGTGTACAAATTTGTTTAACTCATCATTCGCACTACAACGAAACACAATGAGGAATCGAAAAACGATTAAACTGTAATGCCCAATGAATTGTATCTGTATTCCATACCTACGCAAGCATTTTATTTGCTTCGTCGATGAGCAATAATTAGCGGTGGGCAGTTAAAGGGTACTTTTAACCTCTACTACATTCAATAGGCATTAATGCATTAGTATCCTATACTGGACACTAAACTCGTTTTACTGAGAAACTTGTGAAACCCACAATGAGCGCGAGTACGAGTTCGATCACATGTTTATTCCAGTGGCTATTAAATAAAAAAAACATATTTGAATAATTAATTGCAACCACATTAATTGATTACGACTATTGTTGCTGTCCTCAGTCAGCAGCAGACTGGGAGGCAGAGCTGATTGCCACAATTTACCACTTCTTTGGTTTTTTTCCATGACCATGAAATGCAAATCGAATTGTAGTAAATAATAAAGGTAGTATTCTGAATTGATTGGCTTACAATTTTAGTATAAAAGTGAGTAATTTCTTCTCTCCTATAAAAGAGAATGGTTGATTATGATGGATGACGCTTTAACATATATGTTTAGGGTTCGCCAAGGAAGTAAATCTTAAGTAGAAGTTTGTAGGATAAAAATATCATAGTCCGTATGGAGCTCTGAAGACTTTTAATAAGCAACACTGCTCAATATTCCAGTCTGGAAATGCTGTTCCTCTAACAAAACGAGATATACAAATAAATGTAAATAAGGTAATTAGAAGAGACGGACTCACTGACAAGCTTTCCAAAGCATTACGACATAAATCCGCTGATAAATAGAATTTTAACATCACATGTATAATCCTGAATAAGAGAAACAGTCTAAATTGCTCCAAAAACAGAAGCACCTTCTCAATTAAGAAGTAAAGTAAGTTCATTGTTAGGAACGCACTAAAAGTCGCTTTAACGAAAATCTGGGGCAGCATATGAAAACTAACGAGGCAGGACAAGGGAATGAAAGGGCCCAACTAGGTATAGGTAAATGAAAATGAGGAGCTCGCTAAACAATGAATTAATCCCTCCTGTCAGCCACAAAACAAGAAGGTAGGTCTTTATTTGTTAGGTGGCATTCCTCAAATCATGAGAGGATGAAACCATGCCCGATGACTGAAATATTAGCTTATTAAGCTTATATCTTTCTCTATAATAAATAAGATAATAATGTATAATGTATAATAAATTCGATTACATATGTTATCTCGTAGGAACCATGACGTAACTCTGTCTATATGACCGTCTAACAATTCTAATGAAAAATCTCTGCGTTCAAATACCTTGCAGCTGTAGGAGTATTTGTAAGCCTTGAGGTGCAATTGCGAAGCAAATAGGACATACAGGAACCATTCGCCCATGCCCCGGATATGGACCGACAATTATTTGTAAGATAATGTAAGTGTAAGCACACTAGAGATACCCATATCTTGTAAGTGAGCACCTTGAGATTCCAGAGTAGAGTAAGAATGATCACCATTGTACAACTTTTACGTTAAACCAGAAAGGGCACCCTTATGATTTACAGTGAAGTGGTAATCTTGATGGGTGGTTTCAAAGCTGGAAAAAAAAACGATAATGCCGCCCTCAAATATAAAAGATATTGCAGTAAGTGAACGTTTTTGAAGCTATCTTTGCGATGACCGAAACAAGCATAGAGACAATCTCTGAATAGAACCCAACTATCCGTTTATGTTAGCTCAAGTACTTCGTTGCAGTGCATCTGTAACCATGCCAACATTTAAGTATATCCAGGCGTAATAATTTGGGGCCCGAAGTGTGGCAACAAAGAAGCTCAGGAGCGGAAATAATTAGCAGACCTGAACATGTAGCTACACATTGTCATTGGAAATCTGTTACAGTTGCAGAGAAAACACAGCACATGACTACCAGACTGTCAACGTACCGAGGAGCATATCGTACCCAATCTTCTGAATTTTTCAAAGCAGCGTCAAATACATCGGCGGAGCAACTGAGGTCCATCAATGGTAACACGTCAAAAAAGCCGCATTTTAAAGAGTAGTAAAACGATAAAATGATCATCAAGTTATCAGAGAATTATTGTACAGTCTGATGGGTTGTGGAAACGACCTACTTTATATACACTTTGTAGGGGGTTCATATGATATCCTGTTTTGTTCAACGCTAAGCTATCAAATGGCATGAAAATCCAAAAAATCGAGTTATATTTAATTACCACTTTTTTTTATTTTTGTGATAATATGCGATACTATCTGCAGAGCACTACAAAATGAAAGTCGCTCAAACCCACAAACAACGTGCTATTATAAAAGCTTTCAGAACAATTGAATCAAGATAAAACTAAACACAAGTAAAATACAATAGTAGATGTGGAAAACAAGGGAGAATTCAAAGAATCGTTTGCTCATCGTTTCGGTGCAAATTTCGAAGTAACTAATTCTTCTTAATTTTAGTGGAACGAAATGACTCATCGATAACTTATAACTCGAAAGATTAAGATGATGCACTATAGCCTTTGATTCCGGCCTTTGGGTTTTTCGGATATTTCGACTGACGAACTAGGTCTTATGTACGAAGAAAGCTAGTGGCTTCTTCACACGGTACGATTTGGCCACAACGCATCAGTTCCAGCCACTTTGAAAGACCAAATCTCCAGATCAAGCATAAAGCGATCGAAAATGCCAGAAAGCTTTGTGTGAAAAATTGTAATCCTCATGAAGGTGTTTAAATAAGCAAGTATTACCAAGCAAGTGTTAGCAACCGACCTCTCTCTGCTTAATGCATTTGTTACCACTTGATCTCTGAAATAAAACAGAGTTGGTCACGGTTTAGTACTGAGATGAGCGACCGTATTGGAACCGTGTTCATCCAATTTGCTGTTGGCATCAGGAGTTTTCGGAGTTGGAGATAATAAAAATTGTATCTTATCTGATTGAGTCAGCCGTATGTGTCATGCAGTTTTGAAACTGTAACAATGCACCCAAGAATAGGTCTAATCAACGTAGTTATTAGTTAGTTATGAGTCACAAAGCATCCGTGGCTATATACATTTTCCTTTTTACCAAGTATCCTAATGCTAAAATGTTTCACGAATATATCAAAATATATTGTACTTCCCTATTTCCACCCAGTTTGTTTCCTGTTGAGCTGAGCTACAATACATAAAGCATACATTTATGATCGGAGGAATTCAAATACTTAAATTTCTAACCTTACAAGCAGTATTAGCAAATCTACGATGCTTAATTCCGCGATTTTATGGTGATACAGAAACTGTCTTAAATGGCTTCGCCTCAAATGTTTGTATTGGTACTTCTATTGGCTTCCTTATATCTTATTAAAATTTTGTACAACCTAGTCATACCCAAAAAGCCTTACCGTTTTCACCAAAATACAGAATAGCGAACTCACTAAATGAATCATATTTCAAAGGAATATATCTTAATCACTGCACAGTCAGTAGAACTATATTTCAGCAGCTAACACGCTTTATTCGTTTTAGCGATATAGAATCACGTCTGAAGCTGAAAATAGTACCTCAAGGATCATGCCTTGTTAATACATTCTACCCCAGTGAATAAAAAAATAGCCAATCTCATATTCAGCAGATTAGCCAAAATTGCACTTCACCCAAGAGCTTGAATCCATTCCGAATATTCCTCCGTTTACCCATATTAACAACGAATTTAGTGACTCACCTAATTACACACTTCGGCTATCAAGTTCCAATCTTTGAACTACGAGTATCTCTCTATCTGGAGCAAAATTTTGTGAAATAACAATAACTTACATTCCACGCCATCGAAAGTGTACAACGTCCATAAAGGTGTTAATTGCCCCCTACCACCGGTGAGTACTTTGTGTTCACAATTTAAATTTATTCCGTACTTCAATCGGCTATACGAGTATGTACTCGCAAGAAGGTCTAGAAATTCAGAAATTTTCACAACGTTTCCGTCTATAGAAATATGCAGCAATTTCCAACAACCAATAAGCTAATGTCTATGCCCTCATTTGACTACTCTTCAGGCGGAATTTGAATATTTTAGTTCCATTAAGAGATGCACAGATACTTTAGATACTTTTAACTTCCCCTCAGTTCGCCATCCATGTACATAGGTTCCAATATAATCCATTAAATTAACAGCCACAAGGGAATCCGTTAAAATGTCTAAAGGTATAAAACAACCGGAGCTGCCAGACTATACGAGTATCCATGGCAATCAGAGCACACGGGATAAGGGGAGCATCTAGAGACGCAAAACGATAGAGGAAATTACAGCCTATCATTCTATACCCGACTGTCAGGAGCAGAGCCTCTGTTTTACACAAGCCTGTACCTAGAACAATGCTCCTGCTGTACGTAACTCTTCATTTCCATGGAGAGACATTGCCTGACATTGGTCGGTTGCTTTGGTGGTACAGAATCTGTCGTTAGTAATTCAAGACTTTCAAAGAGAGGCTGTGTGGCAGAGGGAGCAAACGAGTTCCATAAATAATAAACATCCTCGACAAAAGTCCTTTGTTCTGAAATATTTTCGCTTTCATATTGTGTGCTTCCTACAGGCAAGTACGAGTATGTGTATATTCGAGTCCAGGTTGATAGAAAAAGACCATACAATTATACTCGACAAGAGTTTTCTCATGTTTTTTTTTCCTGCCTTTCATAATCCCATTGACTACAATGGAATGTCGAAGTTAAGGTTCGGAGTCGCATATCGTTGGAGTTGCTCGAACTCAGTAAAAAAATTGACTAAAGTCAACCATCGATGTGTTTTCGAGGATGTCATTATTGTCTGCTTGAATTTTCAATTTTATTTCAAATGCGTAGTCCTTATATCGAATATCCTGTTTATTGGCTGCTAAAAGGCACAATACCTGGTTAAAAAACAACTCGAATTCTAGTCACATATGGTATATGGAGCATCTCTATATGACATTGCCACGTTTCACGAGTGAACGCATATGAACGTATTCAAATTTTTGACGGTTTTCACATTAAAGATGGAGTACAAAGGACATCATTCCAAACAGAACAAAAAACCGAGACATTGACGACGATAGCGATGCCGAGATCGACGTTGATGTCGTCGACGACAGCAACAACCACCATGGCAACGGCAATGACTGCGACATAGTACAGGCGTATGGCATATAAGGATGCAAGCATACAAATATTTGATGCCAACCACTGTCGGAAAGACAGATACAAATATAACAACACCATGTCGCAAGAAATTCCCTCTTTTTTAATGTATTTATAATCGAATTGTTCTTTAGCGAGTATCCACGGAATTGTGTGTACCAACACTCTGGTTGCCTTGTCACCATCGTCATGGCACGAGTCCTTTTGCCAGCGTTTAATGACGAAAGCTTTTTGCGCATGCCAAAGAGAGCAATCGGGAATTCAATTTTATGGTCGTCATAATTTTTCGTCTGTTTATTTTTTCCGCCACTTTGAGGGGAGCAGTTTCGTTTTTATGAGAGGAAAAGAAAGGATTTCTCCTTTTCTGTGTGATGGAATTACGGGGTAAAAGTATTCGTATAGCGTGTGCATCATTTTAATGAAATATCTGGAGGCAAGTCTTTTCTACTTCCGGCATTAGTCTGTCATATAAAATTGTATGGCTTTTGTGAAGATGTGGTGGTATGAAAATTACAGAAATTCAAATTATGTCAATAAAATTGTGTGCTTCTTTGTGGAATAACTGAAAAGTGGAAAACAGGAAGTCGATGTTGATGTACGAATGAGGCAGATACATTTCTTTTTTTGGTTTTCGTGGTTATCTGGAGGTGGGTAATGAATAATTGAAAAGGGTTTCTTAAAGTGCCTCATTGGTTTCGAGTTGGGAACATTTTCAACTATAGCAAGATTGTTGTTGCTTTACTAAGTCAACACTTTGGGTAAGGGTGGTAATTATAGTTCGTGCTAACAGCAAAATATATAAATAATATATAAATATCGTAATAAAATGTGGAAAATTCAGTGCGATACAGAATATTTTCTACTTCTATAGCAAGTTCACCATGAGGACTAATTATGTATGTAGCTCCTGTATTACACAAAGTAGTTTCAAGTCACTTAAGGAGCAGCTTGACATATATTTCAAAACTGTGCCTTGACATACGACAAAACGGAAAGTAGAGTAAGCCGCAAAAAACCTAAACGATGTCCTCGCCATTTTTCCTGCCTTCTTCAAAAATCCTTCAGAATTTTGAGGACTTAAATCTTCGCAGGTGAAAGTAGAAAAAAAATATAAGAGAAACCGGTCAAATCCAGGCTAAAAATACACACAAAATACGATCACACCTGCACTGGGCCAAAATTATAGATTCTAAAAGTCTTTCTATCTGCTGAAAAGCATCGACGTAATGTCAACGCTAATTGTAGCTAAGGTCGTTTACGGAAATTTAAAATGCTCTGAGCAAATTTAATGCTTAATGTCTATACTCACAAGAGGTCGCCGGAATCCTAAACGATCGGGTATCTTCCAATCTTACTGACAAGTTTTGCATAACCAGGATCATGTGGTGAGCACCAGTGGCAACGATGATAAGAAGAAATCTTGAAACGCAGCACCTAATGCGCTACACCGAAGCCGGTTTTTGGTAAGCAGTGTGGAGCTAAAAGAGAAAAAAGGTAAAGCATGCGATACGGACGATCGTATGGTGTGATATTCCAGAAGAATTGACAGAAGTCTTCAGAAGAAATAATTGCGCCAGTTGATTTGGAAAAAGGCGAAGACGTCTCAATTTCCGCCAAACCAAAACCGTTATGTAAATTCTTGGGAAACATTTTCAAAAACCACAAGAACCACAATTTTTTTAAAACCTGTGTTATTACTTGCATGAGACGGTGACATTTGCACCATTGGTAAATCACAGCGAGCTGTCGCTGAACTTGCTAAGCATTACTCGGAAGAGGACATCCTGGTTTTTGAACCTGCAGTAGGACTCAATAGAAGCTTGCATGGAAGACAACTGTTGGTATCGTAAGCCTCTGAGATGCTAGCATAGCAAATGAAAGTTTCCCGATATTTCTAAAACTTATCGGCATTATCGCTGTTTATCAACAGAAAATACTATTGAGTGCTTAGCTTACTAATGATGTTGTGCCAACAACACGTTGATAAAGGACTACTTTTCTGCTTGACTTGTAGATGTGCTGGAAATAAGTCAGACAAATTTCTGCACATATAGTTGAAAGAATATTGACATTGAAAATTCGATCTATGCTCGCACTTGCTAATAAGGCTTGTCCGTAATGAAAGAAAAACTGGGAATATTGTTTCTGTGGTTCGCAGTTAATCACATGTTTGTTGGACAGTCAAAATCATGCAAATTTGGCACCATGCAACTTCTTTCTTTGGTGCTTGTGGAGGAGATGGTTTATGCCAAAGTAACCCAGTCAACACAGAATCACATGGATGTGCTATTACCGCGGAAAGTATACGTAATTATGATACAATTTTATTAAAAGAGCAGGAGTGCGAAAAAGTATTTGTGGAGGTCATTTGGTTGATATTGTCCTTCATTAATTGTATTTTTATCCTTTTGTTAGCTACTATCGCTGGAAAACTCATATACAGCTGCATATGAAAAAATAGCACCGAAATTTATGAAATATTTTTGTACATATCTCTGTACTTTCCCAAACTTCATGTTAGTTCTGCTATGAATCAGAATAGTTATCATTTCATTGAATTGGCTATGAAAATCGGTGAAAATCGCTCAATAAAACAAGACGAAATCGAAACTCATTGTATCTTCATCAAAACAAATACAGCATTCAACTGGCTGCATTGTACGGAGCTCTGCCAGATGAGTGTAGATATGCAATTCTGGTAAAATCGTTCCAGCACTGCCAAACAATTCTGAATAGATAGAATTTAGGCTGCAGGAAGTAGCATCATCGTACGATTTGCTAAATCCTGTGAATTGGAAATAGTGAAAAGCACAGCCTTCAATAAATCTAGCCAGATGCTAATCTATGTTAACTATTTACAAATGACTGCCCATTGCCACGGATATGTTTTTCTTTTTAACTAAGTACTTTTGCAGGTACTAGGATGAATGAGACATTGACATGAACGGAAACGTGTTAATAATGAAGAGCAGAATCTACTCATGCAAAAACTTGATAGGTATGGAAATTTTCAAAAGTAAGTTAGAAAAGTGATTACAACCTTAAAGTTAAACCAATTAATTGTTGGTATTGATAAGGCTCGTGTCTTGCATTTATTCTCCTTTTACATTGAAAACTTGTCGAAATACTTCATTGTATTTACTATTCCCAAATCCAGTTTAATTTTTTTCTTAAGAATCAGTTTCCCGGATAATACTACATACTATAAAATAAGTTCATTGAAACTAATTATAATGCCTTTATTTGACTAACAAATTTTATGAGTGATAAACATTGATACTCTAAAACTGTATTGAAATAGATGCATAGAGAGTCTGTGCCTACGTAGGCCACATTCCATTTTCATGTCAATTTATAGTATTCTGGCAATCGTCAACTTTTAATTACATTTTAAAATAGAAAAACAAAAACTGACAAAAATCAATATTCAACGAACGTTAGAAATATTTATTGTCATGCTATAGTACATTTTGAAAACTATTTCCAACCCATGATATGCAAAGTAAAAAAAAGACAAAACTTTTCCAATTAAATTTGTATCCCCTGGCTATAATATTTGTATCCTCGGTGATATACGATTCATCCTCGCACGTCAAATCTAATTTCTCTTTAAAATATCACTCTGCAATCGGTCTTAGTGTTTGTATTTTTTATATTTTCTGTATTTTCCAACTTAAAATAAATTCCTTAAATTGGAAACGAGTATTAATGGTTTTTACTTACATACGACATTCAACTTCCACAGAGTCTCGAGGAACAATCCGTTTACATTGGGATTCTCGGAACGACATGTTATTGATTTCCCATCATCATCTGTTGTAGGTACAAAACTCAATTCCGAACGGG
Source organism: Volucella bombylans (assembly GCA_949129095.1). Lineage (NCBI taxonomy): Eukaryota > Metazoa > Arthropoda > Insecta > Diptera > Syrphidae > Volucella > Volucella bombylans. The sequence goes on along the minus strand of OX422141.1, from coordinate 375,206 downwards.
TGGTATTGTTTAATATGTCCTCCTGGTAGAAAATAAAATTTTAAGAGAACAATTTCAATTAATTAGCCAAAATAACTTATAAATTGTAGCATTCCGATCCTATAGATACATAAATTAGACTTCACTTTACCTTACGTTTATCCGGAAAAAAAGAAAATTGAGGGTTTGTAAAAGACAAAACAATAGTCCATGACTGAAAGCACAACCTCATGGAATACATTCGCGGATAACCATTAAGCCAAACTTGGTATCGGCATTATTACAAAACCACAATGACTTGAAATAATTTTTTATTTTTCAATACAATCTCCTGGCATCTCTTAAATTGGGAAATTAACTCGTCAATACCGAGTCTCAGTCTGAAGTTTCTCACTGTCGGTTTCTTAATGTGAAGACTTCCGCGAATGCGCTAACTTCTTATAAGATCACGTTTTCTTACACTTGTTATTCAACTATTCCACACCTTTTTATTCAACTATTCCACACCTTCGACAGCTGACAGGATAGGTATCGCCATAATTAAGGCTACCTGTGGAGGTAGTGAATATCACTTTTTTTCCTTTTTTTTAAACTGCGGGGTGGCCGTGGTGTAGTGGTACTAACAATCGCTTCTCACTCGGAGGGTCAAGGTTCGAATCCTACTCATTGAAAAGTTTTTCAAGTTTCTCATTTGTGTAATTGGAACTCAGACAGAAAAATTCTTCATGTGAACACTGACACGTAGATTTGTCTGTTGTAGAGTTTCAAGCAAAAAAAAATACAGTGAATTATAACCTTTGAATCACACTGAGTGAAGAAAAACCTCTCCGTCCTATTCGGACTCCCACCCCTGGAGAGCGAATATCGAAACCAAACACATCTGAATTTTAAACCACTACAAAAAAAAACAATTTTCCTTTCTCCTCTAAAACTAGCGAGCGCTCAAGGGGTTAAGGTACCCTAAAAATGTTTGCACACAGCGCCATGTATATAAATATAATTGTATGTATACAATATAAATTGTCATGAACTCGAGGTCCGCACCGGAGTGCGAGAGGGCTGCATTATTTTGTTTGTATTTTTGTTGTAATCAGCGACATGCTCCATGCAGTACTATTGCGAACAAATATGGAACTGAGATGGACATTGAAATCATATCTGAAACATCTGGACTACAATAAATACGGCAAAAATTAAGTCTCTAAGTATTTCTGAAGTTAAACTCAAGGCAAATTAAGTGCCTTGCAGAACTCAGATTGCGATGGCTCATTGGTGCTTCTATCACTTTTCTTAGTTTAAGACGCTTTTGAGAATTCAGTGGAAAGCATGCCATATAGTATGTACTCGTATGTATCTATCTCAACTAAGATACACCTGCAATTCTATCACTACAAAAATAGGAAGACTATAAATACGAGTAAATAAAACTCCAAATTGGTGTACTAGAACCATTTAAATTTCCAAGCACAACCGAGTACAATTATGTCCCCTTATAAGAACAATGATTCCAAAAATAGTTTTGTAAATAGATTCAAACCAATTTTGAAAGCAATTTCGAAGGTTTAATCATCAGCTCCGGGCTCACGTGTTCCAATAAACAATTAAAATACAAATAGCATATCACCCCTTTCCATACCACACTTAAATATGTCCTTTTCTAAAATGTCACATCTAAATTTACCAACCAAACATGTAGGAATTACTTTGCTGTAAAAAGACCATGTAATGAATGCTTTAGCTTATTAACTGGAGTCCTCGAAAGGTCACCCCCATCAAATGGTACAAGACCAACAATTAGCACTTATTTGGCCCTCTATTACGAACACGATAGTGCATTAAGCCCTGACCTTACGCCGATAGTGTTGCGTGTATAAGACCGAAACAAATATGAAAATTATGGCCACGCTTTCCTATCCGATTTATAACATCAGGGCCGACTGACTGTTGTTTTCCTTTCCCACACACTTTGCAACCCATCCATCTCTACAAAAAGTTTTAAGCAGTATATGGCCAATTAAACAGACACACGGTATTGAATCAACTTTCATCCATGAATCGCCATGTTTGTTTGGGACCGAATTAAATTAAAAATGAAACAAATATTAGCAGAGCTACGCTCTCCTCCGGAAAGAATAAACACAAAACTTAATACATAAACATACCTTTGTTCTTCTAAGCTGTCGCTTCCCCTTGTACCATGTTATAATTGCATTTGGTCTTGAGCCTGTACTCTCACAAACCACTTCGTAACGTCTGTCTGCCACCATTGACGTTGGCGAATCGATAATTTTCACCGTCAAAGGCTTCACTGTAAATAGAAACATTTTTTTAACTCATATCAATTTCCCAAGGATTACCAATCATCCAATGTCACACTCACAATGCATATCCAGGAGGAAACTCTTCTCCTTGGGCTTATCCAATTGTGTATTTAATGCCTGACACGTGAATACCGAATTTAAATCCGTCCTTTGCACCGAGGGCCATAGAAGACGATTTTCTATTACGTCACCCGAATTGTGTTCGTATTGATTGTCTACCAGAAGGCCATTCACCAGCCACCGAACCTGGGGTTGAGGTCGACCTGTAACGACGGATAAAAGAGAGGATAAGACTGAAATGTATGTATGTAAGCCTTACAAGTGCCCTCCAATTTAGGGGTAAGTAGGTATTTTAACATAGATATATTCAAGACATCCCAATAAAGGTGAGACCCCACTACTGCACAATGCTCATATTAAAGGATTATCCTTGAGTTTAACTTGAAGCACAGTAGATTGTGCTTACGGACCTTAAAGTCCATTGTCTCTCTTTCCCATGTCTATGACACCCAAGGCTACCAGCATGGCAATAGAAAACAAAACCTGTGTTGTCCTTATAATAGCAATCCATGCGCAAACATTATCATAACCAGAAAGGAGGATAATTCCATAAAAAATGCCGAACAACAGTAGCAACAGAGTACTCGTACCGTTGAACGCTGCCTGCAACAGTAAGGGAGCATTTCAAGGAAATATGTAACCCAAATGTAGGAAAAGGGATAGAGTGGAACAAGTGTTCATACAAAGCAACCTAAGAAAGGATTTTCAGAAAAAGGGTTTTACGTACCATGTCTGTAAGGAGTAAAGATGGAGCACAACAAAACACAGAAAAAAATAAACCGTTTCTTCAATCCCCAAAGGCGCAACAGACAACAAGGATGTGGCAAGCAAATGCTCATTCAGAAATACATATACACAAAGAGACAGCTACGAATAAACGAGCAAACAGGCTAACAATGAATACATGAGAAAATTAGAAAGAGGATAGCTTGCCCGGGTGGCTGTAACAATCGATGTTTGAGCATCCTTTTTGCATATAATTTTCACATGATTTCATTTCTTATGACGTATATGAGAATAAACTGCTTCTCAGGGAGAACAGCGATCATAATTTATACTCTTACCACGACCACTATAAGGAAAGCATGTACAGACCATGGATATTTTTTTTATGAACGGCACGTTGGGAATATATTCACAATCAAATGCAATAATGTTGTTTCGCACAGGATGTCTTGAGCAAATAGAACTGTTTCTGGGTAGTTATGGCTAAGAAAGCTTATTAGTTGTATGCACTCAGGCTTTATGCTGTAATCATGACTAAGGTTTAAACTAAAAGGACGTCCGATTTTTTAAATGTTCTCCTTGATTTAAGAAAAGGTTACGAATAAAAATGTTACTGATTATCATCACAAACCATCATTGAACTAAAAAACTAATGATCAGAGCAGATGAAATATATTTCATGCGTACTTGTATATATTCAACTGAAGTAATTGTTGTGATTACCGTTGGCAATTATCTACAATCACATAGATGCCCCCAACTTGCGGCGTAAGTAGATTGCAGTTGACTTAACAGGACTCTTCTCTAAGCTGATGTACACAACAACATAGAAGAGAAAAAGAAACAGGCTAGACATGTGATTGAATAGCACTCATATGTTGCCATGAATAAGAAGTCTTCCCGTAAAAGGGCTTGTTTTGGTTAAATTATTAAAGCGCATTTTTACAGGCCAATTCAAGATATTCATTTTGACTGCTTCAAAGGATGGTATGGTTCTTAAACAATAACCGCAGAAAGCCCTACACAAATTGCTGCAATCGAAGTTAAGGACGCATCCCTAATGTGATGCGTAATATCATTCTTGGGCTGATAAAATTTCACTTACAAATTTTTGGTAACGTACCGAAAGCAGCTTTTTCTGCATCAATTCGGCATTCAATATCCAGTTTGTTTCCGCCGTCGATCGAGACAACGCAACGCTTCAAAAATGCACCTTCTCGACCTGTTGACTAGCAATGTTTAATTAAAGGCTGGTGTTGGTGTTTGGTGTTTAAAATTTTAGTTTTGATTCGAAACTATGGACCAATTTGTGCAATCTCATAATTCTGTGCGAAAAAATGCAGACATATCAACAACGTTAAGATGTTCTTATTCTTATGTCATTGTCCATTCTAGTTTGCGATGTTCTCTTGTAAGGATTTCGTACACGTCGCCTTTTGTAACTGAAAATAGTGTTATTTTAAACCGCATAATATCATGTGATCAACGCAGTATATCGGGTGCGGAAACATACTTTTTCCACATCGAATGTTAACTCTAGTGTTCTTTAATTGGTTCTAGAGTTATTATCAACCGTAGGCAAGCCTTTAATAATTTGATGATAGTTCCATTCTTGAGCTCACTGGAAAAGATTTTTTTCCACACTTGTGTAATGCGTGAAAGCAGAAAGTCTGCTGAATTATTTGGTGCCGTTTGAAACATCTCGATAGGAATGTGACCAAACCAACATTAAGAGCAGTTGATCTATTGAGCTTAACATAGTCACTTAAAATAGCCACTCCTTCCCAGATAGCAATACAACAACACATTGTAACTTTGAAAGATTATAGTAAATCATTGTCAGATCTTTCTTTTAGTAATATGGTTATAAAATAAAAGATACATCTTGCGAGAGCAAGTCTTACATGATATTGCAAGATATTTAAATTAAATTATTGATTTAAGCTTAAAACAGTTCATAAAAAATTTAATGTTGCTTCTGAAATTATTTCTGCCACAAGCATAAAATTGTAAACAACGAATGCATTCTCTGCGAGAGAATCGCAACTCTTCACTATATATTATAGAAATCAATCAGAGTGGAGATAACTACTACATAGTCTAGGGTGCCTAGTTCTCTAATTCGGCATTTTTCTCAGTATCGGTCGGTCGCCTCGATCTCTGTAACACTGGAGGTTTTCGTTTTTTTTTCTCCCAACAAGATATAAAGGATTTATGTGTAATTATAGTTTTATATTTTTTTTCAATAACTGAAAAAGTCATTAGAGAATTTTGGAAAAAATATAATTGCTGCGTGAAGGAGCAATATCTGGCAAAAATTCAAATCGATAGCATTATTCGTTTACGTGCTATCGTGGGCCATTTTCTTAGAAAGCGTCTGCAAATGCTATAAAAGCCTTAAAACGCAAGGATGTCACCAAATTTCCATTTTAGATTTTCGGGGTGAATGCAAGATATTCCCTATCAGGAAGTTAATAATTGCGGGCCACGCAACACACAGAACCCTGTCGGATATCATTATCTAATATGAGAGCACTGCTGCTGCTTATGTTAACTTTCTGCTTTCCATCCTTCAGATATGTATGCAACCAATCACGAATTGCTCCCCTGAAACCAGCGTTATACCACTTATTAAGTAAGAAACCGTGGAAAACGATATTAAATACTTATCATATCTATAAATTGAAGATTTGCAACTTTTAATAATTACTTCACGCAATCGGGTATATATTCTTAGAATATTTTTAGAATATATCTTCTGTCAATTTACTTCGCCTAAAGTCAAGGTACTCATACTTGTTTATGATTCTTGTTTAAAAAGAGGACAATACGAATACGACATTTCATGAACTTTCCAAAAAGCTCAAAAAAGGGTGAAAACAGAGAAATTGGTCTATATTCAAATACTTTTTTGAGATTCCCGACTTCAGATAGAAGATTAAATTCCACATATTTTGAAGAACGTACAAAATACGGACTACGAATATTTAGGTTAAGCAAATAATTTATTACTATTATTATTTATAATTATATTATATATTATTTTCTTTTTATTGTGCAGTAAATAAATTACAAATTAAAAAATAAAAATTAACATAGCCACACAAAAACCAAAACCACCATTTCGAGCAATGCAATCTTAATCTCTTCTGCACAAATGTTAACATACTCGCGGCAAGATTTGGCTAAGTTAAGGGACTATCTATTACATTAAGTAGGATTAACTTAAGCTAATTAGGTCAAAGGATTCTATTTCTTTTATGGATCTCCATATTTTTTGTAAACTATTTCATCTAAAGTTGTAGCTTGTTTTGCTAAACAGTAGCTAAGGACTCGATTATTTATCTTCTTCGTTCAGGCAACTGCACCAAAAGTAAGTAGCAAATCAGTTTTTGATCTGAATAGATTTCTCTGTGAACTAATCACTCTCGAGTTTTAAATGATGTCAGCTCTCTAAAGATAGTCAACTTTGCAAATTCGTCAAGCAAACAATACGGTTCCAGGAGTAGGCAGGTCATCATCATCCCACGCTTTCACCCTTCTTTTAAAAATGGAAAAAAAATACTTTTACTATAGATACGAGTATATGTAAATAAATTGTTGGACTTATTTTACTGCGTTAATTTAAATAGATCCGTATATTAATTAAATTGATCGAAGTCATTTTCCTCAGTTATGTTCTCACGCCACTTCCCACCACAGCGATGAAAACCAACCGAAAATTGGTCATTTACTGTCGAATATTAAGCCTCCATACCATGTCATTATTGTCGTCAGTATAAAACTAATTTTCCCATACACAGTTTATGCCTAATGCTCACTCAGAAACGTACTGGTCGACCATACCTAATGACGGAATCTGTCCACGCCGTACACTTCTACAGATAATTATACCTAATTAGACTAAGACGCCACGCTGAATGCTCCATAAGACTGTTCAAATATGTACTTAAAATCACCCCGCTTATTTCGAATTTCACCCTCTACATATTTTCGCAAACAAACTATGACGAAAATTCTTAATGGCCATGAAGATAAAGGAAAACAAAAACAGCACACAAATAAAAATGCTACGTATACGCCATACGGCATATGCCAAACACAATGCCAAACCCTTCTGCAAAGGTATAAATTTATTTTTTCTTTTTTCATAATTTTACAATATTACTTGTTAACTTTTATCCCCAAGGCAAGTAGGGAAAGAAAAAAAAAATATTTTTTATGCATATACTCGTATAACATTGTCAACACGGGTCCTTTTTTCCAGAAAAAGAGAACAAAACATAAAAATCAAACAAAATCCCCAGTATAAACAAGAGGGGTAGGCTTTACGAAGCTCCTGTCAACTTACCTCCAACAACACGGCAGGTTATAACAATATCGTCACCCTCCTGTTTCGGTCCCAGCTGAGTGCCATTCAGTTGTCGACCCCATCGATCAAGGATTATTGGTTGTTCAGGAAGGACTAAAAATACAAAACGAAAGAAAACGAGAATTTGTTTATTAATTCTTTTTTCTGCCTTCCCATTTCCGACTTCCGGAAATCTCGTTAAAGCACTCTTTGGCATTAGTCAATTGACTGTGGTTGGTGTCTTACAACAAAAGGTACGAAAGAAAAAGGGAAGACGAGTGACAGAAAAAGGTCGCAATTACTTGCCCTGGTTTCTGGACAATTTAGTACAAGAGTGCTGAAGAAAATTGATAACTTTAAATATTTTTGATTCAGGATTCCTTCTCGAGCATTTTCCTATGAACTTTTACTGCAGTACTTCAGTACTAGAAATGTGCTAAAATAAAAAAAAACGATTACTTTTTATCTAAAATAGCTAGCCTACCATTAAATAGGTTTTTTGACTCATTAGGTCTTTCATAATCACAAAATTCCGTTGAACACTCAGTCAAAAATATTTTGGAAACAACACTTGCTCTGTAGGTTGGTACCGAATAGAGTACGAGTATAAACATGTTTTTCTGTCACCCTCAAAAACACGGAAGGCGTGTATGTTTTTGAAGCCCTTGTGTGTAATGAACACAAAAAAGGAAGGAAGACAGAGCAGTGTAAACATCCTTTTTGAAGCTAATTCATAATTCCACATCCTCTCTGTAGCTAACAGAGTACGAATAGTATGCAAAGATTCGTTGGATTTTGTGAAAAATTTGAGCTAATGGCAAATCCTGTCAGTGATTTTGTAAACATGCAATCTTTTGGAAACTTCTCAAGGAACGACATAAATGATTACAGAAAATCCACTTCTTGTTTGCTCCCCTTTTTTATTTTTTTTATTTTTTATTTTTTGTTCCTTTTATTTCCTTTTTCGAATGAAGTACGTCATTTTAAGTAAGAGGATACTCACTTATTACGGATAAATTAAATCGAAAGCTTTGCGTTTGACTTGTACGAAAGTCAATGCGACATCTGTAGATTCCTTGATCGTGACGTTTGATGTCCTTTTTGTTATCCAGATGAAGAAAACGGATGAAAAGAGAAGGAAAAGAAAATATTCATTATTACAGTATACAATATTTTGAATGAGTTGGGAGGGAAATTTGCTATACAATTGGAAAGAAGTTAGGGGTGATGTAAGATTGAAATGAAAATCCTTTTTGATTGTATGCTAATGGTTTTCATTTGAATCGCTGCTACAGGTATATGACGGATGGCTACAAAAAAGGAAAGTTTTATGGCGACGTATTCTATTTTTTAGACCTTGAATGCAGAGAGGATAAAGTTATTTTCATTGAGTTCTATTGAATATAGGTTTTTCGTTACTCGTTGAAGGATGTATGGGGATTGCCTTCGAAATGGTTGAGAGTTTGTATTTGTACACCACCCTTAATACTATACACCAAAAGAATGGCCTCCATGACTGAAAGAGGTGGTCAACAAAATTTCAAGACTTTCATCGCATACACTCAATTTTCAGAAGAAGATTGCAATTTGGAGAATTCTACAGAAATATGGAATTTTAATAGGTTCCATTAACATCTAGCGCATTCGAATACCCGACGTTGATATTCAAACCGCCAAAATACTTATCCTTTATCCGCCTGATAAATACACCGTAGATGTTCTCTCTCATCTAGATTCTTCTGACTTGAATGCGTAATATCAGCTATTTTCTCCTACACTGACAACGGAGTTAGGGAAACAAATTCTTAATACGCCAAAGTCAATCGGAGCGGAATTAGCATTTTCTTAAGGAATTTTAACTGATCATTGATATTGGCGGTGGTGTCATAATGAATTGTTTATAAAGAAGCATTAGAGTGAAATTTTAATATTGGCCCTTTTTCTTAAAAGCTTTCAGTTCGATTTATTAAATTAGACATCGTTTTACATCTATTTTCTTTGTGTGTATACTTAACATACGAATCCAAGTACGTTCAGCCCTTTATAGACAAATCTTTTATCTCTACAGAACACACTTGCTCATAATAGGAAATGATCATGAAAGCATGAACAACAAAATACCTAAATATGGAAATGAGACTCAAAAACTACAAAGAAGAGGAATCTTATTTGAGGTCAAGCCTACTAAAACATATGGATGTAGCACCATCCTGTTGAAAATAGAGGTCATCCGTACCCACATCCTCGATCTCCAGCCACAAAAAATTTTTTATCATGTCTCGGTACACACTCCATTGATGGAGTTTTTAAAATTTATGTATTGTATGTATGTATGGATTGCAAACCAGGTCAACTTGATTATGATTTATAAATAATGTACGAGTAATGTGAACAACTTGTGAAACTGACTGCTGCTCGATAGCTGCTAGCCTTATTGAAGAATATCGTAGCATAATAAAATTTTAGTTAAAGTGTCCCAGAATATTTGAACACTTGTTGGAATGCCGTCATTTGAAACTTATCAATTTTCTCAGTTGCAGCTTTGGTGCCCTTGCAATAATATTTTAACCAACAATCTATTAAAAAATCCAAATTTTTCAAAGCAGCACTCGAATTAAATTTCTCAACTGAATTCAGATTAGTCACTGAATGCTTTATAATCTCTATAAAGCCAGGAATTTTTTTTTTCATAAATGAAAATTCTATCTTATACAATATATCTGTACTTTAAATATTTCTCTTAATCATTTCACCTTAGTTACATAACAGTGACAACGTTTTCTCTATTTGAATTCAATCCCTCTCTTACTTCGCATTGATCCTTCAAACCAAACAAAATGGATTACGGTGCAAAACATCTCCCAATGAATATTATTGTATTTCAGGTTAAGCAGCTTTCTGCGAAGTAAACAATCCTGGCAGCCACCATCATTCAATTTTCTCTCTCCCAGACTTCAATTCAAAAGACACAACCCAATTGTGTTCCAGACCCCAAAACAAGAGCACTCTCAATCCGAATCAACTGACATACCCACCAAAAGGTTTGCACTCAATTTAAATCCTTTTAAGGATTGTTATCGATGATCCTTTTTAGCCTAACCTTGCACTCTTCTCTCAAACTTCATCCATTTGCATTTCCTTACTTCACTTCCTTTCTACGACTATTTATCGTTACGATAAAACAATAACAAAGAGATAAATGAAGTTTTTCAATTCCTAGTGGGTAAAACAGCCCTTGAGGTTGAATGCTCGCCCGCTCACGAAATTCCCACCCTAAAGCCTAAATAAATAAACATCGGTAAGGATAAGGGCACAAAACAAATACAAGAGAAACAAACAACATTTGTATCCTTCGATGAAGGTTCAGATAGCCAGAAAACCACCCAACCCAGGTCAACCAGACCTTAGTTTGAATAGGTCGATTCCATATCTCTCATAGGTGGTGGCTCGGAAATTCCCTTAACTAAGACTACACAATCCAAAAAGGATTAACCCAAACGAAAGCGTTTTCTTGTGAGATATTTATGGTTTCCATGAGACTACCTACAACTAGTTGTGCTAGCCTAGGCAAAAAGAGGATAATTCCCACATTCACCTTTCGATAAAGAGATAACCCAAGGCATAGTGCCGAAGTTAAGTTGATGTGCTCCAACGCATACTAATATCTTTCCCTTGGACGATTCGAATTCTCTGTCTTTGTGGTTATCCAATCAAGTAAGTGAATGCGCAGAATAGAATAGGATCCTTCTCTCCAAAGGTGTTCTCGTAGCCAATTAAATGTGCAGCCATAAATTAAGAAACTTGATAAAGATTTCGCGTGCCTAAAGAAGTTTATCGGGGATCTTCGAAGGACGAGGAAATATATTTGAGAAAAGTAAAAAAATAATAAATTCCTTTCTGGTTTACTCATCCTGAAACAATGGAAGGACACAAATAACATAATATCTCTTTGTGGGAATCTCATTACAAAAATACGAATTCGAAAAAGAATAAAAAAGGACCTACCTTTATTTCCAAGGATGCTGGCGATGTATCAAAATGAAATTTGGCACGAGATCCGAACACCTCAGGCGCTGACCAATGCCGGGGCTGTTCAGTGTTGAGTTTATCGCGAACGTCGAAGCTGTAAAAAGAAAGAAAATTAAAAGGATAATGCGCAATCGTTTGTATTTTTTTTTATTATATATTTTTTTCTGGAAGTTTTTTCTATTTTATTAAATGATATTTTCTCATTTCTTTGTGTTGAAAAAAATGTGCCGTAATAATGACAGGAACGTGAAAATAGAAAGAAAGGTGTAAAAGAGGATAAAATGTAACTGAGGGCCAGGGAAAGGTTTTTCTTCTTTCTCTGTTGGATTTATGTCTTAAAGAGTCAAAGAGGTGGCAATGAGGTGGTAATGACATTCCCTTTTCGGCTTAATCCACACCTAATTGCTTGAAGATATCTTATTTGGTTATTAAGAATGTTGCTTGTGTCATTTGGGAAGATTAAAATTACTTCCTAACCTTTGGAAATCACGCTGACCTTTGATGTATAAAGATATATATTGTAAATAAGTATTTACATATGAAACAGAAAGTACTTTAAAGTACTTTTAATTCCACCTTACGATTAAGATATCATCTGAAATAGAGCGCCCCAATAACTTATTTACTTAAAAAAAAAAATAAGACAATGGAACAAACTGCACATTTGACTATGGACAAATGTACTACTTAACTGTCTTGTTATGACATTATTGCGGGTGCCCGTAGCTCCAGTGCTAGTGTATTCAGGCGACCAAAATGTCGTCAGATGGATGGTTGCCGAAAATGCAACAAGTCAATTTACATTAATAATTTAGTCTCCCCATTAAATATTGGATGCCACCCATATGGAGTGAAATAACCACTACAAAATAACCAAATAAGTTCTTAAAACAAAAAAAACACCTTCTGTAGCTGCAGTCTAATTACCGTTGGTTATCTGATGAGAGTTCTCAGACATAATACCTAATATCTGGTGGCAGGACACAGAAATAATGTTTGGCAATTTTGGAAAGGTTTTGAACACAATACACATGAATACCACATCAGGGATATCCACCTTAATTATCCAGACCTACAACAGTAGATACCTGTACCAGTAACACAGAAGTGTCCTATTGCAAAAATGTTGAAATATAAAACGAGGCCGACATGCCAGCATCTTCGGCCAACATTGCGACGAAAACGAAGACATTATTGAAATCTGAATTATTTTATTTACATCTGGAATGCGTGCTGTCCAATGAGCACGACAATCATATGTACAATACATTAGTATAACATTAGTATAACCTGAACAAAAAGCACCACCATCTATGGGATATAGCCAATATCAAACAAAAAAATCAACTTTTGAATAATGTACTCGTATCTAAAGGAACTTTAGAAAATATCTCGATGCAACTAGTAACAGCTAGGAAAATCTCGATCACAGCCGAGTTGCACTAACAGGAGAATAGTTAGTGGAACTTTTTGCTTGCCTTAGTGCACCCAAGTTGGGTATTGTACAAGGAGTGAAAGCATTGACCGACGGCTTATCAGCCCTAGCCAAAAAAGGGTATTCTCCAGAGGAAAACCTAAACGCATTCGAAGTAGGCCATCAAAGAAGAAAGCAACAAGAAGATCTAAGAAAATAAATACTTTCTCTTGATTGGTATTCCTACTAAACTTGTCACATATTGCAAGGTGATGATGGAGAACCTTTACTGCTCAGTAAAGCTCAAAAGCAATCTCATCAAGACCTTTAATACTTAAAACGGGCTTAGGCAAGGGGATATGCTGTCATGTGACATCCTTAACATGATATTTCCGAAAATTATGCGAACTTCTTTACAACTACTACTAAAACAAGTAGTATTTCGGCAGGCAATAAGAAACCTCCAAAAGTGAAATCTTCTTCATATGAGAAGCGTCGCACTCTCTTGCCACAAAATGGTAAATGATGTGCCCAAAATTATACGGCTAACAACACGGTGAGCAGAAGATGGCGCCGTGACATAACGCCAAGCGACATAAGGCCAAATTTTAATATTTTCATTTGGCCTTATGTCACTTCCACAAAGCGACATAAGGCAAATTTGGCTTTATGTAACTTTCAACTGTTTAGGGTGGGTGACTCGCTTCCCTCGCTAACAGGATTTCACCCTTTTCTCCGCAAGGTTTAGCTGCTCACGCGACTTCGTCGCACCGCTAAGGGTATGTCAGCAACTGTCAGGCTAGCGCCTAAAACGAGTCTGTGGGGTGGGTGGCTCACTTTGCTCGCTTCGCACATAACAGTGTTATTCTTATCTCAATTTTAACATCGAACGAAATATGTCTGGCAGGCGCCTATATCTCAATAGTATAGATCAACCCCGGAATGCGCTAAAAGTTTTTATTATTACCATGAAATTAAATGGGTCTTTTTTTATATCTGTCAAAAAGTCAGAATTTAGAATCAACCTTAAAAGACTCATGCTTCAAAAACGTTTACATGCCATGAAATTTATAGAGCACACAATCGGTGCCGTGAAATAACGCCGAATTTCAAAATTTGACTTTGTCATTGTGATAATAACGCCGAATTCTAAAATTGCGGTATTTCACGGCACCAGCAAAATCAAGTACTCGTACATATACAAGTATGTCGTCAACAAAAAATAATAACACACCATATCGACAAATTGGACAGAATGCCACTGTAGCTTGCAGTTACTTGCATCATCCCCTTTACTGATGCTGATCCTTGGACAGGTCACTTAACATTGAAAAATCAGGCAGTTACCCGAAATCGCTAACTTGTTTTACCTATTTCGGCTCCGCTGTTTACTCCGATAATCAAATCACATTTGAAATGAGATAATTTATTACAGCTATCAATCGCTTTTTCTTCGGCCTAAAAAACAGCTGAGTAATATAGTAAGATCTTGTGAAGAAAAACTAAGTGGGCTCTATTTAAGAACCTCAGCACTCGACATCGAGGTAGATAAATACGAGTATATCGTTGGTCGTGTTGTTGCAAGATTCTTCAAGTTGTTTTTGATTCTGCTTGCATTGAAAGAAGACCCTCCAACTCCAACTCTGAGAACAAAATGGTCTCTTTAAAGAAGGACAATTGGAGCTAGTCCTTACCTATAGTATCAGATCAGATAGGGAAACCTATTTTCCACGCTGAATATAAGATCTTATTTGGTGTTTAAATATCCAATGGTAATCCGGAGTTTTCTGTTGCTAGTTTCGAATACCATCTCTTATTTTTATCTCTGTTATAATAATAGAAAATGTAATGTACGAGTAACGATGTAAGTTCTTCAATTTAGGTCTGATTTTTTTAAGAAAATTAAACATAGTTCCAACAAGTTCATTATATATGTAGGTTCATGAAAACTCAAAATGGAGCAGCGTCTCTCCCCATATAACCATAGATAAAGTTTATATTAAACAGAACGGAATTGAACATTGTGACATTCAAAGTTTCCTGCACCAAGTTTCTATACCTACTTCAATAAGACTTTTCTTCCTCACTTTAATGGGTAGCAAACAAGTGATTTCTAAAGTCCGAAGGAGACTCGTACTAATACCTTTGTTTACCCTCAAATTTACAGAGTTTTATCGACTTCCTCGTTAACTGGTGTGAAATTTCCTGCAGCCTAGTTGTGAATATATGTAGGTCACTTTACAAACCTCATGGTAAAGACCAAAGAAATAAAAAAAAATAAAAATCGGTTCCACATCTAATATTGTAGGGTATACCAAAATAGATGTCCATCGATTATCTTCCTCTTGCCTAGTAGTCGGAATACATATATTCATGTGGTTACCAGAAGTTTAACCCCCCAAACTTCCTTCAGATGGAAAAAAAGAAAAAAAAAACAAACAAGGACAATCGTTAAGGGTGTTGGAGATGATATAAATAAATAAAAGCAAACACTCACCTGTACAATGGTATCCCAGCGTTATCACGGAACCACAACACCATGTAAACATCCTCCAAGGGTGCCACTATAGGGCACGGTAGTGTCACCGATTTACCTTCAACAGCTTCGATGTCCTTTGTCTTGACTGTGTTTTCGGTTTGTTGTCGTTATTTTTTTTCGTTATTATAATTGCAGTGTTCAGAAGAATATGAAAAGAGAAGAACAAAATATAAATTAGTTAAGGAAAATAACTTCAAAAAACAAACACAGAGAGAGAGAGGGGGAAAGAAAGAGAAGAAAAATCGTTCTTAAGTGCTTCTATTAATTCCACCGAGAGCAGCGATTAGGTTGAGGCTAAAGTAAGCAATTAGGCACCATTGGCCATGGCAATCGCGCTGTTTCCTCTTTTTGCCACTAATGATACTTCCACAAATACACAAACTGCCCATTTGTTGAGGCCTGTTCTTTTCTTTTCATTTTTATTTTTAATTTTTTTTCTTTTAGTTTTAATTTATATTTAATGATATCTTCCATTGGCGGTTGAACTAAATCTGTCTGTGCCGATAATCTTCGAAAAGATTAAAAGTAAAACCCTTCTGAATGAAGAAGGCATTAATTAAGGACTATTTACGGTCTCGATAATTTGCCATCAAATTTATTTCGATTATCATTAGGGACGATGATAGGATATATGGGGACCATAAGATATAATCTGACGGGATGACAATAAATTTTAAAAGACCATTTACACTTATCGCTCATAGCGAGCATAGTACCGCACACACAACTTAAGGTTTAAACTGGTTTTATCATAAAATTGAGGGAGAGAGTGAGAGGAGTTATGAGACGGATTAATCGTAAGGATAAGCCCTCAAGAGGATATGAGTGTAATAAAGTAGGGATATCCATTAACATTGATTGTATAATAATTCTTATTGGATTTGTATAAATGAGTGGTGGGCTTTCGGCACATAAATTGTTATTTGCCCCTTCCTTCTAATTTCTATTTTTCCAAGGATATTCGCAAAATTTGGTAAGCTCTTTGTTATGACATTAAATCATGCTATTTTCGAATAATTATAATGCAAAATGCAAGCAGAAAGTTTTAAAGTTTTACTTTTCCAACTGAGGGAAACATATAAGGATCCGAGAAAAACTTATTTAAATCGGTTAAGATTTTAATCGTACGAGAAACTCATCGAAAGGAGATACTATCAATTCATAAAAATCACTTTGTATAACTCTTTAAAATTTGTGGTTTTCCTAGCAAAGTTGACATCACGTACTGCAACGGCAAGCACAAAAATCAGATAGATAAACAAACTTTTCTTGACAAAGTTTACGATAAAGAAATTAAAAAATAGCTGCTGAAATAAGCTCCAGTAGATAAATTGGATAACCACAACCAATTAAAATAAAGACCAGTTCTGGACGGCAAGTTTGCCATGAACCATGTAGAGTAGAACAACGCTCAGTGTCTCCTGTAAGTAAAAATCCATAAACAGGGCCAGGACTTTGATCGTTATTTTGATAGACCAGCTCCATAGTAATAAAGAAACTAGTCAAACTCAGATGCGAAATGGGCAGATAAGAACCATGAAAAGCTGGACTTCATAACAGCAGTTGAAAGTATTTAACACTTTGTGTATCCGGGTATACCGTAGTGTGTTTAAAAAATTCAAACAGCAAATTCAGCGTGGAGTATCACTTTTCATTCGTTCTTTCTAAAAATGCCACTGAAAAATAAGACTATAAAGGTCTGCCGTATAGCGCGAATATGGAATCTTTATCAGAACTGTATAAAAGTGCCAAAATTCCGCTCGGAAAGCAATTTGTGGAGTAATACTTGGTCTCGCTTGGGTAAGCGGCATTTCGTGGACAAGATGCAACAAAGAGTTATAAGTATATATGCATACTATTGACTATAGAGCGGAACTTAAGTCATCAGCTTAAATGAATCTGATCCAGAAAATCTTCGAATCTATCCCGCAGGCATAACACAGTAAAGGAATATCACCACTATGATGGTGCTCTCATGTGGAAATGACCTCAACCAACTTAAGATGTGCATCTGGAGGAGATTAATAGAGTTATTCTTTAAAGTCTAGGCCTTAGATTAAAGCCCTATCCAAAGCAAATTAAGTAAAATTGGGCTGACTGTCTTCTAAGGCTAGGGGTTTAACCACTAAATTCAATAAAGGGCGATTGGGCCGTTTGCATGAGTATTTTAACACATTGCTAGATAAAAAATACCAATACTCGTAATAATACAGGCAATCTTGGGGCCAATTGCTGTGATTTAGGGTTCATGCATAAGGGGCTTTGAGGTAAAATGACAACGAAAGGAGGGGTTCAGCTCTATATCTGAAATTCTGATTTTGTCTGAAACAAATTTGATGGAGTTGGGGTAAGCTATCTGAATAAGTGAATATTTAATATAGCACATTATTTTTTGAGCCAGAGTTTGATATTGATACAAAGTAACACACCATCCTTTAGGACTTATTTGCTCTGTGTATGTCAAGGAGACAGCAGATAATTACCTTTATTTTGGTTGATTTTGGTTGAACTCTCCCCTACAACAAATATGGTCGTATAAGTAACCTGCAGTTAATTTATTTCAAGTCTCAGCAAGGAATTCAAATTGATTGCCAGTTTTACTTTTAACTTAAGTGGTTGGTACAAAACATTGTCCGAAAGTGGACAAATGGACATGTTCCTGTAGACTTCCTGTGGATCCTTTAAAAATCACCAATTTCAGAAATTCATTTGTCTTGTTATGTGATTCAATTGCGTGTATCTATAAAAACTTTTCCTAGCAGTATCATTTCCATCACCCCGGCAAGTTAAAACAGATATCTCAATTACATCTCATGTAAAAGGTCACTATGGGATATTACCTTTCAAGAAGCCCGAAAACCATAACTGGTTTAAAAATGTGTAAACAAGAATGTTTTTAGGATCTATGTTATGAACATTTATGGGTTCATGGACTGGTATATGGTTATTTTTTTTTGCTTTCTCGTTTATACTAGCAGCTATTCTGTTCAAAGCTATGTTCAATATGCATATACTAATGACTTTCATTGTGAGGTTCTTATTTCTCTAGCATTCCAATCAACGTTTCTAGCAGAAATATAATCGCTCGATTTACCAAAGTGTGGTATGCCAAAATGCGATTTTTCTTATCGCCATCATAATGACCTCAAAAAAGAACCAGAAAACTCCAATAATGTGCAATGATCCTCGAGGAAACTTTTAAAGTACACTACCCTCCAAACTAAACCCACCACGTAACTTTAATGTGATATCCTTCTCCCATTAACTCATTTTCTGTGCAATGTCTGCAGATAGAAGAAGCTTCTGTAGTGTTTCTGTTTTTTTTTCTGGTTTTTTCGGGAGGAGGCAAAAAGATCTCATTTTCAACACTCGTGTTAGCCTGTTCATATGTTGAAAGGATATCATCCACTGTAGCAGATGTGTAAGGCGTAAGTGCACTCATTCTCGTCAGGCATCCTTTATTTCCTACACTTCCACTGCACCACAACCCACCAACGCCCCCGTTAAAAAAAAATCCGAAAAACTTCCCTAACATGTTACACATCCTAACAAAGTTAAAACGAACTGCATTGCCGATGCATAGAGAGGATATCCCTCTACTCACACACAAACACAAGCACTACGAGTATCCTATGCCACATGTGCTTCCTCTAGCACGTGCTTAACATTTAAACATCGAGTTTGTGCTCCTTTTTCTGTTTTTTTTTTATACTTTTAATGCCCTCCGTACAACTGTGTGCAATGTGCACATTGTTAGATGCATGCATGTGCATGAAAGTTCATATATGAGTATGAGTACCAACGACTCTGCTACACGTCCTTTCTAAAGTATTTCATGGATTTCTTCGTCGATTTTTTTAGTTTTTCTGTTTTGTTCCTTCTGTTTTGGTGCGCTTTTTTTTCTTTTCTCCTATCGTTACCTACAAACCAGAAATAGCTACAACTACACACTATTCCTACTTCCGCGACATGTAGTAGAATTTCTGGTCGTTAAATTTGTATTGTATCGCTGTCATTTAGAAAAAGGATATGCAATGCATTTCCAGCTAGAAAATATTCGACTGCACATCCTGATTGTGTTTTCCACAAAGTTTAACTTAAATTTCGTTTCGTTCTAGATGCGAGTTTATGTTTCGGAAAAGATGTATCGGGACCTACACATGTATATGCGAACACGCATAACTTACAAGCGCAGTTGACTGCTGAATTTGTAGAGAGAAATTTTTCAAATTTGGGTGAACTAAATTTAAGGATTTGGAAAACGAAAGGTAAATACTCGTAAATGAAGGAAATGTTTCGAAAATTAGGTTACAATGCAATATATAAGGTCATGATGGTATAATGTGTATATTCGGATAGGTTCAGGATAGAAAATCAGTTAAGAAGCAGCACGTCTTAGACTACGACTCCAATACAGTAGAAAAAAGTAAATTTACCAGGTGTTGCAATAGAAATTTACTAGTAGAAATATACTCCTCAAAATGTACCTTGATTTGCATAACGCTTTGAATGCCCCATGATCACTATTCTCCACGCATGTTCCAACCGCCAAGCAGCACTAAGCTCATTATGATAATCTTAGCAGCCGTACACCCCCCTGTTCTAGTTATAAGTTCCCCTTCACGCCTCATTGGAAGACGATTTAAGAGTCTAGCAACTTCTGAAAGTGCAAAGAAGCTACGACTTAGCGACGACGTCCTCTGCAGAGGCTGCGAATGCAAAGACTCACTTTAAATGTCCTTCTCCCATATATTGCAATTCGAGGCAGAGAATGTTGTAAAGAAGAGCCCCATATAAACCTCGCGAAGATACCTGCTATTTCATATATTTGTCCCTTCAAATTCATAGCCCATATTATATTTAATATGATCAAACCATTTTTGAAACAGAAAAAGTGCAGAAGAGAAGACAAATAAAAAATAAATTAACTGATGGTGCAGCGGACCGCTATTGACAATCCTCCCAACACACTAAATTTTTTGACTTGCCGCTTGCCAAACATTTTCTACTGATTTTAAACAAAAAGAAAACAAGGAACTCTTCCGGAAGGTAAAGTTGATCATTGTTTGACCAAAAAGCAGTATGATAATTGAACCAGAACCAGACTCAATGAATTTGGCTACTTTATGCTGGTCAAGAGGACGTGAAACTAAAGTGCCATTATATAAATATCTCTGTTGAATCAAAATATCGGAAAATGGCTAAATACACGAACGTTATTTATGCCAACTGACACAAAAATGGCTGCAAAAATGCCGATTTTAGAGAAAAGCATAAACTACTCGTAGATTTTACTAACTCCATTATTTTCCTCGGTTACTTCAGCTCTATTACTCCCAAGTACTGGCCATCATCTGAGCTTTCAAATACATCTGCTGACTATAATTTTAAACGTTTGTCTACTATTTTCTGCCCAGCGATCAGTTCAACAATTAAAAACATTATGGCAAGATATAGCAATATAGTTTTGTGGAATTTACTCTAGAACAAGCCTTTCATTGTCAGGTGTAATTATTGCTCCATCAACTAAATACGAGTTCTCGCAGATAAAAAAAATCCTTTACTGTTACATACTCGGATTTAAGTAGTACACAGAATTGTGTGTCCGTTAAGAGAAAGGAGAAGAAGTACCAGAATGTCGACAAAGAATACAACCCTACGAACAATAAAAAATGAAAGTGTTTTGTACTTAGTTTCGGTATTCTTCGGAAGAATTCATTTGAGTTGAGACGTTATTTCTGTTCTATTGCATTCCATCAGGATAATTTACTGTCCTTTAGAAATTCCGTTGTTTTTTTCTTTCTTTTGTTGGTTTTTTTCTTTTTTGGGATCAGTACTATGAGAAATAGTGCTCTATGGAACGTGACTTATTCTACTTGGAGCTAGATGCAGAGCCTTTGCCGTTATTGTGTGAAAATGCTCAGAAAATTGGTAGAAGTAAACACATTTTACGTTTTCCCAAAAAGAATACCAAACTATTCACTTAGAAGGAGTAACAGCTGGGTTGAGTTAAGAATATTTTAGAACGGGAATCATTTAATGTACGAGTATTGCTCATTTTTGTGCTCGCTTAATCTTTAACTCTTGTAGATATGACTTAATTTTCAGTTTTAGTGGATTGAATGACAAGAAGGATGAAAGAGGACGACCTGGCATGATGAAAGCATGGTCTCATTCATTACTTTACCCTCAATTAATAATGGAGTTCCACATGTATCGCATCATTTCCCCATACCTTTTTGATTTGAAAATACATAATCGATTATTATATTGAGTAAAGACACAAACGTTGTAGCCAAAAATATGCAATCATTTAAGATAACTTTAAGACCTTACATTTTACGGATAAGGACATCGGCAACTCTTTACTACAATTAACACATGGATACATTTTGCTGCATTTACAATCCTTAGTATACCACGTGAGAACGTAAACGTCTAGCATCTGTAATTTTTTGTCTTAAAGTGCACTTATGTATGCTGTTATGTCCAGGACAAAACTTTTCTCCGGGAGGAAGCTGAGATGTCACTTGTGAAATTCAAAAAAGTGTCTGTCTGGCGCTTACATTCGAATCAATGATGATGCTTTTTTTCCTTCTGCTCCACTTGCCAATGATGTTTGGTTTAGTCGTTAAGGTGGGTGTGTGTACTTTTAACTTGAAGAAGCAACCAAAAGCTAACGGTACTCGGCATTTACCAATGACATGTTGGTAGCTGATGGTTTCCAACAAAGTGCACTTCCTTCGGTAAGAACTAGACGGAACAACTGTCAGACAGTACAAGGATAACAACGACTTTCTACGAGTATCTGCAAATTGTGTTGAAGAAATTACATAAAGTTTTCTTGAATCCCTCCGTCTTAGATCGTGTGAGTGAATTCCATGTGAATGAGAGTTCCAAGTGAGTCTTGGAAATGTCAGCTTGAATGATTCATTGGTTTTCATCGAGAGGACTTTAGAATGGAAAATTCAATTTCGGTTTACTGACAAGATACGAGAAAGTCTAGTACGATATCTTTTTTATTTTTATTTCTGCTCTTGACGGTTTAATGTAGTTTTTTCCAAAAAGACAAGAGAAATAGAAAGAAAAGAAAGTTACTAAGCAACTTGTTCTTTGGAAGAGAACCTGTTTTTTCTGGAAACAAAGTCAATTAGATTGACTTTGCTCTTTCTGTTTACCAGAAGTGATTGCAATTTTTTTGTTTGAAATTCAATTCCTTTTAATAGCATGGAAGTGACGGGCTTACAATGACCTTGAAGGCCATTTCTTTTCATTTTGCTCTTTCATTGCGTTTTCTCGATATAAGTTAAAAGAAAATTAATTTATTATTTAGAAAGTTAGAGTTGTTGGAGTTTTAGATCGTTTTAGTGGGCTCAGGTCAATTAAATTTACGGCGGAGCAAAATTTAATAAATGCTTGCATTTTTATACCCTAATATACAGAAAAGGACATAGTATTCCGCTCACCAATAAACCACTAATTCATATTTGTCACACTCTCATCGACGCAAGTCCATACGTTCCGAGGATCTAACACAGACTCAGACCACTACCTTGTTGCAGCCAAGGAACACATACGGATTGAGAGAGAAGGATGCCTTAGTAACCGAAGAAGTAATCTGATTAAATTTAACATCCAAGCGTTGGAATTGCTGAAGTTTTTTCTGATCAAGACCCTCTTTTCTTGTAAACAACTCGGTCAGTCAATGCAAGAGGTAGAGAAACGCTCGCTAGAAGCCATGCAACTAATTTCGGAAAAAAACATTCCCGGAATACAAATCTCAAACAGAATCATGCTGTAGCAGATTCATGGTTGCCACTGAAAATCTCGGAGTATTATTTCTGTAGACTATTAAGCGGCAATGACGACCAGCACCATAGATAAACTAAACTAGATGTCAAACTCTACTAATACTTTTGCAAACCCTTAACTTTCGCACAGACACACTATAAGTGAATTCCAACACTTTTGCATCTCTATAACTCTGTCAAAATTAGCTAGAATGAGAGCAATTTACAAGTAAAATTGCTAGAATGAGAGCGATTTGCACGAGTGTGTGTAATGTGGATGACGTGTTTTGGTTAAAATGGGTGTGGTTTGTATAAAAAAGGAGGCAAATTGCCATTGATCACAATTCACACGTATTCACAGACAGAGTCACACGGTTAGGGGCGATCAGTAGAAAACCGGTTTTGATTTTCCAATATCTGGAAAGTTTAGTTAGGTTAGTTTATCTATGACCAGCACGCTACTGGCCGGTAAAATAAACTCTTCCCTCACCTGACCAAAAAGAGTTCTGGACGGTGATATGAAGAGCGATATGATATGAAGATCAATCAGTCGCCGTAATACGGCGTTCAGGTTCCGATCTACTGTACTCTGTGAGCGCCTGAAACTCCAAATCAACGATCTGATTCGTTTTAGTAGGTTCTTATCAGCAATAACTAGTAAATTTGCCATCGACAATGTGAACTTTTAAAATTAGTAATGACAAAACGAAGAAAGTTAATGTCAAAAACAGATTCCGCCATGATAATGGCAATATTTGTAGAAATTAGCAGTTCGTTAATGGTCGACTTTCAAAACTCTTAATTGTCCCAGTTTTTCTCCATAAATCGATAAAGAGAGAAACAGGACTTCCCGTCAGATTTTGGTTGAAGTACTAGCCTTGTTCTGCAAAATATTCCTATGCATGGTTGATAAAGACTAGGACTACCGTACTATCAGGATTAAAAGAGCAATGCTGCTGCTGGCATCAGCAAAACTAAAAGGCTCACTCAGATGCTTTCTTTTCTGGTTAGTGGTTTCAAAGAAATCATCAATTTACACCCAACCCATAAATTACAGAACTTACTGTAATATCTCCAACATCTACATCTACTTTGTTCCTCATGCACATTTAGAAATAAATTCCACAAGCTTAGAACACTCAATTAATCCTTAGATCAAAATTGTTACTCGTACGCCCATTGAAAGGTCTCACAAAATACTTTGCTAAGTATGGTTCAATGGACAGTAAGCTAGAAGACATTGCCAAGATGCTTGCTTAGTTGTATACATACTCATATAAGTTGAATGAGCTCAGAAAATCGGAGAGAACAGAGCGAAACACGCAGGCTTAATTAAGGTCGTAGACGAAGCAAGGAGCATCAGAAAAGCCTTGCTTTGTTTGTGAAAAATCCTAAAAGACCTGACAAGGTGATCCTACTCTAAATAATACATAATATGAAATTCTCGAATCTCATTAAGAAAGACTGACATAAATGTCATATCCCCATACATAACCTATACCTAGTGAAATACAAGTATCATGATCAAATAACCACACAGGCACTAAGAAGAAAAACGACATAAGAAACCTCTCTACTTATACATACTCGATTTAATTCCTTTAAACGTTTGTCATTTTGTTTACCGACATGAAACAACTCCCCCGAGACGTGCCTTAAACCTCATTTTTATTGTGTCGACTCTGTCTCTGTGCCTGTGAATTGAGTTGAATTTGGAGAACTAGGGCGCGTCGGAACTCGGAAAATGCTCTCCAACTTTCCTTCACACATACGAATGGGCGGAAGTATAAGTTAAAACAAAAAAATACCAACACTCCTTAATAAACATTCACACATAAATGTTTCGTGTTTCGTCTAGGGAATTTCCGGCGGAGTGGGGTCTATGAAAATTTTAATTTCTCAATTCGCTGCGCTTAAGGGCTGTGTGATAAATTTAGTGAAAATCAGAATTAAGTTTTCCCCTGTGTGCAGTCATTTTTCGTTCTACCCTCCACGTACTTGTCGACGGGCGATGGAGGTAGGGTGAGGATGCTTTCTAAGAGGAATTCATTCCTTGTTTCGTCTACTTAAAATCTCTTACAGATTAAGGATTTCCTTTTTTCTACCGTTACTTACCTTGGTGAATTTGCTAAGTGTATGGAAGGTGGTGGGTCGATTACTGTATTATAGAGGTGAGAATCGGAATACCAATTATTGCAGAGGAAACCGACAAGAAACTATTTAAACTAAAAAGAAATCATAAATTATATAATGGAAATTCTCTTTTGGTTTGCTACGTTTTATATTGTTAATTACGAGAAGAGATTTATGTTATAGCTGATCATTCGTTTGAAAATGGTTGTGGAAAAAGAAAACGGATTACTGAACATTGGTATCGCACTTTTATCGATTAAAAAGGATACGTTTTTTAAATTAAAGTTCGAAAACAGAATCACAAACGGATTCTTGGTATAAGTTGTTAGACTTGAAGCACTTATTGGACATTTGTGGATTTGAGTTTTCAGTATGCATTAACTCAGATAATATACATATTCTCATACCTGTGAGCTAAAGTTCGATATGGTCACATTTAGTGGATAGTTTTTATATGAGCAGTGTCCTCTTGACAATTTACCAAAGTATGTTTGACATAGAACTGATTGCGGGGCTTCCTCAGAATTATATTCTGATACTACTATACTATAGATACCTTAAAGTGATAAGATGTGGAACTGCAACGCAAAATAATGAAAACATAACATAAAGATGTGATAAACAGCATAAATATTTATTATATCATACGAGTATATCTAAGAAGAAGTCTGTATATTTTGATCAGTAAAAGCTTTAATCACAAGTCGGATTAAAGAACCCACTGAGCGCCTAAAGTAAAGTATTGAAACGACAAAATTAATTTGTGATTGACTTATCAGAATGCCAACTGTTAATTTTCACTAAGTTGGCACTGGTTATCTCTAACAGAGTATACGCAATGAAACCATCACCAAAAGCCAATTTTAGGACGATTTAGGACAATTTTTCTAACCGATTGCAAGCCCTCTTTGCTGTATTGAAGGAAAAGGACTGATACAAACGACAATGAACGTTAATTATAACTCAAAAGAGGCCAAAGTATCAAATAACGACATGAATTTTCCATCAAATTCAAATACATTTTCGATTCAAGACTGAGTATGAGCTTCAATAGATTATTTTGGATCTTATCCATATCCGCCAAATCCGCATCGTTTTGCTGATTCACAGGATCCCCTAAGTTGCTCCAATTATAAAGTTATATTTAACATCGTCTACAAAATTTTGACTTGAAATTTTGCCTTAAGTAAGCTTTCAACCATCTGATTGGCCCCTGTCAACACAATTTTGAGCCTGATAAGTCCACTATTGACCAAAAATTCACACAGCTGCTCTTAGGGAAACACAATAATTCCAAATCGATACTCACCAATATAGAGAGACGGTTAGCCATTCCTGTCGAAATCGCCAAACTATGCAGAATAAAAATGGAAAACTAGCACTGCTTCAAAAAAGGGTTTTTGACAAGGTTAGGTGATATAATGTGACTCCTTTAACATCAAACTGTAGATAATTTTGGAAAAAATGCAGGCCGAAACTGTTAACATTGACATCATTGGCATAACCCAATATGCCAGTGTCAGTAATGCGTTTGCAAGTACTGAAATAAAAATGTCAAACATTTGTGAAGCAATGAGTGATGCCTAATAGCTCCTTATAGCTCGTTCAAGTGGTCAACATTTATAACCAGGTCAAAAATCCAGAGCTAATCTTTGGCAAAAGACAAAACTAAAAATTTAACACAATCGAATTCATAGCTTTATTTATGAGGTATTCCATCCCATTGTCGAAATTTTGTTTAGCCACGGTATTACAAAGGCTGCAAAAGAAGAAATCGAAATTGTCCGAAACAAAGACACAGCTTACAGACACCTGGTGCCACAGAATTGCAACAGAGAAACAGACAGCAGATGAGTGTGTTAAAACAAAGAAAATCACGGTAGAAAACTATACATATTTTATCCCTCAAGCAGGATATTATTTAAGCTACGCATTGAATTAGAATCTCATTATTTCATTTAAAGACGAATCGGATGCGATAAAAGAAAAATTATTTTCAATTCCACAATACAAAAAAATCAATCCGAGAATTTTCACAGGTAGATATTTTTGAAAAGGTCATTTATGTGGTTGTCAATTTCTGTAGTAACTTAGAGACTTTGCTAGACACGGCAAAATTCAAGCGCAGAATATTTTTACTCATACATCAGACAACGTGATAAAATCTGACCAACTCTATGGAAGAATTTCTAAAAATTCTAATGAATGGCAATATTTTCCTGACTGTGAAGTCTTCCGCGCTAGAACACAACCTATACAGGTTATTCATGATGCATTCTTCGTCAATATTAAGCCGGATATAATGGCTGATAAAGTCCCAAAATACCCATAATCGTGATATTGATGACTCCGTAATAGTTCTTATGGCAAAAACCAGGTCGGCGTAACTGAAATTCCGTTCAAGAATTTCTCACAACCTTTGAGCTTCCACAGTTAAATAACCAGCCATTCTACCTACCACATAGAAGTTAGTATATAGGAAGAGATACTCCTGTGTAGTAGTTGGCGAAATCGAATGGTTATAGGAATATTCTTAGTCTTATTCCTTTAGACCGAGCCTTATACTGATTACAATATATCCACACTTAATACCGCATCTCAAAACATTCCCGACTACAACATAATAAGCAATGAACCTCCTCCCTTCGAAGTACCAGATAGCGATCTGCAAGGAAAAAATTGCAGGGGTAAGCGAAACATAGAAACAGGACAAAACCGACGAGCTTAATAATCGAGCTTCCGGCCTTGACGCATTACAAATCACCGACCACAACAGAATAAGCAATGACCCTCCTCTCTTGGAAATACCAGATTTGCAAGGAAGAAATTACAGGGGTAAGCGAAACATAGAAACCGGAAAAAACCGTGAAGTTTGGTAATCGAGTTTCTGACCTTGACTATTCTCTTGCACAGGCAATTGACTAGAACACTTCAGCACTTCTTCGTAGAGTGTAATTCTACAAAAGGCTAAAGAAACCTGGCGACTTTGTTATATTCATAAAGAATTGTGTACTCTGCGAAAAAATAAAAAAAATAAAAACATCCGATTTTACCAATAAATAAGAGATACTCAGAGTCCTGGCAATCAGTATAGACCAGTTCCAATAAATGTTCCCAAGCTAGGCATTTCGTTCAGCACCCACTGGCCACTGGTGGATCTGTGCATACCAATCGCAAAAAACACTTTAACTCGGTCTCAACTTCGGTAGTGAAATGAAAATGTGGGTTAAGCGGTTATAGAGTCTGGTATGTACAGTTAATTCTACCTGACCTAACATTTAGTATTGAGATTCCGCATACTCCACTGCAAATTATTGGTGCCAATTCTCGGCGCAAATAAACTGAATTACTGGATACAGATAATTACACGTGTATAATATACAAAATTATTACTCCTTTAAATTATTGATATACATAGATATGAATACGTATGTTGATGGTGAAAAAAATTCCAACAATCCTAACAAGTAACAAAATTCCATCAAAGGCACGCTTGACAAACTGTTTATCCACTCTGATCCAACTTCCTTATAACTGAACGAATACTAAAGGACACTTTAATCCATGCGGGTGAATGACCAAAAGGGTCACTATTGCAAATTTAAATAAAACTATACCTCGTCACAGAAAAGTTCGTTTTCGTTTGATGTCCTTTAACAAAACGCAACCACCTACGCAGCAAACCGACAAAAAAAAAGGATCTTAATCCATTGACAGCATCCCATGTCAAAAGAAAGAGACCCTCCTAAAAAACAAAGAAAGCAAAATAACAGAAAAAGGGAAAACTTTTCACTTATACGCTCTAATAACTCTGACAAAACCCCCTGACACAAAACTTTTCCTTTCAATTCTGCGCCCAAACACTCGTTCAACATAATGAAATGTCTACAAATTCTGTTTGTCCTTTGTGTGTCAAATTTTTGTTGGTACATTAAATACATATTTATCCTTACAGAAGAAAAGAAAGATATAAAAGACTTCAAGGGTTGGATATACTCCCTATTTGTACAACATTCATTTGTGTCCCTGTCAATTTTCTGTCAGGTTTAGATTGGTAAAAAGCATTAAACAAAGGATAACCACACCTTTAGTAGGAGAGAACCTTACTGACATGCAAAACAAACGATCAGTTGGTTTGGTATTCGTATTCGCAGTTTGAAAAAGAATAAACGGAGATACAAAATAACATGCACCTTTATTTATTCAGGTCAAATGGACTTTTGTATCTTTTCGACACGCTCATCATTCACATCATCAAATTTGGATGCATGGATGAGTAGAATCCATGCCAGACCTTAATTGAGGAAGAGCAGTTGGGCATAATGAAAAGATTATCTTTTTTTCTTTAAATTAATCCCGATAACATTTTTTTTAAGGCACAACTAGCAAAGACCGAGGAAAAAATGTTGACCCACAATTTTAGTTGTTTATCCGGTAATACTCGTACTCGTACTGGTACTCGTACTCGTAAACATCGTCAACAAGGTCAGCATTTTTGCATGCTGCCTGCTCCTTACGCTTCCATTAATGACAACCATTACGACCCCTGAATGACAGGCAAATTAACATTTCAAGGCAAAAAAGCAAACATTCCACAATATGTTGTCAGGTCATGACCACAAAAAGAGTTTCATTCCCAAATATCCTTTTTACTCGACAGTGGCCTTTTAAGCAGCAAGTCCGGCAATTATTTTTTCATTCCACTTAAGAGTACGTCCTGTGGGCTATAAAGTTGCGATTCCCGGATTGTTTCTGAATAGTTGAGTATTGTGGTCAAGGAAAGTTTTTTTTTTTTATTTTGCTTGGCTTGACGAGAAAGAGTTTATGTCCTGCGTTCTGGCTAACGGATACCTTTTCATTTCACATTCTCCAGAATAAGGACAACTTAAAAGTTGTGAAAAAAAATACTATGGCACTGAACAGCAGTCCTTGTCGTTGGTTTCCCTTCAGGCAAACTGGTTTTCTTTGTGGTTTTTATCGCTTGCTCTCGTAGATGTAATTTATTGCGTCTCCAGCGAAAATACGAGTATTTCACCAGTTGGGAGAAGAAGAAATGTAGAAAGAATGGGAGACTATAGAAAATTAGTCGAATAATTTAATGCTACTTAAAATTAATTGAAAAAATGTTATCCGTATTGGAGGGATTTGTATCTATTCCGTCTTGTTTTGTCTTCTAAGCGATGAACAATCCGTAGTCTTTCAATTCGAGCTATGTTTGAGGAGAACAACTTCATATTGTTTGAATTTTCCCTATTTTTGTTTTTCATTTCTAACGAGAATAAGAAGAGAATTTAATTGTTTACATAGAGGAAAGGATTTGACGGATTATAAGGGTTAAGAGACGTCGAATGGGATTAATAAGTACCCTTTCTGAGTCTACTTCTCTACAAAGACTAAAAAATATGCAGTACTATGGCCAAAATTTATCGCAATTTCTCTTTTTACAAAATAGTACTATGATAAGTGATGCATTTTCGAAAATTCCTGCTGGTGCTGTGGTTTGATATGTCAGCGATGCGAACTTCATCTAAATAGGAACAAGTTATTTTTGTACATTTTGGGCTCCACTGTAAACTAATACAACAATATAACCGTGTAGATCAAGCGAAAGGAATCACTCTTGTCAATCGTTGTTTCCTTGGACAAAGAAGTTTAATGAAAAACAAGTCTCTTTTCTGAACAATGGCACTTACATATTTAACGCTTATCATCTAGCCCTGCTACGTGGCGCAAGCTTTATCAAACGCAGATGCAAATACTCGTAGTAGCTTCAAGCGAAGGGTTCTTTGGGTGGTTTTCAGCCCCGTCTGCATAAATGGAATTTTTCGAAGAAGCTATTACAATCAATTCCATGGGCTATGCAGAAGGACAATAAAGATTTTTCAGCATTTTTAGAGCCAAGCTAATACACTAATCCATATTATTTGCATCTCCATCAAACGAATCAAAATAGACAAGCAGAATTTGAAAAACAGAGATAAATCGAAATGTAGTATTTATCATAAGAGCAAATTCATATTTCAGAAGCAAATAAGATTTCAGGCTAGAATTCAAAGGCTTCAAGTTTCGTGACTAGTATATAAATCAAGTTCTTAACGCCAACTACACAA
This sequence comes from Volucella bombylans, assembly GCA_949129095.1. NCBI lineage: Eukaryota > Metazoa > Arthropoda > Insecta > Diptera > Syrphidae > Volucella > Volucella bombylans. The sequence continues at coordinate 343,754 of OX422141.1, read as the reverse complement.
TAAAATAAAAACAAAAAGGAATTTTGCCATCTACTGTACTTGCTTAGAAAACAAACTATTGATTTATGAAAAGTCGTCTTCCTGCTCTAATTGGACTAGACGAATTAAGGCTATAAAGAGTGTTTTCATTGTTTCTTTATTTAGGAGATAAACGTTTAAAATTCGTAGTTTTGGCAAGCCGTGGTAGCAGCATTTCTTCAGAGTTACTCTTCAACTCATAACTACTAATATGGCATTTGTGGAATTGAGATCGCGTCCGAAGTAGAGGAACTTTTTGATTATCTCGGTACTATTGCTATATCTAGTAGTTAAATACATGTTGTCATAGCAGTGGCATTAGTATTAACAGTCACTCCATATATCCAATCCACGTGTAGTTCAGCTTTGAAATAGTTCCGGAGCAATATTATAAAAAGTTTCGAATTATCCGGCTTCATAAGTTCTATTCAAGTCAGACAAAAGTTATTATTGGTTTTATTTTATTGGTATTGACCAAAATACCTATTATTCGCCGATAAGTGCGACCTTAAGATGCTCACAGAGCGTGCAATACAATATGTTCAAAACGATATTTGGTTATTATATTTATAATTTCGTGAATATTATAAGACTATTATTCTTATAGATGGAGCGTATAGAGCTGATATTTTATTCTTCGAATATGTTTTGGACCGGATTAATGATTTCGTGCATGCACTTTAAAATAAATAAATAAAAGTCTAGTCCTCCTACTCGGAAGGCTGAATTCACTGAGTCTTGTTTGGGTCCTAGGTCACAATAGGTTCGCGAGAAAAAGCATTTCCGATGAGCTTGCTGGGCAAGGTTCCGAAAATAGCTTCATAGGAACCGTACCTGTGTTAGGACTGCCTGCACCTTTAGCTAGGGCTCCCATTGACAATTCGGTTTCATATGAGCATATCTCCATTTGGCATGAGTCAGGATGACGGTTACCGACATCTCTAAAACGTTACTGAATTTCCTGTTGTCTATTACTTGAAAAGATTGTCGGTTTTTTAATGACATCGTAACAATACTAAACTCTTGCTTATTATCTAAATATGTGATAGAGTCCTGTTTGGAGTTAAAATCTCAACTTCAGCTGTTTTTTATAGACTTCATGAAGACTTTCTACAGTAAACCAGGACTTGTTCCTTAACTACAATTAAAGAGTGAGATTTGTATTGTTCTGTGAATTGAAGTCAATATTAATGATGTACTGCAATTGTTGCTATCGTCATTTAGTACAACGGGGATGCAATCAAATTTAGAATTCCAACTTGAGCGCCACATACTAATATGTGAGATTAGAATCGTAAAAAATATCAAGCACTCCCGAAGGAAAAGACTTGCAGTACGACGCGGCGGCTCAAATATTATCTTCGAGAAGAACGAAAGAGAAGAGGATTTTGTGCAAAAAGGGAGGGTTTTAGCAGGTGTGACTTCTCTCACTGTCAAACAAATGTTATTAAGAACCCACTTATTAGTATACCTTGCTCACAAGAAAACATTTGTTGATCTCTTTCGGGTATGTGTCAAACTATTTCAAGCTGACTCGTTTTAAACTAATCGTTGCTTCACTCGCAGACAAAACCATTTGTCTCCATTCGATTCCAACAAGAAGTACCGAATAACAAAGCACTTTTATGCAATGTAATGTTTTGTCTTCATTATTTGAAAATTGGCTACCTTAGTATGACTCTTCGTTGCCATTTTTTGATGACTATGGCAGCCATCTGGCTTGTAACAACCAAAGCATGTCCTTATGTATGGTTGGCTTGATGGGACCGAGGAATAATATAAAATTAGGAAAAAATATAATTAGTTTGGGGCCGTTAGTTAAGAAGACTAATAGGAAAACTGTATGCTTCGAGCGTTCCGATCCCTCTTTCACCGATTCACATTTTTCTAGTCAATTGCTTTATCGTTAACTTAAGCAACTCTTCTCTGTGCTATAGAAAAATGACACCAGTTAACGATTCAGAACTGAGACCTACTATAATTAAATACTTTTGACCATATTGGAATACTGATACTCACAGAGAGCAAGTAAAATATTTTTTAACTTGAAATTCGCCCCATGGATTTAGCTTTCTTATCCTTCCTATTTCAATATATTCGTTTTCTCTGTTTCACAAATCTCACAGTTCTCTGTCCTACTATTTTGCAAGTGACACATTTCACAAAAAGACCAATTCTTTTCACTGACAGATGATGGTTGACATAGTAACGCCAAAAATATTGTTCAACAAAACTCAAAAGCAAATATAAAAACGAACCACCAAATATCCGACAAAAAAATTTTATTCCGCAAGGCCTGGTTCAAAAGACCTCTTTCGAAGGACCTGGGAGGCATAGAAAAAACATGCACATGACAGCAAATGAGGAGCATCATCAAAAACTACACTACAACTGAAAAACAAGCGAACCAAAACAAAGCTTTAAACCACACATCCACATGTCCTTTCGAGGGATATTCATTTTTACTGTCACATCACATTTTGTTACACTTTCAGAGGACGCCTCAAACGATAGCTTAGAGCAGATACAACCGAAGGGGTATGAAAGAATAAGGCCAAAAGGGAGAAAATATTTGTGTTTAGATGGCTGGGTTATGAGCTGAGGTGATAGATCCTTTTTAACTTTTTCTATTCGCCAAAGTTCCACATTGGTGTGTGGCCCCAATTTTCTCGTTCAAAAAGTCATATTCCATCATCATCATGTTGGCTATATGGTTGTTGTAGGGCGGTTATCCTTTTTCGATGTGATGTAGAGGAGGATCCCTTTCATGATACTCGTTCCTATTCTTTTTTTACATAGAATTTATTAAATGGTTGTTTTACCAGTGGATACAAGTATTTGCCGCATCGAAAGGATAATAAACTAAAACCAAAGGAAGGCGGATGACTGGAAAAAAAAGTTTCAGATGGTGTAGAGCGAACGGATCGAATCGATCCGAATGAGTTGATAGTCCTTTAATAATGTCATGTAGCAGATGTTGGTTATAATTGACTGGTTCCTACATGGGTCCAGATACTAGCACTGCTGTTCCCTGATTTTGATGATGAAGCACAAAATATGAATGAATGCTGCCGCATATGGATACCCATTTCATCTCTGTAGGGGTTAATATTTTCGATATCCTACGGCGAGATTTTATCTCATTTATTTTTTTATGGTGGCTGAAACGGGTGATTTCCTCCATCTCTTCCGGTCCACAAAGAGAACGATACTGTACTGTGCCTGTTTAGATAATAAAACCGAGATATGACAGTTTCGATTACTTCAGCATATTTTGTGAGGTGTCATGTCTAGCCTAAGGCATAAAAGAATGACAATAATCCTCTTCATGGTAGCATTTCCCTTTTTTCCATCTATCTATTCCTTTTTGAAACTTTTACTCAAAGCAGAAAAAGGATCTCTTTCAGAGGCGACATAAGAAACAAATTTCTGAAGACATCCTCTCATAGTATCCATACTAGTGCCTAGAGGGTTTCATTATTATTTGGATGTTTTTGCAATTTTGGGTAAAGTTACCTACCCCACCATTTCCTCAATTTATGTGGAACAGCAATTTTTCTCTAACGCAAATTAATAAATCTTTAAGATGTTGCTTTTGGGGAACTTTAATATGGATGCTAACACGTGCCAGAAAATGTTTGCGGACTTTAAATGAAAAAAATATAAATATAAATACTAGTGGGTGGATATTTGGGTTAGGATAGATAGCCCTTCGGGTAGATTAAATAGAAAGTCACTAAGATATTTGAACAAGATGCTCAGTTTTGTTGTTTGTTTTATGAGAACTTTCGCAGAAACTAAAAAGGATACTTGAGGCGATTTTAAATAGTCAATCCCCTGTTTAGAAAGTTTCTGTTTGCAGTAGTATTTAAGTCCTGGGTTTTATTTGTAGATAGCAGGTGCTTTTGTAAAGATGCCTTTAAGTATATTTTTAGCCTTTTTATATTAAAGCCAATCCATAAGAGACTTTGCAATGACTTTGCAATGAGTTAAAATGATTTCATAGCCAATCATTGCGTTGATTTATTTGTGAGTGTGGAGTAGAGAAATAAAATTAAGTATTCGAAATTGATGCTACGGACAATATACAATACACAATATACCTTCAAAATCTTTTAAGCCATTCAATCTTATCTTATCTACTACCGACAATAGACAATTTCTGAAATGCGTGGAAGGTGGATGATGATGAAAGGTGGGTAAAAATCCACTACACTAGACGTAGGGTTGTGTGGTGGGGCTTTATCGATGACATTAACTGCACTACAAACTAATAATTTAAAAGCCGACTTCGCTATTTGACTAGCGATCCAGCCACGCATGATTTTGAAGCTGGGGCAAAAGAGACCGATTCCAGATTCCAAATCAGGAATGTCAAAAATTTGATAGACTCTGAAATAAGAACGTATAAAACTTCATCTTCACAGGTAAGGCATCTTTGATGAAGACTATATGATGAATAATTAGCGTATATACTTTAAGTACGAAGACTTCAATTTTGAAAAACAGGCACCCATAATCAAAATAGCAGCATCAACGCTTCATGGCCTGCAGTATGGTGGCCTTGACTCAATCATATATCAAAATTTTATTGTTACGAGCCAACCGAGTTAAACAAAAAAGGATGGATCATTCGTTTTTGTTTCAACTAAAGACGGTTGAATGACATAACTTAGATGAATTTTTATGCCAAGAATAGAAGATGTCCTCACATCTTTAGGAGAATCAAAATATGGCATATACGCATCCAGAAGCTTAAGAAAGGATGACTTTCCCAGAAGAGAAATTTAACATAAGAGCGGCCGATTGTGGAAGTTCGATGCAACATATATCATTTCGACTCCGCCAAGCTTCCACGTCTTCAGACGTATAATGGATCCGTCATTGCAAGAAGTTCCGCGACAAAATGCTCTCTAAATGACATAGATAATCGTATACTCGCGAACTTACAAAAATATCTGACCGATATCATTTCGGAATACTGAATAGACACATTTTGTCTCCGAAATCGATATCGTGTGGAATTTGACCTACGATCACTATTTTAGTCAAGTCAGCGTTTTCTAAACACTGTCTACTGTAGAAGTTTACATCAAAGTCATACCCTTTACCAAAGTTTCCTTGGGCTATTCCGAAATGTCTTGTCTTTCCATAGATTCCATCTAAAGAATTATTGAAACGCACGATCTAATAAAACCACATTTCTAACCTTAAGGTATACTGTATCATAATATTCCAAAACACCGCTTGACAGAAAACTTAACCACCTTTTCATTGTATTGCTATGTAGTAAAAAAAATCATCAAAGGCCAAAGCTGGAGGTGTATAACCTTCAAAATGTATGCTGCTCCAATAAAGCGGCCATTCTTACCGAACTCCCACCCCTTCCTAAGTATGTTATGTAGTTCCCCACTTATTCATCTATTATTGGTTTGTTATCCTTCGTGTTTGCACGACCATCATCGAAACGTCATAGTTCAGAAATAACTGCCACAAGTAGTTTTTCAATTTCCAACCCACAACCAGCAATCCCGTACCATTATTCGTATCTACATACACATTTTATGATCCACACCGCACTTACCCTGAGGGAATTTTTTTTTTTGCTTGAAGAGGGTGAAAACCCATAAATAACAGCAGCAAAGGGAAACAAAGAACAATGGATTGGATAATAATCCTTGAGACAACCTTCCCTGCAAAGTATAGAGATTCAATTGGGAATCGATTGTGGTGGTGGATGAACGCCATCCCTACCTCCCATCAGTTCTGCAACACACACACAAAAAAAACCCACAAAAAAACACAAATCAAACAAACAACGCTGACGGAAAAAAATAAAAGCAGAAAAAGTTTTCTCATAAAGTTCGAGGACTACCATACATTCAAGAAGACCAAAACGATTCGAGGAGCGTTGTGAAAGCCAAAGGACTATCAATTGGATTGTCGGACCGATTCCATTACACGTGGTGACACTGGGCAGAGCTGGATCCAGTCTCGGATTTACACACACTGTCTCAGGAGATGTTTAGGAATTCGAAATAAAATGTAATCTGTGTAATGGAATAGCGGTTAAATTGTATAAAGCAGATGTCAATTCTGTCAATCGATTTACTTGCAAAATCTACGAGCATCTACGAGTATACCCCCTCTGAACCACCCTCAACGAGGGTAGCAGTAAGCTTCAAAATTTTTGTGATTTGCAACCCTCTTGGGACGAGGATGACTGCTTCTTACAGTGTCAATAAATTAATTTTTCATTTTTTTTTTTTTGAAAGAGAAAAGTTATGTCCTTTGAGCAAGTAACGCGCCATTTCTATCAGCAGCCCCTACCACAAGGACAACTTCAGTCCCATGCACCATTGCGTGTCGTGGTTGCGAGTGAACTTGATTTTTGGTGAGTTTATTTGGCAGTGTGATTTATTTGCTCTTCGTTTTGACATTTTGGCCTTTTTTGCGTTTTTCTGTATTTTTTTTTTCATTTTTCTCTTTCTTTTATTCTTTAGGGGTCAGGCCTTTGAGTCGTAAATTATTTCGTCCTCTTTGTGTAACAACATTGTTGTTGATCTTCGGACGTATGATTGCTTTGCTTTGAGTTTCTGGAGGAGAAGTTCGTTTTTGAAAGGTTTGATGCCACCTTTCAAAAGAATTGGGTTTTGGTTGTTTTCGAGCCAGTTGGAGTATTTTAATTTATGACTTTTATATATGATTTGACGAAAGAAAGTCATATAGTCAATGGTTTCTATTGATGTCAATCTCTGCAAATGAAAAGATGTTTTAAGTAACAATAACGCTGCTTTACATGACACTAATGGACTTAGTGTATACTCAGAGCCAGAGAGCTGAATCTGTATCATCACGATCCCGAATTCGACCATCGCTTGTAAAGCACAAAACGATGAATGCTATCGTATACGGCATTAAGATCGAAGAACAGCTGAACTCGCAAATTTGAAATTCTTTGGTCATCCCCGGAATTTTCCTAAGTGTGTATTCTTGTTCTGTTGCCCTATTCCAACATTCTACACCAAAGAGTCGACATGGCTTGATAATCCTTCAAAGGCATAGGATGATCGGGCTTAACGAGCTAATAGTCCGATCATCTGGCATGGCTTCATCGTATTATAATTAGTTAATGATTTGGGCACATAGCCGAAACATAGTAGTTGGGCCATATAAAGATAGGGCCTTGCTTCATGGATTAGTTTAGGAAATCTAACGGTAGTAGTCACTGTATTACGAACTGCAGCAAAACCTATCACTGCAGCATCAGTAGGTACTTTTCATAAAGAGAAGATAACCAGATTAGATTATAACTTTTTTTGAGATATATGTTCTGTTATGGAAGAGGCTTAGGTTATCTAGCTAAAAAACGTCCCAAACAAATCTAGAGCTCTTATTTGGATAGAGAAGCAGAATCCTAAAAACTCTTTGCAGCACCGAATACTCATAAAAATGACCCTCAAGTGAACAGTCTAGATCAAGTTTTTGTTCGCCATTTACAAGTGACAGGTCTAGGAGGATATTGCTTCAGAGAACACCGACTCAGAACTGTATTTTGATTTTGGCCTTTTAGACATCCCATCGATAGAATGACACCGGAATTCTAATGTGGTACAGCTATCTAGTTAGAAAAACTTGCACTGATTTCTAATTGGCATCGTAACGAGGCACCACGCTTTTATTAAGTATATACATGTATATACAATGTGTGTTAATAATAAATGATAGATTTTATACGAGCGCGCAGCAATCTCTGTTAATGTTCATCCTACGTTCGTATCAGTCTGCAAGTACTGTAAGCAGTTTATTAGGTTTATAGCGTTTTTTCATCGTTCTGCGAAACACTGAGGAATTTCAGTAAAGGGAACATACAAGTTATATAATGAACTAGTTCTTGATACATGTGCTCTAATCCGACAGAAAGAAAAACCTAAATAAGAAAAAACAGAATCATGGGACTCATTATGGATAAAATAGAAAATGGCAGGCTAGCAAAAAAAAAAAATACTGAAAACCTTATCTTCGTCATAAGTTTTGCTGGTCTGGTTTAACAGTATTTATTTTACTTAATATGCAGAAATCTCTATACGCATCGCGTAGTTCGGATGCTGCTAAAATTGAATGAATTGAAAGGATTCAAAAGAAGGATGGATCCAAATACCAATTAAAAAACAAAACAGCCACATCCACAGCCAATTAATTTGAGCCATAATATCAAAACTGGTCGTAGGCACTTTCTGACACATTCTTTCCTTTCCACCTATCCATGGACATATAAAAATCAAATCAATCCTCCTTCTGAACGAGAAGTCACGAAAAGAGTAAAAAAAAAGCAAAACAACAGGCCTTAGCTGCCTCTCCTGTGCTTTGTCGTTTGTTTGATTTAAAATAAATGTCACAATTTCTTGCTCATCTTTGCTTCTGTTCCGCTGTTAATACGAGTACTTCCATAATTAGCAAAGACATTCAGCAATAAAAATGGTTAGGTGCAATGTCCAAAACTTTTTGCTAACCTCTTTTAACATTATTCAAAAACTTCCATCTTACCTTTAAAAATCCAATGAAATTCGTATTTTTCCCGGATGTCAAATTGAATCTCTCCCTTCACAGTGCTATTACCTGCTTTCCTTGGCAATTATTACCAGGAATTGAAAAATGACTCAAGGAGATATCCTTTTACATTATGCAACATAAAAGGAACTTTTTCATAGTGCTCCTTGCAATATCCACGAAAAAACCAAACGGTCAGAACAAAAAAAATAAAAAAGAACAAACACTGCAAATGTAAATTACACTATTCGTAGAATTCTACTAAAGACCAAGAAGGGCAAGAAGGTCCTGCGAAAATGTTCTGGCCTTTTGTCTATACCGGCCAAAGTGCCATGATATAAGAGGCAAAGAAGAAAAACAAACTTAACTTTTTCAAAATTTAATGAAAGAGAAAAGGAAGAGGAGAACCTGAAGAACCAAAGTAGACAGTAGGAAAATTGAATAACAAGTGGAATGTCATGTTCTTCTTTGTTCGATTCAGTGCTTAAAAGACGTAAAGACATTGGACCCAAAAAAAAAAACAACAAGGACAAGGACTTTGATTGTTTTTTTTTTTTTTCTTAAAAAGAATTTTCTTCTGTTTCTGTTACTTCGGCTTTTTTATATGCATAAGGAGAGGAGAGGTATAAGCCGGTGGGTCGCGTCAGGGTGTAATTTGCCTTGGATACCTTTAATAGGAGCGACTTTTTATTGCTTAAGGACTATTTGTCGGGCTTTCTTATTTAATTTCCACCCTTAGTTACTAAAATGACTTTTATTACGTTTGCCTCGTGTTCTGTGGTACTTTTTTCTCCTTTTATTTAATCTCATTTTGTCTTTCTTCGTTTCCGTTTTTCCACTCACTGTGCTGTGCAGAATTCTGACATTCTGGTATTCTGGCATTCTGGCATTCTGACATCCTAGAATTCTAGCATTCTGGGCATTGTGCATTGGCTTTATGAACGTTGAAGCTGGAGGTTGTCGTGGATGAGCGACACTAATTGCTGTAAGGACTTATCCAATGGCAAGAGCTTTTCGAAATTTAATTCACTTGGGTGGCCAGCAAAAAGACGACAGTAGAAATGACCGAAGCGAGAGATCGTTTTAAAAGTTTGCTGCCTCGTTTGTTGATAGTGGCAGCTGGTAGAACAGATTTAATTTTATTACTTACCCACGTACAAAAATGAACGATGGCGGTAGAGAAAATTAAATAAAATTTGTAGGGCAGTTCAAGTACTTTGGAACTCTACGAAGGGTCCTTCCAATGGGAAGTACTATATAATTATACCTCCTTGTATTGACGCGATTCTGTAATAGTTTCACTTCTTTGAAAAAATGCAATTTAAAATTTAGCCCATACTTTTGAAGCTGTGACTTTGGATGAGACACTGACTATGACTGACTTTTTGGCATTTTTAATGGTATACATGAATGAAAAATAACTTTTTTACTGTTCTTATTTAAGTAAAGTCGTATTCCAATATATGTGAATCTATTTAGAAGTAGCATTTTAAAGTTTAAAGAATAGTCTTAGATAATGATTATTAAATCGGTATAACGTTCATGGTGATACCATATAAATCTAGTGTGCTCTCTATTTATTCGTCAGCTTTAGATAAAGCATGGCAGACTTCTAATGTCTGTCTTGGTAGAAAGCTACCAGATGAAGCATAATTTGTTATTTAAGCCCTTATTTATTTTTTTGATACACCAGGCCATGTTGCATTCTTGCATATAAGACAGAGTCCATTAATGACACCAATTTTAGCCATAATATGTCTTCTGTTTCACATCCAGATTTGGACAAAGATGTATATTGAGAAGTTCATGACTCATTAAATTTTCTAGAATATCCCTATATCTCAGCTTCTGAAGATTTCATCGATTCTGATTGCAAGGATATATGTATAATACGGGTATCATGATGAGAGAGATTGCTGCATGTTACAGGCTGAACTAGTAAAGATCTTTCTTCGCTTAGGTAAAAACTATCAAAACTTAGTTTAGCTCCGTCAGAAGTTTTTGCTCCTTCGGTAGAGAGTGAATGACCTTGCGCTCGCTATTCATGGGAGTAAGAAATTTTTATAATCACTATTTATAGCAGTTCTTAGATGAGAGACCAATAATGTAAGAACAGAAACCACGTCTAGTGGATTGCAAAGCTTACTTTTTCAGTATATAGGTAGAATACGGTCTTTCTGATAGATGAGGAACCACAAAGCCGTGTGTGTATTTGTTTTTTGGACTAGGCCATAATGAAGATATAAAGTTTTGATAGGATGACCAAATATTAATAACCAAATATGGGTACAAAAATCTAAGCAGATAACAATCAGCTATCTATGCCTCATGATCACAGAAGGATCATCCTGAATTATTGTGTATATCCCATATCTGAGGGTAGAATACTGAATCCTCCTCAAGAAACTGCGTATGCCTCTCAATCCGCTTAGTAAGAGCAACATAATTATCAGTCTAGCTTATAGTCTGGAAAATACTGGTAGCCGATGAACCAAATTTTCATTCTTAGACAAATCTTGGAGATTGCCAACAAATTTCGAATCAATATTCACTACATTTTCATTGATTTCAAACCAGGCATTTTCTCAGTATTACCTTGGGCCAACTTGAAATATTAACTAGTTGCAGAGGAAGTACGTTTACTGAAATCATAGACGCTAAAGCTATTGACAAATACTTTGATCAGTCGCAACGATCCCTCTGAAACTATGCCGATCGCGTATGACTCAGCCGCTCAGCAACCCGTTTACAACCTGCACAGCGTGCTGGTGATCATTGGTTACGAAGGTGTCAGAACATCCACAAATGATGTGTTGGATATTTGGTGGAAGAAAGTATACCTGATGAATTCAACCTTAATCGGACAGAATATCGCATAGCTTTGAGGTAGCTAAGGAGTCTGTCTACCTTTACGTCGATATTAACTCTGATAATGACACTTTGTCAGAAATCAAATGAAGCGTTAAAAGGCAAAGACACTTAGAAAGGTAATTATAGGACATTAATGATCCTTCGTGTAATTGTTGGCTCCATTTCCGTTGAAGAGTTTCGGGGAAGTGCATATAACAGCAAAATCTACGAACCAGAGGGCGATATCAATCTGGTAGCCAGGACATGTAAGTTGATTGGATACTAACGTTCTGACTAACATTTTTAGTTCTATTCGCAGAGACAATGCAGTGTAACAATTCCTAACCTCTGTTGCGCATACAAATATAGCGGGATTTCAGCCTATTTCGGGCTCACCACTGGAGGCAAATGGCCCTAAATTTTTCTTATATTTCTGGCAGATAATATAATCTGAAATTAGTAGGCGCTTTATTAGAGAGTATTATTCCTCCCAGCACACTGGACGATTTCCCCGAGGCCTTTAAAATAATTAGAATTACTTTTTATTGTCTGAATATTTGTTGGTGCAAAAGAACTTTTAGGCCACAATTTCCTTTGTTGTAAAAATTGTTCGCGTTTGTTTCTGAAACTCTGTGAAGGCTCTTAAGCTCGAATTTGCATTTCCTAACGAATTATTATGAAGAAAAAAATCTTGATTATTATATTATTTAATAAAGTTTCGATTGTAGGTTTGTTTCGCTAAAAAGGCCATTTTAGTTAATTTTATTATTTTCATACTTGAGTTTCGCCTTATTAAAGCTACTGGCGGCCTATTTTGAAATTCATAATGCCACCGAACCAACAAATATCTTCTCACATAAATCTTCCAACACCAACTTTAATTTTCCGGCCACAAGAATCGATAAAAATTCTATTCAATTAGGTATATTTTCAAAGTAAAAACAATTTTCGTTTTTCATTACTCAAATGTTAAGAAATTTGTAACTCTTATTACATTTTCGCACAAATACAATCAGAACGTTTAAAGAACAAACAAAAAAACATCTCATTTGCTCATTTGCGTTTCCAACAACAATCCTGCTACTGAAATCATAAAAAAAAGCATTTCGACATAAAATCATTTTATTGTACCGATGTAAATGGGAAAACCCATAAAAAGTACCCACAAACGAACGACTCTCCCCAATAAAAGACCAAATCCACCCCTGGAAAGGAAGATTTTCACCTTTCACCACAAACCACTTTGACTATGGCTTCAGCAAAAGAAAACAAATCCAAAAGTATCTGTAGTGTCCTTAAGCACAGTCTCTCCTTTCAGATGACGAAACTTTTCCAATTTCTAAAAAAAAGAAAGTATTCTGGGTTTCCAATTCAATTCTCGAATCGAACACCCACCCGCGTGCACGCACCAAAAACCCGGACAAAAGATACAGATCCGAATCTTGGAAAAAATATTTTAAAAAATCGACGCCTCCTTCTTAAAGAACATGGAAATAAAAAATAAATTTAGCAAAATACTTTCCAAAACTTTTGTTCACTTTAAATGCCTTTTAAAAGACAGGACGTAAGGCACAAGGCAGAGTAGCCGACAGAAGGACAGAAGGAAGGATACGAAAAGAAACAGATTTTGAAAACATCGCATCATACGGAAAGGTAGTGTTTTACACACGTAAATTGAATTTTTCATCCTTCGAAGAGTGTTACGACTAAGTTCCTACAATTAAAGCCGCTCGAAAGTGATTTTTTTTTTTTTTTTTTTTTTTTTTTTTTTTTTTTTTTTTTTTTGTCAAACCTAAGAGTCATTGTGGATAAAGTACAAATAAACTTTAATAATGGCGGATTATCCTTTGGCCTGATGACGTTGTTTTTTTTTTTTTATTCTGTCGAACAGTAGTTGGGGATAGCAGGCAAGAGCAGAATAATAGGAGAATAAATCCTTGTGCTAATAAAAGATGACGAAGAACGAAACCTTAATAAGGGATTTCCAATGCAAAAAAGAGCAAAACATTTTTTTCCCCACAAAAAAAAAGTTGCAGGCAATTATATTTCAGTGCTTTTGATCCTGACCTAAATATGCTTTCAGGGTTGAAGAGAAAAAAAAGATGAAATGGGAAGGTTGTCATATATCCAGGATAACTTGTAACAATAGGCTTTCGGAAGGATTGTTAAAAGATGCATTCGAGGAATAAGAAAGGTCCTTAGTTACCTTGCCTTATTTTTTATTCTTTAAGCAATCAAAATGAAAAGATGAGTGACTATCCCATGGGACGATTAAGAAGGAAAAGTAAACCTGAATCGGAGGACTTTTTATTGTTTTTTGATTTGAATGACTATCTTGAAAGAGGAGTTTAAAGGATAAAAAGTAGCTTAGTTGACTTTAGAAAAATTAGAAGGTGAAATTAAAATCCCACACATAAAATCCCTTGTGCGTGCGCCAATTTTATAAAAAATCGCATTATGTTCTCATTCTATCGAAATTAAATTAATCTAAATTTGTGCGTTATAAGAGATTTGCAAGTGTATCTGTCAGCCTGCGATGCATCTAACCACCACCTCAATAGATCAAATTGCACAACTGCCAGCAAGTCATTCAAAGTGCCGCTTCTGGTTTGGTGGGGTTTATGAGGCGATGGCAACGAACTTTTCGATTTTATGAAAAATGATAGCAAATGTATGACCTAACGAGCTTGCATGTAAGAAAATGTTGCTTAAGAAATTGAGAACTTTTTTTGAAGAAAGAATAAAAAATTTTTTCTGCAAAGAAGAAACCGCATTCTGCGCTTCTTACCAAACTTGCATTGGAATCAATTGAAATATGATATTCTGCAAACCAGTCCAAGGTAATAAAACAACACCGCCTAACATTTCGCTGTAAGGAATCATGAGCTTTTCAATGTGGACCATGGTAGCAAATCCAGTAGGCAGGATCACACCAGTGCAAAAGAACTCCACCTTGAAAGACTCTCGCAGTTGTTGATCGAGTTGGGTGAGGAAGCTTCTTATGTGAGGCCTTTGAAACCAAAAACAGTAAAACTAAAAAAACCAAAGAGGCTGAAATAAGAACAAAACATGAAATTTAAGGAAAATATATTAAGGACAAACCTAAAATCTTCTACGGAAAGGAGAAGGAAAAGCACCACTTTCGCATAAGTTATAAATTTATTGTGTTTGCAACTGTTATTGCAGTCATTGTGCTCCACTTTTGCATCCCTATGAAATCTATTGATCAATTGCTGAGAATCACCCTTTCAGTGTAAAACGAACTTAAAACAAAATCAGTGACCTAGCTTAGTCGACTTAGAAAAGTCCTCAAGTTTTTATGCTCCAGCAGTGCATTAGGTTATGGGTTTGATCACCAGACCATACATCGAAAAGACAAAAAGCTGAAGAACTACAATTGTGGTTGTTAAAACTATTGTATATTCATCACGAGTGCAAAAGGAAGTCCAGTCCGTTTCAATACACATAAATGAATATATTGAAATTTCCCGTAATAACAATTGTATGGAGTCAGTCAGCGCATCAAACTCATTAAAAGTAGATTTGCTGTCCAGTTTGGGGCTTCTGTAAATAAAACAATAGTTTATAATTTGCTTACGGAGATGGAATTTTAACCACATGAAATTGAATTCCGGATTGGAACAGTTGGAGTTTGGTAAGCTACATCACTACGCACGTAAACGCCGAGACCGTGGTGAGAAAAGAATAATGGCACAGGTGGCTTCAGATCAGAGTAATGTGAATGGTGTGAGAAGGGATCTATGTGTGTTTTACTAAGTGCCAAAACACCTGACTTGTGTTTACAGACTTGGAAGTACGCAGAAAAGTGATTAATTCTTAGCCCGTGTATATATGCTGTTTTTTCTTTAATTAGTCATTATAATAAACAAACACAAACCAACGATGCTAAACGTGCTAAATTGGCCTTTCTACTGCCCCTAAATTCGGTGAATAGCCTTTTTCCAAAAATTAAATAAGGCATGTGAGTAGGAGCACAGAAACAAGACTAAAGTTAATGAATCTGAGATTTCTCAGTCGTTTTTGGGTCATAAAACTGAATGGATAAAGCAAAGAAATTGTTGCTGCTTTCTCTCAACCTTCGTGGCATTGTCTAATAAGTGAGCACCAGGCAAGATTTGAGGTGAAATTTCAACCTTGTTGTTAACAGGAATTTTACTCTCGATCATATATGGATGTAATCAGTTGGATGACCTAAGAGCCCTATAGGATCGTAGATTACAGGTTACAGCATAAGGGATGAAATTTCGATAAAATAAAAATAAGTTCTAAAAGGCTTTTATAGAGAATACAAATTGAAACACTTCTTTTGCCAATAGTTTTGGAAGACCTGGTGTGTTGGTAATAAAATTATTCTTAGTGCTCAAAAAAAGAGGATTACTTGGTCAACGTCTGATTAGATTTGCCAGTAGTTCCCACATATGAACATCCATCCTCTAAAGCTCTCACTTATGTATGTATTGTAATCTACTCTGCAAAACTTTGTTCTTTGATATTTAATGCGTTTCACGAGCTCTGATATATGCTACCCTCTAAAGCTCTGTTGGTTGTCCCAGGTCTGAATGAATTTTGAACACCGATTGGATGTAGCTCATTTCAGTGAATGGAAGCAGTCCGAATTTTCCCAAACAACATCAATGGAAAATGTCTATGTATAGAGAACGCGCTACATTCACCTAAAATATTCTTCATTTACCCTGGACAGGCAATTATAGGTAAAGGCATAGTCGAATTTCTATGTGGTATTGACTGACTGCATTCAAATATCGAACGATGCACAAGCCCTTGTATAAAATGAATGTATCTACAGTGAAATGTTATTACAGAAATAGAATACTATTCGGCTAACCATACGACTAGAGTCGAATCTGCTTCATTAACAAATAAACTAAAATCGATTTTTCCTATTCAGTTGGTAGTTTCTTTGACTTCCTGCTACTAATTTCTCAAAATAATTCTGTTTATCTAAATAGAATCTAGACTAGAAATCTCAGATATGAGGGAAGCATTATACCTTTTTCACTCCTTTAACAGTGTCTTGCTTCCCTGAGAGTAAATTTCCATTGATGAGCCCATCATCGGACAAGCACAAGTAGTATATACACAAGAATACCATATTCATTTTTACATGTTCTTGGAGATTCAACCCATATCCTGCAATAAATTTTTAGAAGATAACTTTTCCTCAGACCGTTGTTCCACCTGTTTTACTCATGGTTAAACATCAACTCTAAGGATATCTATACGCACAAGCCCTAAATCAATCAATCACAGTTCATGAAATATTAAATTCTATTCCCTTGTACAAGTTGTCAATACACAGAGATCCCATTTTCATGTCCATGTCCATCCTTTGACAAATAAAGCTATTCCCCATCGTTTCACAAACGAACTGAGACACAAAGTTCAATCAACCTTAAATGTTCTTTTTGTACGTAAATTAGAGAATCGATTTGACCGATGGGAAAGCTGCAGAAGTTTAAGACAATTTAAGAATCGGATACAATTCTCCAATCCAATTGAGTTTGGATAGAATCGAATTTGAGTAATGACTCGAATTATTCCTAATTTCACTTCAATGATGTGAAATAACATATTCTTAGGTTGAGTGAGTTTTCCACCAGTTTCCAAATTAATCCCATGGGTGCGGTTGTAAGAATCTTTTCAAATTGTGAAATTCGAATACGGAATCAGATATATAAATGAGAAGAGCTGTTGATTGCTGTGATATATCCGGTCGCCCTCCTGATCTATGTTGTTGTGGAGGTTAAGGGTATAGGTAAAGTCAAATGGCAGAAGGATGCCATTCTGTAGTGAAATTTGATTTTGTAAAACCTTTCATAGGAATTGCTCATTTATCTGCATGTCTATTGTGTTGTTTGTTCAGTTATTAGCAGTAGATCCTTTTTGGAAGGATGACAAATTGTGTGGTTTTCTAGAGATTTTCGTCTTGCTTTGAATGAAGGGTCTGAAGTTTGGATTTGAGTAATTAATTAATGTTCAAACAAGCAAATGTCCAATTATCTGTATTTTGGGCTAGCTACGAAAACTCTTATGATTCACTGCAATTCAGTTTAAAGTTTAAAAAAGTTATTTTTTTATTCTACATTTTAACCTTCTTGGAATTATCGTAGTTTGGGTAAGGTTCGATCCAATGAAATCAGCTGTGAACACGAAAATCAATGAACACTGTTCCATATATCTACAGTCCTCTTATTACAATCTTATCTGTCAATCTTCTTCCTTCGTGAACTAGGAGCTGTATCATCATATTGTTAGAACTTTCGACCCCAACAATTCCTACGGTTTCTTGTACGACAAATTCGATGAATTAAGAAATGGTGGAGCTTTACCGACCACCACATTAGACCGTCTGGATTTAAAACTCGGCCAAAATCACCTTCGAAAGAGAAATCGTCTGCCTGTAAATAAAATGACAAGGAGTTAATGGGAGCCACTTGGCCTTGGTCCACCCTTGGTCCACATGCTAAGCGAATGTATAATCTTAAAGGCGAACAACCCTAAATAAAGTCGAGAACTAATGCCTTGGAAATAGGTTTCCAGTTAACCGCAAAGCGATAAAAAAGATAAAAAACGATAAAAAGAAAACTCACCCGTCTGTCTCAACCAGCGTTGAAATTCGTCACAATACGATTTTACATCACTCTGAATACGACAGGTCGAAAATTTCTGATGTGCTCTCATTTTGTAAGCATTACTAAAGGGTTTTCCAATAGGGACTTGACAACTTTGAATTTAATTTGTGAACGCACTCTTTCACTAATCATCAAACTGTCACTGTCAATTTATTCAGTAAACATTTTCAACATGGTAAAATACACGAACGAGCAACGTCTGCAAATTATAAAAATTTTCTACCGAAATTCGGAGTCGGTGACTGCAACTTTAAGAGCGTTAACTCCAATTTTCGGTCGTAATTCTCGCCCTACATATTCGTTGTGTGATGTTGCCGTGTCAGTGAGACAACGGGTTGGTCGAAGTGTCGAAAATATCGCTGCCGTTCAGGTGTCCGCAGCAGACGAACCAAATCAGTCAATTCGACGTCGTTCTCAAGAATTGGGCATCGCTCAGACCACATTATGACGTATTTTGCGTAAGGATCTTGGTTTACACCATACAAGATCAAGCTGATTCAAGATGCGCCAAGATGATGAATTTGATCGCAAAATCATCTTCAGTGACGAAGCTCATTGGGTTCGTCAACAAGCAAAATATGCGTTATTGGTCGGGTGAAAATCCACATGTGCTTCATGAATCACCACTTCATCCACAAAAAATAACTGTTTGGTGCGGTTTGCATGCGGGCGGCGTTATTGGGCCATATTTTTTCGTCGACGATAACGATCGTCACGTTACTGTGAATGGTCAGCGTTATCGCGCCATGATCACCGATTATTTTTGGCCCGAATTGGAAGATATGGACTTGGACGACATGTGGTTTTAACAGGATGATGCCACAAGCCACACAGCACACGCTACAATCGATTTATTGAAGAGTAAGTATGGTGAGCGTGTTATCTCAAGAAATGGGCCAGTCGATTGGCCGCCTCGTTCGTGCGATTTAACGCTTCTTGACTATTTTCTGTGGGGCTAATGTTTTGATTGTACTTCAAGATAATAAAGTTTATGAAATATCTGAAATGGTTTACGTTTTATTTAAATAAAAATTTGTCAAGTCCTTATTGGAAAACCCTATATAACTGTTTCTTTTACCTAGCACGTTAGCTTGCCTGTGGCACTCGTATTTCATTTGCATTTCATTTGACGCATTAGCACCAAAACAGGACCAATGTTATAAATATGACGTCGACTTTTTCTGTGCCCCAAATAAGCTTTTGTGAAAATCCTATACAGGAAAGGTACATTATAAACGTTAAACCTAAAACCGACTAACGATATGTTACTCATATATGAATTTTCGCTATCCCCTCGGGGAAAACCTGGAGACTACTTACGGGTATCTTGCCTTTGCTTATCACTTTAGTTTAATGAACAAGGGTGAGGCTTTTAGAGTGACGATTGATGGGTTCCATACGATATGATCTTCATAACCCAGTAGAAGTCATCAAAGGACAAGACTTTGATGTCAAATGGGTTGAGGCAAGTAATCTGTAAATACCTGTTAATATACGGCGTTAAAATAGAATTAAAGATGTACCACTAAAGAGTTTTTAGATGTGCTCAATCATTTTGATTTCTCACTATTGGCTCCACGTCTTATAAATTCATCAGCATTTTCGAAAAAAACACTGCAGATACATCGATGAGATTATTCTAAAATGTAGACGACATTGATCTGGACAATATATGGTTCCAGCTGAATGGCACTACGTGCTTACTAAGTACTAGATTTAACAACAGCGTTGTCGCGGTTTGGACAGGTGAATTGGCCTCCGAGATCTTGTGATTTGATGCTACTTGATGAATTCTAATCAGGCTATGTAAATATTTTGGAGCACTCTAATAAACTTCCAACTATTTAAGCCTTGAAAGCCCAAATTCAGTCCAAAATTTAACCAACAGTTTACGGTTCTTCAAAAATAGCCGAGGAAAGAAAATTTCTTCAGTTGTATTAAAGACATTAAATTATGAACCATTCGTAGAAATGAATAAAAATTTTTGATTCAAATGTAAATCTTATTCTTATTTCTTACAAAATTATTTTCAAAACACTCTTGTAAGCAAGTGTTTTCCTTGTTCGTGCCTTGTGCCATAAATAAATTAAAAAAATATTTTTCTGCTTTAATTTAGAATCTTGAATGATTAGTAAGTTGACTTAAAATTTATTTCGCTGGCTTGAGATTCCTGAGATTCCTTGAGATTCCACCATTCTTAATTCCACATATTGTAGAAATCAACATGGACCCGAGAATTGGAGGCATTACTTAGCTTTAAACCAATCCAGGATATAAATATTTTTTATAGAATGTCTGAAAGCTTAACTTTACGAAAACACCTACTCTGTAGTTGGTAATTCAAAATGTATACGTTTTTTTTATTCGGAAGCATATAACAATACCGATGGATTTTATATTAAGCAAAATAAATACCCGAGTTAAATTAAATAAATTAAATTCCTCCATCATAAGCTAAATGAACTTGGATATGGTTTAATACCGATTTGCATTTATAGACAAACAACAAATATTTTACAATTAAACACATTAATAAAAACTTTGAATTATTCCGTTGTCGTATATCAAAATGTCTCCCTAATTAATTTGAATGAAAAATCATATACTGAAAATAAAAAATAAAACAAAACAAAGATACTAATCAAACCTAATAGCTAGTTACCTAAAATTAAATTACTTTAATTATTTTTGAAACTTTGTTTATAGAAACGAATTTTAATTGCAATCTGCAAGCATAATTAATGATTTAACACCGGTAATCTGGCCATGGAGCCTAATTGAAATTTATGTGGGCTTTTTGGTATTAAAAAAAAAAGAAAAACATTTAGCTTTTTTCACATTTTCTCTGTAGAGAACTTTTGATTGGGAAAGTAAGTTTTGAGTATACCTCTAAGTTTATTTTGATTTAAAATACCTGCAGGAAGCTGAAAAAGTTGATGGTGTTCGTTTGTTTGTTTTCCCACAGTTTTTTTTTCAATGTTCATGGTAATTTTTCAGTATTTTGCTTTCGCTGTTAAGCTTAAATAAAAATCAGACTAATCCAGCCATCGTTTCTTTCTTTTCAACACTTCTTTGGATGAGTTAGTATGAAACGAAAAAAATGCAAAAGAATTTTAAGTAAAATATATACGAGTACGTTACAAACCTATTTATGCACTATCCCTTTTATGGTTCACTTTATCACATCTGCAAAATTTCATTTAGTTCTTCCGTTTCTTGTCGAAAACGAAGTACGATGCACGTCACTGAACACCAATAAAACCAATATTGGTGATAGATAAAATACAGCCTTGTTATATTCCACTTCAAACTCATAGATAAGATTGAGTTACTTTAAAGGTATTGTCTGTAGAAACCTGTTTAGTTTAGTTAGATCTAATTCATGATGCAAGATTTATTAAAGAATTCGGTTAGTGTTCAGGTGAACCGGCAGTAATGCCTTTTGCCTTAAGTTAAGGTTTACCTAGGACCGTAGTCGTGTTCTGCTTAAGCATTTACAGTGGCAATGAATATGATCTGCTGTCCCTTTTTCTTCATTACACATTCAACATATATTATCGGGCTATTCCCAGTGTAATGTTTCTTGACTTTACAGTGTCCCCTTAGGAATTCTGTTACAATTTGTATCTGGCTTCTAGATAGTTGTCGAAGTTATTCAATTATCTTAAAAGAACAGATTGGGAAAAAGTTGTTATCTTGCTTGTTGTCTTCAGTTTCCACCCAGTAATAAAGTTTCTTAGCCTTCAGTCAGTTTTTCATGCAGCCTTTTATAGAGCTGATTGCCTCATTTACATATATTGGATTTATGCCTTCTACGAAAAGTACTGACTATCCTCTGATAGGCCTAAAAAAGATGAACGGTGTTTTCTTATTTTGATTACTTTTTATTGCTACCACAATGTGTACTGCACTACCATGACATAATAAGAGGTTCATGGGGTTAGAAATTAGAAAGGCTATAAATCTAGTTACACAATTTCAGTATCTACCAGCAAAATTAACGTATGCCGGGTAATTTAAAGTTTTTAGAACGATAGTTTTTGTATTAGTAAGTAATAGTCTAAGCTATAAAAATGTTAGAAATCCATTGCAGATTCATGAAAACCTTTGACAAGGATAATACTCAAAATTTTGCCTGGACTGAGGATTGTACTTCAGCGTAAAAACAAAATTTACGGAAGACCAAGTACTTAGTAAGAAATCACGCTGCGACAGAAAAGTTATGGATGCGAATTTAGCTCATATACACATATACATCTTTTTAGAAAACATTGACCAGCAAGGCTACCAGGAGCTTCTATATCTCAAATTGCGATTACTTCCAATTCATCGATTCTTGGTTTTTCTTAGAACAAAGAAATCATTTCAAAATCAAAATACTCATTACATATGTAGTACATCATTCAGAATGTTTTTACTGCACTTTTAACTAAATGTCAGTCGAATAGGCAAACACCAGTCGAACTAGGGTAACCCAAAGGTAACATCACGAATCTTGCAAGGAAACCCAACTCTCTTAGACATTAAAGAAGTATTTCAAAAGAATAAACGAAAAATATCTAAAACTGCCTATAAAGCTATAAACTTCATTGCAATCTCAAAAATTTCCTACCGCATCGAGTTCCTACTCTCTCACCGGAACAATCCCAATCCATTTTCGTTTCACAGATAGATTTGAAAAGGATATGTATATGTATGATCTGAATAATAGAATACACCCCTACATAGCGGTACGTATGTACCTACAAGCCATCACTAGATGCACAGGCACATCCTTTGTTTGCCTCATTCTCTGGAGGATCCGTTCAGAATCAGCTCAGTTAACTTTTTGTTTTATGCAGCATATACTGCAATGGAAACTGGGGCTCTGACTATGACTACGGATATATTTCTACTCTCTCAGTATAGTCTCATGCAATTCATAACTGGGAAGAGTTCATTATTGCATGCTTCCGGTTTTTCAGAGACATGATACATGAGCTACGGGTTTTGTTGTCCAATGCAGCAATGGACAAACCCTACCAGAGACATTCAAAAACAAGAGCCAGTACACCCGAAAATTTACCAAGTTCCAAACGCTTTTAGTCAGCAGTACTTGTATAGATGAAAAGCTTCAATTACCAGATAAAACTTAACAAAAAAAAATTGAATTACGAGACTTCAACACCCAACGGATGTTCAACAGTGGGGGAGTCATAGGCACATCGTTTCGAACATAGTCCTGTGTGTGTTCCTTCCCGAAAGGATATCATGTTCCTGGTTTAAATTGCACATTTGGCGTTGAGTTCTTTCATCTTTTTATTTTTTATCCATTTTGGATATCTAGTTTAGGCTACTGGTATATACGTACATAGTATCTTCCACACATCGGTTATCCGACCGAACAGTTTAAGCGATCCGATGGGAAAAGTATGATAAGATGAAAAGAATATAATCCTTTCTTTATTTTCTACCTCGTGATGGAAATAATTTTCAATTTATATACTCGTCCAAAAAGAAACTTATAGGTGACGGTTTGTTAGTGTGGAAGATAATATTCCTTGGTTATGGTCATGGAAGTGCTACTAAAATTTGGGCTCCTAAGCTCGTTTAAGAGGTCTTGTAATGAAAAACAATGAACTTCCATTAATTTTATTATATATACATATATATGTAGGCTGTGGAACATTGTAACTTTTCCTACACAAAATATAAAGAAGTTGTTGACTTTATGTTTGAGTATCGGGTCGCGGCCTCGTTTGAAAATGCTCACATACGTATGTAGTCCAGACTCTTGATTGCATCATTAACGCAACTCTAGTTTTCTCTGTTCGGTTGTTCGCAGATCTTTCAGCTTTTCGGATTTAGAAAGCTTCCAATTTTCTCGATTTCAGTTCCTGCAATATTGTGTGGAAATGCAGCAAACTTATATAAAATTCCAAGGTGTTCAATCACAGAAATACGAGTACATATGTAAAGGAGGATGAGATGAAAAACAACTAATACTGCAGTAGACGTTCCACTGAGCTTCGAAAGATCTTATACGAGTATGGGTGTCGTGAAGATCTCAAAAGGAAGGAAAAGGTAATTTAAAAAATTTATTCAAATACACCCCTGTTCCATTAGAGTAAGCCAATACGCCATCGGCTTAATATAGAGAATCACATTATAAAGAAAGAAATATATTATTATTACTTCAATGATTCTTCATAAACTGCTCGTTATGCCTGCACCAAAAAACTTAACAGATAACAGCCTGACTTTGAATAAGCTAGCTGACATAGTTGAGATAGACACTGAACTACTCGTATTATCTAGAAAAATAAATATATTTTGAACACACGCAATACATTCTCCTTATCCGAACTTATCATGCCGAAGAAGGTCACTGATCAGTTTCAGCTTATTCAGCGAAAATTTTCACTGACGTTAAGCTTAAAAAGTGTGCCTGGCCTGGATATGATCAATGAAGGCCCCTTAAATTATTCAGTCATCTCTAAAATGCTAATACCACCAACAAATAATAGATAATTTCAATCCTTAAATGATATTGTACAAGTAGATCACAGTCTTTACAGGAACATAACCTGTTTTATGAGTATTTTCAGTCCTACTCTTCAACTAACTTTTGCAAGAAACAAGTTCTTTAATCGAGTTAACATCTTTCAAAGTGATACTAGCAAGAAATTACCTCCGAACACAGCTTCTTCCAATAATGAATCCTGCTCCCGAAATGCTCGTATTGAATCATGAAGACGACAAATTGCCCGATTGTGTTCAAAATAAAATAGCATCACAAGATCAGTGGACGGCAGGAAGTTTTGGGTTGCAATCGAGTTATTAAATTCAAAACAGTTTGTACTCTTATATGCATCAACAAGACACTTATTACCAACTGTTTACGACAACTACTTCATTCCACGTACAAAAGCAACTACTGGGACGGAAAATGGTATAAGTTCACTTCATCAAAAGCTATTCACCATTATCCTGGCTTGGCTTGGGAATTTCGCACTCTCTTCTTAAGTACGAGTATTGTCTTAAAGAAGTCATATGAGCGCATTACCTCGTCCAAATTATTTTCTGAGACTTTGAACAAAGGTCTCGGTGAGATTGCTATATTCTTCAATGTCCAAAATGCACCAAAAGAAGCCAATTATATTGTTGAAAAATGGGTTCAGATGTTCAAAAAATATGACTGAAAAAATGTTTTACGCTATCTTAGGGAGACTGATACAATACCTCTTAAGCTGGCAAATCAAGTCCTACAAATGTATCTTTATTGTTTTAGAACGAGGCACTCAAACTCAAGTCTGTTTCATTATATCCTATGCGCTCCGATTACCAACAGCATGCGTGATGGTGCATACCGTACCACATCTTAATAATAGTTACCGCACTCAATAGCATTTTATTTCGGTTGACCAGTAGGAAGTTAGTCTATGTTATCATCTTCTGAGATGTCTACCGCTGATTGTAATATGTAAAAGCTTTGTTGGCCTGCCAGTAATGCAACTTTATGTGACTGATCAGGTCGGCACACGTAGGTAGTGGCTTTTATAATCCAGTAATGCGTGGCAGAATCTGTAGAAGACATTTCAATGCTGTGGCATGCTTGCACGTATCGCACGAAGTGTGATCATTTTGTATTGTTTTGAAGAGTTTTCTTCAGGTATTGAGTTGGTTTTCATTTTAAACAAGCCTAGACTGTAAACGATCTTTCGTTTTCCATCCGTTTCCAACGTCATTCGTAAAATATTGATAAATTCATGTTGTAGAAAATCCAAATGAGAAATGACATGATCAGAAACAAAGACACACTCTCAGATATCAGAAACTTTGTTTTCCTTTAAAGAAAAAAAAAAAACCATGCATTGTGTGGCAGTTTTCATCGAAAACACTTTCCGAAAGAAACAAGAAGAGGAAGCTCTGCCCAAAAATCACATAAAAGAAACCTCACCTTCTTCAAAAAATATTTCAAAGCAAATCCTTGCCGCATTGTTTTCGTCCACATTCATTCTGGCACCAACAAAAAAATTATAAAAAGAGAATGTAGGCAATAAATAGGCAAAAAATCATAACCGTAAACCATTTTCTGTGATAATTGTGATCCGTAAATTAAAAACACACACGCAGCTAACTTACAAGCAACCGAACATATTCTGGCAAACCCTAGCACATAAAGATAGGAAGCATTCAAAAATTAAACCATCACCATCTTTCATATGAAGTATCTTTTGCTGTGGCTTCCGTTTTCCATATCCCTGGCTACCTATGGGTACACATAGATACGCCCGAAAAAAAAAAAACATACAAAAAACCATCGACCCCACCTACCTACTGAACTACATCCTTTTTCTGCAGTCAAAGTTGCCTCAAAACATGAAAGGCTAATTGAGTTCTCACTCCGTGAACACCCTCTGCCGACAAACGAAAATGTTCTCCTGTTAACCAAATTATGTCATGTTATACTCGCCACCCCTTGTCAGTTCTCCTTGCCGGGGATTGCGGGTGAAGCCAGATTGCGCAAGAAGATACAACATTAAAATTTTCCCATCAACATTTTCTTTCTGCTTTTTTTTTTATACTCATACCAAAACACTAAATATACAAGACAACTCACAAATGAGTAAAACGAAAATAGAGCATGAAATAAAGGATACGAGTTCTGTGTCTACTACTATGGTTCTGTTGGGAAAGGGGGAAGACTAAAAGAATCTCGCTTGTACTCTATACTATCATATATCTTTGAGCCTTGTTTGTGAGTTTTTCATCCCTCATCTCCTTTGTGTCGTGTTTTCGTTTTTTTTTTTTCTGATGAAAAATATTTTTTTTAACACATTTTAGTGGAAAAGGAAAAAGTTAATTTTCTCTATCTGGGCTAACCACTTGTGATAGTGGTAGGAGTATTGCTGCTTATTCATTTGAACTTTTTTTTTAAGTTGAAGAGTTTTTCAGTTGAAAGAGTTTAATGACAAGTAATGGCATTCTATGCTGTAACAGGATTAACACATATACATACATATATGCAGGTAGACCAGTGTTCTTAAATCCGCGGAGTAATTTCATCCATAGTCTGGCATTGGCATAGCAAACCCCTATTAAATCAGTGATTGGAGCTTGCCTTTCAAAAATCGGAAAAGATGATAACCACTTGCTATTTACTAATATGTGAATTTATCTTACGGTTTCCCAAATGGAATTTATGTTCCCTGTGATGTGCCCGGATCAAATTCAATGCAAAATTGTCGAAAAGTTGTACTAGACTATGTGAATACGGAAATGAAAACAGGAAGGAGTCGCAGATATTTGAACATATTGGCGCACAGGAATTGTTGATGACCTATGTATGAGTATGTTCCTCAAGGGTTGAGTCAATTAAGGATCAAAGAAAGACATGTGTTAAAAGAAATAGTCTCATGCAGTTGTCTGTTCCTTCTAGAAAGAAGTCCAAATGGTGGATGAGTAGATATTCTCAAAGCGATTGCTTATTGTAAGGCAAATCTATTAACTTCTCAAACTAGACCGTTCATTCACACCACATGTTTAACCATCTAACTGATTTAATTTGAATTCTTCTGACAAAGTTAATGCCGCTATACTACACTTAAACGTCGTTTCAGTATCCTAGCCTTCAAACTCCCTCTATGCAAATGTAAAAAAACATAGCTCGAACGATTTTTCAATTAATGCAGCTAACATCCACACTTCTGGACAATAAGATTTGTTCTATAAAAAGCTGAAAACGAACTTACTTATCTGTTCGAAAGCCAATTTCCTTTATAGATAAAAGAAGCGGCTATTGACAAGAGTGTTCATTTGTTTCATTGGCTGAGGTTTTCGCGGAACTCAAGTTGACAAATTTATTTACGATCTCAAAGCTCTAGCATCTCCGAAATATCACGTAAAATATCCGAACCGTTGCTATTGTATATACGAGTATTTCCTTCTGAAGAACAACATCATTTAATTCGTTTTTTATGTTCTTCTTTCGAAAGTTCATAAAATCCACTTAGTTTTCTTAAGGTATTTAGCATTCGACTTCACACATTCTATATTGGTTTTTATAATTCAAGTCTTGGCCAAGTTCAGATCCTGTGTCCAGTCTAATTCTCAGCCGAATTTTTATCGAGGCATCGCTTTGTGAAATTTGTATTCGGTAGCTGTGTATAGGAAAGATTTATCATATGTGCAACCGATAAATGAGTAGCTTTTCTACTCCCCAGCTGTCAATATTCTCGTGTTCTTTAGGCATCCGGACTCCGGAGTAATCCGAGAAACTGAGGACTAACGTCCATCACAGTGTGATATATTTAGTTGAGGCTTTAAGATCAGATTTCTGTCAGATGTCTTTGTGAATATGCATTAAAGCCATGATGACAGCTTGTGTCAGTTTTTAGACAAGCAGTTTAGTGCAGGCTTTGTTTACAAATGGTTTCATTCAAGATGCTTAGGACATTGTTCGTATATTCTTCAGGGAGCTCTCTTTAGCAATATTTGGTAAAGTTGTCTTTATTTTCTTTGAATATGAAGTTACCGAATTTATAGTTTATGCATATTCTAATCAAGAGTTTGTTTACATAACTGATAATTAATCCACTTGGTTTAGCCCTTATCTGTTGGCAAATCCTCATCGAAAAACCCGCTGATTGTTCGCCCTACAGGAACTGTCATAGAAATTGTCACAGTTCTTATGGTAAAAAACTATCGAGCAACAAGGATTTACTCCAAATCTGTATGTCTGAAATCAGTCATTTTTAATAGATTAAAAAGGAGGGGCTCTGCCAATAATTAACGCTAATCAACGTAATAACATTGTAAACGCCCAACAACCACCCCAAAATCAGTGTAACATAACGAGGATAGTTATATTCTACGCCCTAGCTTGTCAGTTTTTTATGAAATAAGTAGTGATCTTCTTTAAAGTTCTATGGCCAATCTGTGTAATGGATACATCATCAACTTCTACTCAGTCCTAATAATGAGAATTTACCTCAAAAAGTCCTGTGGCAACCCCACCATAAAAGACATTGCCATTAAAAATTATCTGCAATTACTGATAAAATTGTTATGTTCACGTCCCGAATCCCTTGTTCCTTGGTGCCAATCTTCCTTTCTCAAATTATTATTATTTTTTTTTTTTTTTTATAAAACCTACATACATATACATATACTCAAACGAGACTTCGCTAAGCAGGGATAACGACGGCAATTATTTTGATGGCCTTGGTTCCACTCCACTACCACAATTCCGACCCACGTGACAATCATCAAACTAAAAAGCAATTTCTCGCACTCTCTTGCTTCTCGCCTTCCCGTTCGTCCAGGCAATACGACCGGAGAAAAGCAAGAAATGATTGTAATCGTCCTTTCATCTTTAGTCACAATTCATTATGTCCCTTTTTGGACGGAGAACATAATAAATTCACAATTTTTCTGTTGTTATCCTTCGGTGTGTGTCCTTTTATCATTTGTGGTAGGATAAAGATAAAGTACCATTTTTTTTAGTTTTCGTTCTTTTTTTGGCTCTCCCTCTTCACCTCCATTATTGTTATAACAAAATGTTTTTGGGGCCCCTGAGAGTCCTTACTGAGTTTTGTCATATGACGTGCACGCATTTTTATCAACTTTGTTGGGGATTTCTGTTATAATTTTTTTTTTTGAGCACACATATCACTTTGTGCCAGAATAAGGACGTGTTTAGAAAATTAAAAGAAATGACGAAAGGAAAAAAAATTCGTCCTCATCGTCTGTGTATGAAAAATATTTTTTTTTGTCTCTCCCACACGTACGAGAGCTGTGTGTAAATAAAATTTCTAAAACTGATTCGCTGAGAGGAGATTCGAATGCCAAAAAGAGCATTCACCACCTAAAACCTACCTACCTAACCCCCAAAACAACTATACAACAGGAAGAAATCCTACAAAGTACGAAGGAGAGAAGAGATAACATGAAGATAAAACTGTACATTATCCTGTTTAGGATTTCATCCACATCCGACGGATGTGGCGTTTGCTTCCCTTTTGTACACATATACAAACGAGAAATTGGAAAATTTCATAAAGAAACTGGATGTGACAGTAAATTTGATACAATGCGATAAAAATTCGTATCCCAATGGAGGTTGAGAAAATGAACAAGATAAGACAGTATCAAAGAGTGAAGACCCAATTCCACAACTTCAACCTGCAGTTTGGCTTGTAAGTACGAAACTAAGCATGGGACGGCAAAGAGGAGTACACACTCCACCTTTGGTGTAAAATGAAATTTTCTATTCGATTTGTTCTTGAAAAAGTCGTTCAAAAACTACGAGTGCGATGCAACTTGATAAAGAGGTTAAAAGGAAAAGATATCGGCTACAGCTTACACTAGGGCTGTGTGACCCAGTTTTCCAAGTATCAAGATGGAAACCTTTACTGCAGAAAGGTGGGAGCTCTACCGCTGAGAAATCTTCAGAGAATTATTTACTCATTTGCATCGATAATGAGAGAAAGAAAAATAGTTAATGGGGTGGGCTTGGGTATACAAAGGATTACCCTTTGTATTATACTATTTGTGTTTTATCACCTGTTAAGGGTACGGGTAATGCCTGAGCATGAAAAACCCAACAAGCTTTGTAAAGCAACGCAAAAAGCCATTATGTCGAATGATTTCGATTAGGTTAAATAGAATTTCAAGAGCTTCTTCTAACGCGATATTATTGCGCACACGTGGTAAAGGTATCAACCTAACAACATGGTTTGACATTGATATGGAGAAAAGCGAGTGGGCTTGATGCAGGGGTATGATAAGCTGAAGAACGTGATGTTTACCACAAGAGAGCCAGGAAATAAAGTTACATTGTACATATTTAATCATTGCTTCATGACAAATTTTCGGGTGGTCTTCGAAGCTTTGCACAAAACTGGTAATTGGATATCAACGATGAGTTGTTCGAAGGGTTAGACCTTCAAGACAAGCTGATTACAATTGTCACACGACTGTGGTACTACACGATGTTGACGCATGAAGGAGAATATCCAGAAAATTAGATGCTTGTAACTGTTGTGATTTATGGCATGATTGATAGACAACTCTTCAGTGCAGAAGGCTCTGCCGAATGATATGCATATATTTACAGAGGTTACGGAAACTCTTAACATTGGACTTAAACTTGGATCTGAGACGCTTTTGAAGAAAGATTTTTGCAATACAACTGTCAAATAATATTATGTGCCAAAATGGAGAATTGTTCTGAGCAATCATATTTATCCATTATTTAAGCCATTCTGAAGTGTATTGTAAGACGGGGATACCGGAAGACACCCGCAGAGAAAGTACTCATAAGAAAGAGCATTTGGACTACTTACGTAACATATACGAGTATCATGTAGCTTGAACTGGAGTACCAAAGTCCTTGGGTAGCGAAGAGGCCGGATTCCCGGATAAATTTACAAGAAGTCGCATACCTACAGACATCACAGGGTAAAATTATGAACAAATTCTTTCTTACCACTTTTAAGACCAGAGTAGCATCATTAAAAGAGGTCACAATTCCACCAACAGAGCAGTGCACAGGAAAAATATTGTACAGACTCATAGTGCAGGCTGTAGCATTGTGCCCTAGATGATATCAATAACTTACTAAACTTCCTTTATTGAAAAAAGAGGTACCGTGCAAATTTTGAATTTTCAATTCAGCCCCATCTAAGAGTTATCAGAAAGACATTTTTGGAGACGCATATTATTAGTAGGAATCGAGAGGACTTGCGAGTCCCAGCAAAGCATCTTAACAAATCTGATCTTTGATTTGAAGGCCTACATTGGCATGAGGAGCAGAATAAATTTGTTAGAGTTAAAACCAGCCAATTTTAACGTTTCATATCACACTGCGGTGATGCAAATTGATTACGCTGCATCAGCATTCATCATGAATTGATTCTATCAATGATCGACGGAAAGGTTGCTCAGACAGTAACTAATACACCATCCATGGCAATTTGCCCCATATACAAGGCAAAACCTTCCGAACTCCCCGAATCTGACGAAGCACTTCACTTGGTTTGTCCCCTCTTCATGCGCGTATCGGAAAGCAACAAAGGAAACCAAGCCGCTTATGGAGGTCACAAAGAAAGATATTCGAAACAAATTCAGAATAATAAAGGGCTTGAAAGTTGATGTGGTCAAACAAGGAATGGGCACCACAAATGACGCAAACACATCGCGTCAATTCTTTCAAGATGCAAAAACTACCGCAAGTATAACAAGTGTAAATGAAGAGCTGATTCGCCGCCTCGGAATTATCCTCGACACTAGAAAGAGTTGTGCTGCTGTAGATCCAGTCAAATTTGGAGAGTACTGTCAAGAAACTTGGATATTGTACGTAAGCTTGTATAGTTGGTATAACATGCCTAATACAGTGCACAAGATCCTATGGCATGGAGCTACCATTATTTCAGCTGCGATGCCACCGGTAGGGATGTTAAGCAAGGAGGCACAGGAAGCCCTAAATAAGGACTACAGTGTAGCCGAATTGCGACGAACGAAGATGTCGGCCACATGCTACTGGTTACTTCCGATCTTTATATACAAATGTTTCGCAAAGAACTCAAAACCAAAAACAAATTAGATTTTCACGAAAATGTCAAAAAACTCTTACTTTTGTACCTTATAAAATTTATAAAAAAAGTTTCAAACTAAAGCGTATTAAATAACATACATACTGTCCTTATAAAATAAAGGTTTAACCTGAATTTTATTTTTTTTTTAATGGTTGAGCTCATGACTAAAAATTTTATTTTTATATAAAATCTTATACAGGTAAGGTATACCTTAAATCTTTTCTTAGGCAGATTCGTAAGTGTACATACTCATTGTAAGGAAATGTTGTGTATTTGTTGAGAAATATGCTCGCATTCCTGATTCATTACGAAAAAGAACAATGCAGTATGTATATACACTTCCTCAATACCATATAAACCAAAAAAGTGGAACGATTAATATATTCCAAGGGATCCGCACTTAAAATTCTTTTTTCGTGAAAATGATGGTTTCGCACCACTTTCACATAGTCTGTCTTTGTAAAGTAGCAAATGCTAACACAGCAGATGATGCAAAGCCTCTCAGAGATCATATGAAACCAGTAAGAGTCTTAAAGTATAGTGGTGTTAACTAATTAATTCACGGTATGACGTGTTTGGTGGTATGAGTTAGTGACTAATCAAACAAAGAAAGCATTTTAACGATTAAAAGATTAACGGAAGAATGCACCGGAACAGAAAAAAAGATCCTTTTTCCCTTTTCTTGGCTAACTGTACAGTCGCCGATCAATCTTGACCTCTTCTGGAAAACTACACTAGTACACTTCAACTCTACACCTCGAGGCAATGACGCCTGTTCGACACAATAAGCTTACAATATTGTAAAGCTTCGCTGAAAGACATAGAATAAGTGTTAGGTTTAGCTTAGAGTACTCACATAGGGTATATAAATAAGACTAAGATTGTTACGTCAGTAAAGCCAATTTTTAAGCATTTTTTACAGAGCATATAAATATTAATGAAATTAATAAATAGTAATATGTACATAAAAAAAGACAAATAAATAACCTTATATGGAATATTTATAAGGCTATCCCTTCTTATGGATTTCTTGATTTGTTATTTTTCAGCCAGGCAATGGCTTTCAGGACTTTATCATAGTTAGGGTGTGCCCATATCATCAGCCAAATTGTTACGTTCGTCGTGATTCCAGCTATTTATCAGTTTCGAGAGGTTGTCTGTACACCTATCGCCGGATTTTCGTTTTCTCCAAAACAAGAATGTTCTGTAGGAAGATTCATAATTTTTCAAGCCACCTGAAGCAGGCTTATACTTGAACAACAAAGAAAGTCGGGTGAAGTTTATAGCAAGAAAATATTGGTTGAAAATTGAAGAATAATAGGGAAAGAAATTTTTACATACAAAAGTCAGGCAATCACTTTTGTACGTATTAAGACTTGTTTCAACGGGGTGACTCAGTGGGCCATCGATGAGCAAATTGCGCATATACCTAGCAAACGTCAGTAAAGTGCTACTGAACCCCCTTAATCCGAGAAATAATTTTCATCTGATTTATAGTAAATTTTCTCGAACCTTCACGGCCTACCCATAAAGGCTAAAAAAATCAATTTTGAAAATTTTTTTTACTGACTTTCTTTCGAAAACGTGTCACTTAAGTGTATCGAAGAAGAAGATTATTGTAGCGATTTCCTTAAAGTACCGCCGTAGGTGCCTAAAATATCATGTTCGCCACTCTTTCAATGAATATCACGAAAGAAAAACATAGCTTGCGTGTAAATAACACGAATATGGAAACAAGAAAATTAACAAAAAAATAAACTTAAGAACAACATGAAAGACTACAAACATCGTTTAGATTTGCCAATGAAGCCCCTGTGTTAGGATGTGTGGCGAGCGTGGTTTGAGTTATTGCGCACCACTGAATGGCAATGACTAAAAGGCTTAAGCGTTTCATTTTCCCTCCATTATCGTTAGAATATTTCAGAAATATGTTAATGTCGACATTAGGAATGCCACTTTTAATGGCAGCGTGTGCGTGTGAGTCATTAGTTTTTCTTTTCGGCCTGAGATAATGAACCTTAGGCGTAAGCTACGAACCATGTTACGTGTTTTCGATGGTGTTTGCGGAGCACTTAAATTCGTGAATGAATATTTGTATGCAGGGTTATATATGTAGGTATATTGAATTTGGAAACGACTTATAGATGCTTCTGTTTGAAGTATGGTTGGCAACACTATAAATCCACTTATCCTCTCTATGAAACTTTCTGCCTTGGCAAAGAAAATCTGCTCTGTATTCAAAGAGTCCCTATAGCAAATTTTACTATTAGGATCATCCCTCCGTCATCAACATCTCAGTTGCCGACATTCTTATCACCATTTTCAGGTGAAAAAAAGGTGACTCGAGCAGTTTTTCTTTATTTTCTCCTTCCTGTAGTACTACTCCCGCACTCAAATAAAACCGATAAATACGAGTATGACTATGCGGGTGCAAAAGGACTTTCATCCTGAAAAACCTCGCAAAAGAAATATCACTCACACACAAACATTAAATGACAACAAAACTCTAAAAGGACTAACCCAACAAGAAGGAAAAAAGAAACGAAGAAAAATCTTCACCGCACCAAACAAAAGCAAATCGATGTTATCCTGTCATCTGGTTTGGAGGGGTGACAAAAAACATCACTAAGTCTCCATTCCAGCAAAGCAACCAGTCAACCACATATGCAAATAAAAAAAAAAGAATAATCATACCCACCAATATATTCGTATGCAGAAAAAATTCGAAGACGTACTCGTATATCATATAGCATCATTCACCGTCAGAAAAGCAGTTTGTATTAAAATTCCCTAGAAATTCTATTTTGAGTGTAAATACAAAAAAGAATGTCAAAATAAATTGCTTCACTTCGCATGAATTCGTCTGATACCACCTTAGGAAAGGATGACATACGAACCGCCCCAAACCGACACATGCCCACAATTGCCACCTCAAATCGCTAAATTTATGTAGATGGAAGGGATGTAAGCTCTCCGCATCGAATTTGAATTGATAAATTCAATAAGAGAAAAAAGAAAGTGTGAGAACCAAGGATGACGGTTGTGATGACTTATGATAAAATGGTATCCAAACAGAGTTGTCGTCTCAATTCCAAGGCAATCTGATACTAGATTTCTAAAAATAAAACAATTCGTCTTGATTGTCTTAAGCGTTCTTTGTCAAGCTTATTAGCTTGAAAGCGTGTTTCCAAAAATATCCACACAGAATTCGTAGCCATTAAGCAGATAACTATCTATACTGTCTATAGATAGTTTTTACCAAATATCTTCAACCGTAAAATCTTTTTCCTCACGAAGTCATTTAGCAAGCTAGAAATGCTATTGTGCCTCAGGGCTTACTTGTATCTTGTATATTTTTATCATTGATCTTCCACATTACATTCTATTTTTAACGCATTTATATGAAGAAATTTTATGCTGTTTTGTCAAGAATATTTTCATGCAGTCTCATGCAGAAGAATTAATAATCCTGAGAGGGCAACACAAAATCGCATGTTTTAATTAATATTTCTGGCGAGTTCCGAAGTAAAATCATAGCAACCTAATTAAGCCTAAGTTGTGGTTCAGAATCAAACGGAATATTTATTGGATAACATGAAAACCACAATGTACAAACGTACTTATGTAGAATTAGAACTTGAAACAGTAGTTTTCATCATCAATTGCGAGAATTTAACACGTGCTTTATTATTTGAAATAAGTCAAATTAGTACAATACAAATAGTATTATCTAATGCTGGGAAGAAAAATTAAAAAAATATTTTTTTAATTCGATCTTTCCTTAACTCTTTCAGGCTTCAACCCCCAGGGTTAAGCACAAAACTAAACTCCAATCGTCGTTGAGGTCTCAAGGCAAAGATTCGAACATAATCGTTACTTAAATGAAGAAAGGGCTACAAATATCAAACTTCTTCTTTTTCGGATATTCACGTTTTCGGATATTCTACATATGTATTGCCAGACCAATGCAAAGGCGAGTCTATATCTCAACACATATCAGGAAATTTTAACCAAAAATATGGAGCATTTAAGTGATGAATGAATGATAAACAAAGAAAATGGCGACGGGGAGAATTTATCCTTTACTAGTACGAAAGAAAGTATTATATTAAAAGACAAAATCTACTTCCCAATATATTTTTATTGGTGCACTCCTTATCGCCCTTTCTATAGTGGCAACTCCGATGCTAATAGCTTTTTGCGCGAGGGTAGCGAAACACGACCTGGGGAGCTACTTGTACCATTATACATCGGGTATTTGCATTTTACTCACTGGGAGATGAAGGATGCTTTTGCTTAATGCTCATCATTCGTCTTCCTTTTTTTTGTCCTGGAGTGTTGTTGCCCATTCTTCTTTCTATCGTTTATTGGAAAATTGCCAAAAAGAAGGACACTTCAGTCATTCGTTTAGAAGTCAACCATTTCTTTTTTGCGGTATGGTTTCGTTATCTACGAGTGAGGAGACCACTTGACAATTTCACTGACATGGTTATGCGAGGTCTATTGCTGGTATTTCTCCTCATACTCATACTACTTTGGACCATACTTCGACGGCGGTTTCATTTTCAATCCCCAAACTCCCTTTATTTTCTAATTATAGAAGGAAATATCCGACTCATGTGTGACTTGAGTTTTTCGAGGGGTAATGCTAGGTTATTGGTCATAACCTAGTTTTTATTGCTATGACGTGGACTGGGAGGGGATGAATAGTCGTTTATATTACATAGTTCATGAGAGTCCTTAATGCGCTTCGAAATTCAGTCGTTATAATAAGATTCGATACTGTTGTGTTTGAAAATTAATAATTTAGCTTTAATTATTCATGAGGACTGCAATAAGTGTTGTGATAAATTTTGAATGAAGCCAACTGTGAGATGTGGTGGAAAAACAGATTGATTAGGGATGGCGGGAAAAATATACAAATTGTATAGCTGGATATAATTTAAAGGTAATTCCATCAACACAAGTCCTTTGAAGACTGAAGCAATTTACGAAACCGAAAGATTTTAAACATGAAATAGTTTAAGCTATTATTAGCTGGTGGACCTTTTTTGATATTTGAATATCATGCATATATGATTAGTGGCAGATAGGAATCCGTCCAAACGTCGTGATATAATTCGACAGATTGAAAAAGACTATAAGCCGGTATTACCTTTCAGGGATTTGTAGTATTTTCGGAGACGTCGTGGTTGGTCTTCTGTTTTGCAAGTACATTCGCTTGCGGTTGTCTGGAAAACCGAAAAACTCTGTACCATGAGCCCTTCAACAAAGGCTGCTGCCAGCAGTTTCTTTAAATAACATTGGAACAATATACATATTACAAGAAGATGGTGCTTCCAAAGCTACTTTACGTTTAATATTCTCTCCAATTCTGTAAGAACTGGGAGCTCTAGTGATGCCATTGTAGCTTCAAATTTCTGAGGATGGTCAAAGCCACTGTGTAGGTTGTACTGGATGTAAATTTTACAACATTCTCGAGGAATACACAGTGCATAACCATGATAATTGATAATAATGGGGCTAATATTATGACTAGTATTCTTTCCCTGTTTTCAATTTCACATCAAATGTGGTACGTGGTATCAAAATCTAAATTAAGTTTATTAAACGGTATAGACAGACGCTAAAAGATACAACGAGAAGAACTGTTTATCCAAGTTTTTGTGAGGTTCTCGTATACCAGTATCTATGTCATTAAAACTAATTTTAAGATTATGTTTTACCTTTAATATTTTTAAAGGTGCTTAGATGAAAAATCGATAAAAAAAGCTAAATCCCTATATCTAAGACTTTCGCTAGTATCTATAATAAAACTCACAAGCGGGAGTCCTGGAAAGCAAAAATATTGAATTAAAATTTTCATTTAATACTGTGAATATATTTACCAAAGAAATTTGTGTAGCTAATCTTGACTTCACTTACTCAAGGTTATATCTGCTAGAAGTGACGGTATGTCCTAGTTCTTTTTCATGTTCTCTTTTCTCCCAGTCATGTTTGGCTAATATGTATTTAAGCCGCGTTTCTGCCTCCAGTTCTGGAAAGTGTGAAAGTTCTTATATCTCATAGTAACTTATACCCTCATAGTTTAATATCGATGAATTTACTGTTAACAATGTCTGGAACATATGCTCGTACAATGGTGAATGGTCTAGAAAGGAAAACCAGGGCCAGTTTGATTTCGTATTCATCGTCAGAGTGAGAACTCTTGACCCTTCTTCAAGCATACAAGAGAACGTCTGATTACAACCCGAACCAAGGATGAACTCATTAATCATCATCGATTAGGCTCATGATCCCACAGATGAATGACTCTAAGAAAAATTGATTTTTAGGTGACTCGATTGTTGTCTTACTTAAAAGTAGCCTTTGGCAAATATGAACTTATACCTATAGCCGGCTGAAAATATAAGTAAATGTAGACTAATGCCTCATTTTCAGACATACTCGTAGTAGTGTAGCCAAACACTTTTGTTAGAGATGAAAGAATTCTAGGTAGTAGATGCGTGGCTATTTCTCTTCAAAGAATGTTCTGGGCATAGTTGGCAACACCAACATTTTTTTCCCTGTTAAACGATTTTAACACCTTCCGCATGTATGACGAATTTTCAGTATTAAAGTCCTTGCACATTAAGGGTGGAAATATAAGATTTAACAATTTTTCAGCCTCCGATTGCATAATATCCAACGGAATAGACGAAGCTTTTGAACTTCTATCCTCCATTTATCAGCACTCAACTCTGTCCAACTTTGTCTTCAATTTCACTTTAAGACAACGAAATGTCACAAGTCGCCGGTTTTCGCTACAGCTTTACTTACATCTTAATTCCACTTAAGTATATTCCAAGGACACCAAGGGGAGTCATTTAAACCATCACCTCCTGCCCCCACCCCCACCGGCACACTCCCTCTTCATAATATATTGCTATGACTATGCTATACTACTCCTACATATTTTACTCTGCTTTTCTAAAGAATAGATATCGCTAGAGATCTTCTCTTCAGATGTGAGTACAAATATTCCTACCTACGATAAGAAATATTAGTCTCAAATTCTCACCCCACGAGCTGATAAAACCTGACACATACCCATACGTACTTGCCATATTCGTATGTCGAAAATCCTGCGAGGGGATGAAAAGTTAAATTAAGTTTATTGGGAGTTTGTCTATTAATTTGCAACCGTAGGCATACAGCTTGTGCTAGAGGATAGAGAGATGAGGGTCTAAGGTCTAAATGATGATGAAAGATTCTCGTGGCGAGCATTTTTTTAAGCCTGTCGAGAATTTCCTACCACCCCTTGCCTTTTTGACTCAATCTCCTTGAGTGGAATTTACTTGAGCGGAATTGAACTTATGCAAATTTTTGTCAGCAAATATTTGTTGTTTTAATGTAATTCTCGATGAAATAGTGTTATTCCCCCCCCCCCCCACGCGCCATAACGTCAGGGTGTGAGGAAAGGTGTATCTTTTAGTCCTAAAATTTAATTTGGTAAAAACGTTTTCACAGCAGCAGGAGAAAATTGAGTGTTGATTATGAGTCGCGTAAAAGCCAAGGGCGGTTAAGTATTCGTTGTAAATTAAAGAGAAAAAATAAAGTTTAATTAAGTCTTGTTGTTTTTTGGAGGACAATTTTCACAAATGATTTGTGGTAGGAATTTGTGGGATACACAATTATGCATAGGCAGTATTTTGAAGGATGCTGAAAGTGCCTGTATCTAAAAATATCAAACAGCTAGGATAACCTTCGAAACAATTTCAATCAGCTAATGATCTTAATACAGCCTTGACAGTTTGAAACTAAATCAGATTTTCCTAGTTGAAAAGAGAAACAGAAACCCTTTCGGTAGCTTGTTTGTGTAGAAGTTTCAGGGTAACTTAACTTGCAAAATAAAGGTTTGAGCAATCTTAATGGTTATTAATAGCTCTGAAGCACGCACAGTGAAAACATCACACTCTATATGCCCTCGATTTACAACGAAATTGACTTCAAACTTTTCCTACATAAAAGTTTATTTCATTCCCTTTCAATTGACTTCAAAGCATAAGTGAGAGGGCGATGTGTTTTCCAGAATCCTTTGGCAATGAATGGCGTTGTATATGAGTTAATGAGGGTAAGAGGTAATTAGCGTTACAGATTGATACCAACTGTTCAAGATTTTATAAGAATACTGCTGAGAATTACAGAGCCAGAAGGTTGTGAGACGAAGCAAATGCCAAGAGCAATGAAATAAGTTTCAATGGGAATTGCCCTGTACAGTGTTGCGATATTTTTCTAAAAAGTATAAATTCAAAGTATAATTTGAAAAGATGTAAACTGAGATCCTTTCCTAGTGCACCATCAATGCTAAACTTCTGGAGAAAAAAGTATTGCTATTGCTTCAGCAATAGACCACGCAATATGAAGACCTTTAAGTAGGATATGTGATTGGCTACTCAGTGAATCTTAATTTGTTAAAGAGAAACCAAACGTACCTACGTCGAACCCAAATTCTATGAATTTCGCGATATAGAATGAACTTTGAACAAAGAATAGGATGCTAGTGAGTTGCGTTATCAAATTGGAGAAAATCCCAAGATAGAGTAAGAACAGAGTATGAAATAACTTGAACTTCATATTGCGCATGTGACCGAGGAAGTAAATTTATAGTAGACGAGATTCAATGTTCAGTTTAATTTTTGACATTGGCATTGCAATAGAAATTTTAAATCCACAGATGCCAGCAAAAAGTTTATTTCTTAATATGAAGGAACATATCTTGATGGTAAAGCCAGAAGGCTGTCAGAAGATTCTTCCTTGATCTTTTCTTAAATGCTTACAAGAGTGTGGTTCACCTCAGCCATTAAATTGTGTAGCAGTCTTATAAAAGAGAGACTATCTC
Source organism: Volucella bombylans (assembly GCA_949129095.1). NCBI lineage: Eukaryota > Metazoa > Arthropoda > Insecta > Diptera > Syrphidae > Volucella > Volucella bombylans. The sequence goes on along the minus strand of OX422141.1, from coordinate 302,202 downwards.
CGTGATACTTTCGCACGGAATGTCATGAAAAGACGAACAGGCCATGGGATAACCTTGTCTATGCATTCCTAGCATTTAGTTTAGAACCTAGACGCTCTTAGAATAACTTCAAATGATTTAAAAGGAACTATTACTTGCTAAAAGAAGTCACTGTGTTGTTTGCTGCATAGTTTTTTGGAATCATTACTCATCATGCCCATGGATACATGGACAAATAAAATAAAATCGTGCTGAAAACCTCATATTATATCATATTCGAAAACTTGAGCTTTTTACAAATTTCAGTGTTCATTTAAGAAATGATGAATCTGCTGGTCTTTTCATTGAGCTGCAACTCAAAGTAAGCGATAAAGATTACTCTCCACTAGAAGGCAAGACCACATCATTTTATGGTTAGCTTTAGTAGCAATTATCCTAATAGCATTGATCAAGAAAATATATCCGGGGCCTTTAACAGTGCGATAGGAATGTGGAGTCACCACATGTCATATACCTGCTTATTCTCCAAATGAGTGAAATCCAGCTGTTGTGAACTGTAAAGAAAATAATAATAATTAATAATTATCAGTCTCGCATTGAGCTACATTCCTAACTCCTTAAGAGGAGCTTCTATTCAAATATAGTTAAAATTGACTAATCTGTCAATCAGCACTTATTTCTAGCTGAAGGAGACTTAGAATATAGTTGACTTTTATGCGCAGAAGACTACGAGTACCATGCTAGTGCATCATTTAGTGAAGCAGGGACAAAATAAGTAGTATATGAACAATGGTTTTCAGTTAACCTTATAAAAACTTAACCTATTCAGAGAAGCAGAGCAGCTAATTCGACCACTAGCATCACAATTTGTTTAATCCATAAAATATAATATTTTGAATAGCACACCCATTTGGTTTAAATATGTTGCATCGAAAACCATCAAGGCGAAATCATAGGTGGATCCTAAATGCTATCTTCCAGTTACAAAATGCTTTTGTTAATCTTAGGTATCATGAGGTGAAAATTATTTAAAGATTCGCAGACAATTCTGAATTTGTCTGCATATGAAAATTCTGTGTCTATCGGAAGCGTTTTATCCTTCCTAATAGAAAATATTTAGGGAATTCTCAGGTTACTTTTTCTTCATGCACTTCATTTTCCACCTTTTTAAATCTTATAAATTAAATTTTTCAAAATTCTTTTAAGCGTAGTATTCCACGAGTACTTTGTCTAATGGATAGGAAAGTGGCATGAAACAAAAAGCCGCAGGGGCTACTGTTATCTTTTCATTGCTTAAGTACTTATACATCGCAAGCTACAATACATATCGATACATGCGGAAGTACTTGTAAGCAGCCTCACACTTGTATAAAAAGGATATCTTTAAAAGCAAGTACAAAAGACATCCATTTACGCACTAACAAAAGCGGTCCTTCCGCTTTCAACATAAAAATTCTACTATACTATACTCCAGCAAAGATACAACAATGACTCTTGAAAAACCCTAACACAGCTAAGACACAGCGTCTGTTTTACTCATGTGTTCTTTACACTCAAAAAGGAAAAGTCCCCAGGGAACTCCTTTAACATGCTTTAACCAACACCATCACCACGTCTATCCTCTTCAACATGGCACTTAATCTACTCTTTGTTAAACCGTCTTTTCTTTCCTATTACTGAAGTGAGAGTCTTCTTCACCTTTGAAAACATTTAATTTCTCCCACAACCAATCTTCAAACCTGCACCAGCACCTGGAAAATGGCCTAAAGGCAGTTAAACGTATCCAAATTGAGACCCCGGAAAAAGGTAATTTTTTTCTTTTCTATCAACTTTAAGGTAAAATTTTACCATTGAAATTGGAATTAACGGTAACTGCTAGCACCCATTGTAGAAATTTCCTCCACTTTTCCCCCTTCCATTGGGGTAACTGGCAATTTTTCACTCGACGAAAATAAATTACGCGCGTTGCGTGTTAAGGTCGAAGTTGGTTTCTTGGAACAATTTCATCGTACAGATACATTTTCGGGAATATATTCGTTCGCATCTTTTAGCCAGGATATAAAGCTAAAGTGTTTGGAATTGTTGGTTTAACGTATGTGCTTGCCTTATTGTCAATTTCCGGATTTGAGTTTACTCGCCTGATTTGGGGGGGTTGATGGCGTTTCTCTTCGTTTATTTGTTTACGAATTTTTTCGTTCTTTGACATTCGAAAAAGTGTCTTGCAGATTGTATATACGTGTTTAATGAAGGATTCCATTCTGATTAATTTGGTAACAAGGCTACAAATTGAAAATGGAATTTAAATTGATAAAATTCTCTTCATACGAATATTTGTGTAGGAGGCATACGAATTTGTAATGTCAAGTGAAGGGAAAATGACGCGCTTTTAGACGAATTTTGTGCAGAAGGGAATTTCGATATTACGAAATTATTTTGCTCACTTAGGTAATTTTTGGAATATTTTTCAAAGAAATTCAAATAAATAAAATTATGCCAACAATTATCAGTATTGACATACTGTGACAGTGCATTTGGAACGAAGTATGAAGAATTTTAATAGACCACTTTGTCAAACTAATTCCGTTCTTAGCCGTTACACAGCTAATAGTTTCAAAAGCATTCAAAGCAAATTTGAAAATGGTAGTCTTCGATTAAGTTTCCATGCGCTCTCTACCAGCAATACGCACGTACAAACAAGTCTTGCATACTTGTGCTTTAGGCAATAAGAATTCCATGTCGAAGTTCACTCCTGCATCAAAGGCCGAAGAATCTTCACAATTACCAAAAATGTCTTCATCCCCCTTCGCTAATGTCCATGCTTCTAGTCCGGAGCTTTGATGATTTGGATCTTATATAAATACATTGAGTCTTCGTTTTATATCTGATATTATTAATTGGAGCCAAGATCAACAAAACCGCTAAAAATGTCGTGGCCTAGTAGAGTAGATAACATTCTGCACGATTCGTCGATATTATCCTTCCCTTCTTGTGGACTGTACTATATAAGTATATATTACTTATTTACAACTGAACCCGTCGCATATATAAGCAGTTGCATAAATTCGAGAAATTCCACCATTGGTTGTCGTCGTACAGGTTGGACGGCTCTACCTGACAGTAGAATTTGATTCGAACCCGCCATTTAAATGTCCGCTGAGGTAGTTTTTCTGACAATGACTCTAATACTGAATTGCCTTGCTCATCTGTATATGGTTCTGTTCGAGTCTTGTTGGCTTGACACGTTATTTTTAACTTTTGGTAAAACGTCCGAATACTATTACTGGAGCACACATTCTCTATTTCCTCGAACTCACCAAGATCTCTACTATCTTAAAGATTTTTTTTTCGTTGCTTGTATAACGCACACTTCATTGTTGCTGACATTAGTGAAATTACGTCCATTATTGGAGGCAATTAAACCTGTTTCCAGTTAGAGTATTGTGTAGGCTACGCTTTCCGGCTGTACCAGTATTTCCAAAGGTGTCCTGCCAACCTATTTTAGCGTTTAAATCACCATAAGTTTTGTCGAGCAGTACGAAGATGTATTCTTTGGAGGCATTGTCTATTTCCTCTGTGGAACCGTGAGTCTGATGTTTGTAACTTAACCCTTGATGCAGATTATTATATGTTGTTCACTCATGTACCGAAAGCCCAAGACTTCCTGGATGGCCTGCCGCTCAAAGTGAATCCGCAGGCAAATAGGTGTTAATTGTGTTTTCTATAGGAATCGTCGTAGTATATATCATAGTTTCTAATTGGTTACATAAAGAATTATATTATTATATTAGACAAATGTCTTCCTAAAAGTCAAAGTCACTCCAGCCAAAATTCAGATACATACAGATTTAAGTACCTAATAATACTCCCTTCAAGTAAATTCCAAAGTCTTCTCCACACAAAAGCGTATAGAGAATAGACCAAAGTCGCTCAAAGACTACATTTGAACATCTCTCTTTGCTATGACAACAAAAGGCTTCCAAGTAGAATGGCAATAGATTGCCATCTTTACACGACCGAAAGCGACGAAAAAGTACATGTTGTTATTCAAGCAAACTGACCTCTACAAAGTTGTATCCCCTCCTCAGAAGGATCAAAAACAATAGCACGACAGGATAATATCCTTCTCTCCTACTTATCTGGTAGTTTAAATCTATCCTTTTTACCATTTACAGGGATATCACTAATGCCTGCATTCGGATTTTGTCGTCCTTCAGTAAAAGCCATTCAATGCAGTTTTCGCACACCAAGGGCCAAAAGGATAAGAAAACTCATCCTTTTTTTATCCTACGCATAATTGTTTGAACATTTTCGGTTGGATTAACCGACAAACGACTACCATCTACCCTAGAAAGTTGCGCCCTCTCTCTAAGATCCTTCTACCTCTTCTCTTGTAATTGAACTAAGTTTTCGAGTAGTGATGTGTATTTTTATTTTTTTCCAGAACAGACTTTAATGAGACTCTCCTAGATAAACTCCTCTCAATAGTGTTGTTCAGTATTCAGAGGAGGACGAACAAAAACCAGAAAAAAAAACCAACACCCATCTGATAAAACCTTGTAAACTTGAAAGAGTTGTTTCATAATCTTAACAGGAAGAAAATATCTCCGTTCTCCTGTTGTTTTCCTTTTAATTTTCTCCTCTGACGTCCTTCATGGCTTCTAGGGTACGAGTAGCGGGTAGAAGACAAAAATTATCTTGAATAATGTAAAAACAGCTGCTGAATACATAGAAAAGTATCCCAACTTATATTGCTGGGTATCCCTTTCAAATAATGAAAAAAAGGACACAAGTTACAAAAAGCAGAATACGGACTAAAGGACAAAGCGATACGGAAGATATTTGCGCGAACTCAACACCAAGAATCTATGTCGAAGGATACTACTGACTGAAAATGGATAGAATTAAGTTTTTTAGATACTCGTAACTTGAAGGTTCCTCCATCGCCCTTCATCCTCCATCGTCCGTCATTGCTGTTTTAAGCAAAAGCCAGAGAAAGGCACGATGAAAAGGAAGAAAACTAGAGCAAGAATTATGAAGAGTTACCCTCTATATTTTTCTTCCTAGCCTAGAACGACACAAAAGTTTCTATCCTTTCTTTTAGATTATTTTTTTTTCTGTTTCTCCCATCCCGATGTGATAGTGTAAAATTGAATGAAGTTTCTTTCTGGCGCAGAGAGAATGGTGTGGTGAGACGGCGAGAAATCGGAAGGAAGTAGGAACATTTTTGTAAAAAATTTTACCATCACCATCACAGTGACTCGTAGAAGATACTTTAGTGTGCCCCTTTTTTTTTTTTTGTTCTTTCACTATGCGCGACACGATTTCGACGTTGATGGCGTTTAATAAAAATTTCTTGTCATAAAAATTGCTAAAGTAGCAACAAGCTGGTGCTACCACTGATGCTAGCGCTGGTGCATCCAAGTGCCTTCCTGTAATTTATCTTCGTTTTTCTATTTGTAAAAAGGAAAAAGACTTTGTCCGATTTCTTTTCACTTTTTTTTATAAGTTTAACTTAAATGGGGGAGAGATGATGAATCGTTGCTAAAATGCCAACCATTACAGTGGTTGTATGGGTGATGGATACAATTTTAGAGATGCGATATCTACTACTACTATCTCTAGGTTTTATTTTTTGTTGTTAAATTACTTCATAGTTGAAGGAAGTCATAGGATACAGGGGGTAAAATCACTTACCATGCGCATCCTTACTCGAAACTGGTCCTCCATGGACCAACGATGATGAATGCTGGCGTCCGAGCGATGGGACAACGAAAAGTGCCATGAAGATTTCCCACATGGCAAACATGATAAATTGCATTTTATCAGATTTCATTTTTACCGCAATACACTCCCAATATTTCCCTTTTTACTATTTTTATAAAATTTATTATTTTTTTTTAGCTTAAGTTTAAATTGACTTGCAAAAATAATTTCAACTCGCAAACACTGAGATATGATTTTTCTTTTTTTTAGAGATTCTGTTTTCACTTCATTTTTGTCGCAATAAATTAAAAAAATTAGATATGAGGGATCACAATTTGAACACAGGACATAATTTGATATTATTTGTGGCTATTGATACGTTTTATATAGATTGATAACAAATTTGATGCTGAGATATGCGTATAGTATTCTGATGAAGTCTGCGAATGTCCTTTGTTACATTTCTGAGAAGGAAAGTGTGTCTAGATGTTCTTTGCAGAATCTGAAAAAAAACAGAAGGAGAAATTTTTAAATGTAAAGTTAAGAAAATGTTTATTATGTTAGGAGTTTTTACATAGCAGATAGGTACTGGTTACAAGAAACTGGAAACTACTGGAAGAAGATGAGAAACGAATTATTGGTAGGGAGACCTTAAAGCAATGTAATGTTTTTAACTTACATATAACCCCGAGTGTTGACCAGGAAGAGAAAAGCAACAGTATAATATCCTGACAAAAAAGATTTGATTTTTTGCTCGATAAAGTCGTAAGAAAACTTATGTTTCAGTCACGTAAGGAGACTAGTCTGATACAAGCTCTTAGAAAAGACGTAAGAGCAATGCCCTGCAAGTGATGTAAAGATCGTCCCAGGTAATTTGAACGTAAAGCCAAGAAAGGAAGACATCCTTCGAATTTCTATCAGTAGACAACGCTCCTGCACAACAACACCTTACAGGCTTTAGAACTTGTAGAATTTAGTCGTAGCCGCCACGCAGTTTCAGCATTTTAACATTCACACAGGCACTGCGTGAATAATAAACTAGAAAACGACCAGAGACCTTTGCTTACGGAAACCAATGTATTGCTTAACGAATTATCCCCGCTAAGAGCATTGTATCCTCTATCGCGCAGAAAAAAGAATCAAAGGTATTGAAGTCGAAGGGGATACTTACTTTTGAGTTATGGATGAGAATTAAAAGTCTTAGATGATCGCGAATAAAGTGATGAAAAGCGATCTGATACCTTATTAATGATGGGTTTCATCGTATAAAGGCAAATATGAAAGAATATGGTAAGCACGACGAAAATGTATGAACTTGCTCTTTACAATGATCAGCGCAGTATAATTTAACTCTATGGTAGTTAAAGTGGCTTTGTTAGAGGCAAGACGACCATCGTTGTGATTCAAGGTCTACAGGTAATGATGAAGAAACATCTCGACACTGCGAAGGATCTGCATATCATTTCCATCGATTTTTTTTAAAATAGTTTTCGATAAAGCTACCAGAAATCTGGAATGGGCAAGGCCAAGCGCTCCCGTACCGGAAATATATCTATGATGTCGTTGAAACAAAAATGGAATTTACTACGGGAGCAACTGATTAATTCGAAGTCAAAGTTAGGGTTTACCAAGACAGTGTTAAAAGTCTATTGCTTTTCCTTATTAGTGTTCGGTCACAAAATTCCGCTTGAACTTAAAGGTTTTCTGAAGATGGCCATTGTGGATTCAGCTTGAACAAATACTGACTGATGCATGGCAAATATAACAGAAACATGATGCTGACTGAAATAAAAATTATACGAATTTGAGTGTGAGAAATTGTGTTACCATATTCGGCGAAATAGACATTAAGAGAACTATAACATAGTTGAAATCCACCTGGCTGAACGTATCAGCTAATATGACCAAATTAAATAAAGGTTGTCAACATCAGCTCAAAGTTCAGTCTACAATTGAAGAAGAGGGCGATAGAAAAAGAAATGGATCACTCAAGTGCATAAATAGCAGCACGCTCTCTTAGCCTTACGAAATGATCCAAAATACACATAAAGCGGTCTATAGCATAGTAGTAAGCTGCTTAGTAACAATGTGGAAACTTGAGATAGAAAACAATAAGAAGAATGAAATACTTGTTAATAAAACGATTGTCAATGATATTCCAATGAAATACCATCTTTGCAAAAAGCACAATGAAATAGATGTGCTAGTAAAATGTATCGCAAGACACCCAGGTAACTTCTTATACCATCCTAAATATGCCAAAAATTCAATTCTTGGTCCTCATAGTTTGAGTAAGGTTACTCTGAGTTAAAGGCCTCTCATTTTCTTCAAAATTCCGTTCAGCACTGCATCACATTCCGTCGAGACTTAAATCAAATCATTTTACTGCAAACGGCAGCATTAATAAGGAATTTGATGTCACCCAAAGAAAATCTTTCAGAAACCGCACCTTTTCATAAATATTTATTTATTTTATCCAATAGGGGTACGTGACTTAATAAGACAAAATCTTATGTGCATATCCTCTTTCATATCATCCCGAGGGAATTAAAATAATTAAACACAGGAACTCTCCACCCTTGTTTCTCTTTTAATCCTGCAATAACTTATCACACTTGTTTGGTAATCTCCAACACCACCATCCAAGCTCCTTCTCTGAATAATATTAGTTAACACCCACCCCTTCGAATGAGCGTAGCATTAACTATATTCGTGCCCATGTTTTATGAAAGGGATTATTCCATTCGTCCGTTACCACGCTCATTTACATTCAGAAAAAAAAGCTAGCAAAGAGGACATTTATACCTCCCTACCCCCATCTGATGGGGTCGAATCAAGCCATATTTCTTATCCGTATTTGTACCTTCCTTCCGCATCATTACAAAATGAAAAGCATTGCCGTCAGGAAACAAATTTTATTGCCCGCAACATGGAAATTATTATTTACCAAACTTAAATACAGAAAAACGGGGTCGTTTCTTGAATCGTCTCTTATACTGTATAACCCATACCCTGTCCCATCTTCGCCGTTTAGCACTAATCCATCATTGTCCTTGAACCATTTGTTTTGAGGCTAAATTACCGAAACCTAGCCGGAGGCTAAATTTATATTATTAAGCTGACGTCTAGGGGGCACAAACTCTGTGACAAATTTCTACCCGTCAGGTGATCTTAAAGACCTTTCATTACCTAACCCTGAGCCCCGAAAACGGAAGAAGTAACCATTCTCAAGACTTAACCGGAAGATATGTGTGTGTTATGTAGTATTCAAAACTGATGTTGCGCTGAATTTGCTGAATAAGCAAAGACCTCAACCGCACGACTACAAAAAGATATTAAGGATTAATATTTATGGGAATTTGTTTTTTGGCAGATAGAAAATTGCTTCTGAAGTGGATAGATGGATGTTTCCTTTGGGGTGATTCTATTAATTTTTTGTTTTCTCTTTCTTTCTTTATCTGTTTCCGTTTCCTCTTCCTCTTCCTCATCCACTTTCGCACTGTAGCTATTTTAATATTCAGTTTGTTGTTAAACCGTTGGACAGGCATCTGAAATAATGAATCCTTTTTATGTGTAAAGCCGACAGTTTTTTTCGTATTTCTTTTGTATTCGCATTTTTGTTATATTTTCGTTTGTGCAGTTATACGAATATACACGTATTCTGAAAATGGGAAAGAGCGAGCGAGAGAGTGCATATTGCCTTTATCCTGATTCTGTTTTTGATTCTGATTCTGGTCTTGGTACTCCTCTCAGTCGGTTGTGATGGAAGATCCTTTTTTTTGTTTGGCTCTGGTGAAGAGGAACAGAGCAGGCGAGTTTATAAATATAAATGAGTCTAGGCCAGGGTTAAATTGGAATTTATATTTGGGCAGTGGACTTGGTAGTGGTCGGATGAAATTCGTGAGATACTTGTGGCCAGCATCAATTTAGCTTCAACCAAGTTGTGCGGTGAATCAGAGAAAGGATATCTCGTTCGTTTCGTTTTTGGTTTTCTTTTGAGTTGTTTTTAGTTTTTTTTTATGTTCCTGTCTTTTCTTTTGATGGACACTTTACTTCATGGACTGAGATGAAATATATTGGTCAAGAGTTAGAGGGGGGTAAATTCTGGTCAATGAATGAGATGAATGCAGGCGATTCTGTTAAATATTGTGAGGGTTTTTGCTTTCTTTTATTACAAAGACGAGGAGAAAATGTACACAGATTTGGAATGAGTACTAGAGAAAGGCTTTTGTTTTACTTTCATTTAGGCACTGACATTTGGTTTGTTCTGGTATGTTGACTATTGCGGGGTAAATGAAATATTTTCCTCAATTCTTTTTCGATTTGCATAAAGAGGAGGGGCATTTACTAAAAAAGATATAAAGAGAAAATTGTTTTGTACAAAGGAAGAAGTTGCTGCATATTTCACAAATTTGTTTGGCTACAACTCGTTTAACTCTTACTTTTATGGTCAAAGCCAAAATCGCTTGGATGAAGCTGCCTGTTTTAAAGCGTTTAGTATTCTAGGGTATAGGGGATACTTTCCTCACTTTCTGATAGCTTCATATACAATACATATACGGGCTCTGCAGGAGGAAGTTTTTAAGAATCTACGCTGTAGTACCAGCAGGACATATACATATATCCTCTAATGTTGTGTTTAACTGGTTTAAGCAAATCATACTTTAAATTAGAATGTACCTTAATTTATTGATATAAAATAAGGGACTATACTGATACTGAAAAAACGTGCCTATGCTCTACAACATGGCTACTTTCTTAGGTACCCATAGGAGGCGCCCTAGATGAATTTAAGGTCATATAATGTCTAAGCTTCTGTACTAAACAAATTGTCAGATTCAGAATTATTCTTGCTGAATTTTTATCCATACTTTCCAATTGCACCCCATAAGCTAAAGTGTTCTAATCGTTTCTATTGTTATTATTGTAGCATAGAACAATATGCCCAGAATGCTTGTTCACCATTTGCTAATGACTTGGCAATTGCATTTGAAGGAAATCTTCATCTAATTGAAAATAATCTCATGTAGGCCGCACTAATTATGTAAATGATTGGACAAAAACATTGGTCTAAGAAACTGAAGATGAAACTGATATAAACCAACTCGGTTGTTGGCAAAAGGATTTAGAAAATCCATATAAGTTGCTGTATGTTCCTTACCAGTTCATGTCCCGCTGGTTTAATCAGTTTAATTGGCCTTTAATCTCAGCAGCTTTGTTGGGCTCATGTTTAGAAATGGCCACTTTTACTTCGTCCAGGTAGGATTGATGTGATTGTTAGTTTTTATGGCCTAACTAAAACAGTTAAATCTGACTGCCAGCAGACTTTCATTGAATTATTATACCTTCTTCGTCTCTGTGGGCTTTTCTCCAATTCGTAAAATATTCAAACTTCATGAGTAGAATTTGCCTTAATCCATCGTCAAAATAAAGATTTAGTTGTGGTGGATGAATACAGTACATCAAAAGCGTTTTGGAAGGACTGGATACATCATCTTTAGATATTAAATGATAAAGTGATCTCTTCTAATTGTAGCCGTTCACGTTAAACTTTGATATCTTTGGAATGCTTAGGATGTCCGCAATAGTTGGAAAAATAAGGTAGGGGTCCGGTTTAATAGCTGCCGCTTAAAATGTTCGAATATCCATCGTACGTACTAATGCGGTGCACCGATCCCAACGTGATCTGGCTGATGGTTGATTGAATAGAAGTTTTCCATGTGCCGTTGTGGAAATTACCGGACACGACAGTGTCCCGCCTCGTCCCAAAACTTATTAGCACGAATCCGATATTTGAGTTGATGCCATGCTGTCTATCAATATACCATCAAAAATTAACTACTCATATCTTACCAGCTTTTCAATAAAATCACGCAGGACCATTTTAGCGTCATACCTAGGACACTGCTTGCACACTGTCTCCAGGAGCTTATAAAAAATGTCTTCGTCGACTACCCTCTCTATTGTGGTATGCGCGCAATTTAGCTGTTGATACGAATTGTCATTAGACACCCTATCATATGCAAATGAATGCTGCTTTGTTTTCATAAGTACTAGCCATAGTAGCACTTCTTTGATAGCGATCATACTTACTTTGCATCAATTAAGGGCATCCGCTGCGTGTTTAGCTCCACGCGGTCTATTAAGGCAAAGTATTCCATTCAATGATTCGAAGTTCGAAGTTCGTTGTCCTCCCTTATTTCAGATTTTTCGTGGTATGCAACAGTTTATTATTACTTTGCAAGGTAGTCAGCTTCACGCAAAACTCCCAACTAAAAGAGCCAAACTTTTTTCTTATCTCGTGAAGGAAAGAGTACGGATATTCCAGACGGAGTAGCCTAATTCATGGATATGAGAGCTACAAACGGCTCGTTAAGGGTTCACCCCATTTTAGCAACCTTTCCAGTTCCAAAAGATCCTTATTGAGGTTAGCACCAAATACGCTGAAGCAACTCATATTAGATATCAGGTATGAAGCAGTTATGTAATGCCTCATTTGTTCGCATTATTTGCAATAATGACATGAAGTTAAGAGTTCTAAAATCACTTGTCTCGCTATTCCTTCTATTTTTGATTTATTCAATTTTCAACTTACAAATTACCTTTTGCCAATTGCCTGCCTTGCTTTCTTTTCTTCAGCTTTGTATGCAACGAACTCAAAAAATTTACAGCATCTAAATATCACTTACTTTCATAGCTCTGCAGAAGTATCTACGAGTATCCATATGTTATTCATATATTTATCTGACATTTAAATTTAAAATGAGCCACCACATGTACATATGTATGTATGTATGTATTTACGTACGCCTAACTTAATTCTTCGTTTATCTTCCTTTCTTTCTTTGTTATTACTTGGAAGTGAATTCTTTGTAAAGTATTGTAGAAGAAAATTGAAAACTTTTCAAGGAAATTTCAATTAAAAATTGTTTCTCTTCAAGTTTTATTTTGAAGAAATTTACCAAGAAAATACGTAAAAAAAGAAAAGAAACCAAAAAACAATAATAATAAAATAAGGCTACCAAAAAGGAATGAACGTCAGGAAAAAATACCGTAAAGGCCAAACAAGGACTACCATATCCAATTTGCCCTAGGGGCTAACCGCTTAGGAATAAAAAATTTATTTGCATTTAGATGAACAATATTCTCTAAGGATCTGTTAACTTGTGTACCTACTCAGGATCTTCAACATGTCCAAGTCTCTGTTCATTGAAGGCTCCTATAAATATTCACGGGCGAATACATTTGAGCTAACGTTTTTGTTGGCGCATTTTCTTGTTTGTTGTTTATCGAAAGTCGACTTTTCTTAAGTCGGAAACGCTTAAGGAAATCTTCTCTTGTCCTTTGGTGCTGAGATTTAAAGTGGAATTGAAAAAGTTGACGTTAAAATGTTCCTTGAGAGGAGTGCTTTTTTCGAAAATGCACGTGGGTTGTATTTTTCGCACGTACTCTAATGATTTAATAGAATAAACAAACAAGTTAGTTCAAAGTCAATTTAATGCCCCTTGGACTCGCTTGGAAAAAAATAAAAAAGGCAGTGGAATCTTAGAAATAAACATTCAGTAGGATGCCTAATACGTTGAATAATTAAGTATATGATAACCCCTTTATTGCTGTATGACAAAATAATTTTGTTAAAACCAGACTCACACTTCACGGAAAATTAAGCGTACTTTTCGAGCAGAATTTTTACTTGATTTCGTAATCGCTTCCATTGCAAAATGTATTCGTTAATCTTAGCTCCTCATAGTTAATAATTGAATTTCCTCATCAACTGGCAAACCATTCCACCGAAAACTTTCTTAACAAAACAAAGTTCAGTTCTTACCGAAGGAAGTTTAATCATCTTATAATCAAAATCACTGATCGGAACAGAGTGATCCGTAACTTCAATGATAGTACTGTTGCCAGTAGGAATCTTAACGTGACTTATAATATTGTCAATTAGCTAAAATGATTCTTTTAGCTTACCTGATAATATCTTCCTAAGTGTCAATGGAAAACAAATGTAATAGTGCTATGCACCTATTTACTCGTAAGTGATTCCGTCGTGGATAGGCTAATGTTCGGTGGATTCGACCAGACTAAAAGACCATTGCTCACTTTGGGTCTTACGTCGATTAAGCTTTACCTGCATTCTTAATTCCGCAATCGTTCTCTTGGCAAAATAGGTCGACGTAAATATCCTTAAAAATTTACTTGCATTTAATTGAATTGAGGCCCGGGTCAACCCTGTTCAGCTTCATTATGCTTAGTTATGAGTGTTTTTGTTTTATGTAGTTATAGAATAACGAAAAGAGAAGTCGTCGGTTAACGTTCAGCGAAATGAGTTGCAATAGAGCAAGAGTATCTATGTTACCAGTTAAAAGCTGATGAACAAAGAATGTGTATGTCATTAACTGCTTGTTGTTGAATGTTGATCATAATAAGGTGGTAAATCGAAGCTGTCAGTCTTAGGGACTGTAGAGCTCGCACAATATACCTAAAGGAATTTCGTAGCATATGGTTCGAGAACTTGTCTCTTGGCGAGCTGATTGTAGCCTTTTATATGGAGTTTTTGGATCGATGATCAACTCATTGCGATTTCACCGGTTTTGAAATAAGTAATTCCGGCCTACTCATTATTCTTGAAGTTACATTTTACGATATTAACCCGTACACGTGTTACTAATATAGAATATAGAAAATATAGTCTCCTATGTACAAGCTCCCAATGTTGACGGAAAAATACCAAACGTAACACCGTGTCTCCACGAGACATCTCTGGTGTTAAGAAAATTTTCCTGAAATCAAAATGTACAGTGGAGACGGGTAGTTTGCAGACAAGAAATATTTCAAGAAATAAATCTCTGGTTTTTATTCAAGACATTTCTGTACACATCAACCCTGAAATTTTTTTGACGGCGCTTGTCCGTTTGACTTCGGAATGTGAAAAAAGAAAAAAAATAACAAAGCGCGGAACTTCATACACCACAATACAATCTGTTGGTAAAAAAGAACAAGAAATCTTCAAAGCCGCTATTTTTCTAATATAATGTATAATAGTTGCTTTGTGTGAACAAAAAAAAAACACCGAATGCAAACAGTTTACACCTACTCAACCTCACTCACAGAATGAAATGTTATTTCGTAATTTGCCCACCTAATTCAAAAGAAAAAATGTCAGATGAAAAGTCTGAAATTTAGTTGAACATATTTGTGTCTCATGGAAAAGCAGTGTAAGGGAATGCTTTGTGATTATATTGATGGATTTAGCAATGTATTATAGTAAATCTATAGTTTAGTGAGTCTTTTAATTTGTTCTGATCAACAACCGCCTATAAAAAATTTAAATGTTTCAGTGACCATCTAGGTTAATGAGCTGCGTAGAAAAGGCATTGTAAAATGACGATCATTTACGTTAGTTTTGCTGGGTTAGTTTATTGAACTTACCCTGCTCAAAAAGGAACATAGTGGCCAAAAAAAACATTTAAAGTGTGAGGTTACACGGACTAAACGAAAGTCTTCGACTGCATTATATCTTGTAATTTCACTGTTCATATAACCTTATCAATCTGGGGAATCGCATTCATTAATTGCCACGTTAGGGTCTGATGAACAGCCAAGATTCGTTCTGGAAGACCTACAATGATTGGGAAGGCGGAAACACTCGGATTTTTGAGTCATAAGTGGAAATTTTGCGTGACTTGTTGCAAAGTATTTGACAGCATTCCCAACGTTCGGTGATGGTGTGACCTTTGCAAACTCTAAATTATGATCCTGCGGGAAAGGGATCTGTTGACTTCGAAAAATTGCCTTTCATATGGCATTTCATATGCCCACTGCGGTATCGGGGTGCAATATTTAAGTTTAGTATTTTCGAAACTACAGGGAAAATATTAAATAAATTGCTAATTCTAAAAAAAAGAAATTATAAAGCCTGAATATATTTTTAGAAGCACACTGGACAAAATCAACGAAAACAACCAATTCACGAGCTTGGTGAACAAAATTCTTAAAGATGTGCCAACTTAATCAGGTCTATAGAGAGTTGACGTTGAAGATTAAAGTTCAAAGCAGAATTTTTTTTAGTAGAAAGTCTTGTGAGTGTCGCTGGAACGGGATGGAGAAAATATGATAGAATAGAATGGATATCAAAGAAAGCAAACAGGGAAACGTGATTATACTCGTATACTTCCCTGCGCAACATTGAATGCCAGCTGAGGAAATCCAAAAACGCCCTGCATCAGGCGGAAAGTTCTTCAGCGGTTGCATTTGTGCAATAATTTTTGTGTTCAAGTCCAATATATGGATGATGTGGGGTTAATCCTTTAAGCAGCAATGGATCTAAGAACTACCGGTATAATATCACTCCAAAACTGATCAGGCCATAATACGA
Organism: Volucella bombylans; assembly: GCA_949129095.1. Taxonomy (NCBI): domain Eukaryota; kingdom Metazoa; phylum Arthropoda; class Insecta; order Diptera; family Syrphidae; genus Volucella; species Volucella bombylans. The sequence goes on along the minus strand of OX422141.1, from coordinate 286,142 downwards.
AGAGAGGATTCATAAGTCTAAAAAAAGGGCGAAAAACCCTGCAATAAGCCCTTAAAGTAAATGTACATCGATAAGCAACTAATACACACCCTACAAATGATGAGGGCCCAAGATAGCGACTTTAAAGTTGGCATGAGAAATGCAACTAATTCTGACCGACCACTTTGGGCAATTATTAAGTCCGTCAGGTAGCACTACATAATGACCTAGCCCATCGTAACAGTCGAATAATAGGACCAGACGATAACGATATAGGAGGTCCTAAAAGTGGCGTATAAGTGTAAACTTGATGAATTACCCGGAGAAGAAAACATTATATATGAATTGCTTAAAATTGCCAGTAAATATCTAGTGCCAGCGCACTATAATATTTTCGACACAAGTTTAATATCCAACACTTACAAGAAGAATATTCGTTTGCCCATGTCCAGGAAAAGTGATCCAACAGGCACCAATAATACTTATCTTTCATGAACTCATTCCGAGAGTATTCACTGGAATCATATTAGGACGATAGTGTAAATAACTTACTAGATGAGTTATAAGGCGAGCTTAGGAAATGGATATATCGGAACTTACAAAAACTTTTTAATTCTACCCAAGTTGCCTAACCCTTGACACTTCCATAAGGTTTCACTTCCTCATCTAATGTCACTACTTCCTTATATCGAACAATATAAGTTTTAATCTAGATTTGAACCGCTAGGTAGTAGAATCCAAAAACAATTAAATGGAACGGCACAAACTAATATACTAAGTCTCAGTGCTTTTTGAATCATCTCTTACAGTTCTTTTACCGTATGTTGTAGTTAAAAAAAAACTGAATGTCATCGAAGATCGTTACAGTAAGTTAACATTTTTGTTATGAGAATAATATAGGATGTCGATTATATAGAAACACACTGCCCAACTGGTTTAAGTCAAGAATGTCAAATAAACAAAGTTATCTTAAGAGTCTCTTCTTAATATTTATCGATAATTATAATCATCTTCTACATACATACATATGTACTTTCGCCTTACGTCCATGACATTGTGATTTTAGCGCAGACCACCACAGCAATGTTGATGTCGGTAAATAGGTCTTGAGTTGCATCATGTGCTACATCAATGATGCTAATCATGGGATCTCAAAATCAAAACCAGCGAATCTGATCTAATAGTGTTTTGAAATGGGTCTTCAGACTGCTCGAAAAAGGAGATCACAAAAGTATAAATCCTTTGGAGCAATCATAAGACTGCAAGTGTACGAAGAACGTCGCATTAAACGCAAAATTCAAAATGTTTGAAGTTAGCGCATGAAGGAAACTACAATACCAAGAAAACCAGACTTTGCTAAGAGTTTCATACAGCAGGAGGTGTGGAAAGTTTGACACTCTACGGCAAGCATGGGCTTGTTGTGCTTCAGATGCATATGACATTTCATTCAGGATTGTCTACAAAAGCGTGGGTTTAATAACCGAAAAGTTTCCCAGTGCATAATGCTTGGCCTCAGGCAGTATTTAAAGTCATATCAGCTCTTTTGCAACAGCAGAAATTTAAAAAAAAAATTCTGGAAAACTCTAACGTACTTTCTTTCAGCCTAATTCCTTACTGCAGTTACTGTTTTAAGTTATGTCAAAGCTATTGCCTGGTGTAGGTTTTAATGGTCTAAAATCACATAAAGTTTGTTATCAAAGGACTTAAAATCGGAGCCTTTAGGAGAACAGGATTCAGCGACAATTGTCTTCGACTAAAATGATGCACCCATGAGATAGTGTTCATGAAATAAGAAAGTCTTCTCAACCATGCATAGATTTCTTAAGGTCTCTACTTGAGGAGACGAACAGATTGAACCACCGAAATATTATCACTTTGCAAAACACAACCGATTTGTATAAAAGTTCAATTAAGTGGCAATCATTTGCATACCTTGCGCCATTTTATCTTTGAGTCTAAGTAACCTGACGAAGAAATCTCATTCTATGAAGAACTTATTAACAAAAAATTGCATCCATCCTCATCAAAATTCGTAGAACTTATTCATATATTGTACATACATACTTCAATAACATGAATTAATTTGTTCTCTTTAAACCGCCTTTATTAACATAGAGCTTTTCCCAAAATACCCCGGAGCAACAATAAAAGTCTAAAATTGCAAATCATCTAATGCTCCACGATGAAGTATCGTGAGTAACTAAAATAAAATAGTAGCTTTTGCAAAATAATTGGCAAAATTTGCACGCTGTTAAATAAACGCCCTTAAACAGGGTATCTACGCGCCACAAATCACCATCAGAGCATCTCAGTACTTACCTTTTATTCAAACTATCTTTCCACCATCAGCTTTAATCCATGGAATCATGATTTTATTTCAATTATACATTCCGCTGGTTAGATGAAATTTGCAAAATAAACAAAAATGTATCCTTGATAAGGATTAAAACTACACACACACACCTGTACGCATCTATTTAAATCTTCAGTATAGATAAATGAACTCGGAACGGGATTATATTAGTACCAATGGTATTTATAGTAGCACACTTGGTTAGCTTCATGTTTTATTCATGAGATTCAGCTTCAAGAATAACCCTAACACAAAAGAAAAACACATAGAGATTCAGCACTAAACCGAAATCACAACGGAAGATAAAGTGTTTTTAAAAACATCAACAGGACTGTAGATAATATGGATACATTTAGAAGATACACAATGAGCAATCATGTTTTAATGTCACTTCCTAAGTAGACTCAATTTGAATACTACGTTGCTGTGTCAGATTAAAAGGGACTCTCCACAACGACAGCAGTACTAAACAATTGACAAACCAGTTAACCGCGACACTCATTCGATTCTAATTAGACACCAATTACGAGTAACTCGCGCGAAATTTCCAAATTTCCCCACATGCTCGTAGATACGTACTGTGGAATTATAAGTTGGCAATGCTTCAGGCTTTAGAGTGCTTGTGGCTTATTAAAAACCCATTCACCTAGTAAATTCCATCAATCACCATTCGTCAAGGACGAATAATTTTCGCACCTCGTACAGATACGAGATTCTTTTATTCTTTTTTTTTTTTTCAACTTTAAAAAAATCTGACTATTCCATTCAACACACGGTCTGTGTGGGGTAAGCTATGATAACATATATTTTAACTTTCTCTATGCATTTTATGCAAAAAATCGATTCCGCACAAACAGAACTGAACTGAATCAAGCAAAAATACCAACAAAACCGAACAGAGTTAACAGTGTACCGCCATGACAGAGACACATAACAATCCGACGGATGAGCTAGAACTAAACTTTGAGGAACAATTTTCAATTCCATAGGACATTTTCGGGCACGAAGGATGCGGACAGCTGGAGTAAATAGAAATTTTAACGAATTCCAGACTCTTTGGAGGGAAATTTTGCACAAAATCGAACATTGCGCATGTGCTATGGGAGATAAAGAAAGAGAGGGAGACAATATTTAACAGCTGTGGGAGCATTAAACCGGCAAAACTGTTTAACTTGGAGTAGGTCATTGAAAAAGTGCTCAATAATATGATAGATTATGTCATGATACATAGCATGCGATTCCTTTTTGCGTGAAATGTGACGACAAGGCTTGAGATAGTTCTTTATGAATTTTGTTTTCTTTGAGATTCCTACGTGTTCATACAAGTAAAGAGCCAATATTAGGAATAGTTTGTTTAACGTCATAGGATATCGCATGCGATTTTTCGAACATAAACGGTTTTCAAAGCAGCCCCTTTGAAGCTTTAAATTTCTCTTAAATAGTCGGGAAATTTGTTGTTTACCATTAGAGTACGTATTTTCCGTTGAAATGCTTCACTTTGGTATACATCACAGACTCCGACTTAGGTGGATTTTTTCTGTACAAGGTATGGATTACGGAGAGGTTGACGATGGATGAATTTTTTATATTGTAACTTACCACTAAAAAAATGTAACCAAAAAATCTCAGTAAGATTAAAATTTGTACGAAATATTATTTTTCTTATTATTTAGTTGTTTAATTTCCATTACCTGGGATCAATGAGATTGACTGCGGTAATACTACGGTACTTGGAATTAGATGATTGGATTAAGCAATTTTTTCCTAGACATTCTTAATCCGAAAACCGCAGATGAGTTTGGTTTTGATTTCGCGGAACAGGAACATATCATGCACGAAGTTTAGCACTGCAGCACTTAAGCTACAAACAGTAGTATGTTTGATAGTGATAGAGCTGGTGGTACCTATGCACGATATCATATATGGAAATAAACTTAGGCTGATTGATTTTATACGCCGCTAAACCTTATCATAGCAAACTCGTAGTTTCAACAATTCACCATCCATAAATGGCTATGTCAGTCAGGCAGGTCATGTGAGAATGCTGAATTCATTTGCATGTGTAGAGGCATGAGTGTAGATAAAGACGAGCTTATACTACCGGCCATTAAAACCTTCAACAACTGCACACAACCGTTTGATGTCACGGAAGGAATAATACCAAGCGTTTGCTATGTTACTGATTTAACCCCATTCTCAGAAAGATTTTACGCTACTCGTAGGCTAAACTCAGAGACACTAGATGAAGTTTGTGTTCTAAATAGATATTCAGATCATTTCACCACTAATATCATGTTTAAAACAAATGCTTATGGTTAACTTTAAAGGATGTGCGATTCAAATAACAAGGCATGTGCTCAATGTTTCTTTTAATAACGGTAGGATATCTGTTCTTAATACAAAAAGCAACACAGACGCACCTACATTATGGTCTTAAAGCTTCATCAAATCTAAGAAAAAAGTCCGCGCTGTGTGAGCGATTTAAGTTACTTGAAGTCTTTCATCGGATGGATTGAGAAGTCCCCTTTGCGGTTACATATTGCGGCTTTTCATATTGGAACATGATAAAATTATGGTAGACGCATAGAGATGTTTTATAAAAATCTCGGATAACTTGTATTAACTTACATCATTGCAATTATGTAATAAATGTGCGAATTTACGATGCCGATAAAAAGCATACTGAAGCTCTAACAATGCATAACAAAGTGTACTTCAAAAGTCTTCAAACCTCAAATCATATGCACAGGCACTCACTCCATTTAGACTGGCATACCCATCATCTATTCTCGGATTTAATGACCATAAAATCCTCTCAACTTCCAAATGATGAAATAATTGAACAATAATGGCTCCATGATATAACCCTATCCAAGATCTACACGAGATAAAGTAATAATACTTCCATAATATTCCCATAAGAACTTTCTATCCTCCAACTTTGAGATCCAAGTATAGCACAACCAACATCCCGAAAACGGCCAAAATTTTCCTCTTTGGGCAGTAAAAACGAATAGCGGGAAAACTTTTTCCATCCCATCTACCAAACCATCCGCCGCCGCCACCACCACACACAAGTGCGTTTATATGCGACCACAACTTTCAAGTTCATCCCCTTTAACTGCCTACAAAACTTTGGTATTAGCCATGAAAATTCAACTTCGGCAAAAGAGGATTAACATTTGGTTTCGATACGGCCCTCTAGGCAAAGCCTGGGGCTACAAATCTCTTAGCATGATTTACTCCGTCCTTTAGCAAAGATGTACATGAACCGTTTTTCTATCCCTCTGTTTGCCGGTCCTTTCAAGGGACCGCTCATTAAATGACTAATCCAAGAAATAGGACTGTGAAATAAGACATCAATTGCGTAATGTTTAGCCTTGCATATACTTTTTTTGTTATTTTTCAACGGGAGAAAGCCCATTGAATCCTACGAAGACAGAGTCAACAGAGACATTAATTTTACGCGTTTTTGATTTTTATTTGTTGTGTCCTGAAGGAAGTGGTTACAAAATGAGAAACAATTGCGAGGACAACAAAAGTCGGTTTAGATGCTGTTTAAACATCATACCCTTCCTTGGTTAGTTTGGGTAGAGTAAGATAATATTGACGTGGTAGTTTGCAGACTTTGACGGAATGATGCTGGGTAGAAGGTCCTTGAAAAACTCATTTAATTTTTAACGATTCACACCGGAGGCGATTGTCAAAAAATGTAGAAATTAGCGGATGCGAAATGAAAACATCCCTCTCTGGACCGCTATCATCACTGTAGCACATTAAATTATTTTCTTATTATCTTTTTTGTTTTGGCCCAAGGAACAGATTACTACTATGATGGTGGACTAGGGCCATTACAGTGAAAACAAAATTTACGAGTGCAATTTGAAAAGTACAATACAAGTTACTGAAATTCGGAGCAATAATTGGATTACACTCGTAAAAATGTCAAGCCTTCGAGCCACGTGGAAGATAATCGGAAATCTGGTGTCAGAGAAGAACGTGTAGTTATGAGTACGATGGAATAAAATAGTTAATTTTCATCCTTTTTTACTATACCAATCAAAAGTTCACTAATTCGATTTAAAAACTCCAAGCCAAACTCCTACAATGATGATAAATCATCCTGAGTCTAACAATATTTAATTACTATTTTTCTACAGATTTACGACACTTATATTGTAAATATAAATATCTATATTCGGTCGTGTTAAGAATGTAAACTGTATACCTTAATCATCTGCACTTCTGTCTGCAGTTTAAAGTCTACTGTCCTGCTTGCTTTCATGCGCTTATGTATTCGGTTGTTGAATTCATGCTGATTTTTTACTAAACTTAACGATCACACTTTCATTCGATTATTGCTTAAAATGCTTGTGTGGTTAAAAAATATATATAGTAACGATTAAGATGTTTGGGTCTTAATCGTCTTATTGAATAAAAAAAGGAGAGATTTAATTACAAATGTGGATAGTTGCATCCATAGAGACAATATCATTATTGTCATGTTGGGCAACTGAACTCGTGATTGCTATATTTTCATTAACATTGCTTCTATTGAACGCTACTTCGTTGTTGAAAATTTCCGCAAAATTAACATCTTTGTCAGTTCCTGCAGAATGTTCAACAGTTTTTTTTCAAAATTATTCTCCAAATCAACTTCTTCGTTGTTTTGTGAGTAATAACTCTGAATTTGTTCAATATAGCGACTCAGTCCGTCCGCAAATCAATTTTCCTTCCCATTATGGTATTCGATTTTAAAGTCGTATTCGTTTAACATTATCTTCCACCGCTGCAGTTTCAAATTCGGCTCTTTTACGCGGCTCAGCCAAACTAGCGGCTTGTGGTCTGTCCTGACTGTAAGCTGTCTGCCGTATAAGTACATTCTGAAGTACTTTACGGACCAGACAATTGCGAGAAGCTCTTTTTCTGTAGTAGCGTAAACGAGCTCGTGCTTGTTCAGAGTTCGCGAGGCGTAGCAAACAGGATGGCCGTTTTGGCTAAGCACGGCTCCTAGCGCATAATTCGATGCATCGGTGGTAAGAATAAACTTTTTGTTGAAGTCCGGACTGCGAAGGATAGGGTCGGAAGTCAAAAGAGTTTTTAAAGTTTTAAAGGCCTTTATGTATTCTTCGTCTCGAATATTCAATTTTTCAGATTTTTTAGGTATTTTATCATAGGATGGGCTACCTTAGCATAATCCCTTAAGAATTTCCGGTAATATACCGTAATTCCTAAAAATTGTTTAATACTTTTAATGGTAGTTGGTAGAGGCTTTTCAACTATGGATTTTACCTTGCTTGGGTCTAGTTTAATGCCATTACTAACAATAATGTGTCCTAAATAAGACGTTGATATTTCGGCAAATTTAGATTTCTTAATTTGAATTTTCATATTGGAATTTTTAAGTACTTGTAAAATTTTTCTAAGAGATTGAAAATGTTCTTCAAAGCTAACTGAAAATCATCCAAATAAACAACGCAGATAACATTAATGAATTCGTTGAGATTGTTATAAGCCTTTGGAAAGTTTTTGGCGCATTCATAACACCGAAAGGCATCCTCAAAAATTCATAATGTCCTGTTTTTGTAGAAAATACTGTTTTTGGCCTATCCTGTGGTTCAACCTCAATCTGATGAAACCACTTGACAAGGTCTATAACAGAAAAATAATTGTACTTACAAAGTTTATCGAAAAGCTCTTCCGAGTTGTTCATAGGAAAACTGTCATCCACTGTCTTCTCGTTGATTACAACTCGCCATTGCTTCTTAACAGCTGGGTCGTCTTTCTTTGGTACGACCCGTATTGGCGAATTGTATGGGCTATTACTGGGTGCAATTACTTTCTGCCTAAGCATCTCTTCTATCTGCCTATCTACCTCCTCACTATGAACCTCTAGATATCTGTACAATTTTGTATAAATTGGTTTTTCAGTATTTGTTATTATTTGGTGTCGTATTTCATTGGTAAGCGTAAGATCATCTCCTTCTTTATAAAAAATAGATTTATATGCGCGAAGCAGGGATTTAAGTCTGGAAGCATCGTAGGGTCTTAAATGTTGTGCAAAAATCTTTTCATCAATTTCAGTTTTAAGAGACTCGTTACAGAAAATGGACTCGCCTTCATAACAATACTTGGCATAGTCCTCCTCTTCAATGTTAAAATAAATTGGTATTTTTGCGGAATCTGTGATAAGAAGTCTATTGTTATAATCAATGACCCTATTAGGGGGCACAAGGATGTTATTACCAATCAAACCATCGAAGTAATCATGAAATTGATATTCTATAAATTTTGCGAAACAGACTTATTAAATTCTTTGAAAAGAGGTATACGAAATTCCGTATTCGTTTCTACGTTACAGTTGAGTACTGTATGTATGTATTTTTCAGATGGAATTTCCCATTTCGGGTTGCATAAATTTGTATTAATATTCGGCTGTATTCGGCTCCGCAATCGATCACAAATCTAAGGTATTTTATTGGAGTCTTACAAACTGTACATGGTAGTTGTTTCCTGGACCTGTTTGAAAATTTTGATGGTAGTTCCTAAATCGATCGTTGTTTCGTTATTCGCGTTCATTTAACGAGATGTCCATTGGTTCCCTATTATTTGATTGTCTAAGCCTATTTGTGTGTCGCGATTGCCTGCTGTAAGCGTTGTTGTTTGATTGTCGTGTTTGGCTATTCTGTCTGAAGCGGCTTTGTTGGTGTGACACTACGGGATTGAAACCAGAATAACTTTGAATTTGTTGACCCGTAATATACGTTAACTTATATTTGGTCCATGTCGCTGGTGATTTATTTGGAGAATTATTTTATAAGCTGCACAAAGCGAACTATGGTTACGACTTAAAATAATTGATTTCGTAGGTTCCAGTAGGTTATGCTTAAAAGCTTCAAGAGAAATTCTATTATTAGATTCAATCATTTGTATAAGCCCATATATTCCTTTGCTGATGACAGTACTCTCTGCTTTTCATATTCGTTCCCGGACTCACGGCCCTGCTCTTCGGCTGTAGTACGAGAACGGCAGCGTATGCTAAGCTCATTAAATTCCGATATCAACAGCATAACCAATTGGGGAACTATCAATAGAGTGGAATTTAATGCTTCCAAAACACAATGCTGTCTGCTGTCTTTAAAGCGAAATTTAAACACCCAGCCATTATCTATGAATGGCACTTGCATCGTCGAAACCGAAAAACTTTCCATTCTCGGTATGTGTGTTAATGACAACTTACGTTGGAATGACCACATATTTGATGTCGCCAAAAATGCTGCGAAATGTCTAGGTTTCCTCAAGCGATGTAAGAAATATTTTACCCCCTCTGATCTGGCCTCAATATATAAGGCATTCATCCGCCCAAAATTGGAGTACAACTCCCACATCTGGTCAGGTGCTCCTAAAACATCTCTGCACCTGCTAGATAGGATTCAAAACCGTGCGATAAAACTTATTGACGATACTAATATCAGTCAATCAATGGACACCCTCGAACACCGACGAAATGTCTCGTGTCTCACTTTGTTTTATCGCTACTTCCACCACCAGTGCTCCACTGAAATCGCCAGTAGCATTCCGCCCATTCAAACTTTCAACCGTAACACCCGTCTCGCTATGAATGCTCATCAGTATACCCTCAAGCCCATTTTCGGACGTACTCTAAAATATCGTGATTCGTTCCTAAGCCGTACATCTCGCTTATGGAATGCCCTGCCGATCTCTGTATTTCCTGGTCGTTATAACTTGCAAACATTTAAAAACAATGTACATCGGTACCTCTCTTTTCTTCCTCCCTAAATTTCCTTTGCCCGCGCTGTGTACAATCACTTTAAGGGTACTCAAACCCCTTGAGCGCGCGCTCATTATAAAAAAAAAAAAAAAAAAAAAAAAAAAAAATGGTGGTCATCGTTAAGTAAGTAGAAACTATTAATACGACTAAGGAGATCATTTATCTTACTATAATAATCTTCTATTGTTGTTTGAATTCTTGCCGATCGGATGCTATCAATTAGTGCATGAGAAGATAATTTTTCTCCGAAATTTGTTTTTAAAATATTTTGTATCTCTTGCCGTGTTTTTGAAGCTCTACTTTTGTCCTACCTACAATTCTATCTTATATGTAGCCCGTTAGAATGGGTCTTGCTGCTCACTCAAAGCCATCAATTGTGGTGGCAATAGCATTGACCCTGTCCAAAAAATCGATAAGTTCGTTGCTATTACCATCAAATTGTGGAATCTTCGTAATTAAATCTAAGATTATCTTAAATCTATCTGCTGGAGTAAGAGTCTCCATACTACACACACCTTGATTCGACTGCACCAGTAACGATTAAGTTGTTTGGGTCATAACCGTCTTATTGAATAAAAACCAGAAGAGGTGTAGTTACAAATTAAATTGTGCTTTATTCTTTTTAAAAAAAGTACATTTGATCTTAGAATGTCGTCCCAAGCACGCGCGAGTACGCTTAGTAATGCCAAACAAACAGGCAAACAACCCAGCAGAATAATTAGCACGCTTTTCTTAAGCGTGGTTTGGTTGCTAACCGGTGCTCCAAATTTTAGGAAAGCTGCGCTCCCACACTTGATTGTTTGTCTAGAACATCAAGTGTGACTCAAAAGCTTCTAATTTCGCATTAAAGGGAGGTTGTGGGATCACACTCCAACATATAACAATATATTAACGCTTACAGCATCTTATGATATGCAGGACTTTATTTTCTTTCACATGATACCATGTTCCAAGTTCAGATATTTTCATTCCGAAAGCTGATGCAATTTGAATATTTATTTATCATTTGAGACTCACCTGACTTAACTTGGGACAGGTATGCCGTTCAAATAGTGTACCTCCGATGACGAGGCGATTAGTGTTAAATAAATCCATATTGGCTTCCAATGCATTTTTCGTCTACTGTTTTCGGCGACCGGAGAATAATTTCAGTATCTCACCACAGGGGTCTGATTGATGTGTATGGTTCATTGGGTTTTTCTCCTCTGCCCCCACTCAAACATCCTCAGCTTCGAATATGCCGGAGTTTCTCAAATAAAACCACTGTTATCCTGAAAGCGCGTATCGAAACTGGCTTTTTCTGAAAGATTCTTTCCCGAAAATTCCGCATCGTATGCTTTTCTGTAACAAGTCCTCGAACTCTAGTTCAACCAGCTTTGTATGTATGCGTTATGAGTTTTGAGATGGGTTAGCATTAATGGACTTACCTCCTAATGAGGTTGTGTTTCAGCTGATTTTCTTCTTCTATCTTACTCATAACTTAAAATAATTGCCACTTTGTACGAACTTACGTACTTCCTTAGGTAGGCGGTAAGATCTACTGTTAACCTGGGCTTCAGCCATTAAATACCCATTCACTCTGCATTTTCTAACCATCCACTATTCTGTACTATATAGCAGGGTTGAGATGGTCAACTTAGGTTAATATATGTATATTACTATAATTCTTCCTGGTGTTTCTTGATTAGGCCTTATTACTCAATTTCCTTTTTAGGATAAAGAAACAGCGATTGATAAGTGTAACTCTTCGTTTAATCAGGTGTCATCACCTGCATTAATAGAAGTATCAAGGAAGACAAAATCTCTAACTAACACTTATAATACTGTAGGATTGTTTTTCCGATCCAAACACGATCAATTTAGTTGACTATTTCATGAGTGAATATTCAGGTGAATATTGAGCTGAGGAAACCGTGTCCTAGCTGTATTATGACTTTAGGCAGTATAATAGAGAGATAAAATGTTTTGCTTTATGTACATCTTCTCCGCCGGATGAGGTAAAATTTAAGGATGAATTGCTTTCAGATGTCAGGAGTATGCCTTTACCTTGGCTACTTACAATCTAAGGAGTCCTGTCATCGACGGCTCTAATGTACCCCGCATAATAATCATGGTGCCACTAGCGAATGGCAGATTCATGGAGAAATTGATCTGTAGATAAGATTTGTTCTAAGGCGGCTATCGGTGTATATATCCAATTTACTTAGCAGTTTTAAGGGTTATACTTAAAAAGACTATCCAGCACTGAAAAAACAACAAAAACCTTCTATCGAGTTGTAGAACATAATTTTTACCAATATCACACATAGAATGCCGGAATCAGAACAACCTGCCTTTGACATTAGAGCCTATATCTGGCAAACAATAGATCATATGCTACGACGTCGATAAATCCAACAAAATCACTTCTAAACTCAAAGATAATCATGGTTCGTTTTAGACGAATATGGTTCACAAAAGTCAAGAAGTAAACAAGGTTTTTGGAAATGAACATGAATGTCTTAAAACTCGCTCCGTAATTGAAAATTGAAATTGGAAAGTTCTTTAAAATATCACAAATATCACAGGAAATAAGAGGAAAATTGTTGCTAGCGAAGCTTGCTGCTAAAGTGATCAGTTTTGAGTATGAAATTCGAAACTTATCTGAACAAACAAGACAAAACAAAGACTTCAAATTAAAATATTTGTCTTGAAGCGATTTCTTAAAATTGAGGTACAGTAAACGCAAAATGAGGTATTTACAAATCCTTACAACACACAGAGGAAAGGAACAATAGACTAAAAGGAAAAACAACTACAAACAATAGCAAATAATAACTGTCACAAGCAAACAATGGATGAAGAAATGTATTAAATTCCATGGCATGCAGCAGAAAACCCTAATTTCGTAAGTTTTCATCATAAGAGTACGATTACATCTCCGAAACAGGACCAATATCTCGTCCTTTATTCGGTAGTTATTCTTTCTTTTTTTTTGGGTCGACTTTTGCTCGAATATATTTGGTCGTTTTCAACACTAGAACTAAATTATTCTCAGGATATCCGCTCAAGATATTTGGAATTTTTACTTCACACAAACATATCAAGGGCAGACCCTTGTAAAAGGACTAATATCCGTGTCATAATTCGATGTCCCTATCCCTGTCTCTGTTCGGTCGCTGTCTCCCTTATCACCACTCAAGTATGAAGTTTATCCTCTACATCCAATATTGTATGCCTAATCGTAAGGACTACTATTATCGAAACAAAAGAGGAATATAATTCAAGGGACGACCCCAAAGTGCTACCATCTTAGAACATACAAAGGATGCTTTTGGGTTTTACCTGTAATGTTTCTGTTATCTACAACCACTAACACCACCTTCAATCCTTGAGATACTTACACAAAAGCTCATATGTGAAAAACTGAAGGTATATTTGGATTTATCGGGAATTTATTCATAAGGCATTATACCGGGATTTCCAGTTCATGAATATTTTAGCCCAGCTCCAATGGCGTGTTGCCCAAAATACTATAGATACTGGTACAAGAGTGTGATCAGAGAAAAACAACGAAAAATTATAATTTCAAAATGATGATAACAAGAAAATCCTGCTGCTCTTGGTTTCGATTACTTTGGAAGGAACACATACGATAGATACATTCATAGGGAAGAGATGATGTTTGGAATTTTCCCAGTTAACGAGGATATGAGACAATGTTGGATGATATTAAATGATACACCACAGTAAATTGTAGAAAATATTCATAAACTCTTTACATTTATCTGGCAATTTCAAGGATGAAGCGCCCCGAGAAAGTAGAACTTATGATTAAAGACTATTTTTTCCTCAAGCCCAAATTCCTTTCTTCTAAATTCCTTAATAGGTTAAACAAAATTTATTGGCTTCCCGGGGAAAAGTATCTCTTTCAAAAGCCCAATAACAATTTCCCAGCTCCCATAAGTAGTCCAGTTTTCTGCTAAAGCAATGCATCCGGCTGGTATAATTCTAAGCTCTTAAAGTATCCCTTTGACCAATTATTCTTGCCTATGTGCAATTCTGTTTCAATTTCTTACACTTTCTCATGATTCAACTGGTTGCTTGGAGCTCTGTTCATACTACACATAATACATCCCGGGGCTACTTCCCAAATATTACTACTAAGGGAGTAATAAATTTCGGGATCATACTTGGAACTCCTGGGATCCTTGCTTCTGCTGGAGAGTGCAATAAAAACCTAATTCATCATCATTATGAGAAACGTGAGAGGTTGGGCAGTAGAAGGAATAAAAAGGATTAAAGTTTGTGATAAAATGTCTGCATAATGAAAAGCGAATAGCTAGGAATATGTTCAGTAACCGAAAAGAAAAGAATTAAGTTGAAAATTCGTTACTGTGAAAGACGTATTTTAACCATAGAAAATTAAAATTAAACAGTTTGAGAGTTCAAATATCATATGTACGACAATGACACTGAACAACTTCAAATTTATTCTTGAAAAATATATGTATTTGCAAATGACTTGGAGACAGCTCGAAGTTCTGGAAATGGGATTTTTTTTTTTTGAGTTACAACCTTTAAATGATCAGGACCTTGTATATTAATTAGCTCTCACTTTATGACTTATTTAGTTGCCTTCATTAGCCTAGTCATTTAGATTCATAGGCTCTCTAAGCAGCATTGGCGTCTATTGGCTGTACAAATGCAGTAAGAAAATTTTCGACGCGATTGCCACTTATATACAAATATTTGTACGGTTTACACATTTCACGTCGAATCTTTTTTATATTAAATATTCTAAGCTAAAGATCGCCTTCGAATTAACTTTTTTACCCCAAAACACGGTTTTATAAAAATCGAACAGCAAATTGAACGAAATAGTTAGTTAACAAATAGTCGTTGAATAGTTGATTTTAGAGTCGGATATATCTTTAAGAAGTGGTTGGATGAAAAACAACTGACTTTTCTACTAGAGTGCACATCCTTTCGAAGGAGAGAACAGGTTGGAAAACTTGAAATATTTGCTGAGATAACCAGGCTACTTGGAAATGGTCACTTAATATTTGAATATATAAGAGCAAAAGATCCATTTATCAGCTATAAATCTTCCACTCGTGAGAGCAGTAAAAAAGCAAAAAGTTATAAAGTTGTTTTTAAAAGTTATTTTTCCTCTTCATGTTATTCCAATTGCTTGTAAGATTGTAAGAGACGTTTTTAGGAAACCAAACTGCACCAAGATGTTAATGAACAACCTTGTATGAAGCATTTTCTTAATAACTTGCTTCTTACTTGGAGTATTAAATAAAAATATCCAATAGTATCATTAGGTCCTAAATGCTCGAATTCACGCTTCATCTTGCCGTAAAAATCTTTTTTTCTCAAAAATCGAGATAAAGTTCACCAAAAATTGTATCTGCCCATATTGCATATTGCATCAGCCCATACATAGCTCTCCTGCAAAATGATTCAATCTGACTTAATATAACAAAAGGATTTATCCTCCTGTTACAGGATAAAGCACTCTTACTAGATATCCTTCTCTCTTTTGAATATCATGAATCAAATATTTCATGTCCCCCGGAGTCAATCCAATTTTCCAAAGCACAGAACAAATTCGAACGTAAACCTTTCACCATCACTTGTCAACCGAAAAACGGAGTTTTGTTCCTAATTTAATATTTACCCGAGATATAGAGAGAGTAATAGATTTTTCCCATCATCAAAGGAATTGCATTGCAATACCCGTCTTCCCGAGTGTACAATGCACTCAATCAGGGAAACCCATTTTAAGAATTTCTGAATCCGTATTCGAATCCGTATCCGAAGTCGAATTCTTGAAATTCCTGGTTCCAATAAATTCTCATTAAGTGATTGTCTGTCGTCGCTGTAAAGTGAAAAAGCAATTCTTTCGCGAGTTATTCGTATTTGAAAAGAAGCAAGAAGCAGAATGACAAACCAAATACATTATCCTCTCTGATTTGTCCTTCATTCCTTCGCTTTTCGGATAGTGATATGAGAAGAGATGCTAAAAGATGGAAGGAACTCTGGGGTAAGAACAAAGTACATGTCTATTAGGACATGAAGATGGAGAAGTAAGCTTCATCACAAACAAAATTGATAACCAGAATGGGTATGAAAATGGAGAGATTCACTGTTAATAAGATGAGAATTTTGTGGATTTTTCTATGTGAATTTATTTCCCATTGCGAGGATCATTAAGAACTTATATTCTTCTGTCTTTATTTTTACTGGCAAACAAGAACCTTTTCTATGTATATTAATATAATATATAGGAGTGTAAGTGTACTTCCCGTTGGTTAAATGGGTTTGTGGGATTTTCTTATGAAGACGATTACATTTTTAGAATTCTGAGTTCAGTTCCTCATAGAACACTTGTGTGAAAGGATTCATTAAGTCGATTATATAGGTAGATCGACTTCTACTATACGATCGAATATATAAGGATGTCATCTACTGACTTTAGAAAGAAATAGCAATCTACTTACAACAGCATATGCGGGCTCAACGACTGACATTCTGCTGCATAACACCATAAGCAGTGACCTCACAGTAATTTCATACTAAGAGAGAAGACAAAGAAAAAAAACAATTTTTATTTATCCGGCTTTGCTACCTCCAAATTCTTATATTTTAGTCTGGTTCCTGTGACCAAACATGTAGTTCACTTCACTCTTAAACTTTCTCGCCTCGCACTTCTTTCATTTTCCATTTTTCTCTTGTGTAGCTACTTACAAGCTTAAGCAATCAGTTGCTTGCAGAATCAGTCAAAGTGACGATGGCTTATCGATTCTATCTAAAGCCTTGTTGCTACAATCAGTAGACTCAGAGACCAAAATATAGCTTTCCATTACGCAATTGCCAGGTATTATAATTAGTAGGGGATATTGTAGAGCTGTCTTCTCTCGCTCATAACCTCTATTTACAATTTCCCTTCTTCTAATTGAAATTTCTCTGATTGAAATCTCTCCTAAGGTTGTCAAAATAGATAGTGAATTCACTGACAGTTGTCGACTTGTCAACTACACTACACTGGAATTATGTATACGAATTCATTTTAGGAAGGGCGTTCGCTTTATTTTTATTGAATATAGGCTGATTGTAGTACATCATTCAACATTCTGTTCCACACATTGTTTATGCACTGATTTTCACAGCATTAGTAGCATTTCTGCTATTTCTGCTTCATTGGCTTCTAGGTAAAACGTTGCAAATACCCTCGACTACAGCTTGCGACATTTTACAAAATTTTACTAGGAAGCTTGGAGTGAAGGGTGATCGAATTTTTCAGCTGGGCAACAAGATTTAGATAGCTCGTAGTGACTTCCACAGATCGATGTTGGATAGCAGCTGCCTCTTAAAGTGTTGAAATACGTTAAGTTTGCTTTCGTTAACTCTCCTTTTTGCCGGGCCAACTACCAGAAGGTAACAACTTCATCAAGCGTTTGCAATTCTGTGTGCAATCTTAAGTCAAATCCTGTTTTAAGCTCTCTTACATTTTTGCTGCTGATCTTTGGTAAATAATATTGTCATGACTTCAAGAAGAATTTTTTTTTTTTAAAATGAAAGTATTATATTAGCAAACGGGTTCAAGCAAGAATTATTAGGGAATTCGGTAAAACACTTCAACGAATGCATTCTAAAGCATCAGAAAAAGCTAACTAATTTCATCTGCTCAGCTTGAATGCACTGGAAAAAAAATCCTCAAAACCTGCAGGATAAAAATGATTTTACCTTGTCAGCATTGGATTTATCCTAATGCTGTGTTTGCCCCTTTCTTCTATTTCCCAAAAACAGCCATCAGCTCCTTATTTGAAAAGTGTTTCACCATTTTTTTGTTTTTGCTTTCAACTCTTTCTTTGTACCAAACATGTTACCTTAGCACCTATCCCAATATTCCAGCTCCTTTTTCGGGTTCCCATTTCTTTCTCTCCTTGTTTTTTTTTTTTCTTCCCTTCTCTTCAAGCTTCCATGTCGTACTCGTAGTTCATTCCAAATTGGATTTCGATTTCGTCTAGTTGTTTCCCAAGAGAATTTTAAGGCAACACAATACTCCGCTACCGTTTGTACATCCATGTGTGGCATGACCAGATTTCTTGTCCCAATTTTAATCGATTTGATGTTTTCCTCGTTTGGGTATTCCGTCGGATTCCTATTTTTTTAATATATCGGATAGTCAGAATTCTCTCTGTTGGTGGAGAAGGTAAAATCAAACCAAGGGCACCTGGCTAACTGATCAACTGGCACGGATTTTTTCTATAGAAATTCTATTTCCTGTCGGTTAATTAACTTCAGAAGATGCATATGTAGTCACCTGACGAATAGGGGCAATGTCAGGTTTCCTAGTAAACAGAATAGAGCTCAAAGGAAACTAAAGTTCTCCTATAAAATGAGGGAGGAAAAAAAAATATCCATTATTATCCTACACTCTTCTATCATGCCACCACCTCTAAAGAAACGATAGTAGATGATATCCTGCGATTTAATGAAGTGTAAAGGAATACCGGTGAACTATTTTTCCGGAAGTTCCACATTCCAGGGTAAGCTTTACGCCAGCAATTTTTAAGATACGGAAGTGGAGATTAAATTTTGTTTTATTTTCGGATGCGGAAACGGCAAAATTGGAAAGGAAAGCCCACGAACCACAGCATTTTTTGAAGTTTTCTTTTCCTCTAAGGGGAGATTTTTCGAATTCTTATCCCTTACACCAGGTGTAGTTGTAAGTCTCGTCTGCCTTTTGTTTCTGTGTTGCTTGAAAAGAAAACAAAACAAATTTAGAGCAAAGCACTCTTTCGTATTACTAATTCGGTGTTTTTTGACTAATCCACTTTTTGTGGTCCTCATTGCACGAGGCCATACTCTCAGATTCGTATAGAAGTGATCGATCCTAAAATCCTAGGTACAAAACAACTTACTCAAATAGTTTGTCATTAAATTTTTGATGGGAATGCAGTAATATCCTACCATATCATAAGTATGTATCTTACTTCTTAAATCGTAGTACAACACAGGAGCTTACACGTAAAAAGAAAATAATTCCTCTCTCGATGTGTCATGGCAATTAAATCTTTTTCGAGCATCCCAGAAATTGAAATAACGAAAGATACGTTTTTTAAAAATACACCATCACAGTCATTCAATTCATCCCCATATCCTTCCCTATAAAAAAAAAGGAAAAAACTAACGTCCCCATTTACGCAACACACCCCCGAACAATGAAACAACAATAATATTTTCGCTGACGTAAATAAATGCGTGTGTTGCTCGAAATATCCTTTTGGCAATATCCTCTCTCTGTGGCTTTTGGCGATGACCAGCATCGCAGAAAAGTTAACACAAAATATATACACACGTTTTCATCTGGATGTGCGCATTTGAGTATATACATAGGTATTCTCACCCAATTTCAGAAATCGACTCCTACACTCATTGAGGAGCACTGAGATGAGACTGAACAGGGAAGTTCAGAACGAAATTGTTGAACTGTTGGATTTGTTCAACCACTTTACTCGGTGAGAGGTTAACGTTGTATGGCATGTTACACTAGCCACTCCACATGCAAGTCATCCAAAACAAATTTCCACCAGGAAAACTTTTTTGTATTTTTCCTTCAACAGCAGAAATCATTGTGTGTCCTGTCGTCGAAATGGTCAAATCAATAAAGAATTCAAAAAGACCAGCACAAAATTGCGAAACGGACATATCGCACTTTGGAGTGGGGAGATTTCACGGATCAGTAAGCAGCGTACCATAGGAGCGGTGTATTGTTCACGAATTTGTCAAAAAGAGGCATAGGAAGTGGAGGTAATATTCTGTCAATTGGCTGGACTTTTGGAATTTCAATTACAAGTGTCAGAAGTTAAAAGAACTGAACACAATTAAACCATTATCTTTACGAATTCAATCAGTGAATAAATAAGCGTCACACATGTAGCTTCTTTGAAGTACTTTTCAAATATTATAGATCAAAACTTGCAGTAGAATTTAAAGTCACAAATCTGCACTAGCTATATTGAAATATCCCATGAGTATAGCCCTCATAATAGGAGAATTGCAAGAACCATGGTATCGGGTGAAATCCAACCTCAGAGAGACTGAATAGTAACAACACATTTTATTTTCGGTTTTTGGTGTGCTGCTGTCGAAATACTCTTAGAGACAATGATCAGGAAAAGCTCTGGCAGGTTATTGTGACTTAAGCCATTCTACGTCACATTGCTGGCCAATACTTCCGCATCTTGCATTCTGATATTCACTTTATTAGTATCTTAGCTGAAATAGACATATGGGTATTAAGTATCTAATATTGTAGTTTAACTCTTCAGTAAAGTATACGTGCGTAAAGATAACTTCCACAATACTTAATTTCTTTTAAATGAAGCTCGTTAAACAGTTATTCCCAGAATTTCAATTTTAAAAACCAAAAGCAATAATACACTAGCTCTACTCATTTGCTTCTTGAAATTCATACTTAAAATTTGGTAGACGACTCAAACAAAATCTAATTATTTTCAAAATTGAGTTTGTTCGTTGTACTCGTAATTCTATCATCTCTATAATAAAGTGAAACATATATGCATACCAGAACTTCAGAAATCCTTAGGAAACAGAGAAATACCTCTAAACAACCTTGCGCGTTCGGACCAAAACAATACCTAAACATTCCTCCTATACCTAATAAGTTTATTACATATCAACACACTCAGTGCCTTAGTGATCTATGACTAGCAGAGATATGGACTAGTTCTCACGAAAATATATATTTCAGCATAAGGAAAACATAGGAAGTTCGCATCAAAAACTAATTATCCCCATATTGAAGCATTTAACCCAAAGCTGAAATTAAGCAAGAGCCTATCTTTTGTCAAGCTGCACAAGAAAGCCCAGCGTTTTACACACAGCCTTTACATCTCGTGGACAACAGAAAATCCTAGAAGTGGGTTCTTCTTCTATGCAAACATATTACCAATGCTTAAATAAATATATAGCAATCTCTCTAATGAATGATATGCTTTACTGAAACCAAAATATAATTTTGAGAGTAAATTTGTATGTTAATGCTTTAGTTTACAGCTTCACATGTGCTGAGTTATACAGTGCAACTACTCGCAAATGCTTTTACCTACTTGCCGCTCTTCTTCCAAATCGAATATCCAAACTTGGCGTGCTCCCAGTAACAGACCTTAAATAAGTGAATCACTTTTATGAATTAATTAATAAGCCACTTTTTTAGAAACTATCTGCAAAACCCTCTCAGCCCTGGTTTTCGCTTATTTCAAAACATTTCTTTGTCATCTTAACTTTCCCTTTATGACACTTATTGTTCCGTATTAAGTGGAAAGATGCCATAGTCCTACCGTTTGCTAAGCAATGTTACACTGAATATTTCAGACTTCTGATCCAGTATTAAAATACAAGGTTTTCTAATAAGAGGTTTCATTTAAATTTATGAAGAAAAGCGAAATTTTTTTTATGAAATAAAGCTTTTGTTTCAATCGGTAGAAAAAGGGTTTCCATTACTAATTGAAAACAGTATCAGCCAAACGCCTAACAAGCGTTGACAAAAACCTTCTGTTTCAATTTGCCCAGAAGACATAAGAAAAAAAAAGAAAACAGAATTTTGATCATCATTTCGAGAATGGACAATAGTTTCCCCGGTGAAAGCGATGAAAGCGATAACTAGACCCCGTTCCGAATAATTATATCGATGATTAGTACCCTCTCAACCTATGTATATACAGGTACGAGCAATAAAAAAAGTGCAATGTCAAGGCACAGGCGAATGTTGGATTTTTTGGAACTCGATGCTAGCGATGCAATAAAAGAAATGAACCATGGGTGCCCATCGAAAATCTTGCATTTAATGGTTCACCATTTTGTCATTTTGTGTACCTAGCTATAAAAACAGCACTTATACTGATAACCTGTCTAAACTTATGGACATTAACTGCAATAGGCTGAGCCTCTCCGGTATTTTGGTTCAAAGGTTTAGGAACTCCTGGATAAGACTCTTCCATGCTGAAAAAACCTCAGGTGGCAATCACCACCTGGATTACATAAATCCATTGAGATCACCTTCATACTGTTTAACAATTTAAAGTGTGGTCTGGACGTATAAGTGAATAATTTTTCCAACCAAAATGTATACCATATTCTGGGCTTAAGAGGGTCCTGTTTACTGGAAAGGTTGTAATTACCGTTTCCATGATCGTTTTCCTTGTTTAAGTCTACTGAAAATATCATTATATACTCCGAAGAATATTTCGAATGAAGAAGATAAGTCCGAAATACCTTCAGTATGACAGTGTTATTGTGGTGGGAAATTGCTTCGATAGCTAGATGCCCCAATATCTTTCTAGTCTAAGTTAGCACATCTGTCAAGTCTTAGGGGCCTTTTTGTGTCTCATCCTCAAACGCGTTTTTCGTTGTGACCTCTGGTTACACTGGTTATTGCTAGGTTCTCTCTTGATGCTTCATTTCTTCTTAGATATATAGATACATATTTATTTATTGCTTCATAGGTAAACATACATATTTCTTTTTGTTTTTAGCACAGCTTGCACAGAGATATGATGGTACAATTTTATCTTAGTACAAAATTACATTCGTTTATCTAAACTTAGTTTAAAGAAAAAACTTCTTCTTTTACAACTGCTTTTAATTTAATAATAGCCTTCCACTCCCGAAATGATCTCTATCCAACCTTCGTTTTTAGCTACCTAACTAAGAATGATGGCAGCCTTACTGTACTTAATCTCAAGGAAGTACAAGAGCAAATTTTCCTAGGTGACTGTTTGCACATTGGAAAATGGTGTTGATTTTATAGTCTGTAACTATACTTGGGATCGGGTATGGTACAGTTAAATAGTGTATACGAGTAGATAGGAAATTTACGTACACCAATCAGTCAACACAATTTCCGAATCGCAGCCTAAGTTTAAGATGCCTAGGAAGACTCTCCATGAGACTTATTCAGAAGAACTGAAAATGACTGGAATCGACGAAGGTAGATACGAGTACATACACATGTAGACCACTTCGTTGAAAATTGAAGTTATAAGTAATCATACACGCTTGTTAATAGAACAAGAGTGCTTTCGTTTCTAAGAAGGAAATCATTTATATGTACTCCAGTCAAAAGTCGTTCAATGCATTTGACAAAAAGTCATTTTGCCAACGAATGAAACTGGAAATGTCATTTCTTCAAAGGGAATTCTCACAAATGCAAACAATTCACGTGATTGTGATTATTTTTTTTGTTTTCCGTGTTCAAAGTCTGCATGCTTATTTCGCAGTTCCGGTAAAATATACTTTTCTTTTGACTTTTATTTTTAAATTCAAAATATCAGGGAATCGAAAGAAGAACTCAAACAACCTCAAACACGAGTGAACCCAACGAAATTACAACAAATTTCTACAGAACCATCTTTTTCCGTTTTTTCTTTTTCTTTCCTATTTTTGGCTTTTGGTCGATAGAAGTTTCAATGAAGTGGAAAAGTTCTCCCAAAACATTGCTGTTAACAATTTAACTTTTTTTTTGTTCATCCACCCATCAGTTTGCGTCTTCATTTGCTTTCCCTTTAAAAAAAATAAGACAAACTTTTTCCAGTCGCAACATCAGCGGCAAAGGATACAAATTTCCTTCTCCTTGAAAGTGAAATATTTCAACAAAATCATTTGGTCATGTCCTTTTCAGTTGATTGAAATTGAAACATAAACTCGACTGCACTTGATCTATCATTTTAAGAGTATTCCAAAAAAGATAAGTTCTCAATCCTGTATTCGTATCCCGAATCGTTTTCGACCTTTGAATTTCTTTAAGTCAAAAACTCTATAAAAACACGCAGCCAACTTACAATTGAATGTCGGAGAACATTCATTAAAGTGTGTCATCTTGTGATTGTGTGAGGTTAGATGTTGCGGCTTGAGCTTGTGGGTCTGGCTTGAGGGCCTGCCAGAGTGTTGGATTATCGAATCTGGTTGAGAAAAGTTTTCGGGGAAATTCAAAGAGTGAGTTGAGATTGAAATTGTTTTGCGGGGAAAAACTTTGCCTGGGCTTGTAACTTTTTCCTTTTTTGTTGTTGTTGTTTTTAATCAGGGAAAGTTTCCCGGAAGTGAAGATAAAAAAAAGCATTCAAGTTTTTTTTATATTACTTTTGAACTCGTCTAGTGTTCAGATGGCTAATGCGGCAGAAAGAGCAAGAGTTGCAACAGCAGGACTATCATGTAAGAGTAATGAGCAGACCGGATGACAGTTATGACACCACCCGATGCAATGACAGATTGAATTTAAACGTTTTATTAAGGAGGAAAATATTCTGTTCCGTTGTAGGCCTGATGGTAACCAATCGCCTTTAGTAATAACAATGTGTAACTATGACGTGGACCCTGTTTAGAGTGGATGGAGACTAAGCTGCATAAACCTTGTCATCCCCAGAATTATATATTGAATATATTGGTTTGCGTGCACCTTTGGCTAGCTAAAATCAACACAATTGACACAAACAGTGGCCAATTAATAAGTGGACTTGTTAGGGATTTAAAAAGTTCCAAAAGTGCTTTAATTTCAATACATTCAATGAACCTGTAAAGAACAACTTCTAAAGTAGAAACGACCTTGCAAAGAAAGAAATTATATAACCTCCTGAATGGATAAAGATAATGATGAAAAGGTCGTTCGCGATTTAATACAGTTAATACATACTTACCCACTAAGATGTCACTACCATAAGTCAGGGTAGGATCTGGGCCTCAACCAATAAAGCTTCTCAATTAGAGTGGTCTGTGTGGGGCCATGCAATCGCTGGAGTTGTTATACCTTAGAAACGCAGAAAATCAGTAAGTTCCAAAGACAGAGAATGATATGGATTCTAATAACTATCCACGGAAGATTTGCAATTAAAATTCAAATAACATAAGACTGGATGGTCCCAGGAAGTCATTTCCCAGAGGTAACGAATTTTTCTCGCCAGTTTGACACAGCTGAGTATCAGAATTTCTATCTGTGAATTGTTTAAAAATCTCAGTTAATTATAATGCTATCCCTTTTCA
The DNA here is from genome assembly GCA_949129095.1 of Volucella bombylans. Lineage (NCBI taxonomy): Eukaryota > Metazoa > Arthropoda > Insecta > Diptera > Syrphidae > Volucella > Volucella bombylans. The sequence continues at coordinate 260,967 of OX422141.1, read as the reverse complement.
GTCTTATTTGTTCTAGTTCAAGTGCAATGGTAATGGTGCACCTAATGTAACACACGTTTGGTTATATACCCATTTGATAATTTCAACATTATAATTTACATATTTAGATACCTATACATTTATAACTTTGGAAGTATTATATACCTTTCCACATGAGTATATATAACTCTTTTATCTTTGTTGTTTGCTTTTTTAAATACATTTCATTTTCTTTTATACTTTTTTTTATGTATATCCTTGAAGTGTTCAGTATTTCCTTAAAATTCGCATTGTACAGTTCATTTTTTTCTTTCGCTTGTTTGCCGTCAGTTGTGCGGTTTTTTTTAACAGGTAATAACTTCACGTATAATTCTTGCATCTCAAATGGCCAAGTAACTTGTTTCTTACCACGCCTCTTTCATCAATAACTTTCTTCTATTAGTTGTCAGCGTGCGCTACAAAATATATCACTGTCCGAATCTAATGGACAAACGTCTCCATTAGTCTCCATCATCGTCATTAATTAAATTTATTCGGCCAAATAATATTGCTCTGAGACCGAAATTAGACCGAAATAGAATGAAACCAAAACAAGAATGCTGCCTAATTTGTTCAATTATCCCTACGCCATTATCCCAGAATTAGTTTCGCTCACTTGAATCCATTATCACGCTTAATTATCCAACACTTGGGAGTAATTTTCCAAACACAACCCCTCAAGAATTTCATTTATCGAATTTAATGCACGCATATTCATATTCCCGTCTTAAGTAAGCCTACTAAAAGAACGATGTGTATGTGTATGACTGCGGTATGAGTTTCGTTGAATCCTTTAAAAACCTTCAGCTGTAAGCCACATACTCGTACACCGCAACATTCCTGAAGGAATTAAATTTCCGGAAAATGGTACCTTTCAGTTGGTTTGCAATAATAAAAGTTTACAGGAAGCAACATATCACTCATGGTGAAAGAGGGAACTCACACAGGAAGATCCGGGAAGACCTATAGGTATGGCTAGATATATGGTATAAAAACACACAGTGACACACACACCTTTCGACACCCCTCATCAAAGTTCTTTTAATTTCTTTGCAAATCCAGAGGACTCAGAGAGGCTTAGCTGTAGTACTGTATACATATGTTTGTACAAAATATTTTATGTAAGTAGTATCGCATCGCATTAATTCATCCTCAATTACCTTGTCATATACAGCCACACAAACCGTCGTCGTATCCTTGAAGTGGAGTACACTGCTTCTGGATGTGAGGGTTAAGAGTAAAATGCTTATCATTACAGCATTAGGAATAACAAACAAATTTCATTTCATATCCTGGTTTCGTGCATTCCTGCATGTTTCCGTTGTGCAATTGCATGGGTGATATGATTGTGTTATAGGATACTCTAATAAAGGGTTGCCATTCTTTTAGTTGTTAAATTATAGTCGAATCAAATGAGCTCTCTTAAGCAACACCTTTCACAGTTCACATCAAGTCCTTTAAAATAGAAGAAGAAATATCTGTCCGTTTACAGAAGCACCATCAAATTCTCAAAAAAAAATATATCTTGCCAAATTTCATTCATATAAAAATGTAATTTTCTTACATTTTAATAGACCAATCTTAATTTTCTTTGGCATTTTAGGAAGACAAAGCAATAAACATTAAAATCACGGTAAAAGAATTTTGACCTAGCTCTAGGTCTGTAGACACTAGGTGCCTTTTATTGCTGGGTTTTTCCAGATATGAAACCTCCTTTCTACGATCTTGTTAGGTAATTCCAAATCCCATGAAAAATGGGCAAAATATTAAGGTAAAAAAAAAGATAGGCGCAACACAGAGAGTGTCTTATACTTTTGGCCAAGGCTGTATACGGTCGAAGTTGCGGTTTTTTAGCAGATATCTGCGGGCAAGGTTGACAAGAATTGAGCTTGAGTGAAACCAAAAGCATCCCTTTTACACCGGGAGCTGAGTTTAACAGACAGGTGCAAGTTGAAAAAAAAAATCACGACGATGTCGCCCGCATAAGTGGCGCATCCGCTGTAACACTTAATGTGAAACCCAAGGGGTTAGTCAATGTCAAGCTGGCCGTAAAAATTCACTTTATAAATAAAGTTTATATAACATTTTTTATAATATGGCGTAGCTCTTCATTAATGATGTCTTACGTTTCATAAGCCTCTTGTAAGAATTTTCGACTTAGCAAATATGCCAATGCTGGATATCCTGTAATCTAGAGAGTGACTTCGGGTCCTTAACCTTCATAGTTTGTGTCAATATTGATTTTACCACAGCAGACCATAACCAGATTTTTTGAGTAACTTGTCAGATAATGTAGAATTTGCAGTGTAACCCTATACCTTATACCGTGCGTGCTGGCCTGCTGCACAAAAGCTTAAAGTGTTACTTATATGTAAATTCTGGCATAGTGGCAACCGTGGATAGAACATCAGATATAATATACCAGGAAGTCGAAATTTAGCTTCCGGTAATAAAGATCTACGTACCACCCGCTGCCACCAACTATGTTTGATGTGCAAGATGATGAAAGTTATAGACTAAAGAGTCGCCTATGAAATTAAGAAGTTAGCTGAGTAGCTTCAAACTATGAAATGAGACTGACATCACATTCAAAATAAATGAAAGCAGCACTTAATTTACGAAAGTGCATATCAACTACCCAGAGGCATAAAGCATTTTTCAAAAGAATCCTTCTTCTCATTGAAGTGCTTCAAACACCTTCTCTTTCAAAGCCAAAAAAACGCATTTGTGTTTTGTTCTTCCTAGACGAGGTATCTCCTTAGGCGCAGCATGTACATATGAATATAGTACGCATGTGTATGTTTTAAAAATTTCAGCTGCCGTCATGGAGAAGACAACAAAACAACGAACCAGGATGACACCAAAGGATATAGAAATGCGCCAAAGAAGTATTAGCACATACAATTGAAGTAGGTGAGCTCTTTCAAGAAGTAGGTGGTTTTCGTACTCGTACCATACCTACTCGCAATCCTGACTCATTCTTCAACAGAATCCTTAGCTCTGAAAGCGTATTATAGTGTAGATGGCATGTAAAACAGAATTATTCCAGTGCATTCGGTTTATTTCTAAGATACATTCTGAAAGGCATAGACATACTCATATACAGCTTATCATTGAAGAAGAAATATTGCTGTGGGAGTGATTCTCATACTCCTTTTACTCGTTCTAATGTTTTACTCGTGCTTGTTGTTAAAGTTCTGGTGTTGGTTTAGTTTGCTGAGGAGTTTTGCCTGGAAGAAATTGTTTCGCTTTTCCCAACTAAGGATGTGCATGATTCTACTTTTGTTCGCTATGCATCACCATGTCGTCCTTGATTTAATTTAGAGGATTTGAAGATGTACCTTACAGAAGTTGAAGTAGCTCCAAGTATTATAGAAACAACTAGAAGCAAGCAGCACAAGAAAACATGCACATGAGGTATGTTTTTTCAGAGCAAGGAATATTCCTGAAGAGATTTGTTCTTCTTGCAGTTGTAGCCCTTTTTCTGTACCGTCGTAGGTAAATGGAGGGAGATTTATAATTCCAAAGACAACTTTTTTCTACAAACATTCCGAATGCATGATTAATTAAGTGGCACAAGCCATCTTCACGGCTATAGTCTAGATAGTTGCACAAAACTGAAGACATGTGAAACTAATCTAGTAAAATCAATATATAGACTTTTGCAGGAGTAATAATCGGCTCAGAAAGTATTGACAGCTTATAAGCCTTCCTTGCTAACACAAAGAAATCAAGTTGATAATTTTTTAACGAAAACAATAGGATACGGACTCTTAGAGGCAGAGTACATGAGCGACTGTTTTGTTATATAATGTAAAGCCAAGGGATCTAATCCGCTTGGTGATAAGATACCTATGACCAAATTTCCGAATAAAGTGAGAAATACGATTACCACCATACAATAATTCGCTCCAAAATAGGGTACACTCAAATAAAGACGCGAATAACTTTTATAGCCAATTGCCATAGTGGCAACGGAATACATTACAATGTGCATTTAAAAAATTAAGCTCAAAAGTCCACAATGTCATTGGTGTAAATTTCGATGAATTTTGTAATGTCAGTCGCCTTGTCATTATAGGCACATCATTGGAGTGCTATGTTCTCTCATCGATTATTATCTCACAATAGAAGCTGTATCTGCCATCTCAGACAATCCACTTACCACAGAAAATGAGTTTGCAGTCTTTAAGATGTTTTCCAGTTCCCCTTTGCCTTGATATATTGTAAAGAGAATTCCATTTATGACATCCCGGCAAACTCCGACATCCTGAAGACATGCTTCGTTCGTATGGCTTTATAAGTTCGCATCGTGTGCAATTTTCAGATCATTCTTTTATTTATGGAAAAGTTTTATTTTACTTTTAGTCTCCTGGCAAAAGAGGCCATTCAAAACTAATTCATTTGAGCTACCAAAAAATTATTCCGCTTTAGATAGCTTTCAAATTCGATGGCGCAAAAATGTCAAATTACCCACTTCTGAAAACAAATGAAAATAGCACATTTTATTTCATCCTGCGTGCGCGCTTAATTAAACTGAAAATAAACTTCTATCCACACATTCAAAGAAATAAACAAAACGAATAAAATAACAACTTTAATAAAAGATTTTCTGTTAAAATAAAATTCCAAAAATTTCCCATCATCAACTTCATTGCCAGAAACGCGCTCCAGAAGAAAAGTGAAAAGCATTTCCGCATTCCCCGAAATCATCAACGAATTGCTAACTCCCCTTTATATCTGCGCGCTATAAAGTTATAAAAATAAAATACACATAACGATGTTATGTACATGAATGAGTAAAAGTGTTAAAAATTATAGGGTGCACAGAAAAAATGAGGAAAAATAAAAACGAAAGATAAAAACCCGGCTTTAATTAATGACAGTCACGCACAAGGGATGAAAATTGATTTTACTCTTCCACATAAAACTATTGATTCACCATTCACCACACCTTTTCCAGGAAAAATAATATTAAAAATAAGACAAAATAAAAGAATTTGGAAAAGGGAATTAAGCAAGTATCATTTCTGAAAGACGTGTTGGGTGCAATTTCTATAAACTGGGTGGCCGTGGCTCAAGTGGTAGTGTGTTGGCTTCCAAATCGGAAAGTTCTCGGTGTTCGAATCCCAGCCTCGTCCGAAGGACATTCTTTTCTTCAGGCAACTTAATTCTCGTAAGACGAATGGTTGCCTCTATAACAAGTCCAATTACACTAATAATTTAGTCTCCCCATTAAATTTTGGATGCCACTCATGGAGCGAAATAACCACTGAGCCCAAAAATCTTTCTTTCTCTCTCTGTCCCATTTTCATAAAAACTTAATACGTACTCAGGCACTTGAGTGTTAAGTTCTTTAAAAAAAAAAAAGCTACAATATAGTGTGTGCATACAGCAAAGTAAAAGATAAGCTATTGTCAGTTTGGTCCATCCTGAGATTTTAGCTCCAACCACAACGATGTCGGTAGTCTCATAAGGCTGCTAACTTTGACTTCAATTGGTGCCAACATTCTTGACCTCAATTTCAAAAATTGACGGTTGACTGTCAAGAACAAGCAGTAAACTGGAAATCACTAAAATCGCAAGCTTTATCATTTAAAATAATGAGCATGCCTTACAGTACCCTATTATCGGTCTTCATGAAGCACATACATACATGGAACAAATTGCCAATATCTTTCTTACTTCACTCACTACCTGATTTTGACAGAGGCTTAAGGTATAGATTCCAAAATAGTAGAAGAATCTCATAAAGAAACTTCGTTGGTGAAGACCTCACTCGGATAGCTTCTGTTTCAATATTTGCAAATTGAAGTTAAGGTAAGGCTGCAAAGTAATTGTTATTAGCGCATACAGTTTTGGAGAGTGATACCCCTGTTGTTGGTTTTCAAATCTCGAATATTTATTTCCCTTGTCTAAACTCTTCTTTGATGCCACAGGCCTTGGAGATATTGCTTCCGTCCTGCACGAAAAAGCAACGGCTCTCCGTCATCATTCCGCACAATGTAACAAGTTTGGCACTTATGTACATATGCATAACTTATCTCCATAGATAGTTTCTATTATATGACATGCACATAATCTGGCCTCCTTTAGTTTTCTCTACGATCTGTCGTATTGTTAATATTTCGCCAATCGAATCGTTGTCAAGTGGCTCTAAGCGTTCACAAAAAATAACAAACAAGGGTTCACAAATGGCGCGGGATGTTAAGAGAGCAAAAAATCGCAAGCAAGATCTTTCACACTGAACTGATCCATCTACAGTTGGAGCAAATATCTGGACTGGTATATTCACAATACAGTACGATGTACCCATTATCGGGGCAAAGATATTTGTTTTATCTTGATCTTGACAATTTTAAATTGGATACATACTCGTAAGAGCAAAATAAGGTTAGGAGATGGGGAGAAGCAGGCAATCTTCCAATCATTTTGTAAATTTAAGCTGGATAAGCATGCAACACTTTCCGTTTTCATTTCAAATACTTCACCTACATTCAATAAAAACGCATCACTGAATCCGTTTGCATCAAAATCTTCCTTTTTTAGTTATGAATGCTTCATTTCCAGATTTAGTTGGCGTACCAGTCGACCAATAGAGAAACCATTCATCTTAGTTTAAGGCCCGAGTTAACACGCTCATTCGTTCTTATCTTCTTAACTGAACGCACTTAAGCATTCACTCCATTTATCCTCCCTAATCCATGTATAGCCATCCCGTTCGTTAAAATGATCTAAAACGAAACCTTAGTCCTTTGTCATTTGTTGGCCCTTCCGAGAACAAAAAAGGAAAGAATCCTTCACTCACAGTGTCGGAGAAACCCTTGCCGGATAAGAGCTACCAATTTATGTTGGTTCACGCTTAGATTTAGTGTCTTATATTACTACACACATACTCGTACACATGCGTTGACAAACGAAACGGAACGGAAGCAATGCATAGAGAACGGGAAACGTAAAAGACAATATAAAATAATTTAAGGGGACATTCATGAATGATATCCTTGGCAATAACTAGTGTACATTTTGTTTTGCTTTCGAGGTCGTTCCCAGTTATTGTCTTTACTGCCGAAGGACTTTGGAGACTTTTATTTTTCTGAAAACACTATATTCCTTTGTACCAGCACTGAGACCTAACCCAAAAAGATCTCTCATATCACAAAATATACACACTCGGTCTACTCATACTCCAGAGAACGAAATGAGTTTTAATAAAACTTTACGTTTCCGTCAGAGGGGGAGTAGACCTGAACGCATCAATGTTGCAGTTGTAGCTGTGGTTTTACTTGGCTTGATAGGACTGGTAGAGAAGGAAAGGAGCACGATGGTAACTTACAACAAAAAGCCATGGCAGGGTAACTTCCTTCCGGTAAGGGTATCTGTCTGGTTGTAAAGTTACGATGTTACCATAGTGATGACTCCTCGGGGGCTAGGCTAACGTGTCAGCAACATTTCTAAATGCTAACGAACAGAAATGTGTTTGTTAAATGGTCAGGAGATGGAGGTGGAGTTGAAGATGCAGATGGAGATAGGGGTGATGTTTGCATCTGCAATGAAAGTGCAGTCTAAGCGTGTGGGGTATGTGTCAAGTAAATGTGTTCGAAGTTTATGTGCAACTGACGAAAATCAGGAAGGTTTTGTTTTGTTATTTTTAGTTAAATTTTTTTTTCGTAGAATGAGTTATTTCATTTAACGATACAAGGCATAGCTACTAATCATGGCACATTAAAATCGACTAGCGGACCGAAAGAGATTCTTTGTGCACAGAGGAAAGGGAACAAGTGAGCCCCATTGTTCGCTCCTAAAACCATCCGCGAAAAGAAAGATAGTGACCTAAATATTAGCCCTCGTAATATTTCCTTCAAAAGTACTTGTAATTGCTCAACTGCGTCGTCATTTCTGCAACTCATGCAGAAATCTTTATATGATAGTTCCTTATATGATATCTTTATATGACAGTCATGATTTGCAGAGACAAAGATCTTGAATACCTTGGCTGAATAGCCCGATTCAGATGGAACTCAGATTCTTGTCGTCTTGTAATGTGCTTACTCCACTCTCAACAGGTGCAAATTCGTTTTCATCCATCTTTGGTGGCAAGGGTAATCTTCATTGTTTCGAAAAAAATTTGACATGAAAAACATGACATTCAATGCCATGTTTGGCCATCCATAGTATCATCGTACAGAACGAAATTCCGAAATTTGAATAATAGCTGACAATTGTAAGTACATACAAACCCTTACTTCATAAGAAGATAAGATCTACTTGGGTAAATGCACACCAAGAAAGGGTGACAAAAGGAGTAAGGAAGTAACTGAAACATGAGAACTTTATGTTAAATCAAATCAAAATTGGTATTCCGGATTTTAATTCTTAATCTTAATTTGGCTATATTTTACGAAAGTGTACATACGAGTATATGTAAGTCCTTAACGGAAGTGTGAAGAAATCAGTAAGTAAGCAACGTAGCATTAGATAAATCGCAGTTCGGGCTAAGGATCTGGGAAGAATATTTCAGCAAACCACGAGTGATGATAATGTAAACTGGCTTTATGCATCCAATAAGGCTGCTATTGTAAGTAAATGACCTATTCTAACCAGCCGCAGTAGACATTTTTTTTTTTGCAAAAGACGCCATTTTGGCCGTAGAGATCTAAAGATAGAAATTATACGCTACTACGTGTTTTTTTGTAGAAAATTGCATCTCACTACTCAATCTCAATCAGGCCCAAATCACCTTTCAGCTTTATACCAGCTGAACCTGATGCAAGATTTCTTTTTAAGTATTCCCACATCCCAGATCCTTCTGACGAACTTATAGCCCCCTATAGTTCGCAAAAATTCTCCTCTGTCAACCTTGCAGCGCACTACTATAATTAGTAATCATAATATGAAAGTAATTCCTCAACAAACGTTCAATTTAATTTTTTTTTTCTGCCAGCCCTCGTGCTAAAATTTTGGATCACTTATGTCTAAATGAAAGGAGTTTCAATGTATATATATATATATATATATATATATGCATATGCATGTACATATGCATTAGATGTAAGTAGGTTAAGATTTAGTTTTTAAGTAGTTTATAGGTTTAGTTTCAATTTTTATATATAAAAAGGTCCAGACACTAAGTTTTTTTAATTAAAATTCATTTTATTAGTTTTAATAAATGTAAAAATAAAAATAAAATTAGACTGTAAGATTCGTCGAAAGACATAGTTTAAGTGTTAGGCTTAACTTAGAGTGCCCGCATGGGGCCAGTAAGTTAGAATAAGATTATTTGTAAGTTATTTAAGCTAATTTTTAAGCGTTTTTTGTTTAGCATTTAAGAGTAATTTAAGTATATAAATAAAAATGCATAAAAACTGAAACTGAACTGAAAGGAGTTTCAAGCACTCCACTGTCATAGCATTTATATGATCAGATGATTTCTAGGTGCAGTAGTTAGCATTGAGATGGCAGCTATCGACTGGGTGGTTTAACACACGCGGCATGAAGAGAATGATACGATTACTGAAAACTTAATCGTTATATGTTTTTTGGTCTGAGTAGCTTTTAGAATTTGCTTTGGTGTTATCAACTTTCTCTCTGATTTTTAATTCCTTTGTTGAATTTATAACGCAAAGGCACTGTGAATTATTGCATCCAGATCAGCTTAATTTTAGCAGCTTTGCCGGTAATTAACATTATAATCAAAATAATTACCACTCGTACCTATTTTGAAAAAATAAAATAAAAAACACACTACGTGCTCTACCCTACTTTTCTTGACTGAAGCTCCCCAACATCCAACCGTTTCAAGAGTACCTCACGTCGCGTTCGTGAACATCCTTTTCGAAGAAAACTTTTCTTTGTACTCATTATCATCAGTGATGTTTAACTTTCTCCTCCTCTCCACCATGTGGAAGGTGGATTTTCCAAGAAATTGATAATTTCCACCTAACTAATCATTTAGATGTCAAGCGGTACCCTCCTCAAAACGAACTTTCTTCAAAATCGCGTCAACTGAAACTGATGAAACTTTTACGTGAAATCGCATCAAACTTGCCGGAGAACCCCTTCAAAGGGGCAGGAGTCTTTTAGAGTACTAAACCATCTCACTGTATGGTCTGACACGCAGGATAATTACGAAGTGTACTTTAAGATTAGCCGCATAATTTTGACTGAAGACAAGCGTGGATATGAATATCAAACAGGATTTATCTCCATTTAAAGAATACTCGTAAAAGACACGACTCTCAGTTGCCTTATAGAAGAATGTAAATCTTTCGAATCGACAGATGTAAGTTGAAAATCTTTGAAAGTTGTTTTAAGTTGACATTGTTGCACATATGGTACACAGAGAGCTTAAAAGTCAAGACGGGCTAAGTGACACCTAGATTGCAGGACTGACATCAATACTTTTCTTTTACTTCCATTTATTCAGTGTTTCTTCCTTGAAGTTTCTCTCGAATTGTGTTACACATTACGGTGAAAGTTTTTCTTCCACTTTTATTTTTTTCACTCCCTCTCTCTTCAGCTCGGCAGGACAACAATGGAATTTTCGTATAACCATTCGAAGAAAATTGAGTTGCTATCTTTATCTTTGGTGTTCCGGGTTGCATTGCATACCCTTGCATCACTGAGTTGGGTATCCCTTTCCATCTTTTATTTTCTAGAATTTTCACGTCTCGAACGGAAACTGTTTGTTTTACTCACATCCTTCCGGTTTAAGGTCACACAGAACACAGAATGCTTGACGAAAGTCCTTAAACGTTTAACGTTGATCGCTTAACGTTTCACGTTTAATGCTTAGCGTGGCCTAGTTGCCTGAGATATCTGTCAGAGGGAGTTAAGTTATGTGCACGACCACATTAACTCGGGGCTAAAGGAAGGACCGGTGTAAGTTGAACAGTGTGCAGGAGTGCCTTGGCCCAGTCAATTAAGTGCACCATTTACGCGATATCACTGCACGAGGTAGTTGTTCCATGCGACGATACCGTAATTTCTGTGAGAAAGCAATTTTTCAGAATTTTTTTCTTTCAGTTCTTTTTTTATGTATGCTTTGCATCACATGTTCTCCTTTCAAGGGGTAAATGTGTTTCGCATGTTGAAATAGTCGAGGAGTAGAGTAAGTAAAATTGTCATGGCAGAGAGCAAAGAAGAGGAGGGTAAACTTCCGTCCAAGTGTAGGATTGAATTATGTTGGCACGACTGCTAATGTGGCATTGGCCAAAATGCGGAATTAATTTTGCTGCGGGAGCGTGCGAATAATTGCCACAGGATCCTGGACTCTAACTCTGAGCATACAGAGCGAGTTAATTTTGTTGCTTTTCTTCCCTCTCATGATCACATGGAATATTGCTTACAAGAAAGGGTAAGTGCTAATAGTGCTAAGATGAAATTCGAATCAATTTCGACTGAAAATTGACAAGATATAGGATCATGCAATAAACTAAAATTAATCATTCATACTCCTACATTAATTATATTCATATCCTTATCATTATAATTTTATTCTGTTATTTGATTAATTAATTAAACACATTTTGATAGATCCAAAACCAAAATTCCAACGCTCTAAATGCTGAGTTGAAGCTTCTGAGAGTCCAACATTGACTTTGATTACTACTTATCTAACAGAGTAATATTCGAGTATCAAACGGCTCGACTAAGAAATCTATTTTGAAGGTAATTGTCCACCTAATGAAAAAGAATTGCGATTAATAATATTTAAATTCAAAACCTAACGCAAGGATACATGCCTCTCTCAGAGTGGTTATGGTGAGATGCACTCAATTGTGCCAACAACACGGACTTTACACTTCAATTTCACATCACCCATCGAATCTCATACAAAATACGACGACACTCATGAAACTTTCCCATTCAAAATTTTAGGTCTGAAAATGTACGTTTGACCTAATTTTCGCAATAAGGTCCTGAAAAAACAAAAACTCAAACAAACAGACAAACTCAATAAACCCAAAGCGATACTTTATAGATTTTGAAGCCCCCTAGTTTTGTATAAGACCTGAATCCTCTAAGAATTGAGAGAATAAAACACTGGAGCATAGAAATTTAGTTTGAAAAAAGACGTTTTGAAAGTTATTTAGTCCCGCTTACAACAAACTATAGCGCAACATTAACCTAGTCAAAATTAAACATAGGTCGTCCATGATGCATATGTCAGCGATATGTTAGGCAGCCAGAGACGAGGCAATAGAAGGCACGAAAACAAAAATCTCTACCAACTTGGAGCTCGCAATTGGAAACAAGATTAGGCTAATAGAAATTGCTTGTTGTTTAACACAACGTGTCTCCGAATTGTAGGTTATTAAACTTTAGTAATTGCTTGTTATATATTGTTTCCTGTAGAAAAAACAATACCTCATAATAGATTTCCAATTAATTTCTATGGCCTTGGCAAAATCCCAAATACATATATACAGGGTGTTCCGGTTAATGTGTCGAAGACTTTAAGGGAAGATTCCTTGACATATTTTGAGAGAAAAAATCATTTGGGTGAGGGGGTCAGAAATGCATCCCCACCTAGATGCAAAGGTTTCCAGCGAAAACTTAAGCTGCCCTGTTCTATTGAAAATAACATCTTTCAAATGAGTGAATAGTAACAAATGGGCTATCGTTAAACTTGTAATTGTGAGTACTTTAATTATTTCACTAACCCAAACAATAGTGTGTCGAAAGATCATAAAGATCAAAAGTGATACGACTTTCATATATTTTTTTTCGGAAAAATATCTTATTAATAACCACTTTTTTGAAACTTTGAAATGTGTAACTATTAGTATCTACAAACAAACCAGCCGGAATGGGTGCGACCGATGTGTCACGCCCAGAACTTCCTGATAAATAGAACTTGTAGTATTCTCCAATGGTTTTCCTGGTTAACTCTGACCAGTTGAGCTTGAAATGTTTTGATAAAGCTGAGAAAAAGAAAGTGCGGCAAGAGAGTTTATCTCCCCTTTCCATCGCGAAAAGCGAAAAATAAATAGTTGAATACATAACATGTTTGAAGTGAATTGGAAAAAAGTTACAGGACTTAAGCCAAAAGCTTCAGATAAGGATTTAAGCTGAATTTACATATTTATATTAACAAGTATTCGGTGTACGCGTTTCCTTTTGTTTTGAACATTAGCCCTTGGTTTGTGACAAGTAACTTTGTTTCCAGCGCTACATAAAAAAATGTATGAGAGATTGTAAGATTTGACTCCTAAGGAGTCCTGAACTTATGAATGTAGAACTCAATCAAAAATTCAAAAATTTATATTATAGTGTGTTTTGTCCATCATAAGCTTGTTTTCGAATAAATTAATAAGGAATGTAATATATAATAATATGTGAATTAATTTTTAATTACGTAAAACCATAAATACAAACATATCCTTTATATCTTCTTAAGAAAAATAAATACAAAAACTCCAGAGCTGCAAAGAGTTTGGTGTCAGTTAAACGATACAAGAGCGAAATTTTGCTTCTTTAAGTCGAGGCGACCGACAGCGACGGAGTAAAATGCCGAATTGGCGCCCAGACAATGTTATAGTTAACTCCTCTCTGTTTGGCGTTTTCTCACAAAACTCTTAGAATTAATTACCAAATAGTGAAGACTGGCGGTAACTATTGGGATCACTGCCTCTCCTTCAGCGCGCCGCCGTGATGATCCACAAACTCATCATTTAACAATAATGGGATGGATTCTCTCGCATGCTTTCTCCTTCTCCCAACTTTATCCATTGTGACGAAAGACAAAGACACATACTCGTATATGCGAGCTTGGTTGTATATGCAAATGTATGGAGTAAAAATGTCGTTTCTCCTATGAAATATCTGCCCGCGTATTTAACATATACAAAACCAGTACGTCAATAACAAAACTCACATACAATTCCGGTTACGACAGTGACAAAGATAGCATACACTGACAGATTGGCACAATATTTTATTTCAGTTTTGAGAAATATGTGCTGCGTTAGTTCAGTATCATTAAGACTCAGATTATAGCACTTAACTAATGTTTCCTCAGAAGAAATCGAAAAACTAAAGTTATAATCGATTTATTGTTAAGTGACCTTCTCGCCAAATTGTGATTTCAATAAATCGATGGTTTGAAAGCTAACTCAGCACGTATTTCTCAAAACTGAAATAAAATATTGTGCCAACTTGTCTGCGTATGATGTAATGTCATCGTCGTACTGGCCTTGTATTTGACACACAGCAGACACGTTTTATTCTGCATCTCCATACATTTGCTGATTTTACCAAATTTGCGTATACGAGCATGTGGGTACAATCAGTGGTTTGATGTGTGTTTTCTCTTTCGTTCTCTTTCGCCCCAATGGGTTATGTTGGTTGAAAGAGAAAGCATGCAAGAGAATCGCCACTCTTCTCTATTTAGAAATCAATTCTAAGAGTTTTGTCAGAAAGCGACACGCAGTGTGGATATAACTACTACATTGTCTGGGCGCCTAGTTGTCCAATATGACATTTTGTTCCGTCGCATCGGTCGCCTCAACTTGAAAAGCAACATTTCGTTCTTTTCCTAAGATTGACCCAAGAACTTTGTAACTCTGAAGTTTTTCATATTTTTTTTCTGAACAAAATATAAATGATATACAATATGTGTGTGTATTTTTGGTTTTACATAATTAAAACTAATTCACTTATTTTATTTTTTTATAATATTAATTTATTCGAAAGCAACCTTACACATTAGTGTAAATTTCGAAAATTTCATTTTCGATTTTCGAGGTTATGTGAGAACTTCTTATCATTAAGTTAAAAATATGTCAGGTCATTTCTTCTCAAGACAGTAGCTTTCAAAATAAAGCCCAAATTGTTAAAACTATAAGACTCGAAAATGAGGTTTTTTTTTACAACAGCCCTATAAAATAACCAGGTTTTTATTGTTGCGCAATGTAAGTCCAATAAATTTTCGTTTTAAACGGTTAGGTTTTGACCCCTATGAAGGGAACAAATGAACACCTCGGATAGGTAACGCCCCTTTCCAACAAAAAATTCTGAAGTAAAAATTAAGCTGATCTTATGAAACAATGTCATAGAAAACGAATGAATAGAAACTCCATGAAACATAGAGATTTTCAGCTTTGTGGGCAGGCATACTTGGTAACAGGCTGATCAGACCCCTATCGGCTTTACTCTAAGGCTTAATTGAAATCTCTACCTGCAATTTTTGCGAAACAAATTACCAGAACATTAGGTGATATACTACTGCAATACAAAACAAACCATTGTGTAGCAACAGTATGGCGCTTGTATTTATAGGTACGGACGAAAAATGTTATTTGTACTCATTAGAAATACCAATATTGGATGGCTTGAATTAGGATTCACGAAGCAGCTGAGAAAGTCCGAAAAGAATTGGAAAGAATAGACATTGTTAGAGCCATTCAAAGACGAACTCTGGCGTTCATACAAGGCTATGGTTTGCACTTTGAACCTGGTATCAACAAGGTTTGATGACGAAAAATAAATAAAAATTTGCAATCTGTATTTGTATTTTTTTTCCTAAAATTTTTAACAATTTTTAATCTAACGTCTTATCGTTTTCAATAAGTTGGGTCATATCTTGAAAACTATTGGCTTGAGATGAATTGACCTTCATTTTTTTTACTTTGTAAATACTAAGTACACATTTCAAAAGGGGTTAATATGCGGCAAGTGGGAGATGCGTTTCGAACCTGCCCCACGCTCCTGCACAATTTTTTTCTCAAAATTTCTCAATTTTTTCTGTAATCATGATTTGCACACTGGTGACACGATTTCATCAATAGTTAACTAATCTACTGAAAGAAAAAATCTCCGATTTTTCGATACGAACCACGAATTGGGAAAGAGTTAAACGCAAGAATACCCTCAATAGCATGCCGTTTACGAAGTTAATGAATTTACTCATGACCGGGGCTATGGTATAAATTTATTTGACTGCAAATATTGCTATTACTCACACCACTCACCACACAACAGCGCTACTGCAAGACATATTGGTGACCGAATGATTTACAGAAATTCAGGATTAAATAGGTCACTGACTTTCCCGGATTTGACAGCATCACTCTTTTTTATGTCAAGATATTTACAAGAAAAGTGAACATAAATTATGTCAAACTATTTCTCAGTTAAAAGAGAATTATCGTTGTAAAATACAGGCGCATGATAGTTTACAAAATGTTATGACAAGCACTCTAATAGAATCTTTTACAACTAGCTGGTCAAAAATTCCCATTTACCATACTTTGTTGATATATAGAAGTTATTATCATTTTATATCGATGTCTTCCATATTTACTTACAAGCCTTAAGTTTTTTACTGCGAATCCCAATTCTTTATAGGTTTCATCACAACACTATTAAACCAGGTAAAGATTTTCGATCGACAGCCTTCATGGTATTTACATTTCTCATCCGCATTTATCAGCATTTATCAGTACTCAGTGCAACTAATTCGCTTACAAGAATATTGATTCCTCCTACTTTTACGAGTGTTTAATGCTATCTGTTTCTTGGAAGAATAGATAATTCTAAATCTAGAGAAATTCTTGAAGCTTTATTTGCTCTACTCCAGATTTTCTACTTAGTCGATTTCAGTTAAAGAATTTGATGTTTGCCTGGTTCAGCTTTAATAATTCAATAGACAATAGAATATGGAGAAGGAGTGAGGAATTTTTCTCTCCAAAATTAAAAGAACACAATATACAAAAGTATGGCGTATTATAAAAAAGTGGGAATGAGCTCCCAGTTATGGCAAAATAAGATATCTGCGCTGATTAAGGCGTTTAATTTATGGCACACTAAGCTTAAAGGTGATCTACGGATAACGCATTCAGTCTGCGTTCTAAAAGTTGGCTTCCAAAATTTATTCGAACTATATGGGAATAATAGTATAGGCCCTGTCAGTCCAGGAATTATCTTTTCGACGTAATGAATACGTGATCTTATTATTTTTATCATTGCTTCTGACACTGAATGGATTCCAAAGAATACTGAATTAGGTAGCCAAGCTCTGGATGTCAGCTTCTTCATCCATTTCTGCTCCTCTTTTCATAAATTGCGCTCAATTTATCACTTTTTATGGTGGTTCGTATAAATATTTTCATTTTTTAACTGAAGATTCGTTATACTTCCCGAAATGTGATATTGGCTTTCGTTATCAAATACTTTAGCAAATGAGTACTTATCACTTTGTGTTACTAGTGCATCATTTCAAGTATCTTGTACCATATTTTAAAGTGAAACTAAGGTCAAATCATCAACTGAAAGGTTGGGACACCTCCTGCAATACCTACTGTTACCATTTGCACACCGCGTCCCTAGTACAAACTAATTACACGATTTTCAGTACTCAGAGTAGATGTTAAAGCTTAGGACAGCCACCTCTGACTCCTCTAGATGTGAAAAAATCCAAACCAGTATAAAAAAAAGAATATCCATTAATTTTCTCTACGCACGAGACTCTTAATCAACACGTAGAGTTGAGTTTATTTCTCCACGTCCCTCTCAACTTCATCGCCTTTAGAATCTGTTCTGAATGGAGATATTCTTTTTTTTTTAAACCTTCGTGTTAGGATGAGTGGATACCATGTATAGGACTACTACAAATAAATGTACAAACATTTGTAGTACCTACTTCCATAGAAACGTTCATGCAAAGAGGCAGTATTTCTGCATAGCAAAACACTTCAATACCGTGGTTAAAAGGAATATGCTTGCGAAGGCGTAAATTTTATTTTTCTTATACAAAAAGCTCCGTGACATCAACATAATTTTCAATTTAGATGCAGCCCACGAATGTTTGATATTAAATAAAGAACATTTCGTATGCAAGTGCTGCTTGATATGAAACCACTCATGTGACTTTAAAAAAAAAAAATGTATAGCAATCTCAAGCATTTTTCAAGTGTCAAAATCAAGCATTTTTTCGGGGACAAAAATATAAACGATTACTACCCGCTACCACAGTTGGAGGTAACATATTAATTTGTCACATTGTGAATTTATCACCCCCGACTAGCAACTACTTCAGTGTTTTCTCTAATTTTTGTTTTTCGACCAGCACGGGTGAACAAAACAAATATTTTTTTCATTAAAAAAAAAAACTGAGACAGCCAGACGTGAATTTAGCCTCAAATTAATATTGTCTAGCACAAATGTTATTCAATTTCGATACGGTAGGGAAAAGTCTAGAACTCTGAATATTTGAAGACCACTCCCAGAAATATTGCCTAGTCGAATTAAGTATGTATATGTATGTACTCATATGTACCCATATATGTACCCACATTTAATGGAGCGATTTTTATTTATTGCACAGGTCGTTCAATGTTCAGCAATAAAAAATTTATGAAAATCAGCTGAGATACAAATTAACTTTATGTCTTGCAGGCTGGCTGGACTAGTTCATTCTCAGCCTTTATTCAGAAGGAGATGGCTGGTGTTTTAAGATACTTTTCTTAGCTCAAATCGCGTACTCGAGTGCTCGTGTTTTTGAATCTTTCTTGACTAGAAGTTACATCGCCATTTACAGAACCGGTGCCATACATACAAACGTAAGTATGATATTCTTTTTTTTCCAACTTTAAATAGTGAAGTGCCTATCTCAGGATTTGTGTCCCAGTTATCTGGAAGATCAGTGATCATCAGGGACAACCTTAGGAAACAACTTAGCAATCTGACTACCTTCAAAAGATCGAATTGTCAACTAGTTCAACAACGTGCTGATAGATTAAAGACTACTTGGAGCGAAGATGAAGGAATCTACAGCTCCAGGTTGTAGGAAAGTTTTGTATGATAAGGGCGCGCAGGATTGAGAAGGTAGGAAGACGACTGTGGTTCAGGTAGATTAGGTACCTTTAATATATCTGCCTTTCGTTAAATTATTAAATAAATAACTGTTAAGATGCGCAACATTGAGTCCTTTTTACCAAATGTTGGCAGTTCAGTTCCCCGAACGTGATATCGAAACCTATTTCTGCATAAATATAATATACTAGAATGATCTAAGTCATATGAAAAAACAAAGTATTACTCCCCATAAGCCTTTTTCGAAACAATAGGTAACAGCGGATTTATGCAAATTATTACTCAAGACTTAAGTTCACCTAGGTGTCCCTGCCGGAGTAGTAAAGTCAAATTGATCAAAAATATACACCAAATTAAACTTATAACCAGCAAGGTAGTTGCATAAGTAAAACAGCCTATTATTAAGCACAAGAAAATCGTGTCAAGAAGTAATCATTTTATACGCTTAAAAGTTAAACGGCACAGCAAAATACAATTTCTCTGCCGATCGATTATCCTGTAGTAAATAATAGTGGAGCGAGCTTACTTTAAATCGATGCCTATTTAGACATTAATTACAAATACACAGCTATTTCTGCCTAATTAATAAAATAGATTTGTAAACTTAAATTTGTAACTTAAAACCACTTTCACCAACCAATTTAATTGCACAATTTAATCCATATTAACCAAAAACTCACACCACCCTGATGATGTTGATTTACTCGTACTTCTAATGTTAGTTTAAAAAATTATATTCGTATCTTTTTGCAAAAGCAACAAACTTCAGGCTATAAACTACAAATTGCAGACATCCACCAAAATACAATTAACAAAACCCAAGCCACAACTGCAGTTGGAAAACGAAGTTCAATGAGCCATTCGAATCCATCAAATAAACTCATAACCACATTACCCCCATTTTTCACTCTGGCACCAAGAGTACCAATTGCAGCCATTTGGAAAAAATTAGAGAAAAAATCGGCCCAACCTGCGGCAATTATCGGCATTCGTCGATCGCTGGCAAATTAAATTCCTGCCAGCAAGGCTTTTTCCAGTTCAGCTGGTCCAGCATTTGCAATTAACATTCCCTGTTCCTATATAGTCGCTTTATTCCTGACTGGTTGGTGTTTAATGATGTTTTAGAATAGTGCCACCTTTTCAAATGCATGTATCTATACAGATGTGTCTACAGAAATGTGTCTTTTGGTACGTACCATCGGTATCCGCGTGATATGTTTTTTTTTTTTTTTTTTTTTCATTTGTGCGTACATGACAAATGATAGCAATTTGCATCTTTGTGACTTTTCTGATGGTATTCGTACAAAGCAAGAGGTTGGAGCACAAGGAAACAATCCAATTCAAGTTGAAATATATTCTCACAGATATCATGTCTCTAATAGACAATTTCCGCGACGGCAGAAAAATGGAAGTCGAGATATGGCAGGACAAAGAAATTCCTACCGGAAGAACGTTTTGTGCATGGTCACATTGTGTGAGCATGAATAACGTGCACATCATGAACACTTTGTCATCATTTTTCCTCACAAATCGGACGAAGGAATGGTAGTTTCTTCTATTGCGGCTTGCGGATGTGGTGACTAGTTAGTGGTGAGTGTTGGGTGCTGTAAACGACTTCTCTACCATGTGTAGGAGATGTGATAATAGGACATTTTGAAAGATTTATTCAAATCGTTTGGGCATGATCTCATACCGAGCAAAATGACATCAATTGAAAATGCAACAAGATTGGGGTAATGAACAAATAACCTTGTGGCACATCACAGAATAAATCCGGAAAAACTCTGAAATACGTTGAGGAGTGGTGCTTTCTTTAATTGGCTTGGGTAAGTAATGTCTGAAATTTCTCAGTGGACTGTTACAGAATTATTGTATCTTTATATTTGTAGCTAACGAGTTGGCAACAATTCATTTCTCAAATCACAGCAATAAATTAAGTTAACTACTGAAGTAATCAGCAGCGTATAGTTGTCAGCTTTTCATTAAGTTTTATTGTAGCCTACACAATTTAGTGGATGCAAGTATGATTCACCACTCAATCTCCATATGGAAGATAAGCCTAACTAATACACTCATTTTAAGTAGTGTATTAAACAAGTGCTCGTTTTAGTTTAAGTTCATGTATGAATAAAATTAGAATCTCACTGATCACATGAAACAGCGATAACAACTTCACTATCCACGTTTATTGAAACATCGACTTTTTATCTAATGGGTTTCATACAGCTACCGAAAAATTGGTTGGTTTAAAAATTTCAGAAAAATGCATGATGCTAAACAGCACCAACTAATAAGAAACGGTTCTGAAAAACATGTGCTCCAGTAAAAAGAAACTATAGGTTCTGTGAAGGAGCACAATATTGTGAAAATTTGTAAAATATGTAATAGGGGGTTTCGAAAAGGTAGTTTTCGAAAACAACTCATTTGACGATTTTTCAGTGAACCTAATATTTTATTTATTTATTATTTATATTGCTATTGTAATTTTCAGGAATAATTTTTAAGTACCATACAAAAGCACAACACTGCAAAAAACACAAGGACAAAACACCCTATTAATAAAGAATAATCTTGGCAAGCAAAACTTTTGTACTACTGGATAGCAATCTGAGCAAGCTGAAAAATGCGTCAACATTGATGGCAATGACTCCACCTTAACTATGTGTAGGGATGTCGAGCCTATCACATAAGAAAAATACTTCATAGGAGAATGAACAAAAGCCTCGGAAATCGAAGGGATAATTTATCGGTGATGGCATTGTGCGAATGAAGGCAATCAGCTAACGGACTGCTCATGAAATGAAAGGACCCCTTAAGGTCCAAAAGAATCATTTTCCGCATTCCTCGGGCCGAGTCTTCTGAGTGAATAATAGGATAAAATTCGAATTAGAGAAAAAAGCTGTTAAAAATTGTATAATACATGCATTATCATCACGGAAAATTCGTTAAAAAAAAGTTAAGGATTTCAAGATAATGAGTGATCTGAAAATCGTGTTTGAGGCGATTTAAGCCCCAGAGTACTATTTTAAGGATTCGGGATTCAACGGAAAACACTTTCTGCCTCACTGACATTGCAGCAGCGAGTAATACGGTGACAAGTATCATCAGATTCGTTCAGAAAACTACCTAGTACCAATTTTTTAGTTATACCCTGGTTAAAACAAATTTTGTATCTTTGTATATATATATATGTATATATAATAAGTTGGAAACTGTTCATATCTCAAATAACAGCACCAATCAAATCAGATCAATATTTAGCAGTTCTTCTTCATCGACTCAAAACGCAAATAACAGGATTCAGCCCAGTGAACTCTAAGCAGGGATAATCGACTTCGGGGTCCCGAGAAAACCAATTAGGGTTAGTTGCACAACTCTCAAAAACAGGTGGTCCAAATGGTCAACAAATGCAAGTTGCTGAACGGTAAGTAAGACAGCTACACTGGTTTGAGGCGACTTCGAAGAAATACTGGATCCTATCTCCGCAGCAGTCGTTTTAATAAGAAAACGCAATCACGAACCTTATAAACTGATTAAAGATGTCAAAACGTTGCAGAATGCACAAATCCATAGACTACAGTGGTCTAGCGGCATAAAACGTACGAGAGAAGTACTGAAATCAAGATCTATCCAAAGATAGATCTTTGGACATAATCTGAAATATCATAATTTTTCTTTAATAATTCACTTATGGTATTGTATATCCTGCTAAGCACTTTATTTCCTAGTAATTATATCCTGCAAACATTCGAAATCAACGCGAATCGGTATTTGATTTTCGTTCCTCCCTAATTTTCCTTCTACCTGCTGGGATTCATATGGTTTGTCTTTGAACTGGCGTTGATTTCAACAAAAAATGCAAAGCACTAGTAAGTAGGTAATCTTGCATTTATTCGGGACATTCGCGAAAGTCGGAAAAATTGAGTATGACAATATGCCACCTTATAGTACCATATCCAGGCATTTCATAATATTGTACATAATGATATCTGAAAACTTGGACCGATTTTTGCTGTAGAGTTATATAATTGGTATAAGTGCTTGCTTCCTTCACTCAAATCATCTACATATCTACGAAACAAAAATCTGAATCCAAAAAAAGAACCATTTACGAGTAAGCCCAAAAAAATTAATGGAACTGCCTCAAAGCATCGTTCCTTATAAGACGAGCAGAAATCCATATCTTCGTAAATTCAAAATGACCTTTCGTCACAAAAAAAAACAAAAAACTATACCGACGATATCAGAAATCATGAAACTGCATAAACTTCCATTTCTTTACGATTAAAGGATTTCTTCGACGAATATTTATCCTTCAATTCAGCGAAGGAAATTCCATTCATTCAATTCGGCACTTATCAGCCACAACCAGTATGCCACCACTGAACCGACCAGCGATTTGTAAAGCTTCGATCAAGCGCTGAATATTCCTTTTGCAATTTTTCTCATGTGAATTTATCTTCCCCTCCTTACATATGCAAGTGATAGATATAATAGTTTTCCATAGTATGAGGCCAACCGACGAGTCCTCCCAAACATATGCATACTCGTATAAAAATTCCATTCAAATGGCGCTTCGTCCTCATCCACTAAGAATCGGCTCCAATGCAAAACCAATCAGCATTCAGAACAGCTCTTGGTACTTTTATGATTACATGAGTTGAGCTCAGTGGCAGTAGGAATCCTTGTAGGGATACACCATCGATCGGGCTCCTGCTTTTGCTGCCAACAACCAACCAACTTTCCCTGTACTTCCATCGTACAATTTGTATTTTAATATTTAATTTTATTTTGATTTTCATTTTTGTGCGCTCCATTGAAATATCGAATGTCAATATCTTGGGCTTGAGGTTGGCGCGTACGTGTTTCTGGCAGCGATATCGACTTCGTCTTTGCCTTGACATAAGTGGGGAAGACGGCTGCTGCTACATGTTGGTGTCTATGCGGTTTAACTTGTGAGGTATGGAAATGTTTGCCTAAGAATTCTCCCCGTTCTTTTCGTCCGGAAGTAATAAAAAACGAAACGATTACTCTTCTACTCAGAGGTTTCTATGCAGGGCTTGTAATACGATTTCTAGCAATATCCGCTCCCGGTATGGATACTGGGGTAATACAACCCGGAGAAGTGTATGTTGTGGGTACAGTGGAGTGGTTTATGAAAGGGTGCTCCAGCTCATGTTGGGACTGTGTGTAGGGATTTACTATAATTATTTCATCGTTATGGTGATGAGGTTGCACGATTTGGAAATGTGATTGCGGCGATGTATTTTCTTCTCATTAGCGGTAATGGTGGATATGCAATGGCAAGATGTTGCTTTTGCTTGGTTTCCTACATAAATTGGTGAAATGAGAATTTGAAGTGCAATTACATTTGATGTTTTGAAATCAGAAGAGGGGGGCGTAATGTTTGAGGTACTTTCAATTAGAAATAGATATGTTCTCCCTTTTCTGCTTTTTGGGATTTGCTAATTTTTAATGAAGTAGCAAGTACTCGTATGTTGTAGACTTATGTCAAGAAGGAAATGTGTTGTTAGATTAATGAAATTGAAAAATAAATTACATTTTCGGAAACCTATCCAGATTTGGTTTGGGTCAGCTCCCTTTTTTCTGATATGACATAGAGAGAGCTGGTTAACGATTACAGATTTGAATCATCAGATAAGTACTTACATTTAAGTTAGACCCCGCAGAACCTTCTCAGCACTTTCAAGCTTGTTCAAGAATGGAACGCTTCTTTGAACGTGGTGGGAGTGTATACCACCTCACTTACTCCTTTTTGAGTCCTGGGTCACAAAGCAATGCGCAAATAAAAGATGTTCAAGTCTCCAACCTGCATTAGGGCTGACTGCATCATCCTCAGCTATACTGTAGACTGCTTACTGAGTGTAATAGACATAAGTGACACAGCATCCTGCCATCGGGCCACAATCTCGCGCACAGCTGCAGCTATTCGGTGCAGATATGCTGGTGCTAGTACTGTAGGCACTTTGTCACTGAAGCTCATCTTTCTACGATAGACTTAGAAATTCCAGTAAATGGGACATATGAAGAGTAAAATGGACTACCTGAGTGCTCTGATCCGATAAAAAAAAAATAGTAAGATAAACTGACTTAGAACAGCACCTGGGTAATATAAAGATGAGCTCTATATTGAAGCCAATCCATGAGCCTTTTGTAATCCATAGAGATTAGCAGTTCCATATTTTGAACTCTAACAAATTTAAATTGGAAAGTATGTATTGTGATTAATGAAGAGTTCTTATCAAACTAAAATTCCTCTCTAATCTGCTGTCCTGATCTTAGATAATACTTGTAAAAGTACAGTACAATGTGAATAACATTATTAATAACTACCAATTCTGTCGACACACCTCTTTGGATTATGAAAGCGTAATATTGTCTAGACGACAATACAATGTTTTAAAGATTCACAGTTGTCTTAATAAGAACCCAAGGCTATCCACATTAACTGACCACCCACCTTTTCCAAAGACTTCACTAATACAATAAAAATCAAGTTGAACTGCAACTTATGTTTCACTCATTGCTTCACGATGCAGAAAGATCCAGGTCCCACTTGTGCGATACCAAAGAACAGTATGAAAATCTTAAGAACCACTTGAACCCAGCTTAAAAATACGCCTAAATGAATTACTGACCTTAAAAGTCATGCAGCCAATACCAAGAAATTATTTTTATCTTCAAAATCTGAAAAAACAACTATGCTCGATGGACTCCTGTGTCATATCAATAACTTTCTTGAAAACCTACCTTCTTAAACGAAACGTGTGGCAATACGGAGTGAATCTGCGTTTGGCTGCAGAGTTTCCGCCACGTCTACGATACCTAGTAGTTGATGTCTTTTTCATGAAAGCGGCCTTCAACAGTGTTAAAAAAGTAGATGTATTTTCTTGTAGAGCTACATAAATGGCACAGGTTACGGAAGCCATTCCCACCTTTATTTTCGAAACTATGCAAACCTGATGTATTTAATTAACAGTTTGATACGAGTTTATCGCCGATCGTGCAATAAGTTGAAATACCATAATCTCTTCAAGAATTATGTATTTCATAAATTTGTAAACTGATAAAGAACAGGTGTTCTTCGCTTTTTCTATACCTTTTTTTTCCGAGAAGTGTTATTACTAGGATTTTGCCTAAATATCCTAGAATCGCCGATATCTGGCCTTTTCAATGCTTCTTCGGCCTTCGTTCATCAATTCAAAACTTTATAATCTTAAAAATCTTAAAAAACATTCGACGTTTCCTGAACGATTAGCAAGGAAACGAAATCCACAGATTGACAGATATTTATTTCCAAATTACTCGTACCATATTTATATGTTACCAACCATGCTATGAGCTTGAATTAAAGACAGAACGAATGAGGCGAGAATATAAGGAAGCCTTCATGTTCATCCTTCATCAAATCCCTTCCAGATTTTAATTCGTAAAAACTGAAGTCCATCAATACCAATTAATTCGTCGTCACTCTATTATGTTGCTAAATAAAATCGCTTACTTCTAGAAAATAAAATAAATTGTTATCCATCATTTAACTAATACGAAAAGTCCCACTCGTCTTAATTTCGTTGTCATAATCATTTCGGGGAAGTTCCATCATTTAGCCACCAACCATCGGTGATAGGCGCCCTACACTTCCAAGCCAACCAACGTCTTCAAGGTAAAAGTTGTTGAATTCTTCAAAATCAACAAATAGCCAAAGAAAAAATTTACCCTCTGTTGCCTCGTAGCTGCCGCCTGGCACCAATTTTCGTATCATCTACTGGACTGTTCCTACCTTAGTTTCTCTGTATCCTTAATAAAATCACAAAAATTATGTTAATGTCAGTGAGTTTTATGATGATTCGAGAGAAAGTAACTTCAAAAGGTAGCTGCTTTATCCTGGCCCCCAGAGCAAGAGCACCATCATCATCTCAGAAAATTTTGGGGCAACCAGCACACGGACTCTTGAAAGTGAACCATCCACTTACACACGTCGCCATCGGATAACCGTTGGAAAAATCTTTTTTCTTGGCTATCCCCACTAAATAATTTCGTAATCAAATTTTGGAAAAGAGAAAACAACATTTCCAGCTTTTCTAACTGCGGACGATAAAACGAAAATGTTCTTGTACTTTGCGTTGGAAGAAGCGTACGGACTACGGACACACTGCCTTGAGGTGTAGGTTACAACAAAACTTTCGGTTCTCGGTTCTCGGTTCTTGGCTGTCGGTTGTCGACTGGCTGGTGGTAGGTGGAAAGATGAAACGATGGAAATGTGGGAAAATGTTTGTTGTTTCTATAAATCACGTAGATAACTGGCATAGGTGGATAATTTTTGAGAGGCTTGAAATTTACCTGAGTGCTCAAATCAGAAAAGGAAAATATTTGTTTCTCTCCAGCACAAAATATTCCCGGTGGGCGTTCTGAAGTTAGCCGTTGAGGTTGTTGAAAATGGTCAAAAGAAGCAATTTCGAATTAGGCTATTAGGAGTGATGGCTGGGTTTTATTTGACAGTGCTAAATGTACTGGATTGAAATGTTACGTCGTAATATACCATATATCTATAGATTTGCTTTAGAAAAGTACCAGATAACTCTGATAAACATATACAGAAAGTAATTTGCGACAACTTATTAAAGTGCAGTAGGACTTGGATATGGATAAACTTATCTATAATAGCGACATTCAGATCTATTTTGAAAATTTTCAATTACATAATTGGGGCTTTTTAATAAATATTGTAGAACTTTTGCAATACTATCATCAGAGATACATTTAAAAGTGAAGTTGCGGTAATCGGTATCCGCATTTATTAAACCCTTAGCTAATCTAAACGATTTTATTTCTTCGAAAATATACGAAAAGACATTTACGTAGGGTTTGTTCGTTGACGAACCGCATAAACCTATTTTGGCCCTATTGCCCACTCGCGCTCACATGCTAACTATGAGTAGGAGTGAATTAGACAATGGACGAATTTGGAGAGCTTTGCAAACACCTAGTGTTTTGGCAGAATATCACTAGTTGCTGTATTAATACTCTGTCCAGTTCCCCTGATTTTTTTTTTTAAAGAACTTAACACTCAATTAGATATGAATACAATTGTAATGCCTCAGCATGTGTTAAGTTTTTTGGAAGATGGGATAGAGAGAGAAAGAAAGATGTTTGGCCTCAGTGGTTATTTCGCTCCATGGGTGGCATCCAACATTTAATGGGGAGACTATATTCTTAGTGGAAGTTGACTTGTTGTTGATTTCTAGTCAACATCTTACTTGATTTTCGTTAACTAATTAATGTTTTTTGCGCGAGGGTGGGATTCGAACACCGAACCTTCCGATTTGGAAGCCAGTCCACTACCACTTGAGCCACGGCCACCCACCGAATAACAGAGTCCAACATGTGAGGCGAAAAATAAATCAAAATTCTCCTCGGAAATCTCAGATTCAACGACATGGATATACCGAAAAATATTCACAGGAATCACAACATATGAATAACTCTGTTGTATTCCACGTAATTGGGTCGAACCCTACAAAACAGTTCATACCATTTTGTCACAATCACTGACCCAAAATCACTCCGTGACGGGCTCATCCTAGCTATTGTCCAATTGCCCCCTAAAACAAAATACAAAAACAAAAACACAATTCTCATGAAATAACAACAAGAAAACCGGTCTAAATTCAAACACAATTCTCCATATCCTCTCCGAGGATAATGGCACACCACCAACCATGGAATAGAATATAACAGGGGAACGAAAAAAACCAATTGAATCGAACAATAGAACAAAACTATGATACAGGACACAAGAGAGGCTGGCTTGGCTTTGTGCTTTCCACAATTTCTTTGGCACAGCTCGCTCCTACAATACTTTTTGGAAACCTTTTTGAGACCACATTTTCGGAAACCAATATCATGTAGGCTGTCAGCTGATGTATTCGTATTTCCTGAATATACGAGTGTAGAAGAAAAACCTCGTCTTTTGGCGTTCCATGCTGCATGCTGCATCTATTCATATATATTCGCATCACTACGTGTCGCTGAATGCAATTGAATTCCAATCGATTGGAACGATTTTGATTTGAAATCGGTTAGACTATGGATACCAGATTCAGTCTGTATATTGCCACTCATAGACTTCTGGTAATTTTTATCTGCTAGAAAAAGAACAATCACATCGCCTAATCATGGATTCCAGGAAATTCAAATTGTTTCGAGTCGCCTCCGAGCATAATTCTCAACGTTCAGAGGAACAAAACCCTGAACAGTACATTACGATTACAAGACAATACTTTGTATGTCACTTAAATCAAAGGGATAATCTGAGATTCATGAAATTTTATGAATCATCAATATAGCGCGCGACGAGATTCTCCAACTATCCGATCCGCCACCATCTGAATGGGTAAGTTACTCGTATTTGTATGGCTAGGAGCCATAAACGGATGGTATCGTAGTACTGAGAATTCTCATAAAATTCTCTTAGTCACGAATGAATGAACACGCGCAAGCTGGTGTGCGCTCAGCATAACGGGAACAAAAGGTGTAAATTGTTAAATTGAAAATCATGACGATGGCCATCAAAGTGAAAAGTGATTGTTCTTTCTTCCTTAGCTTTTAACGGGTATAAGTGGAATTATTATTATCTGCGCTTATCATTGTTTCAAGGAGTTGAAATGAAAATTCTGGCGGAGATGTTTGAAAGTAATTCAATTTTTAGATTTCATTTTTTATAACTGCCTCATCTTTCCACTTTTTGTTTCTGTTAAAAAACATTGGTAACCATTTAAAGGAAGTTGCTTTTCTCTTACTCACCTTGTTGTTCGTTTTTTTTCATTTTAAATTGATTTTTTATTTAAATTCATTCATTAACTCTTACAAAAAGTACAAAAAAATGCTTAAAAATTAGCTTAGTTAACTTAAAATTGTCTTTTTCTTACTTATTGGCCCCACGAGGGCATGTCTTTCGACATTACTTACCGTAAATACTCAGCCTGAGTGAAGCCTGAGTTCTCGAATCACCAGTTGGATACTTCTTTTCGATAGCAAAAATTATGCAAAAGGAGCAGATTCTTCAGATCGTTGTTCAAGCAAATCATATTATTTGGAAAGTCGCTCCTATGACCTCTACCTTCTCCTGCAAATTTTCGATCACAAAGAAGTTATCATCATCTACAGCTTTTCCTGGATCTATACCTGTAGTTAGCAGTATCTGTTCTGTGTTAATTGTTCAGGCGATTCTTAGACACGGAATGTCGTTTTGATTTTTCCTCCGAAATATTTTATTTATTTGTAAAATGTTCGTTTTGCTGGTGTTTACAGCTTGAATTTTATTATTCCAATATGTTATGTTATTCTTCTTGTCATTTCTGTGCACAGTGAGGGGAGACCTACGACCTTTTGCAGACTCTGAATGGCAACGGAGTCAAAGACCTTTTCAAACAAAATATTTCACCGATAGGATGGTGATGTGAATTTAAGTTCTCCCATCCATGAATATAAGTATGCCCATAGCTCTCAATGTCCAGTGAAATACCTTTGGTCAAAGACTCTATTATGATTTACGTTTTGTATTATAAAATTTGTTCTAAAATTTACTCAAGAAGTAATTTTGATTTTTAATTAAAAATTACAATTTTTTTATTGATTCATAAAGTATACTGTAAAGTATAGGGTTATGTATGGAATAGCACATCGGGTAAATTGCCTCTACGGCTTTGCTGGCACATACGGACTCTTTTGTCGAAATTTTGTATGACAGCTCTGCATAAATGTGGCTCAACTTCGTAGATACAGCGCTCAATTTGCTCCTGAAAGGCATGGGTGGTCATAGCATATTTAGCATACACCTTAGACTTCAAAAAACCCAATGTAAAAAGTCCAACAGCGTTAAATCGCATGATCTAGCTCCCAATTCTGATTACCCAAACAGCAAATCACACGATATGACTCATGCAGTAATTGAATTGTTTCTTGGGCTGTATGGCATATAACACCATCTTGTTGAAACCACATGTCATCCACATCCATATTTTATAAATTAGGAACACAAAATTCGATTATCATACCGCAGAAGCGAGAACCATTAACTGTTATTGCATGACCAGTCGCACTTTTAAAGAAGAAAGCTCCGATGATGCCTTCAATCCAAAATTCGCCCAAACAGTGACACGTTGTGGATGCATTTGTTTCTCAGCAATCACTCGTGGACAATTCCCAAATTCGACAATTTTGACGATTAACAAAGCCATCAAGATGAGAATGAGCCCCATTACTGAAGATGAAAATTGAAATTTAATTGAACTCAATTGAACTGAAATACTCTTAAAGAGTTTACACACAACAACTCGGAGTATTTTGATCAGTGGACTGTCCTGAATGTTTATGAGTAAGAAACGCGATGATGTTTTATGCAACCCTGTTAGACCAATTATCAGAAGTCTATTTTCGAGGCTTTTACACTACGACCCTCACCCAACATGGTGTTAAACCATCAAAGACAGTCTAGATTTTGTGTTTGGGATATTTCTTGAAAAATTAATCTTTGACAGTATAATACACTAAGGATGGCCAATTGAATGGCATGCGTAAAGGCCATAACCCAAGTCTTCAGTTACACTTACATTGCATGTTGATGATTGTAAATTCGTTTATCCCCTCCTTCTTCCCTTAATGGATCTTGGGGTCGGTTTTATTCCACTTTAGATTTCTCATATGTCTGAATCAGCGGTCAAATTCTGTTAAATGCTGGAAGATTTAGCACGCATCCAGATACTGGTTAAATTACTGTTTGATTATCTACTAGAACAACTGCAATTAGACCTCCAACAGTATTACTATGAATACGTTTACTGCTGAACCTATGCTAGTAACTATGTCAATCGAGTTTATCTCAACCTTAATAATCCGAGGATACGGTGATATTGAAAGAACGCGCATCATTTGAATAATCCTAACGAATTATATATGTACATTTCCAATAACTTCTCGTATGCAAACTGAGAGTACGAGTATTACAGCAGGTAGGAAGAAATTTAACATCGGTCTATGAAACGCTTCTGATGCTTACGAGTACATTAGAAGAAATTTACACAGTAATTTGTTTTCTGTAAACAAGAAAACTTTAGCCTCAGACGGTAGGTATATTTTAATTCAAATTCATGATTGAATTTTCAGAGAACAGAGAACACAAATAAACCTGTGTAACGTTTGTCTTAACGGCGAGTGCATAAACAAACAGGCTCTTCGAACTTCAAAATCAAAATCCATATGGAACAAAAAGGAGCATCACCGAAAGGCATTTGGATTACTTGCTACCATAAAAAACTCAAATTTTCAAAAGAGCCTATGTAACCCACCACAATGAAAAGTAAACTATGCCCAAAAACCTTCACCACTGACGGCCCAGAGAAAGGTGAGGAAGCAGAGGAGACAGTCAGGAGGAGAAAAGAGAGTAGAAAACCAGATAATAGACACAAACAAACCAATTAACTGATTGGCCTAAATTCCGTATGCGAAATTGTCCTGTGCCAGGTGAACTGGCAATTTCAATTTTCCAAATGGTATGTGCTCTGAACAACGGACCAACCGAACCAACATCTTGTCCTACTTAAAAATCTCTGTCAAGTTGTAAACATATGTCCTTCGTGTGTGTTCTAATTCTGCAATGGCAGACATATTAATTCTTCGTCGAAACAACATATTGGTTTGCTTTCCCGTCCCTCTGCCCCGTATCCCAGATCCAGTGCCAGTTCGAGTTGCAACCAATCCAGAACTGGCAATGCATCCCTCGAATAAGGAAAATATAATATACGAGTATGTATATAACATATAGGTAGATTTTCCTGTAGAATCTATGAATCTATGTACGTATGGCAATCGCATGTAAGGTTGTAAAAGATTTTATATCGGACCGTTATTTGAACGTTGAAAGCAATCATAAATTTTGCAATGCACCAAGTATGAGTATGGCTATTGGGTATATTTCTTTATAACTCCCAGAGACACTACATTGTTCCACCTGGGCTTTGGTTATAATCACTGTGCGAGTTTCCATAGAGATAACACATTTGGTTTGTAACAAGGACTCTTTCACTCGATTTGATCCCCCCACAAAACTCACTAAAGGGTTGTTGTGGTTAGGTAAGCCTTAAGTTATAATTTCCATTCATTGCTGGCGGTTACCGAATACCGAAATAGCGACAGAAATGCTAAATCCTACACCCATGGTAAACGGTTGTCCAATTAAATCATCTGACTAATAAGTCACCCAGTTCGTCGTATCGTTCCGTGTGATATCATGACTTTAAATGGTCATCAAAAATCTTTTTTAAATGCATGGCCACCGCTAAATATTCAATAACACATCAGTTGGAAAATTCTCAGTTTTCAACGATGCGAATATAATTGCAGTCAAAAGAAAGGACCACAATACAAAGGTGATATAAATAAGGGTAGCCCAGACCAGAAAATCAGACCAAACCAGAACAGACCGAGTCTCTGGCAAGCTGAATTTAATTTACTAAAACCAAACTTTGAGGCCAAAATGAGGTTTGGGATAAACTCAAACAATGAAGCAAGGAAGCAGACAAGACTCTTTCTGTCATTCACAAACCTGTGGTCTAGTTCACCTTAAACAAAGGAATTCCTTCAGATTGGCTTTGCAGGAGTCGGAGGTGGAAACGGAAATAAGGATGGAGATGGAGACACAAAGACAGGAACAGTGATGATTCTAACAATAAGAGAAATTAATTTGAATGGGCAATGTGTACCCGGTTTTCGTGTGATTACTGCGATTTTAGATTTTCATTATACTTCAGTTGACACGTTTTTTTTTTTTTTACTAGACGGTAGCTGAAATGACAAAAGGAACAGAGTGAATTTTTGGCTATTGGAGGGTAAAGTTGTAGTAACGGAAGTGGTAATTATAGTATTCCTAAATAACGAAAGGAGATGATTTTACTGCTGGCTGAGGGTTTTTTATACAGAAGGGGATACAGTATATTATTAGTAGAAATAACTTTGATAAACTTTAAAAAGGCGAACTTTTTTACAGCCAAGGGTCGTACCTTTAAAAAATAATAATATCACATATATTAACCGAAATAAAAATTATGAAACCCAGCAGGAAGTCCAAAAAACTGTCTGAACTACTGATAACAGTTCCTCACAAAAGGCATCTTTTAAACGTCTTTATTTGAGTTCGTCTTAAAAATAAAGAATGAATCCTGTTAATCCGAATGACCGAAGATTTTTGAGTACCCCTTTAACCCTCAGATAAGTCTCTCAGTTGGGCAGCAATTTACATGACATCTACGCTGGATTGGGCTGATTGATCTGGGTTCGTCTGGATCAGTGCTATTCATATTTGAAAAGAATACCCGTACTAATCACTTGGTCACAGACATAGGAGTACTACAACAGCATCAGTCCATTTGGGCGTATTTTTTTTTTTCAATATTTAACAAACTACAAGATCATTTGCTACGGTGGCTATGGGCCATACAAATTATTTAGTGTGAGACCTCGCTAACAAGACAGCTTTTCGTCATAATGGACCAACACACATTCGGATATTTTTATTTCTTTTTGTGGTTCCGATGTGAACATTCAACTAACTTGGAGTTGATGCAAAGGTTGAGATATTGTTGCATTCAATATTTTCAGTAGCTGAAATGCTTGATTTAGTTGATTGACGCTTATTGAATGGCTTGATGTTTTCCTGATTTTCTCAGGTTCCCAAAGAATGCAATTGTTAAGGCACTGAAAAGACGATTATCAATCCTTGATAAAAGCGATCTGCTAGTTCAATTTAAGGTTACCGACAAACCAATCGAATGCTTTCCGGCGTATCTAAGAGGTTAACGGGTTTTCTGCTGTCCCTCACTAGGAAAGACTGCAGACAGCTTATTGACTTCGTGATGGGGGACTACACTTTAGCTAAGCTTTAAGTAGGCATAAGTGATACAACAACCTGTAATGCTTTTTACGAAAGTAATGACGACACCACGGATCACTGCCACTGTAAATTCCGTCCTGGTCCCGTATAAGGCTGTAGGTAGTTGGCGCTAACATTGTGGGTATTGGTGCTGTAGGGACGTTATCACGGAAGTGCTTACTCATGTTTTTTTTCCGAAGACTGAGAAATTTCAGTAAAAGGAAAACACAAACAGTACAATGAGTGCTCTGCTTCTACGGAAAAAAGTAATGTTTTAGTTCCACACATCAAATGGCGTCATCAATATATAACAATGCATATTTCAAAGAAGTGCTTCAACAAAATTTTGTGAATGCCCTTAATACAGAAAGACTTGAGACCTGAGATGGATTGATGGATTGATGGAAATTGACACAATATAACCTATAGGATATGATAACAACGATCTCGGGGACAAAATCGTGTTCGAGTTCTAGGACTTTGCTCATTGGATCTGGCGAAATTCAGATTCACGTATACAAATTGCTTCTCCGCAATAGATAGAAAGCGGTTTCTTGTGAGGCAAATCATATTTTTTTGCTTGCAGTTTAACACGACATTTATACCAATACCCGTCACTAAGCATCCATCACATTTCATCATATCATAGCCTTCATGCCGCAGATGCAGAGAAATGAGAGAAATATAGTTCCCAAACGACATATGTTGAGTAGATTAGACTATATACGAGCATGTTCAAATCTCTCAATCCAAAAGAAGAAAATGAAACATTTCTCGCAATTTAAAAAAAAAATAAAAACGTCAGAAGTTGACTACCAATTCTTCATTCATAGTTTATCCTTTATTTCTGCAGCCATTCTAACCGAACATAAATAGAATTATCGTAAAAATCATAAAAAACAAAAGTTAGAACAAAAGGGTCCTGTGTACTCCTTCCATTAAGTTCGTATTCCTGTTTGTCTACGTAAGTTTATGGGTTCCTGAAAAACCGGTGATAAAATCTGCCCCAGGATAAAAACGAGCACTACAACATTTGGCTTGGGATATTCATTCGTACACCATTTGCACTGTTTGGGTTATAAACCATGTGATGAGCTGAAATATTTTCCTTTTCGTCATCGTTTCTCTGCGATTGCACCAGGAAAAACCCTGTATGTATGCTCGTAAAATTAATTACATACACATTTTGCCAGAGGGGGTAGACCTATCCCACCCATTCGCCAGATCAGGGATACAACTCTTCCTGCATCCATTTGGTCTCTATTATTACCCAAAAGACCAACTCAAGGTTAGGTCCCTTTTTCGTACTTTCACATATCCTTTTTACTTCCCTTCGTAGGACCTCTCTATCTCTCTCTCTTGTGTTTTCTAAATAGGAAAAATCTACATTTGTCATGGTTTTGCGTCTGACGTACCTTATTCGTTGTTGTATCCTTTTAGCTCATTAGCAATTCATCCAGTTGGTAAAAATCCTTATCACTGTTTGGCAACAACAACATACGCATCCATTACGATCCAAGGATCAAAAGCGATGCTCTTATGTAATCATTTGTGTTGAACAAGATTTTTGATGTCGTTGTCGTTTGTTTTCTTGTCCATTTTGAGGTTAGATAATCAAGCAACTATTTTTGTATTACGAATATCGTTGCGGAAACAATTACCATTGTTATGGATTGCCAACTGACAAGGAACATCATTTACTATCTTGTCAGTTGTAAATCGTTGGTTAAATGAGGGAAAAATTCATGTCTGAGTTTTACTGCGATAAATGTAAGGAACTCAGATCTGAGTGTCCTTTTTGATAAGTTTAGTAATGTAAATGGTTGATTTTACAGCGAATGAAAGTCGTCCCTGTAATTGTACTTATTGTAAGTTTTATATGTTTTATATGTTTTATATTATATGACTGGTAAGGCAGCGATACTAGCACTCCTTTATAATGAGAAGGATGTTTGGTGGTCAAAGTCAGACATACTTGTCTAGTATCTAATAAAATGTTCACTACTTTATTAAAAATTTTGCGATAAGACTTATATTATATCTACTCGTATCAGTAAACGCTATTTTGGAACCCAAATGCAGCGATTAACCCGTTTCGCAGATATTTGTGGTGACTTATAACGTCATTAAGTCACCATGATGTCAATCAAAATGACTGGTAGGATCATACATATATGCTAAACATTCCATCCATCTACATTTGTCATGGTTTTGCGTCTGACGTACCTTATTCGTTGTTGTATCCTTTTAGCTCATTAGCAATTCTTTCGATTCTTTAAGTTTTTTGCAACGTGTAGTGTCTCAGTTTACGGACTTTCCATTAAATTCAATCAGTTTGCTCTTTTCAAAAGTTCTGTAGTTAGTCCTAATAAATCTACCAAGTTTATTTAATAACAACCTGAAAAAAATAAATAAATAAAAACAGAAGAATTATGATTCAAATCAATCAGTCACTTCTGCGCGACCCTGTCAATTACTTCTGTGTCACCTTGTCTATTGACGCATACCAGCACCACGCTGGTGGTTACGGGAAAATGGGAATATTCGAGTGATAACTTGGCAGTTTCCGAGGAAGAGCAATATGATACTCTTAGAGAATAAGATACATATCTTAAGCTGATACGTCGGCATAATGACGTGTAAAGCTTTCGAACTAGAGAACGTATTACGGCAACGTACAATCGATTTATTCCAAGAAATAAACTGGAACCGAACGAAACAAGTACAGAATTGCCGTCATATTTAACTCCTGGACAAGATCGTAAACGCATTAAAAATTGGAGACTGATTAAATATAAAACGCAGTAAGATGAATTGCATTGGAACTTACAAGATATAATCTCACATGACATAAACAGGCGACAAATAATAAAAGCAGCGCAAAGTCGGTCAATACGGCTTCCAGAAAGCAAGCCGATTTAGAGACTCCATTTGATAGAGTTCGCAGAGGTCTTATATGAACGGTGATAAGATCTCACATTGCACCCGAAATGTATCGTATGTAGAACGATGTTAAAATGTAACATATGTGCTGATAAGTGCATCGAAAATAACGGAAAAATTTTAAGTTAAGGCTGGAGTACATCAAAACGGTGTTTAAACTCCATTGCTTTTTAATAAGGTTTACGGACGAGTCCGAAACGACTACTCTTATTTTCCAATATGAACAACGTGACAGCCTTTCACGCAACATTCAATAATTGAATAAGGGCATTGGAAATCGACGGCTTAGGAATCGTTTCCTGGAATCGATATTTTGTGTGCAAGTTTATTTTTCCAAAGAATTTTAAATCAAAAAGCCACAAGAAACATACTAACTCCGCATTTTATCTTAAAATAACTCTGCATATTTACATAATGACATTTTCTTGACAAAAAATGTGTTTTCAGAAAGATCATTGTCAGTACTGTTTTGTTGAAAGTGAGGAATATGAATTCTGCGGCAGAAAAATTCTAGTTGAGGGGTTAATATGTATGTATTTGTGACTAATATTGCCAACAATCAGTTCAAAGCATTTTCTACAATACCTACACTGTCAATGAAAGCTCGATGAAATACCACTTCTAGTACAGTGCTTCCGTTCTTCGAGTTAAACAATTCACTGAATTGTTTCCTGAGAGTTCCAATACCGTCGACCAGACTTAAACCGGACATATTAAATTACGTACAACTAACATATTATAATTATTTCAAAATAATGGTGCTGGTTGCTAGTTTTTTTAAGGTTCCACAATTATTCAATTATTTCGTTATTCTGTAGTGTCCTAAGGCACGAGAACTTATGCACCAATTTATTTGCAAAACGATCAATCACTCACATCATAAACTAAAAAAAACTGAGAATAAGGGAACATAAAACCACAATTTATCCATGCCTGCGGCGAAATCCAGTTCAATCAATTTTACCTCTGTCAGAGTCGTAAAAATTGATATTGCGGAACCTGCCATTGTTACAGGATGATTGAGCCATAAAGCGTTCAAAAAACGTGATGAAAATAATTAAAGGATTTTTTTCTATATTAAAATGAACATCCCTTACATCACATTCAGCAGAGTTTTTTTACTTCGTACAGGTTGAAGAGAGTTGTGTAAAATCACGTCCAGGACACTATAATTGCGTGATGGTTCGATTTTTTGATGATTTCACGTCAAAAGTGATTGCATTTGAGATGACAGCCAATTAAAGTGTTGATGGAGCTATACTCGTAAAAGGCCACCAAGGTGTTATACAAGTAAATTCGTAAAATTCCACTTTCCGAATCAGATCATTTTTTTTTTATGAAAAAGGATAAAGAAGAGAGGAAGTTAGCTTAAGAAAACATTTATACTACTCTGTACAATAACAGTGCAAATAGAGCTGATTATTCACATTTGCAGTTTTCCCTGGTGTCCGTTGAATTTGATGTTATGATAGATGGAAATGACCGAGCAGGTTACATGCATTAAAACAGATGATTAATTTTTTGTTGACCATATTGGTCTGTCAGAGATTTAGCAGTAATTTGAAGTAACAGAAACCTTCAGACGACTGCTGAAGGGAAGATTTTGCAATGTTGTAAGGAGATTACCGGCTGAAAAGTACTATCGGATTTTTCCACGTAAGACAATAGGCGCATCGAATTCAAAATTGGATTCGAAGTCTCAACCTTGTTGAAGAGGAGGAATCCATGCAAAACCATTGGCAAGTCCATTTATGCTCCCCCTAAGTTTTGAACACAACAAAAGAAAAAGGATGGTATTCAAAAGCTGAACAGGGCCCTCGCAGAGTTTTTTGAGCTGATATATTCAGCTAAGAAACAATCGTGCGCTTCGCCCATTTCAAGGTCAAATGAAAATTTTAACTGACTTTGTAAAGGAAATTAGAAAACTTTTACCGAAGTCACTTAAGACTTACTTGAAGAAAAACTTGAACCTTTAGAGATCGAAGCTAAGAGACTTAAAAATCTGATTCGGATTTCCAAGGGAGACTATTAGAAAGACTTTTGATAAAAGATCGAAATACTCGGTTAAATCAGTAGCCTGGCCAGATTTGAATCACTCAGAAAACCTGATGACACCTTATGACACCTACGCCGAGTCGAAAGCAGAGATTCTCTTTGTCATACTTAGAATTCACTTCACAGGTAACATAATCATAAGCAGCTAATAACCAATTCCTATCGACGAAGCTGCAAGTAAGCTGAGTAATACAACACGGCGTAGCTAAATACGTAATATACGTAAATACGTACCGAATCCCTAGTGAAAAGTGAAACTATACCGAAAATCGGGGAGCTTTAGACCTATTAATCTGAACTCCTTCATAATCAAGAGCATAGAGAGATTGGTCTAAACTCAAGTGCGCAAAACTGCTCTGCGAATGCATCCTCTGTCTGTGATACTACAATACATGCCTACAAACGCTTCAAAATTTGGTTGGCGGAATTGACGGCGGACTCGACTAGAAGGAATACGACCTAGGCATTTTCGTCAACTTCTGGGGTGCTTTGGACAACGCAACTTTCGAAAGCATTTGTTACTCAGACAGACAACATGACATAGAGAAGTCACTAGTTTTGTGAATAATAACAGTGCTGGTGAATAGGATCTTGGTTGCGAATGCTGACTTTGACCTATAGATAATAGCGGGTGTAAACAGAGATTGCCCGCAAGGCGGCGTCCTGTATCCACTGCTATCTGCATGTTGGTCGACTCAATGTTTAATACTCCCAGTTCTGACTCTTTGTTCAAGCATATTCAGATGATGTATCTGTATAATCTGTTGTATAAAGAACAGGTAGCCCTAGACGTGATCGACTATGGGTGACCTATAAATTATGGGTCTTTAGTAAATTTTTTTTGAAACTCAGATTGTTCTTTTCACGATAAGGGGGAAGCTGATTGGTCTGACTCATCTAGTGTTTAAAGGCATCACCATACGTTTCTCCAACGAAGCTAAGTATTCAGAATAACAAACTTCCAAAGCGCTGTCAGCTTTTTAGCAGTGTAAAGGAGTTTTCGGAAAATCATGGGTCTTGTCACCGAGTAGGGTCATCATCACATGCGTTGATTGTCTAGCTGAAAAGACTTTCACGAAAATATGTCATTGCTGCTTTAACCAGACTTCAAAGAACTGTCTGTTTCGATTGCATGGGGATTTTCCCAGCACGTCTGACTCTGATCTAGATGCTCTAATCTAGATTCTTTGATCTATCTTCTTCCCGTAGATATTCAATTCATGGGTTGTACTCTCAGAGTCGCCTTCCTTTGAAAGAGAAGTGGTCTTTGCTTTAACGGGATTTTAATGATGATGCGGGACGCTTTGCCTTTAAGCTCTTATCAGATACTAATGCATACCATTAAAGAGCTCTAAGTTCTTATAGTTTTTAGTTCCTTAATGCAAACTAGTTTCAAACATTTAAATAAATCATAATTAACAATCTTGGTTGTTATTAGATTTTTCCTCCTTATCCAACCACTTACAATGCTTTTTTGCTTTTAAGTACCTAAAAGGTGCTTCATAAAGGTGTTCCTCGTATACTCTACTTAGAAGCCTTTCATTAGTCTCATACAGATCCACTTACTCACTTTGTTCCACTAAACAGTGAAACTTCTTCTATCCAAGTACACATGAATATCAGTCCATCGAAGAGATGAATCTATTCTCCTACAGGCTCCTGCAGTCATGTTTTTGTTTTGCATACATCTACCCAGAGTGCGAGGCAAAAGAACAATGCATGACGTTCTTAGAGGTTTTTTCTTTGGAAAAAAATTAAGGAGAATTCTTTTCCTCTAAGTGCAATTTGATGCCGTACCCTGATATGACGCACAACTAGTTGGCCATCACGAAAACACATTCTACTACATACATCACAATCACCATCACCACCAAGCAACCGATACTACGAGTATCATCATTCCGGATAACTTTATCAAGCTTAAATGGTAGCAAGTAGCTGGCATCAGGTCCTTGCCTAACGGATGGTGCAGTATAATTGAAGTAAATGGTTCATAAGAGCTGCAATACCATGTAAAGTGGGTGATAGTACTCGTACACGAATATTCATACACCCTGTGCTGTGAGATTACGAGTGTTCTATAATAGTATACCGCTATCGTCTTGGTATGCTTTATTCTATTAGGCAGAGTACTTAACTGGGCTCCTGGGGTCTTGCTGTGCTTTGTAGGACCAATGAATGGCTGTATTCAGTCAACACCACCGCTCGAAAAAAAATGATGCGGTGAAAAATGACTGGATAGAATGACTGGGAAACAATCCAAATGCATTTGCGAAACGACAGACGAAGAGTGAGAAATGGCAAATGGGGAAAAGTATGCAGCAATAAAGTGAAGAAAATAAAACCAGAATGGAAACTGTATTGCAAGGATAAACGATTTCATCGCGGTTCTGATTTAGAACTGAGCAGAAAAATTTGCTTAAAATTTTTATTTCCGGAAGTAAAAATCGTTAAGGGTAACCCTTTTAAAGAATTTTCAAATAGGGGACGCTTGTGGAGTTACATATACTCCTACGACCAAATAGATAGTTAATTGACATATTGATATTTCAGAACTCTAGGGAACATTACATATGAACTGCCAGATGGAGGTACATATCAATCTATTGTTTTAAAACAAGCCTATTTGGAAATCAAAGTCCTGTTGGCGTGTCGTGGGGCCCTTAAAGTGGAAATATTTATACTCGTCTTCAATTAACTTCATGGCTTTGCTCTGAGCAACTTTGCAAGATGTTCAGATTGAATAATAATGGTGCAAGAACTGAACCTTTGCAAAACCGGTTCTTTGGTTGTTAAGATCGTTAGCATCAGCTAAAAATCATCTTTCAAAATCATCAAAGTTATGCATGTACCCCTGATTGTATCATTAACAGCTGTGATATTCATGAGTACATATTATAGAAGCCGCCTTCTATATGATCCCGGATCTGAAAATAGCCTGTTCAATCCGAGTTTTTTGGTCAACCGCTCCAACATTTCTATTTTATACGGCGTTAACCAGGACTCTGATGGTATCTGTTAAAACAGAAAAAAATCATGACATATACTTCTTGGGCTAAGTCATATAGATAAAAATACCCAACATCTAACTCCTTGACATGTGCACATTCAAATCTTTACACTGTATTTTAAAACGCAGTATCTTCCACATTGGTAGGTACGTCGAATTTCATATTTTAAACAGGGAATGTGTTTGCAAACCTTTTACAAGGATGAAGTCAAACTGCTTGATCTAAGGGTATATCTTTTTCCACCACATTTGAATACAAAGCATCGATACTAAGCGATTTAAGGTCAATATCTGAAGCAGCAACATCTTAAATGTCTCATCTCTTACTAAAACTGATAACAGATACTAGTTAAGACGCAGTTCTTTGATCTGGCACGAGGAGAACTATACCTCTATAGGGTAATTTTTTTTTCAAGTTTTTCAACAACTTTCCTTTTACCACTTGCCTTATTTTATGATTTAACACATTAGTCCGGCACCTTTGGCTAAAGAATTAAAGCAAGATCATTGCTAAATGTTGTATTTCCAGTAATGTGATTAATTGCCGTATATTTTTTGCCAGTTATTCGTATCTTGACCTCCAAACGCCTAAACCTTAACTTGAATGCCCCTACTCAATCTTGAAAAAGCACAAGCAATTCTCTCCAAAAAGAAACAATAAATAAAAATAAACTACCCAGGTAACCAGGTGTTTTGAAAACCTCTGCCCAAACTTATTTAATCCGTTCAACCCTATGTGAAAGTCCAACTGTATATTGTTGTTTTTTTTTCTATTTACTTTCAAT
Source organism: Volucella bombylans (assembly GCA_949129095.1). Classification (NCBI taxonomy): domain Eukaryota; kingdom Metazoa; phylum Arthropoda; class Insecta; order Diptera; family Syrphidae; genus Volucella; species Volucella bombylans. The sequence goes on along the minus strand of OX422141.1, from coordinate 217,394 downwards.
TCTGCAGCTTAACCGAGAGTAATAATATCCAAAATCGTCCCAGTAGGTAACACAACGATGACAGCATTTTCACAGACCAGGGTAACTTACAACTTACAACAGCCCACCTTTAGCCCTCAACCCTTGGTGCTTTTTGTCACAGCAGTGGTAGTATCCTTGTTCCCATTGTCAGTCGTTTTTCTGTTTAATTTTCAATGTAACTTATGCGTTATCATAATTTTCAAGGTGGAACCAGACGCTACCGGGTCTTGCCTCTTACGGAAGGTGTCCTATGGGGAAAGCAAGCCAGAAAATAATTTGAAACGCGCCGTTAAGAGAATGTATGAAAGGAGTAATGGTGGGGGGTGCACAAAAATGGTTGAAATAACGACCGACAGGCACAGGACACAGCCGACACCGGCGAAACTTTGAGGTAGAATGAGTTGAGGTTATGTAATTTATCTTCAGTGCCCGGGGGTATAAGGACATCCGACAACAAGGACTCATTGGAGGGTAAGCGTCTGAAAGAAGGAATATGCTTTTGTTTTTTTCTTAAGGAGTTATAGTTATTGTAATTGCAGGTGGAAAATATTTATACGAAATTATTGCATATGTGGTTGTGCATATACCGTCCTAGAGGTTGTTGTTGAGGTTATATTTTAATTTTATTTTTCTCTGAATTCCAGAAAGGGTTGTCAACAAACTCACTTGTTAACTGAGGTCGTATTTATCTTTTAAAAGGTGTATATATTGTATATGTGCACAGCGAATTGTGCACATTAAGATGGTCCTGCGTGCTTTTGTACTTACAACATTGTTCAACTCCAAGAATTACTAATTCTACTAAAGCGACATGAAATCTGGTGTCCAGTTGTTTCGAGACACAATTGTCAGTTGACTAGAAGGAGCCTTCTAAAAACAACTAATGGCGAACCATCCATCCATCAGCCTTTTGTTTGTTCAATGATGAAAGGTTTATAGCACAGCCACACATTTTCAGCAAAGACTTCAAAAAGAAACGGTTGGTGGAAGTAGAAAGATGAAAATCGGCTGAAGCGAAAGATCGGAATCAAAGCTGTCTCCAGTTCAGGTAAACGGAAATTGGATGTAGGAACATTCACTTCCAAGAAAACCGGGTTACCTGTAAGGGTGATATTATCTCCTCTTCATTCCTAAATCCCTGATGTAATCACGCTCGTATCATACGATATTATGGATCAATCGTGCTTTGTTGGGTATTTACTTATGTTCTTAAGTTCCAAGGAATCTTTGTCGCAATGTTTAAAGTCAAATGTCACTGTTCTGAATGCTAGGTGTTTCGAGTAAGCTTCGTTCCAATTATGTGGATCTCTTTTCATCCAATGGGTATGTCTTTAGTAATAGATTCTCATATCTACACAAGTAGAAAACGGTGTGGTATTTGAAGACATTAACATCTCTACAAGTTTCTATGTTCCCATTCACATCATTTTTGCAAATTAGTCTTTACTTGAGTTATATTGTACATATGTATAACCAGGTTCATGCCTACAATTCTCTAGGTTTGTTTCATGTTGCTCAGGGATCAGGATACAGTGTCAATACTTGAAAACACAAGTCGAGTAGGTTGAGCAACTGTACCAGTTGTCAATTTAACAAAAGAAGCAACAAATCGTACCCATGAAGGAATTATTTTTAAAACTTTGAATCTCTGAGTAAAAACGTCATCTTTTGTTGACAAGAATTCATTTAAAGTTACATATCACTCACTCTCATCATACGCCAACACTTATCAACGTTGACGCATGATGCCGCCAAAGAAAATAATTTCAAAATTCAGTATCTGCGGAAGTCGTAAACCTTAAGAAGATATTTTCTTCAGGAAAAACTATATCGAACTGCCCCACGCAAAGAACCATTCATCCAGTAAAAAAAAGGATAATTTCACTCAAACGATCGTAATCATTTAATCTTTCTCCTTCGGGAACTTATCCCAACACACATATTCCCCTACTGCCGACCAACCCCTTTAGAAAACACACACATCGTTCAGTTAATCTTCTCCCGCAAAGGATAATTTCACCACTCGATTTGCTGGCGTTACAAAGTGAATCGTTTCGTTTTATATCCTCTGCTCTGGTGGTTACGGAAGCGGGAGTTAAAAGAAGAAAATTTGCAGCTTTCACCTGTCGCCGGTGAATTTATACCCCGAATACCACCCTTCAACACCACCCTTTAGTACCATTTCATGTGAAACTCCTTTCATTTTGGCCGATGTCGTTTCTTTATAAGCGGATCTAAGGATACGGCTTAAGGATGCCACAGCCACATCTCACAGAAAGAGAAAAAGGTAAACGAAATTAAAGGATAACGATGTCGAAGAGATCCCCAAAAAAAGTAAAAAATCAACGTAAGGATTTGTGTTTGCTTCTTCGTTTTTTGTTTCACGAGGCAATGGAAAGCATCTGCGGCTAACGTGTATACAAAAGAACAGGAAGTAAATACGAATTGAGAGAGAAAGAGAAAAGGTGGAATCCCTAATGAAACGGAACATGTTGATGGACCTGCTCCTGCATTTATTTTTTTGCTTTTCGAATTCCTCAGTTTCCTCTCACTGTCAGTGCTTAAACATAAGGTTTCCATTGTGATGTCGTTATATTTGACCTAGGTTTACTGCTTCCTGGACAAGGTTACTTCTTCTTTTCACACTAACTTCAAGTAAATTATCCTGACGATTACTTTTTATCACCTGACCTCATTTGAATAATCAAGTGTAATGCACCATTTCGCTTTGTTTATGAGCAGGTTGGGATTTTGCCATTCTGAAAATGTTTTCGGAACTGTTGTCCTGAACAGCAAACCGTTTCCAACACAGGACGTATGTGCCTGTGTATGTGGAATAAGAATTGGATTTCAGGAAAACATACATAAGTATTGAGTGGTCCAAATATGTTACAAGCAAATTATATCACTTTTCTTGATTGTTTCCATGAAGAATTAAATTTGCAGATGATTGTGTAACGTAACATACTCGTATTTTTATTAATGCGAGTCCCGATGTGTCCGAGATATGAATGTCATTAAAACGGTTTTCTCGGATTTGTCTAGTAAAATTGTCGGTTATGTCAAGCATGACTAACTGCAAACTGTTTTCTGCTGATGATCGTTATCTATTTATAGTTCGTGATGAACGAACATGGAGTTCGATCAGTAATTTAAATTCTGATCACATCCGCCTATTAGATGAATTTTTGTTTCCCGAATAAATGGTTAGATTGCTTGATGGGAATAAAATTACAGATTTGAAATTATTTGTAATTGAATTTACCAATGAATAAGAGCAGAAAGTTTTTACTTCTTGATGTTGACAGAATTTTCCCACCGGTTTAAAAGGATTTGAAATGATATATTTCAATTCCATTAGTTGTCAGTCCAAGTTGGGTCATTAATCGGACACGGTTTTTTATTTTCTTTTTATATTATTTAAAAATTGGGACTATAAGATTCCATAGCCTGGCTTAGCAATGCTTAACCAAGAGAGTACCTTACTACCATTACCTTTGTCTATATGGAAATAATCCCATTTCCATAATCACTTAATTTAATTAGCAGAAAATCAACCTTGAAATTATGTTAAAGTGACTGTCTAGATTCACTGTAACCGCACCTAGCTGCTAGATATTGTGACACCACTAATCACGACTTCAAAAATACCTGCAACACCCAAGGATGTTCAAGCTACCTATGTAAACATTCGTATTGTTGGTTGGATGCTGTAGGAATAGGGAAGACAATGACTGGCATAAACCTGACGATGCCCAACGTTGTTACCGTTACTACTCGTACATATCAATTGTATTTATTTTACCTCCAAGTGAGTAATGGTTGTTGTCCATCCGAACTCGTCTTGCTAAACTTATAAACGCGAGTGTTGAAAAAGAGACAAAAAAACACGACAGTGGATGAATTCCCTAGACGGAATCAACGGTTACGCCACAGCTTTAAAAGGACACACAAAACCAACTCTATCTGGGCTAGTTCGATATTTTTAGAGTTACAGCCGATAAAGATCTCCAATATCTCAAAGATATGGTGGCGGACGAGCAAGTAGGTTACAAGTTGGGATTGTGTAGTCGGGATAACTTCCCCATCACGTAAAAAACAGATGTTTATGAGATAGACACCAGCCTCGAATACCAACGGATTTCATCACCTAAGATCACGGCCCGGAACGTTCACGGACTACGAATTTACAGTATGCGCCTAGAACAAACGGAAAAATTGCGATATTTATTACTGGTGCCACAAAAAATTGCACATGTGGTGATGCGGATTCGTCGTGGGATATTGATAATGGAAATTAACTTTAAACCGATAAGCGATCGCCTGACTGTGATCCGTATCAATGCATCATTCCAAAACATCCGCTTAATACGTGCACTCGCCCATATCGATGAAGCTGAAGACTCTATCCGGATGTTCTTCAGTAAAGCTAAGTGACTGGCAGCTGGCTTCAAGCTCGGAACTTAGGTTCCTTGAAACTGTGAAGGAAACCCAGTGACCGAAGCGCAGGGAATAGTAGATGTGTTTAAGCATCACTTCCAGCAGCTACTTAATAAGCATCAGGTAGAGAAAGTGAGAGCATGAGAAGAGAACCGATATGCAATAAATGAAGTAACATCTGAACATCTTAGATAGTTTTGAGTAACACGCGCTTAACCTACTCGTAAGTCCTTAATACGAATACCGTCCCGTAACTGGAAACTAAGACCCGGAATCGATTTTTTTTCATATTTTTTCAGCAGCTGTCTCAGTCTCTAGATCTGGTAGGATTAGTGTATATTCAGAGCATGACATCTTGTCTATCGGGTTAAGGGGTTTGAACCCCTTTTTTTTATAAAAGCTATTTGTAAAGTGTGAAACGAAACGGGAAAAAACTGGAACGTCGGAGACCAACGAGGAATGGAGTAGTCGGAAATTGTATCTCGTGGCGAGTGTTTTACAACGTTAAGCCCTTCTGGCATATTTAATGAATAATACATATATATACTAATAAAGTTGTTCGCTGTAGTTTAAAAGCTACATATCTTTTCATCTTCGTTTTTTTTATAATTGCTTGACAGTTTTTCAGAAGTGGGATCTACCATGCCCAAGCTGCGAGGACTTAAAGTGGATGCATTGCGGAAAAAGTGTAGAGACGCCGGTATGTCTGACAAAGGAAACAAAAATGATCTTGTTCAACGTTTAATGGAGGTAGATAGCGAAGATGAATGTACGTCATTGCCCGAAAATTCTATTCTAGTAAATCGAATTAAAGAGCTAGAAAAAGAAATATCGAAATTAAAAACGAATTCAATCGCAGCAGATGCTGATAATTTCCAAGCAGCTATATCTTCTACAACAAACGTCGACAGACAGTCGCCATCTCCTTTATTCCTTCAGTCACATCATTCGACACAACAGTTTCAGTCATTTACATCGCCATATACATCTGCAAGTGTAGTGACTCATGAGCCGTTTTTGCCATCCATGCAGCCGCATTCGGGAATTAATGTTTCATGTCCATCCGTTCCTGTATCAAATCATGTACATTTTAGCACACAACAGCCGTCTTTTTCTCCGTATGCATTCGCACCAATTTCGTCTGTATTATCATATCCTCACAGTCATGCACATTCATTGCCGTATAGTTCATCTACGCACAGCCAACCGACTCAAAGTAACGTAACGTATTTTCCTTCGAACCAAATGTATACACATACACCGACACAGCCACATTTGCCCTTCGTAACAACTTCAACCGCACAAACTCCGTTACCTCAAATGTCAACAATGCCGCCGTCAAACCTATTTGGCAATGTACGTGATATTGTCGCGCTTTTACCAGAATTTGATCCATCGTCTGAGAAAACACTAAATTCCGAGCAATTTATACGTCGAGTGGAATCTCTTAAAACCGCATATAAATGGGATGATCAAATTGTGGTATTTGCAGTACAGCAGAAGTTGCAGGGTGCCGCAAAATATTGGGTAGATTCGATTCAGGAGGTTTTCTTAACGTGGTCGAATTTTGCTACGCGGTTTGTTTCAGATTTTCCTTGCATCGAAAACGCAGCCGATGTGCACATAAATATGGCACAAACCCGCCGACAACATAACGAGACACCGCAAGAGTATTACTACAAGATGCTTGCCTTGGGGACAAAGGGATCTCTTCCAGAATCTGCTATCGCTCGACATATAATAAATGGGGTAAGTGAGCCCGATTTAAAAAAGAAGATATCTAATCAATATTTTTTTTGTAACGACTTGCTTCGCGATATTAACAACTATTGCAAGCACAACGAAATAAAATCGCCGCTGGAAATATGTACGAAAATATATCCAACAACAACATCGAACTTGTCGACAAAACTCACGATTCCTTTAAATAAAACAGCGCGTAAATCCGATGACAAGGGTAATAAATGTTTCAATTGTTTTAAATACGGACATTATTCCATCAAGTGTCCTGAACCGCAGAGGAGGGAGCGTTGTCAACTTTGTAAGCGTACTAACCATCAAACGGCAAATTGTCCAGAGAATAATAAAAAAACATCTAACCAAAAACCTGAAGCAAGAGTAAATAAGATCGAGGAAAATACTCCACCTAAGAAAAACATCGTTGATTTGATTACTAAAGATATAAAAGTTAATGGCATCAGAACTAAATCATTAGTCGATCCCGGAAGTAACCGTAGTCTTATCCGGAAAACGTTCGCTGAGACATTTGGATACCACATTGAATGTTCGATTGTGTTAATGGGATTCGCTGGTGGCCAATATACTTGTAAATCGAAAATCAATGCAAGTTTAGATTTCGACGACAACATCTACGATGTGGAATTACTGTTTGTTGAACACAGTTTTATTAGTGAGAATGTCCTTCTTGGTAAAGATGCGTTATGTCGGAATGGAAGTCGCCTGATCATCGAAGGTGAAGATTGTTGGATCGAGAATACTGACCAAATACGAAGTGGCAACAATCTGATAGCCGACGAGCTGAGCCAATTAAAGACAACTCTTTCTAACCATCGCAGATGTTTCGCAAAAAGTATAACGGATCTGGGAAAGTGTACCGTAGCTAAAATGGATATCAAAGTCACGACAGATGTGCCCGTCAAAACGAAACCATATAGAATAGCTTTTGCTAAGCGTACCATCATAGCTGGAATCGTATCGGAGCTGCTCGAAAATGAAATTATTCGCCCATCGGATTCACCATACGCTGCTGGAGTCGTTTTGGTTGATAAAAAGAACGGTGAACACCGTCTCTGCGTGGATTATAGAAGGCTCAACCAAATAACTTTAAAAATTCCATATCCGATGCCAAATATGGAGGAGCAATTTGCTCAACTAGCCGGAAGTAAATTCTTTTCGACATTGGATTTACGTATGGGATATCATCAAATTGAAATCCAGGAATGTTCGAAGAAATACACAGCATTTGTTACCACCGATGGCCATTACGAGTATAACCGAATGCCGTTTGGGCTCGTAAATGCGCCAGCTATTTTCCAAGCCGTAATGGATAAAATATCGTCGAAAATGCAAACTGGGGAAGTGCTTGTGTATTTGGATGATGTTATTATCCCAAGCAAAACGTTTGACGAAGGCCTTTATCGTTTAAATAAATTTCTGTCAGTGTTGGAAGAAAGTGGTCTTACGCTTCGTCTTGACAAGTGCACGTTCATGGCCACTGAGATTAAACACTTGGGTCACGTAGTCAACTCTGAAGGTATTTTTCCTGGAGACGAGAAAACTAGAGCGATACAAAACTTCAAGCGTCCGACGAGTGTGACTGAGGTTCGAAGGTTCCTGGGCCTCACTGGATTTTTCCGGAAGTTCGTTTCTGGCTATTCGCTTATATCAAAACCATTAACTTGTCTGTTGCGAAAATCGGAAAAGGAACAATTCGATTGGAACGATACTCAGGAGCAAGCTTTCGAAAAGCTGATTGAAATTTTGTGCAACAAACCTGTACTGGCACTTTACGATTTTTCTGCGGAACACGAAGTTCATACAGATGCCAGTAGCGTGGGTTTGGCCGGAGTACTACTTCAATCAACGGATGCTCGAAATTGGCAGCCTGTATTTTACTACAGTCGTCACTGTACGGACACTGAAAGCAAGTATCACAGTTATGAACTCGAGGTGCTTGCCGTCGTCGAAACTCTGAATCGATTCCGTGTTTATCTACTGGGAAAACATTTTCGATTGATTACTGACTGTTCCGCAATCACAAAAATGAAAATGACTAAGGAACTAATACCAAAAGTTGCTCGCTGGTGGATGAGGTTATTGGAGTTTGACTTTACAATGTCACATCGTGAAGGAAGTCGTATGTCGCACGTCGATGCTCTAAGCAGATCTCCAGACCAGCCCGCTAGTGAAATGGAACCGGCCGGATTCGTTATGAAGGACGAAAAGCTGCATAATATTATTTCCGTTTTAAATGGTGAATGCAAATCGGATCAAGAACAACAACTGCGAAATGACTATCGTCTCAAGAATCATCGGTTGTACAGAAAAGAAGGTGGTGAACTCAAGTTTGTCGTACCAAAATCAGTTCGTTGGCGTATCGTGAAAATGTACCATGATGATATGGGACATTTTGCATTAGAGAAATTCATTCAACGCGTTAAGAAACTATTTTGGTTTCCGAAGATTCGGAAATACGTGAAGGATTATATAGGTGCTTGCACCCAGTGTTGTTATTTTAAGTCAAGGGGCGGAAAACCTGAAGGGCGTCTACACTACGACGAAGTTTCACCAATTCCTTTTCGTTTATTACATATGGACCATCTTGGACCGTTTGTTCGCAGTAAGAGAGGCCATTGCTATGTTCTGGCAATATCTGATGCGTTTAGTAAGTTTTTGCTCGTGAAACCTGTTCGAAACACTAAGACCTCATCGGTTATAAATACCATCAACGAGATGACCAGTTATTTCGGTCTACCTAAGCAGATTGTGACTGATCGAGGAACTGCGTTCACCTCTAAGATATTCGAAGAGTTTTGCGATCACAACTGCATACATCACATTAAGACAGCGGTGCGAACCCCACGTGCTAACGGGCAAGTGGAAAGGGCAAACCAAACTATTCTTTCGTATATTCGAATATTCGCCAACGATGCCAAGGATTGGGATTTGACTCTGCGTGACCTTCAGTGGACAGTAAATACTCAAATAAATACGACAACGGGATTCAGTCCAAATGAACTCATATTCGACTTCAAGTTAATTGACATCATTCAAAACCGTCTCATCGCCGCAGTAAATGATGACACTAATGCTAATGACAGTTGTATTCCAATATGCGAGAAAAGGAAACAGGCAGTTGTCCGGATGCAAGATGAGAGAGCTAAGTGGAAGGATCGTTTTGACCAAAAACACTCCGAACCTACACGTTATTGTGTGAATGATCTAGTAGTCCTTGAGAATGTATCTGCAGCAACCGGCGAGTCAAGAAAACTAGAACCTAAATTCCGGGGACCGTATATTGTAACTAAGGTGTTAGACAAAAATCGCTATGTAGTTGAAGACATACCGGGAATGCAAGTTACTTCACATAAATTTTGTTCAATCTTTTCCTCAGATAAAATGAAATTGTGGTGCCAGAACTCTCCAGAGCTTGATGACAACGACGAATCTGAAGACGACGAAATCGAGGACGATTCCATGTCAGGATCTGCCGAATTGTGAAACGAAACGGGAAAAAACTGGAACGTCGGAGACCAACGAGGAATGGAGTAGTCGGAAATTGTATCTCGTGGCGAGTGTTTTACAACGTTAAGCCCTTCTGGCATATTTAATGAATAATACATATATATACTAATAAAGTTGTTCGCTGTAGTTTAAAAGCTACATATCTTTTCATCTTCGTTTTTTTTATAATTGCTTGACAAAAGTAAATTTTGGTCGGATTTCTATTAGGCTGTCCTCGTTAGTGTAGATGTTTACTCCAAGCTACGTAAATTCGTTGACAGCTTGAAAACTGCTTAGACGATAGACTTAAGGTTCTGTGGAAATGGAAGCTTCGGGGCTTAAGGTTACTTGTTTCGTAAGCATCAACGTATAACAGTTTGCTGCGTGCAATGAAAAATGCACCCATTATTATAAAGATAAATGCTTTCATAAGCACGTTTAAACCCGTAAGAAAGATGGTGGATCTGGACTTAAAATTAGTTAGTCTTCTTTCGGATTTGTCTAAGAATGATCGCCCATTTGCTGCACCGGTAGCTAACTGATTGTATGCAGCTAATAATAGTACTAATAGTAGCTAATAGTACTCACATTATACTCAAGGTGTATAGGTAATTGTTTATGCATGCCTATTGTACCAGCATGCTTTAAGCATATGTGTTTTGGATTGTCATCCTACTCCCCAAAAGGCCAGTGAGCTATTTACAATTTTTTCTGCTTAACAACAAATAAAAGACCGATGAGTTCGTAAAGATTTTGGAGGCAATACATTTGGTTTGACTGCATTCTGCTAAGTTGTGCTCGAAAGCAACTCAATTGTTAGTAGAAATTCGTATGATCTAGGCAGTCATTACGCAATAAATCGTAGGTCCCTTCTCTGTCCCTGAAATTGCAAGATGAGTACCAGAGTGCGTGGAGAGTGTAGTCATTGATGCACATCGAACTGTTGTGCCATAAATTTCTTTTAAAAAAATAAAGTCTCTTGGACTTTTGGTCAATCTGACAATCTGGAAACTGTACCGTAGATAAAATAAGTCAATTTTATATATGTACATACACACGTATTATACTAAGTACCTAAACTAAAATACATCTTTGGATGAAAATTTAACCCTAAAACTTGCATACGAGTGGGAAAGAAAACGTTTTCAAATTAAAGATATTACGATTGGAAAATTAATTCTAATTTAATTCAAAAATTAGCCTCTAAGATTCCGCTTACCAACATTGGAACGGCTACTTTAAGTGAATTCTCCACAGTCATGCATTTAAAAGATAAGAACGCTTCCCGGTGAATACTATTATATATAATTATATATTTTCCCCGTTTGTTTCGATTTCTTAAGAGTTGTGTCTTCCTTACTTCTTCTTATCCCTTATCATCAATCTTATGAAGTATTTACCGGCAAAGGGCCTTACTTTGTTTGAATTTTCTAACGACTTTTATTATTTCACTAAAGTCATTATATAATACAAAATTCGTACAGAACCTTTCCTTTGATCGCTGTCCTAATGGGGTGAATGTATTACTTAAGCCGTTTAGTGCAATAAGGAATGTGTGACCTAGTGTCTAAGAATAAATAAGCAGTTCATTGGCTCTGAGTACCTGATAACCTTGTCAGTCGCCCAGTATTTGCAAGCATTTTGCCTCCACTCACAATCTTTTTAATTAAAATCACATTGAGAAAATGACACACACTGATTAAAATCCCTTTTTGCATCAAAGGCATTGCCAACTTCAGAAGTTTACTTTTGAATTTTCCCCTTTAATCTACATATTTGATCAGTAAAGGATTTTTTTTTCTGTTAAATATAAAGTTCTTTACTTTTGCCGCAGGGGAAGAATATCATAGTTTGAATGATTGTCTTCTTTGAATGTGTGCATCCTTCGAAATGGCTTCCTTCTTCTTCTACTTGCAACCTATGGTCAATTTAAATTTGTGCCATAGTTTATTTGGCAGAAGGTAAATACTGTCTTCATTTCCCATATCTCTATAGTGTTCTGAAATAGCTCCAAATGCATCTGAGCGCAGGATGTTCTTAAACACAAGAGCAAACAGACTTTAAATTCGCCTCCATACATGTTTTTATTTATACATATTTGAGTAGACGTTAAGATTGTTGATGACGGTTCTGTCTTTCGATTTTTATATAACTCTCAGGAGGGTTGGTGTCCTTTTTATATGTGCTCTTGAAGTTTGCCTGCAAGCCACAAAGGACTATTATTGCTAAATAGTTGGTTGAACTATCGCTTTTTATCGATTTTCTTTGACTTTCATTTGCAGATTTTTTGTTCTTGGTTTTGTCCCGGAGACCCAAAATTTAGTATTCTTCGCTCCACAAATGAAACCGAGTTGGTGTCTAACAAAAGACAATCGTTTAACTGAAATGACAGTTTCAGCTGACCAGACGATTTGGAATACCATAATAGATGGATGGAGATTTATCTCTGAATAAAATTGAGATGATGAGATGATGAGACGATGTGATTGGGTGATTGGGTAAGGATTCTATGATACATTTGTGAGATTCAAAGGCATTCAACTGGGTATTGAGTGGCCGTCTGCCTCAATAGTGCAGTAGCTGGTATTGTGATTTTAAAATGTGTTGTTGTTTAAAAAAGTCGAAACACAAACAAAGGGAATTGATTGTATATGAGGTTCTCTGTAGTCGTGTTATCGATGGTATTCGGAAGGTAAATAACAAGTGATAGTTCCAAGAGGACAATACCGAATTTAATGACTTTGTTTAACTACAACAGGAACATCACTAACGACTACAATTGTAATGGATATTTATTCTATCTCAGCGGTGACATTTGGTTTCAAGCTTCTCCATGCTTCTCTGCCTACTTAAAAGATGTGCCGGATTTTACTCTGATTCAATTCAATCAAGTTTGCTTTATCTGTCCAGCAATTGCGTTAACATATCTATGACGGCGTGCTATGGAGGACAACAAAAAAATTCTGTCACCAAAACTTCTTACAATCATATAACATTTCATCGAGAATGCTTTGGTTTTAAATGATTCCAAAAAAGAAAGAGACGCAACACAATTACCTCACAATTCGACATACTGAGCAAGTTCATTTCTTCACATTTCGAAAATATGTATATGAAACACAATTTTTTTTTCATAAAAATATAGGACTCTTTCGAAATTTTTGCATTGTATCCGATAAATACAATAATATAGACAAATACAAAACATGCTCAATGCTTTTTGTTATAGGACTCCGTAGGAGTATGAACGTAGAACTCAAACAAAAATTTAAAAATGAATATTAGTATGTTTTGTCCATCACAATCTTGCTTTCGAATAAATTAATAAATATAATGTAATAAATATTAATGTGTGAATTATTTGTAATTATGTAAAACTATAAAACACATAGGTTCATATGTACATTTGTATATCATTTATTTCTTGTTGGGAAAAAAAAGTGAAAAAAAAAACAATTTACAGAGATCCTGGGGTCGGTCGGACGATACAAGAACGAAATTTTGTTTCTTCAAGTCGAGATGACCGACGGAGCAAAATACCGAATTGGACAGCCAAAAAAAAATTGGTTCTGGTGTCGTCCGACTGAACCCAGGGTCTCTGTAACTCGGGATTTTTTCACTTTTTTTCCCCCAACAAGAAATAAATGATATATATATGTATGTACATATGAACCTATGTGTTTTATAGTTTTACTTTTTTCTAATTCACTTTAAGTATGTTATATGTCTTGTTCGGCGGAAGGAGGAGATAAACCCACCTGCCTCACTTTTTTTTTATTAGCTTTACCAAAACCTTTCAGACTTAGCCGGTCAGCCTTAACCTGGAAAACTGTTGGAGCATACCACAAGTTCTCTTTATCAGGAAGTTCTTGGCGTAACCCATTGGTCACACCTAATTCGGCTAGTTCGTATAGCAATAACCATGCCTTGTGGTCAGAAACTTTTCCAATCTGAAAATATAGTATCATTTGTCAAAGACAAAGGAAACTAAGATATCGAAATAATGATTGGCAATTATTGGGATTTAGCTTTAACGGTCGTTATTCTTGGAAGGAAATATTGGGAATGTATTTTTAGCAAACCTGTCCAATTAAAGGAAATTCAGATTTTATTTTTTATAATTGTTATAGAGAATCAGTCCCTTTATCTCTATTGAAAGCGGATCTCTATTTCACTTTTTATTTGGACCTCCAAATCAAATTTTTTCTCTCAGACTTGGCAAATATTTCAGCCGACACTGCAAGCCTGATGCGATGAAATACATATCTGATAAAATAAAAATAATTCGTCTTAACAATGCCACTATTTTGCCCGAGTACCCTCCAAGATATTACTTCAAAATTTAATTGTTTACATTAGCGCATTTATAATTGCCTCCATTAATCGCGTTCTTGAACTCATTGTCACTATTTATTAGGGCACACACTAAGTCAATTGAGGTTTTTAGGTGGCATCTTATTTTCTTTACCACGTCATTGCCTGATAATAGATTATGATGCTCACCCGGCCAATATCGATATTCATTAAACCTATAAGTTCTAACCATATTAGCCTATAAATTTTTAATATTCTGACTAGGTCGATGTCGCTGTATAGCTTCAGTTCGTTGATGTACCTTTTCTCCGTTTATGTACAAGGAATCGAGTATCACCTAAAGATCCTTTTTCGACGTCAGTAGGCACGGCACTTAAGCCTGATATTTATAGATTTAGATGGGGTTTCTTCAACATCTATGAACACTACAAGTATACATACCCCCAGAATTCGACCAAGGAGCTCTCCAGCATTTCGCCACAGTAAAATTTGTTCAATAACATCTATTGTGAACTGCTGACTCAGCAGAACTCGAGGCGAAAGGAGTGCGGGACTCTTGCTGCTTACTACTTACTGTGAATTTGAAATTTGGGACCCACTGTCGCATATAATAACGATAGTTTCATATGGATACCAAAACGGAAATTCGCCTCTGGTTTTAATACCCTGCGGGTTACAAGTAGTTACCGACAATCAACCGCGGCTGCAATAGTATTTCAAATATTGTCTTCTCTTGGGAATAGGTCTTTTCCCAATGAGAGCGAATTCAGAATTGCTGAAATAGCGAAGAGAGATACTCGTATATCAGAAAGACATAGGCCCCGATAGGGTTAATCTATCTGCAAAGAACTCAGTTTTGAGTACCTGCAAAATTGATTGCTAACTAATGATGTTATCCAGGATGGTTCACTCTATAGTATGTATATAAGCGAATAAACGGAATGATCTCTTCATCCATGAACAACACCTACACCGTGGAACTGATTAAAGAGCTGAACAATGGGAGTTTTACAAAATTTAAATTGAAGGCTAAACGTTTAGGGTGAAAAAAGGCAAGGGACTATGATTCTGGCGTTCATTCGGCTTTTAAGAAGCACAATCAGAATTGAAGGACGAAGAACAAAACTTGCGATTGCACGAAGAACAATTTTCCAACGAAAGGGCTCTTGAAAAGCTCTTAACTTTAGCCCGTTTCATATATTTTAAAGAAGAATGACTAGTATTTTTCTTTTCTTTTCTTTTTATTCTTTAGGTTCTTGACCATCACTGAACATGCTCTTTAGAATTCTTAATTTCGGATAATGAAGCACCTCCATATCATTAAAACTTTATCGAGCTGAATTGCATTCGAAAGCATTCAAGAAATCTTTGGTCCTTTTTAATTTTTTCTTTACTCTTTTTTCTTCAGTTTACATTCCATTCTAAACTAAAGTTAAGTAGTAAGAGAAAAATAAAAAAAATAAAAATATTTCCTTCCCACCTTTGGACTACACACGGTACCCGTACTGTATGGTGAAGATTTTTTACTGCGCTCTCTCTAATTAGTAAGCACGGAATTTTGTTGTGCATGTTTGTGCCCAACTCTCACGACGAGCACCAGCAATGGTAATTATGGGTGGTAAAAGAGGAGTAAAAAAGGATATTACTGGTGGCAGAAAATGTTTTAAAAATTCGCGCAAACCTTGTGCATGCCACATGCATTTGGCGCGGTAGTAAAACCGACGTCAGTTTATTGCCAACATTAGGAGAGTTAGAATGAGATTAGTAATTGTGTGCATAGAGTGCTTATTTAAAACAATTAGGAGAGGATTGGATTAAATTACCGTTGCAAGAACTTTATTCTTATCCGCCGATATGACCTAATACTTATTATTAAGAGAGATTCGAATTCCTTAGGGAATGGATATTTGTATATTGTTATGGGAAAAAATACTGGCAAGGTTCTAACGTCGAACATTGTCATCTTAGCAATTGAGGATCCTAGGTAGACTACAGTGTGCCCATCATATTCATTTTGATGGTGGACTGGATCAATGGCTGATGAAGTTTATACTGAACACATTTACCGAAAGTTAAAACTTCTGTTTGTCACAAAGCACCCTGTTCTCGTCATTTCTACTCATCTAAAATCGAAGATCCTACTCCAGTAATTATTGTAATTATTGAATGACAAGCATTTATTAATGGAGCAGGTTAAACTATCAAGGAATCCGAAATATCCAGGTGAACTTCGAGGTGTTAAATCGACTCCCTGCTTGAACTATCAATCTCGACAGATTCTACTGTGTCTATTTAAAAGTTTCTACTATGGGCGATGCCAATTTGTTAAATATAATTGGAACAGGTAGTGGGTAGTTGTAGTAATAATAGTAGTGGTAGTAGTAGAACTTCTAGGAAGATTTTAAACTAAACATGAATTCTTTACTCATATCATTAAATTCATCTTAAATGTCTGTCTTCCTTCGTAGACTGTGTTTGTGACTCTGTTCGGTTGTCCACAATTCTGTTCAGATGTATTCAACCCATTTCATAAGTCCGAAATCATTTTTTCGTTTATCGCTTTGCATTTTAAACACATCCGAATAATTGCAATTTGTAGAAAGCCATATTTTGACGATGTTGATCTCATAAGAATACCCCTCCATCGCAAAATTGTCCATACAAACGATTCATGCTATCGAAAACCTTCCCGAAATTGATAAATAGCAAGTGAAGCGGTGAGTAGTATATTAAAGGAAATTAAAGAAATTTCTAGATATGGCTACTAGGCGATGTCAAGTAGGCATTGCTAGAAGAGCTACAAGGTAATCAGGAGTCTAGATGGCTCCTGTTGATCCACACCGGTAGCTGTCGTTTTCAAATAGACTCTTAACGTATGCCTTGACAAAAACCAACTGACCAAAGGATTTGCATCAAATGTTACTTTTAACTGCAATCAATTTAATGTCAGTTCAAGTCCATAATGCTATATACCAGGTAAATATCATCACTGTAGTCCATATACTTCAATCTTCGAAGAAATACACAATTTCTTCGGTACAGCTGATCCATGGAGAACATCTCTTACAAACCCAAAAAAGGGCAACGAAAAACATTTATACTTTGTATACAGAGCACATTTTCAATAATGGCTTCGCAATTTGAAGTCTGTCAAATTTCAAGTACAACATTCCTAAAACGTTTCCTATTTTTGACTTGTGTTCCACAGAAATGAATTTGTAAGCCATTACCAACCGAGAAGACCTCATTTAAGTTTAATCACACTCATAACGTCCAGCTGTTGTCTTTCTCATCGCAAATCATCACCCTGGCCACCATTCCGAAATAAAACATTTCCACCAGCAAAACGCACGCTAATGTCTCAATCAGAGGTTATCTCCACCGCTAGTGTCCTGGCGTCCTTGTGGGCGATGCTATTCAACCACTGGATGGGTTTGGGAGAATGTATAAAATAACAAGCAATGCTGGCCAACAGGCAACCACTGAACTTTAATGATGTGCACATTAGTGGATGGGAAGTTTGACCACAAAATATACTTAAGAGCTGGGGAAAAAATAACAAAAACCCCACCACCTCGGACAGCACTTCGTATATAGTACTCTTGCATACAAACACACCAGTGGGTTAAGTGATAGTTTTCGGTTCCAATTTGACCACAAATTGTGGCTGCATGAAGCTGATAGTGGAAGCAAATGACCCCGAGGTGAACTTTTATGAAGAGAAATAGAAAAGTTTGTGGATATGAATATTAAATTTTTTGAATTTCGTAAATGAGCCAATTGATATATGAAATCACTTTGACAATCAAACTGACAATGAGTCAGAAATTGTGAAACATAAGAGTAGTTTATGGGTATGTCTTTCCCGAGGAACACATCAGACGAGCTCTTATGATCTCCTAGCTTTATACGAGTATATGTAGAAATACGAGTAGTATGCAGCCGTTTTCATAAAGAATTCGTTTTACCCACGGAAATCACATATTTTCTCACGACAAATTGTTTTATTATTCCTCTTCTACTATCTCTACTATCTGTCGGAGTATCCACTCGAATCAAAGGCTTCCATCATAAGAATCTCCCAAAATCGCTTTTCTCTTCGTAAAGCCCATGGGAAGACTACATCGGCTTGTTATGAACTCTGATAATGGCATCTTATCAGAATTAGACGATGAGTTCCATTGCCAACGCTGTTTCTTCGAAGACAGATTAAAACGGCAAAATAGTATTAAGGCCTTTATCAACAAAGACTAAGGAGCCTCTGTATCAGACTTTTTTTTTTAAGAACTTAACACTCAAGTGGGTATGAATACACTTAAAGCACCTTAAAGTGTCTGTGCACGTGTTAAGTGTTTTGGAAAATGGGATAGAGAGAGAAAGAAAGATGTTTGAAAAAAATGAGTCTTTCTAGCGAGGCTGGGATTCGAACACTGAACCTTCCGATTTGGAAGCCAGTCAACTACCACTTGAGCCACGGCCACACACCCAGTCCTGCTCCATGGGGACGAAGCGAAGCGATGTTAGCGAAAGCAGATGCAGAAATTGTTCGCTTTAATTGTAATTTTTTTCTAATTGTTATCCTGTTTGCGTTGACGGTCCTTGCCTATGCACGTGTTAAGTTTTTTGGAAAATGGGATAGATAGAGAAAGAAAGATTTTTGGGCTCAGTGGTTATTTCGCTCCATATGTGGCATCCAACATTTAAAGGGGAGACTAAATTCTTAATGGAGGCTGGCTTGTTGTTGATTTCTAGTCAACTACTCATCATACTTTATTTTCGACAGCGAAATCAGTTGCAGAAATTTTTCACTTTAATTGTAATTTTTTTCTAATTGTTATCCTATTTGCGTTGACGGTCCTTGAAGTAGAAGACTTAACAGCTAACTCTTTGAGTTGTAAAGGTATGTATGTAAACTTCGCAAAAACAAATCACTTTCCTAAAATGGATACCACACATCGAACGAAAGCACACCAATGCTGAAGCCAAGGCAGTATATGGAATCCACCTTGCTTTGGTGATGCGCACAATTGAAAAGGGACATCCAATAAAATAACATACGTATTTCGAAGACAACGACTTAGAAACGTTTGAAATTTTCTTGTAATTGTGAAGGACAATTTTCAGGTCTTCGGCCAATAAAGCAATAGCTATTTAACAAAACGAACATAGCCTAATCTATTGTACGAGTATGTTCAAAGAGATTTGGCAACCTCATTTCACGTGGAACTATAGTGGGACTTAGTGGGCTACCACTAAGAATGTCCTGAAGTGATTTGAGGGTTAATCAAAGCCCGAAGCAAAGCACGATAATCGCTACAAATGCAAATTAGCAAAAAGATCTGTGTTAACGAAGATAAGTCTAAGATTTTCTGATTGCACGAAGATTAGTGCACTTACTTTCGTCCCATATATTGAAGTCCCAGCAAGCTCAGTCAGTCGTATTCGAGTTTTTGCAGATCAATGTTCTGTTCTTACTGGTTTACAAGGCATACCATATTAGCAAATGCATAGTTTAAAGGTGGTCACCGCGCAAGTGCTTGCACTTATATTTGTTTTGACATAAAACCTATTGGTTTCATCTGAGATTTTTATTCACGTCTAAGGATTTGGTTAATTGTTCGATCATTATACTACACTGGATCTTGCGTGCAACACTTAATAAGGAACATTTGCTGGAAGACCTAACAACTGTCTTTTTTTCTAAGAACAAAGTTTGTGGGATTCTCTACATACTCCGATTCTTTTTTATATTTGCAACCAACGGTACAAAAATGACACAAATAAAAGTACAATAACTGCTTTGTTACAGTTTCGCACCGTTACAGTGAGTACAAAAATTAGCTTTTATTTTCGTGTTTGCTTATGGTGTATTGATCATTTAGTGGCATCATTTAGAAGTGATCGGTAGTGTCGATAAAAAGATTTTATAAAATAAGAAGTTTAAGCGAAAAAATAAAAAAGCAGACTTTAGATTTGTTGAAAGAAGGGGAACCTAGTAGAGTGATCGCAAAATTATTAAAAATAAGCCACATGTCCATCTCGAGGATAAAAAGATGCAGCAATTTTGAAGGAGGTGAAGTGAACAAGGGAGGAAGACAAAAATAAATTGAGGATAGAGAAGCGAGACACATTGGGAGGCTTTTAATGGCAGCTAAAATGGTTGTGCTAAGCAACGGCGTTACTATAGAAAAGAAGAAGAAGCCAGCGTTGTCAGTCAAAAATGTTCTCTCACTGAAAACTGGACTTTTGATGATTGGTGGTAATACGCCATTTTTATTGCAATCCAATTTTTGTTTTTTAGGTAATTTGGTATGATGAGACCAAAATTAACCGATTCTGGACAAGCTCCTCAGGTCCTCTAAAACCACAACAAGTCGAACAAACGGTTAAACATCGAGGAGGTTGTTTGATGATTTTTGAGTGTATTACGCCTAACGGTATCGGTCCCGTGGTCAAGATTGATGGCGTAATGAGGAAAGAGCAGTACCTCAGTATTTTGGAGGAAAATTTGCAAGTTGCTGTGGATATGATGTGAATGGAGGAAGATCGGATCATTTTCCAACAGGACATTTCACACAATGGAATGGCCTACCTAGAGTCCGGATATGAATCCCATGGAAAACCTATGGGCTTATTTAAAAAGGCAGCTGTCAAATTACCAAGACGTGCCCAAAGGAATGCCGTACGTAAACTCTACGAAAGCATACCGCGACGGCTTGATTCTTTAAAAAAGGCAAAAGAACTGTGGACAGATTATTAAAAAACAATTTTTTTCTTTTTTTTTTCTATGCGGTGCAAAACTGTAACAATGTACTTGTCTTGTTTTTTTTTTTACTATTTTGTTTTTCATTGAAATTTTCAATTTGTCAAATTATTTTGTTTATCAATAAATGTAAAAAGGTTAGAATAAGTTTTTATGTGCGAATTTAGTAAAAATTCTTTAAGTTTTGTTGAATTTAGAAATCATTGTTACACTTTTGCTCTCCAGTGTATGTCCTTGAATATTTCTAAAATCTCCTGCACTATTTCATAGGACCTGCGTACCCTAATTGTTGCGTTCAGTAAGTTACTTGGCCTTTATGCAACATTTGGTTTTACTCAAAAGATTCTATAAAAACCTTGAGCTGGGTGAGTGCATGGCGTTTGTTAAGTCTGCAGTTTGTGGTCTGTTACATTTCATAAGTAAATCATTAGAGAACCTAATTTTGAGTTGAATACTGATGAAGAAGTAGAACCGGTTGCGAAGAATTATTCTTCGCTGGATCTCAAGGCAGGCGTAATTGTTGATTCTAATGTCCAAGATAGACAAAATCCTTGTTCACAGGAACTTGTCCAAGATACCGGAACTCTTTGTTTGTTGTGACAAGATATTTTGTCTGGCTGTCGTTTATTACTGGACTCACTCTCTCTGCCTGAAAAATTTTGCGCTGATGGCCCGTTCGCTGGTATCGACAATGTCAATACCATAACGGTCTTAAGAAAATGTACTATATAATTTGTTAATCATTATGTCCTAAACCTCAGGGGAAAAATTCTTATCAATTCCCACAGTGCTACGTAGTAGTGTTAGTCTGTGTCTTCTTGCAAAGTCTAATTAGAAGGAGAGATGGATAATACTCGTGATGGAACCCTATATGCGATACACAGAATACTTACCTCTGAGTAGTTGGCACAGTTTCAGATACCGTTTTTCTTGTGAATTGGGCAGAGAACATGGTATTCCTAACTGTGGGAAAGTGTCTGATTTTTAACGTAAACCACCTGTCATGGAGAAATCCGGGGGGCTCCTGACTCCCAATAGTACATTTAAGTCCTGGTAGGAATTACTGGTGGTCCAGCCGCCAACAAGACCTATGACCGGCAACTTGTGACTGATCAAATCGTAGCAACCTTCGGTAGCGTCATCTTGAACAGCATCTTGAATCGCTTTCAATCTTGAACAGCTCTGTCAGCAGTCATTTCAAGTTTCGTTCTCGTTCTCTTCTTGCATCTGGAAAGCCACCTATATCTCCGTTTGTAAATCCATGGTATTTCGGGCTATAACTATCTGCAGAGTGGCTCGATAAGCTGCGTCCTTTGCTACAGTAGCGCCATGATATATTTGTTCACACTACTGGCCCTTCCGGTATCATTGAAAACCAGTCACCTATTAACAGATTTTTTTCAACCGGCGGATTAAAGATGCTGTGTTTGCGTTGAAAATACCTTTTTATACCTATATATCTTGGCAGGGGCATCGCTCGTTTGATTACTCGGCAAATCCTGGCATCCTTCTCATTCGGTGGATCTGAAAGTGCTTCAATCAGAATAACTACACCGTATGACCGCATCTTTTCCTACCCAATATAAGTAGAGCATCGCCAGATCGTCTCTTGTATCTGAATAATAACTCATACTTAATATCAAAGGTTCTGACCAATTCGGTTAACAAGAGATAGTTGATTAAATTTCATGGACATGATCTAGAGTTCACTTTAATATTTTAGAAGAACTATAAGATCTCAGAACATCTACAAGTACATACAATCTAACCACTAAACCGTTTATTTTAACTTCTATTAATTTCAGTTCATTTCTTTTTCAATTCGAAACGTTTGTCCTTCTTACGTTTCCCTAATTAACTCAATCGTTTACACCGCAAAGAGGAAGGGTGTTTGAAATCATTGACGCAAAAGAAGATGAAGAAAAATGAAAAAATATCATCACCTTCGATAGCCATAGCCAATACGTTCCTTTCACGTTAATTGTCCACCCTTTCACCTGTACATACAATCCAATCTGTAACAACCACCTTCACCCTCGATTTGGGTGCCGGTTTCCCTTTCATGTTCCTGTTCTTCATCAACACCCAGCTCCAATCACGTTTTTTAATTTTAATAAATTAATTCAACGCTGCCAAAAGGGATAACACCAGCAACAATACATTCAACCCACAGGATAAGAATGAAAGGCGTTGAGGGCAATACCAGCAATACAACACAAAACCCGGAACTCCAAACAGAAAAACGCGAGTTCCGGTTGAAAGAGAGTAAGATAGAAAATTCTCCAAAAAACCAAATACATACGAGTATATACATACCTACCCAAAAATACCAGGAAAAAAGAAGAAAAAAAGCAGAATGAAAATCGTGATTGGAATTTTTATTAATAATCATAATGCTGGTTGTATTATTATTACTTTTTTATATTTTCTTTTGTACGTCGCATACCATACACCCATAATTTAGGTTCCTCGATCGGGTTAATTAAACATGATATCTTGGGTCACAGGAGCGGCCAGGGCACAACATTCGTATCGCCGGTGTTTAACTGAAAATGATTTTTCATTTTCTCTTTGTCATATGTATGACCGTTTTTATTCCATTTAGGTGTGCTTAAGGATTATTTTTTATCATTAATGGTGTTGTAGTTCATTGAACTTTAATTGCTTCGAGAGGAGATATCCATTGGATGAAGCCATTTGAAAAACAAATTCTTAAAATGGGGATGTACTATACGTACCGTAATGACAGAAATGAAAAGTCGTCCTTTGAATCTTTTAAACTGGAAGGGTTACGGTGAAAACGTTTTTTAACATAAAAGTCAATAGATCTACATGGGTAGATCTACATAAATGGGCAAGATTTCAATCCATAAAACTACGAAAAACTGCTCGTATAGGATATAGCGTTATTTCATTATTATTTCCGTAAATTTATGGGACACCACCGATTCAGTTTCCAATAATTTAGCACAGACTCCTGCAATGTCACCTTTCGATTTGAAAAAAAAATTCTACCATTCTTGTAGACGGTAGACATGTTGGCTGAGGTTTTCGCGTGTTCCTTTTCACCGTGGCCACAAGTGGTGTCTGGATGTATTATCTTACAGTTAGAGCACATCTATGATTCCGAGTTTATCTGGAAATGCAAATAATTCTAACAATATTGCTGACTTTCATTTCAGGTCTACCTACATGAATAAAGTGTGACAGTCGAGACAGCGTAGTCCTATAATTTTGAAGACCTTTTTTCGCAAGAGACTGTTAGTCCACATAAAATTATTTTCTTGTGTGATATGCACTCACATCGTTCATATCAGAGCTCTGAACGTACAAAAACTGCAAGAAAAACTTTATCATGTTTAATTTTTAATGTATAAAATGTACTGCTCATATGATCAACATCTGTAGTACTCGCTTCCATACAATCCGAAATGAAATGTTGGAGGATCACCAAAGTTACGGTCCTATATTGAACGATGTGATATTTGAAATTCACTGTATCTCTGGGAAAGTTCCGATGTCTGGTTCACTTCAACTGACAATTTTAACTCTGGAAAAACAGTTTTATCATGAATTTAATAGGACTTATATATCAAGGCCTAACAATAGTTTATTTCTTAATAAGAGCGTAACAAATTTTATAAAAAAGGCGAAACTATCTTGATAATATATTCCTTATTGAATCGTAATAAGAAGTGGGTTTGCTGCTCATTTTTCGGGACACTGAGGACGCTTTCCACCTAAGCCCGCTTCTTTAGACCTCTGATTTTGGCCAATGAGCTTGTATAGTCCGTTATATATATTTCGAGATCCTTTCTTTAGATCAAAATTATCGGTGTGATAAGCAACATTTATGGAGCAGCAAACGGTCTACATGGACGAACTTTTGCAACTGAAAAAGTTCGGAAGGGACGTCAATTTGAGCGAGCAAAATTTGAAATGATTCTTTATATATATACACATCTATATATCGAGGACAAACTCTCGATATAAGATGCATTGCCTTATATTGCATGGTAATTGCCTATTTGTTCTAAGATTTATGTTTTATGATTCATTGTTCCATTTATGACTTCTTAAATTAAGTACGTAACCCACTGTCTTCCTGATATATTCACACTCATCACATCATGTTGAAAGCTTTCTGCTTCCATTAAAATGTGTTTCCTTAGTAAAACTTACACTGAAGCATATAGTCCCTAACTTTTCATTAAAAGTGGAATCAAGGTACTTGGCCAAATATGCACCCCCCAATAAGGAACCTCTTAGAAAATTCATTTTTCCATTCCAGCATTCAGCATTTTGTGTGATTCCAATCCAATTCAAGAAACTTCTTCAAATACAAGATACAAGAACCTCTATATCTCTTACGAGCAACACTCCAGTGAACTTATATACGGATATGAATCCTAGGAACTTCATCCTGTTCCTCTATGTATCCGATGGATACAGACATTTTCATGAATGTACATTTGAAATTATTACAGCAACACCTTTAGAGTAGTTCAGGTGTCAAGGATTATGGTTTCCAACTCTGCGATGCAAGGAGGAATCGCATCCGTCCAACACATTATTCATGGATAATGGCGCGCGCCGGAGCCGTGTACAAGAGCCCGAATAGTAAATCCAATCTGGCAATGTGATATTTTAATATTATATACCCTACCTAACGTCCTTTTTCCGTTACAATCTTGTCGCAGTGTCTTCGTTGATATAGCCAGCCGTCTTTGTATTCATATTTTTTTTTATTAAATGTATTCTGGCACTAGCAATGGCACTGTCAAGACTCTTGGGTGCATTAGGCGCGTGTCTATTTCATCTGGCTGGGGTGATAAACTTTCGAGGAAGCCACGACTACTATCTGGAATTTTCGAGGCTCTTAACTCAATTTTGTTCTGTTAGATTTTTAGGAAGTGCAATTGAAGCTGTCAGGTGAATGTTTGCAGCAGGAATGCATAATTTAACACACATCCATACACATATGGTGGTGGATGTTGTTTATGGATTTCATCCGAAGTATGTGATATCATCTCCCTAGATATTGCTCCTGACTTTGTCTTATAGGTATTCGG
Organism: Volucella bombylans; assembly: GCA_949129095.1. Taxonomy (NCBI): domain Eukaryota; kingdom Metazoa; phylum Arthropoda; class Insecta; order Diptera; family Syrphidae; genus Volucella; species Volucella bombylans. Next base: position 191,540 of record OX422141.1, on the reverse strand, counting down.
ATTTATTGTCAAAAATTTGTAAGAGCCCACATGTCTGTACATTCAAAATCTGTAGGATAATTTATCCGAAGGATAAAACTATGCGTATTGCATTCTCTCAAACAGACGAGTTAGTAGGATCTTGAATTTATGGCCATTAGTAAATTTTGAGTGTGGAATGGAGGAGGTATTACTACGTTTGACAAACACAATGACCTGTATTCTGATAAGTCTGGGCCAGGAGACGTTAGCGTCAGTCAAGTACCCGCAGCAGACCTAAAGTCGTTAATTAACTTTGCAATTGGCTGTGTGCTTGAAAATGATGTTTTCTCTTTATAAAGGAGAACGTGGATAAAATTCAGATTTTGTTTTTCTTCTCGCAGTGCGTGTGTAATTGAAAGAAAGACTAGAATTGGGTGCGAATTTATGAAAAATTTCCGTTTTATTTATAGGTTGATTTAAATTAAGTGTAGCCCAAAGACTTCTTAAGCCATTCTTGAAGTTGAAGGTGAAAATTTGTTCATGATAATCTATCGAAGAGGGAGACCTCTACGCATTCAGTCTCCCACAATCAAAGAATCACCTCCAGCTTAAAATTCTTGATTTAGTGGCAGTCCGCCAGAGATGCCGATGTTTTCCCTTGTACCTTATCACGCTCTGTTCATGTATATCGGTGACAAAATTTTAAAAGACTTCTGGAGTTGCTTGATCTGAGATGCTACGTGGGCTCCTTCTTTTTGATACACTTCCATGGCTCTATTTCCAGTGATTTTTTCTGTGAATCTTCTGTTAATCGATTGTTTTGGATGCATTCTTAGTATTTAGTTTAACAATTTTTTTCAGCGCTTAATTCATAGGTCTCTCATAAATTTAAATGCCATTTACTATAGCGTTTTGAACAAAGCTTTTCCTTACCAAACTGATTTTTATAAGATGTCAATGGGAAATAATTGATCTCCATCAATATCGGAAGTAAACTAATCAGGATACTCATATGTACGACATTTATTGGCATTACTACTCTGTTTCGTTTATACTTCGCGCTCACCCTCAAGGTCCTTCAGACGGTTCTGTAATCTGGGCCACATTCTTGGGTTCTTTAGAATATGACAGATGTTTTGTGCCAATTACAAGTTGTATTTATGATATTTTTCCAATGATCGGGCTGTACATAATGAAATAATTTTGATATTCAAAACTTTTTTGGAAACATCTTAAGGTCAACGTTGATATAATACATATACGATGCTACTAAGCCAGCGATCGTTTAGAAGAAATTGCTATTTTATCGACATGACCATAATTTGCTTCTGTGTGTCGCTAGCTAATTATGTTGTCATTATTATCCCCTACATTTAAAATCACTTATGGCAACCGAAATGTATTCTTTTTTTTGCTGATGAATGTTAGCTATGAAAGTTGCAACACTAAATAATGTTATCTGTATTATCGCTTTACTTGCTCGTTTGATCGGAATGCGTGCCCCATGACCAGTACCGAAGGGCTTGTGCCCTCTTCCCCAACAAACCCCAGAGGTCGTCTTTTAAGATATAAGTGTCTCTAAATACCATTGTTTGTTTGTTTCATTTTGGGCGGAATAGTTTGTCGATACCTAGTTATAACTTACCTCAATGAGTTGATATTCAAAGGATTTTGTGCACCTCACTTAACGTTCTTTTCGGCTAATATTGTACATTCACCACAAAGTTAGGGAATGCTAATTAATACACAGCTTACGAACACTTAATTCACATTATTTCTTTTTTCGAAAAGATTCTTGTCCCAACTTAGTAAGGACACAAAGAATGTCGACCATCTATGGACTAATAGCGCGGTAAATTATGATTTTCTCAATTTTTGAAATATTTCCGCGTAAGAAATTAAACAAAAACTGTTGTTACCATGAGATAATTTAATGAAATCTCCATCGAATTATGTACCCAAATTACAATTCACGAACAGAAAATTATTTCCCCTACTTCGAATAAAATGTCCCTTCCCTTTGAAATCAACTTCGAATTTCGAACCCAAATGTCAAAACCAGCTTGTCATTTTCATTTGTCATTTGTTTGTTTGGTTTCATTTGGTATTATTTTGTTGCGATGTCCAAAAACGAAGCTAAACTTCTAACAATAATTGAAATTGGCGATTCCACCGATGGAAGTGACGTTGAAGTTGAGAATACATCACAACGAGAGCAGCAGCAACAAGTTTCAACACCAGGTAACCGGGATCCTAGAACACAAAAAGAACACTTAACTGCTGAGGAATCGAAAACGTCGGAAACGATTGAAAATTCGCAAAAGTCTGACTGTTCCGGCCCCTGTACAAGCAAAGAAGCAACAGAAATGGTCACTGCTTTCAACAAAAGTCAAGAGAATAAAGATCAACTTGGGGAATCAATGCCGCGAAAACTCCAAAATCGCCGTAAAAGTGTGCATCACTCGATAAGGTCTGCGGATAATATTTCCTTTGAATCGATGTATACCGCCAAACGTCGAAAGAGTGAGGAATTCCATAAGGAAACGAAGAAAAAACGTTTGGATGATGATTTGGATGCAGTCATTGACGGAAGTCTTGACGAACCAGAAATGACTCGATTGCTTAGGAAGATTGCTTACTGCCGAGTCTTCACGAATTACCTTCTACGACAGTACAACATGATGACCATTGACTTTAAGTTGTACTCGAACATTGAAATGCTGATGCAGGAATTGAAAAAAAGGGTGGATACGTATGTGGCAATACGGCAGAGTCGTCAGCGTTTACTTATAAACAATGAGAGTTAGGTTGTGGGTTATAATTAAAGGAGACAAAAATAAAGTTTTCATAAAAAGTAATAGTTTTTATTTTATTTATTCTAGCTAAATTTAGTTTCAGAAATGCACACCAGAACATGACGGCTGTATCTGGCTAGAAGTCCTTTTTCGCAAACAAGAGACCCACTGGTAAACGCTTTGTCAGTCCAATAAAAGCAACCATTTCGTAAAATACCTTGTCTGTCGATGGTTGAATTGAGAGTTTTGCACACATTTGCTTTATGAAAAATTGCACGTATTGGACCATTGCTTTTCTGAGGCTGGAAACAAACCTGCTGCTATAAGACTGGAAAATGTCGAAAATTACTACAGCTACAAAAAAAACTACTCTTTTAGCAGGTGGATGCATAGGCAAGGGCATACTTATATTCATTCGATCGAGGAAGAAAACGTATATTACTTTCGGTATCATTCCTAACTTCTCGATAGCGAGATGTTGTTTTGTTCTATTCGAAACATTGCCTCCACATAGCGCAGCATTATAACACACTTCAAATTCTATTAACATGTTTCGTGTATAATTACTTGAGTGATCCAATTATTTTTCTTCCGTTCCCTTTTTTAAACATTTGCTGCAACTTGAGCCTTTATTGATTTTGGACCAAATTTTGCGATAACCTTCGTGGAACTTGGCAAATCCACCTGATTTGCTCAGCTTTTTTTTTAATTTTTTCTTGTTCGCCTACTACATCGTGCTGTCGTGTGTAAGAAATCGTAGATCTAAGCGGCATTTTTTTTGTTAGAAGCACATATGAACTATGATACATATGTACGAGTATATAGGTTTTTTTTATATGAATCGCACGATGGCATTCTGATCTGTGATGGTGTGAAATAGCTTTGTCAATTGGCCGCTCCGCTCGTGGGACTTAACACCTGTAAAGTCTTTTCTTTGGGGCTATGTTAAGTCTCTGGCGTATGCCAAAAGCCAAAATAATAAGAATTGAAGACGAAAATTCAAAGGGAAGTTGTTAGAATGTCGGCCGAATTATGCGAAAAGACATGAAAAATTAGGTTGAGCGCAACCACTCATGCAAACAGTTCCATGGAGGTCATTTGAATAATATCGGAAGGTATGTAATCCGATTCGCAAATACATTCCTGTTACTCCTTTGCTTACTTGGCGGGAATTCTTCTTTAAGTAACGTACTAAAGTAATGTTCCATATAACTATTTAACTTGGGCGATACAGCCAAAATTGAAATAAAATAATTGGTCGGTTAAATAATGAAATAAAAACATTGATATCTAAACTAATCTAATCTATAAATAAAAACATTGATATCTAAACTAAGTATGATATAAGAAGACTGTCAGATCATAGCAATGTATGGCACCGTGATGATAGAGTACATACACCAACTTATTTTCAAGATTTGGCCAAAAGAAACGAAGCCTGATAAATGATACCGCAGCATCGTTCGCCCGGTCCACAAGTAAGAATATTCTCTAAACTACCGCAACAAAGAATGCGTAAAAGTATTTGCCAACGATCAGATTGGTCTTTTCAGTACAGTGTTAAATTCAACAAGTCAATTGACAATTGACCGAATATTCACATTACGGAATATCGCAGAAAAAACCCAAGAAGCTCAGATCGATAGTTCCACATATTTAGCGACGTCAAAGCAGCATCTTGAGAGACGAGATATACGGTGTCATATCTTTATTCTGTATTGTAGAATGACAGTTGAAAACTGCTCTTTAAAGGTCGGAGCAATCTCACCAAGACCTATGATTTGAAAATAGGGCTTAGGCAAAGCTGTCTACCGTCATGCGACTTCTTCAACAATATGCTTGAGAAAATTGCTGGAAAATTTCTAAGCTAAAACGAGTTGAACCGTTTTATACGCTTCTGACATTGATATCAAATATCAGAAAACAGCGGTCACTTTTCTTTGAAACAGAAGCGTCAGGAATGGGCTTAACTATTATGAATTATGGTACATAAATTCAAATTTATATTGGCAACAAGACAACATCGTCGAATCGACAGATATTTTATCTCCTCCGCTATTAAGTTCCATAACAAAACCTGATCAACCAGGACAGCCCTGTCTATTTTTTTTTATAATGGACTAGAAGCATGGATTTATGCAAATTTAGATGAAGATGACCTTGCTCGTTTTAAATACAAAATTCTTTGAAAAAACTTGAGGAAATTTACGAACAAAACAGCGGCATCAATCTTGTCGGAAAAGTGCACATCAGTCGACTGAGAATAAAACATGTAGAGTCTCCTATTCCTATTCGGTGGAAAGAAAAGATATAATAATTAAGGTCCAGTTTAAGCCCGGCCTTTTGTTGACAACCTAGCAGACTTCAATGCCATATCTTTTATTCCGCATATTTAAATAACATTAGCAATTCCATAAAATAATAATAAAATGGATCTGATTTGAATCTAGACACACATATAGTAAGTCTACCAGATTTAGACGACGTTTGTTACTTTCCATCTATGGATGAACAGAAGTCACTATTGGAACGAAATATTAATATTATTAAAAGTTAGGGCTCGATTATTGAGATATGAAAAGGGTGTAAAACGATAGACACTATAATAATGCGTTATTTAATTTGCTTCAAATATTATCAATTTTGCCTTTTTGTTTATTAAGCTGGTTTGCCGGAAACAGTTTGACAAATATGTCAATACCGAATTCCTCTTTATATAAAGGTTATTTTTTAGAGGTATAGAGCTTTAAAATTAAATAAAACACACAAAAATCATATTAATGGCCATGGTATTGGCTTAATTGTTTCAGGCGCTACCGCCTAAATTTCGTAGATGTGGGTACTAGGGCTATCTTGAATAAAGCGCAATTTGAAAGTTCAATTTTCGACAACTTTTTCGAGCAGTTAGGGCCATATACCGGCAATAACGCGGCGATTGTTAGATTCCAAGTCATCCATCCTCTCTGGCTTTTCGGCGTGGATCAGCGACTTCACATATTCTCACGAAATGCACGATTTCACTAGTCCATTACTTAGAAATTGTGTGCTCATCAATGCGTCCTTCGATAAAGTGACTATGCTGCACACGGCATGATGCGCCGTCTTCTTAAAACCACAGCTCTTCAATATTAACAATATCCATTCTATTAAGAAACGATAAAGCAAGTTATCATGGATCGCTATTTAATGACCATAACGTTCTGGCCGGTATCATTTTGTAGAAATATTGACCAATGATTCCACCAGCCCCTAAAGCAAAACAAAAAGTGACTTTTTTGGTTATGTTTTAGAAGACCGAGATGTTGGTTCGCAGCTTGCTCTTGAAGTACGATGTGAAATTGGGAATAGGTGAGAACAATTTAAGCAAAAAAAAACTCTTCACTTTTTTATTATTTCGTTTTATCTTTTATTCTTCTATCTCAGTATTGTTGTTTTTTTTTTTGTCTCATTTTTTACTTGTTTTCAGTTGTTTTTTTTATTAATTAGTAATAGTAATAATTAATCAATAATTTAATAATAATTCTCTTAAATGTAATTTCTTTGTTTTAATAAAATGTTTATTCTATTAGGTGAATTCTGTTTTCTTTTTTTAACATGAATGAATATGTGTTTTGTATGTTGTTTACTTTTAATTTGTCTGTTGGTTTCCTTGTTTCCTTGTCTCAATGTATTCGTTTTCTTAAATACAATACATGTCGAATTTTATTTTTATAATTCGTTCTGGAAATAGTATTAAATTAATTTCTTTTCTCAAGATATTTTTTTATTTTCGACTAAAATCGTTTGATGTTTTTTTCATTTCACTTTTTAAATGTCTAACTAATAAACAAATTTGTATGTTTTTGTTTTTAAAAATATTTGACTTCCATAAAATTTAAAAAAAACAAAAGAATACGTAGTTTTTTTTCGTATTTGTTTTGGTCTTCTTTGGAGTATTTGTTCGGTCAGCAGAATGTTTATTTTTAAACATTTTTAGAGCAGGGTAAAGTGGGAGGAAAACTGTTGTATATACGAGTATGCATAGTTCAGGTTTTCTATGTTGTCGATGGATTGGTTGTAATTTAATTTTTTCATTAAATCTATTTCTGCTATTTTAAATTTGTTTCTTTTAACAATTAGAATGGACAAATATGCTTTTCTTTGTTTTTCTTTAATTTTTTTGGAAAAACGTTGAGATATAAGTATGTATATATTTTGAAAAATGTATTTTTTTACAAATGTATATTTTGTTTCTTTAAACTTTAACACGATTCTTTGTTTTTATTTATTTTGATGTTTGTTTTTTTTTTAATTTTTTTGGATACTTTAAAGAGATTTTCTTTTTTCTAGTTGAGAACATGATATGAAAAATGTGAGATATTTATATTCCTTTTAGATTTTTATCTTATTTATTTATTTATTTTTTGCCAAAATTGTTGTTAGTTTGGACTTCTGTTTTAAATTCCGAAAATGCTTAATACTATTTTTTTGTTGTAGCCTTTTGTATTTTTTTTTTAAATGTTTACACAGGTATACTTTATAATGATATGAATGTATGTAGGTATGTTGCTTTCTTACTTTGTTAAATTGCCAAATATATATGTATGTTTATTTAATTTTTTATGTATCACGAATATAAGGAAAATCAATTTTTAGTTCTGTTGCATGTTTTTTTTCTGGACATCAATTAGTTCTTCATATTTTTTTTAATATTTATCAAAACGAATATTATGTAGAGATATTTTTTTAATTAGTTAGAACTATGGTGATGTTTAAATTTTGTATCTCAAAACACATGAACTATCTAATATTTTTTTCTTTTGGTTTTATTATAAAATTTTGTTTTTTGTTTAGAAAACAGTTTTGATTTTCTTTAATGAAATTTTTAGTGGATTAGTTTAGCATTTTGTTATTTTTTTTCTTGTAGTTTTTATTTAAAAGTTATGTTGCCTAAATAGGTATGAGAGAGAGAGAGAGTATAGAATGTTAAATAAGTATGAGGCTTTGATTTATAAATATTGGCTTATATACATAATATATAAATATATATATTTTGTTCAAAGGGAAAGGCAGAAAACTGAAATTAAATGGAATTAGAAAATGAAAACCAAAAGTATACTTATTGTAATAAAATGAAAATATCACGCAATTTAAAAAAAAGACAGACGTACACGGATAACACCATCAACATTTTTATTCAAAATGATTGGTTTTTTACGTAATGATGATCAAGAATGCGCGTTCGATTTATATAAAACTGACGCAAATAGAGGAAGTGGCCAGATGATTTAAAGTAACTTATAATCATAAAAAATGAATATATCACAATAAAAGGTAACGGACAGAGATTTTTCGAAGAATACATATAACGTCATATTTGGAGATACTTGAATTCAAATATATATGCTTATCTTCTCATCCTATAATTTCGGTTAGTACTCAAATTTAGTAAACAATGCCAGGAGTTGCACTAATTGGTCCCCAGCAATTTAAACCTTTCTCTAGAAAACCCTACATATTTCCTTCCAACTTTCATGTGCAGTGCGGAAAACATATGTTCTATACACCTCATTTTTTAACTTCATGATGGAGAAGTACGAAAATGAAAATTTGGTGATATCTTTACATTTTAAGGTGTCTATAATCTTTTTAGACTGTCTTTAAGAAAATGGCTGTGTGTGCTCCCGATTTGAATTTTTGTCAGATGATGCGCCTTCATGCCGAATCGCGGCCATAAGATTTTGAAACAAACCCGGACGACTTTTAAAGTTATGAAAAACAAAGCGTACACAAAATACAATTGTTTTTTCATAAAAATAGAGGATTCTCTCGAAATTTTTGCAATACTAACCGAAATCTATGAACATTGTACATATTTAACAAGAACTTAAAAAAATCGGAGCAGAATCGTCTGAGTTACTTAAGAAATAGTATACATTTTAGTACCGTTAATGCAGTACTAGCTACGATTTCGTAAATACAAGGACTCTCAAACCTGATCCGACAAATTTTTTTGGGTAATAGATTTTTGGGAGACAAAAAAGAACTAGTAATAAACTAGAAAAAATTCGTTCATATCGATGGTATCATATTTTCACCAAAGTGGGCTACAGAACCATTCAATCTATTTACACTGTATCTACTTACTATATGTACTCTGGTATATATAATAATGCACAAAAATAAAAAAATACTTAACGCTAAACAAACTTAAGAACGTACCTACATATAACTCAAGCAAAAATTTGTAATAAAGAATATAATGTAATAAATAATAATGGGTGAAATGTTTTTAATTACATTACATAAATACACATGCATACGTACTTTATATCTTGTTAAGAAAAAAAACTACGAGGAACTCCAGAGTGACAAAGATCTTGGGGTCGGTATGTCGGTTAGTCGCTTGCTTTTTTGCTTCTTCAAGTCGAGGCAATCGACCTCGACGGAGCAAAATGCCGAATTGGGCAACTAGGCGGCCAAACAATATACGAGTAGTAGTTATCTCCACTCTGTTTGGTTTTGTCTCACAAAACTCTTAGAATTGATTTCCAAATAGTGAAGAGTGGGAGCACTGCATATTAATAACAATATTTTATTTCAGTGTTGAGAAATATGTGCTGCGTTAGTTCAACGTTCATTAACACTCAAATTATAAAACTTTCTAAAGCTTTCTCAGAAGAGCGGTTCACCATGAAAATAATTCAAAAAATCGAAGGAATTGATTGTCATCGATTTATTGTTAACTCACCTTCTCGTCAAATTGTGATATCAATAAATCGATGGCTTGAAAGGTTATTTGGCATCAAGGCCCATCAATGCTGCAACACATATGTGTTGCTAACGCAGCATATATGTACATATTTCTCAAAATTTAAATAAAATATTGTGTCAACCTGTCTGTGTATGAGAAGCGACACCTTTTATTCTGTAGCTCCATACATTTGCAGATATGTATGTACAATCAGTAGTTCGACGTATGTTTTCTCTTTTCATCACTCTCTTTCGCTACAATGGGTCATGTTGGTAGAAACAGAACGATAAAGCATGCGAGAGAATCGCCACTCTTCATTTTAGAAATCAATTCTAAGAGTTTTCTAAGAAATCGCTGCTACTACATTGTCTGGGTACCTAGTTGCCCAATTCACCATTTTGTTCCGTCTCAGTCGGTCGCCTCAACTTGAAGGCAAACCAATTTCGTTCTTATTCTGACCCCACGATCTCTGTAACTCTGGAGTAGAAATAGATATATTCATTGGAGTACATACTATACACTAAGTAGATACAATGTAGATGAATGAATGGTTCTGTAGCCGTCGTTTTTGAAAATACCATTAAACATTAACGATTTTTTTCTCAAAAATAGAAGACTCCTTCGAAGTCTTTGCAGTCAGTACTAACAGAAAACTATTAACATAGCATACATTTAGCGAAAGTTTGAAAAAAAAATCGGTCCAGAATCATCTGAGTTTCGTAAGGAATAGTAACAATTTAGAACCGCGAACGCGGTACAACATATAATTTCGTTAATACAATACAATACAAGTCTTGACCTGGCGTCAAGCCTTAACTTCTTAACAAAATTTAATAATTTTCTCTTTGAATAGAACAAGAACTGTACACTTCATAGGAGATTCATCACTGCAGCAGCAGGCTAACGGTTGCTTATTTTTAAAGCCTAAACCCACTGTTAGCAAGACTGATTACAAATCTTGCAATATCCCATACTTTCCTTTTATCAAAAGAATCTTGAAACAAAATTACTAGACACAAACCAAGAACTAATGTTCAAAAACAAATTGAAGTGCGTAAACTGAATAAGTATTAAGATAAATATATAAATTCAGCTTAGGTCCTTAATTGACGCTTTTGAGTAAAGCCCTGTAACTTTTTCCCAACTCACTTTAAGTGTTTCTTGCTCAGCTTTAACAAATGACTCACAAATGACTCTCGTGACTGCTTTTGAATTTGTACAAGTAAGTATTTTCAAAACCTTATCTTAGTTTTGGCGGATGAGTTATATATTTTCCCAGATAGATTTGCTTCATAGCTTATTTATATCAACAAATACGAGTTGTTATCACAAGCTATTATAAGAATCAAATATTGAATCAAAATTAATGTTCGCCCGCCATTTGCCATCTCGCCAACTGAGTTTCCAACATCCCTGAGTCAAAAAACAGGATGTGGCTGTAAACTGGAAATTACCCTGGCCTTTTCTGATTCCAGAAGGTTAAGACTCTCCTAGACTTGTTAACTTTTTTTCATCTGCAAAATGACAGATTTCTTTTGGGAATGGGTGAAATAAGAGGGTGTGATTCTGGTGAGATTTCTGTCCCAATCAGAAACTCTGTCTGAGGTTGGAAGGGTTAGTTACTGATACGCTGATCTCCATCGGAGGGGTTTTTCTAATATCAGCGGTACAGAAGCGCTTCATACTGCAGCAAACAGACTGCCATATTTTATGCATAGTAAGAAATATCATCATAATACAATGATATGCATGAAGGGAAATTTCGACAGAGGACATGTAGGTATTCTCCTCGAAAAGTAAATATACGAGTAACAAAGGCATAAATCAATGGGCAACAACAAATTATTGGAAACATTTTTAGAATAAAGTCAACTTGCATAGTACAACGGACCCTTATTAGAATATCCATGACACTAAATCTAAGGTAAGTAGAGAAGGAACTAAAATAAGCGCGCCCAAACCAAGACTTGTGGGCTTTTACTCTCTCTCATTCAACATAATATTGCGGAATACGAGTTCATGAAAGTTGATAACATGTATTCCTTATCTAGGGTAATTATACATAATTACTAACTTCGCCTCGGCCTACAGCAACACCGAAGGTGGTGCAACACAATCAGCAAGTCAGAGCTATCGGTAAGCTAACTAAAGTCTTGAAAAGCATCGCTTATAGTGCAAAGTTCGACTGCTTTACACTAAGGTCAACTCAGTTCTTCCATGAACATGAAGTAGGGAAGCTTGGATAGTCTTAATTCAGTCGTAGTAGTCTAGGCACATGCCGGGTTTTGCTTGAACAACACAAGAAAATCTGTTTCGATAAAAAATGCTGAATGCATATAAAAGGCGGACAAGGAAACGCGCCCGTAAAACGAGGAAAATGCAGCTTATGAGCTCTGGAACCAACAATGAAAAATAAAGATTTATCTGCTGAAGTCCAAGTTAATCTAGTATTTCAAATTTAGTATTTATTTAAATAACATATTGCTCTCCCAGTAAGATATACATACATCTTTTGGCTAGGGAAAGCCTTAAAATAAAATGTAATCTATCTGTCTTCTTAGAAATAAGGAGAAGCAAAAATTAATTAAAAATAAGAATACAATAAATTCGGATGATATCACATAACTATTTATAATTCAAGGAAAGAGAGAAACAATTAATTAGTTTTAATCTTCGTCCAGTTATTTAAGAAATGAAGATTTAAAATGTACTCTTTTGAGCTTAATTGGGAGATAGTTCCGCAGGCGAGTGAACTAACCGCCCCTCTGAGGTTGAGCAGGAATATCGCTGTTGAATGAGGGCAAAAGTGCGCCGAGATTCGATGCTTTCATAAAGATACTCAGGTTAAAGTATTTGCATAATGTTGTGTAAAAAGCATCATGTGCAATGTTTCAGTAGATTATCAAACGAGCAGGCGAATACTCGTTTTCAGTAGGCAGGGATATGTTTGTATTTTCAAAGGTTCTAGATACATCGTGTGATGGTGTTACTATTAAATTCGCATTACAGTAACTTTCGCAGCATTATTGGTATCAACAATGTTTTGAACAGCATTATTCTTACGGAAATTGGAATATATCCTTGGGCAGTTTATAGGGCCCTCTTTGGTCAGCGCCGAAAATAGCGTTTATGTATTTCTTCCACGTGAGATTACTGTTAATTGTGAGTCCCAGATTCTTAACGCTAAGGACATAGGGTATAGTGTCTGGAGTATTCTTATGGATGGCAAGCTTCTTAGATTTTTTGGGTTTAGGTGAAAGAAAATTACTTTTCGACCATTCAAATATGGTTAATAAGTCACCATTGATGTTCTTTGGAAAAGTCTAGATGTGTTAAAAACGTAATATGGATGGATTTTCTTATGTCATTAACTACAAAGCGGTATTGCAGCTGTTTTTCGGGCGGAAACCATATTGAAACTTTCTTTCTGTAAGATAACTTGGAATTTGTTTAAAGATTGCTTTCTCAAACACCTTAATAAGAAACGGCAAAATTGCTATAGGTCTAAAATCGACTTCGTTTCCACTCGTTTTTTAGGGATTGGTATGATTTTGGGGGATATGACGGAGCAGTAGTTTAACGAACCATCTCGCTATTTCTCAGACATCACGGTTCGAAGAGGATCGACCCAGCTTTTTTAAATAGTATGCCAACTTAGCTTTAATTTTACTAGCAACTTCATTTGTAAAGCGACAGTAAAAACTGAAGGAAACATCGATTTTAAAACGTTTCATGAATAAACAGAAGCTGAAGATTTATGTCTCTATAGTTGTATTCCATTGCTCTAGGGTTAGAATTATAATCCGTAATCAAAAATAGGAGATTATGTTAAGAGAAGCCGTTAACCGGAGGTTGACTATAGAGCAGAGTTTTATTAAGATCACTTACTAAAATAAAAATGCTATTTGACTCATCTGTTGAGTGGGTAGGCTGCGTCGAGTTAACTGACTGTAGACTGAGTGGTAAAAAATTGCTTTGGAAGTTGTACAAATTTTGGTGCTCAAGAAGGTTGCAGTTAAGTCCTCTCCATAGTATAATATCAGTGGCGTTACATGAAATTTGCTCTAGGATACCGACTGAAGGCATAAGGTCAAGAGATTTGTTTGGTTGGTATGTAGCACCCACAAGACGTTGATAAAGACCTAATCCATTCTACTATCGGGCGTTGTATACCAGGTGGCACTTTAATCCATCTCGAACATAGATTGCAGAACCACCACCTACATGATTTGTTTTATCTGCAGGGAAAGGCTTACGAGTACCAAAACCAATCCAGCTATAAGCTCCTTGACAACGCCAACGCCGGTTTTCATAAGATTCGTTTCATATTGTGCAGATTTTCATTCATGCGACCACCTACGGAGACCGCCTTGTTGTTGCCTAAGCCTGTGGGCATTTGTTGACAGTGAATCGAACAAACTGGAAGAGCAAGAACACAGAGATTATAATTGAAAGGGATTAATAACAAAACAAGTAAAATACAATCAAAGTTAAGAGAAAGAAATTTAAAAAAAATCGATAAATAATTAAAAATGAAATGAATAATATGGATAATACAAAAGAAATAATGTAAGGTTGTGTAGTGGTTGTTGAAATATTGCAGTTTTTTGTTTGAGACGACAGCTGTTAATCCTCTGGCAATCTATTTACATCAAATTCCGTGACATTTCGTACCAATATGGCGTTTGGGCTTGTAGATCTTTTCACAACTAATTATGTTTCGCTTCATTCGAGTAACATTGCGCAAAATCTCGCGATTTGTAGACTCTCGTTTAAATAGTAGAAACTATCTCCAACATGCTCTAGTCCCACTTGACACAAGGAGAGCGGTTTTTTGTTTTTCTCCCGATGTGCTGCTGCTACGTTCTTCTCTTAAGCACAGTTAAAGTTGGCAATTATGGGTGGAGTAGCCGAGTTTGATTCCATACACTCAACTCGAATTACTATCTCACTTACCGCTTTGTTTACATTTTGCAGCTGACCTAAATAGCAGCGCTCGATAGCTTTACTTTTTTCGACTACCTAACTTCTTACCTCCTCTGTTATGCGGGCGAAGAGAAATTCGCTGTACATCATCATACGCTTCTTGTAGGTTGTCTTCAACGTGAGTGCAGAGTTGCTGGCGATAAATATTTAAGATGATGGAGAGCTTGATGTGTTTGAGGGGATAGCTAACGCAAGTTATAAGTTCATACCATGGCTAAATCGCTCTTTATTGCAGAACTGGGCGGAACTATGTGGGAGAAAGTACAAACCATAATTAAAACCCAATGAAAAGCATGTCATTCGCAGAAGTAAAGGTATTGAAAAGTCCGTGCAAGAACTGTGTTGGGAGCATTATTATGTGTCTCCATTTGTTATGGTTTTGGCTTTAGGCATCTTCATTTTATTATGGCCAAGGAAAAGTACTTGGTATGAATTCTGAGAATTTTCAAATCAATATTGCCCAAAATCCAGATATATTTCATTATCTTGCATAATCATAACTGACATAACCAGATAAAATTCACGTTGGTCAAATCTTCAGCCGTGTTTCCACACATGATTCATCTCATTAACAGTTGGCTTATCATAATGGAGATGTACGAGTATGTCAGTTCCGTATTACAGAAAATTATTTTTAAATCGTAAGTTTTTTTTTAAAGGTCATAAACTACATAGGACACAGAGTGTGGGCGCATACCATGAAGACTATATGTAAAGGTAAGTAAAAGCCACTGCGTCATTTTGAATCGAACCCATCTATAAATAGTAAACAAGTTCAACAGTTCTAAAGGTCAAACCACACTTATAAACTTGTTATGCCATCCATCTAAATACTGAAAAAGTAGTTTTCTGTGAAGACGGTTTATTCTGTAACTACGTTCACAAAATCAAACTATGCTTAAATATTTCGAGTATACCATTAGTTCTGCTAGACTTTTATATGGACCGAATATATGCGATTGCGATGTCTCATGGTGGTTGCATTTAACCGCCATTTTCTTTTGCGACCAATACTTTGCAGAAAGTAAGGGGCTGTGTCTCTAATAAAACAAAATTAGGTATATTAGAACAACGCTTTGCTAAGTGTCCTCCTCAGTAAATAAATATCTTGTAGAAATATTCTACCATATCGTGTTGTTTTGTTTGTTGGCTGTTCAAACATATTTGAGTTATAAATAAATTCATAAGCCTATTTAAATTAACTTCAGGTCTTCTACTTGTAGAGTCACAGGCGAATTTTAAGCAATTATATTTATTTAAAAAAAATATTTGCAAAAAAAAAAAGAAAACAGACAAATCGTAACTTTAAAAAAATGTCACAAGCCTTCCCCTTCTATGACTGTATAGAGTAGAAATGAATGAGATAAATGAAATGAGCATTAGGCGATATACTACAAAATTTTCTAAAAAATCTTCCTTTCTTAAAAGTTTTCTTGTTTTTATTATTAAAAATTTTTGTTTCGTCTTTCTTTTAAAAAAAGTCACAAAACACACAAAACATTCACTTGTATATCTGTCAAAATAACGCTGCATTCCCACACTGGACACCGGAATAATCATTCATCACATTATTTTTTTATTGACACATACTCGCAGAAAAAGGTTTTCTTCACTTTTCTTTTAATTTTCCTTTCTTTGAAAATTTTTTTTTCTTATTCAGTTTAGCACACCTTATATCTGTAATATTAGACTGTAACATTATTTAATTTCCTTCGGTCCAATATTTTTTTTTTGTTGATATCGTAGGAGAGCTAATATTTCTTTTCTATAAATTTTACAATATTTATTATATATATATTTTTTTAAATATAATTAATTTAGCTTCGCTCAGTATAATTAACAAGTTATTAATTTTATTTTTATATTAATTGAATTTTTTTTCTTGATATTTCATTCATTCTCTATTTGTTTCGTTCGCTCTTGTATTTTATTATTATTATTCTATTATTATTATTTTATTATTATTATTTTATTTTATTTTAGTTAAATATTAAATTTAGTATTTATTTAATGGAAGACATTTTTTTATACAAGTTTAAGACACAGAAAATGTTTTTTTTAAGTTGAAAATTTTTTTTTAGTTTTTTGTCACATTTTTTATAGAAATGAAAAAAGGGAAAGAAAAAATAGATACGTTGAATATTTAACACTTAGTTGAGTTTTTTTTTTATAATTAATGTGTCTCAAACAAAAATAGTGTTTTTTTAGTTTTTTTTTATATATAAACGTACGTCTATAAGATTTTTTTTACTTACATAGAATATTATACATATATTTATTATAATTATTTAATTCTTGTATATGCATATAAAAAAAATAATATGTATATATTTGCATGTTTGCTTCTCATTTATTAGAAAAAGGTAAATTAACAAAAAAAAATATGGTTGGTATATTTTGGTTTTTTTATTTTTGTAATTTGTTTTCTTTGTTTACAAAATGTATGAGTTACGTTTTCATTTATGGGTTTATGGGTTTGTTTTTAGATTTGATAATATTGATATTATTATATTGATAGTTTTTCTTTTCTTTTCCTGGTTGTAATATTTGTTGGTAAACTTAAGTACATATGTATATTTTTAGTAATTTTTCTTTTCTTGTTATTTAAAATATATCTGTTGTTATTTTGATATGAAATTCAGTTGTTTAGGTAAGTCTTTTTTGCAGTGTGTAAAAATCAAAAGTATTTTATTAAATTTGTGCGCTTTAATATTGAGAAATGAACTGAATATAACATAGGGGAATCCATCCAAATTTGTGTACATACACCTTAAAAGAGGTTGTCAAACAGAAACGTAGTCTGGATAATTTTCAATAAAATCTGTAGAGGTCACACAGAGCTCTAAGCAGTTATAGGAAAATTGGCTAAACTATCACCGACCTATTGAATTCTCCTCGGGTCTATTCTATCTAGTTCATCCTCACTTAAGAAAGAACGGTGTGTCAGCTTTTGATGCTAAACAATTTTATTGCTTGTTTCGCAACTACACTAAAGTTCTTTCAGTCTACCGTTCAACTGCAATTTCACTTGACTACGGAAAATATTGCATCATAGGTAGATAAACTTAATAAAAATATTTTTAAAATAAATTCTTTTGAGTACTTGACGGGCATTAGAATTTGGTTAGCAATAAAATAAGAAAGAAAAAAACTAAAGTACTACTATGTGAGATAGAATAAATACGGCGCAGATTTGTAGGTATGTCCATATATACATTATGTTTAGTTATGATGAGACTTTCCGAAATCAAAAGCAACAAAAATCAACACTAAGACGAGGTGTCCCTCATTATCACCTACTTCGTTACACAACGGCTTCTTTTGCCTTGAAATTTGTGGCATTTTCCACTAAGAAAATATAGAAGTTGACAGTTTTATGTAGATCTACTGTTAGCAAATGAAATAAGATTGCTGATTACGGACCCGTGTACATAAATCATAATACTGAAAGGCTTCACGGAAAAACTTCACACACCTTCATGATTACTTGTAAACTAAATAACTTCCTGCTCGAAAATGAAAGGACAACTCGTTGCCATATGATATCGGGATTTGGACAAATACCTAAATTATGAGATTGGACAATGAAAATCATGTGCGGCACTCTGCTGCAACAAAGCCTACAGAGAGCACTTGTTGTGCGAAAGATTAGCGATTATCTGAAGCACATATATTCACCAGCTAATCATTTAATGATTCGAAATAGGCGAGCTATTTACGTAATATCCTTCAGTGTTAGCCAGCAGCCCGTTGAGAAAGCAAAAGGGACACCGTGGAAATTAACTTGATCAGTATGCTCTAGTTCCATTCAGACAGTGCACGACACGGATATTCCAACAACAGAAACTGCTGAATGGACACATCGTCATTTAGCACACATTTTCGTACCTCAACGAAAGAGCCTTGCAGTCCCATGCGATCGACGCAAGGAACAGCTTGAGTTCTCTGAATGTTCGAACGTTTCGATCACTACCAATATTAAAGTAGTAGTTCGTACGTTATAGTAGCAAAGTGGCAAATACGAATATTCTAAGGCTCAAGATTGTGTTAAAGAACTTAAAAATAATATTTTAAGCATAAACACTAAGTTAAACAGCCCCACTCGGATCTAGATAAGGCATTGTTTTTATGGGTTAATTTCTTGGGAGGTAACCAACAACAACCTATCACTGAAAAGTTGAAAGTCTTCGCAACACGAATCTCTAATAATCATCAGTTCTATCAGAAAACGACCCGCCGACCTATTGATGTCAATATATGAAGGCTAAAGAGGCGATGAAAAGATGATATCTTATTTTCACTCAATGAACAGTAACGCTGGACGCCGTAAACAAAATGTGTGTAGGAGACGAATATATGACATTGAGAATGATTAATTGTTTAATTAATAATAATTGCCATGTTCCGTCAATATCAGTGTCACTTCCCTTTTGTATAGAAAATGACACCTAAACAATTGTTTATAAATTGGTGCAAAATTGAGGCAGAAAGTCACGGTAATAAGGATGAAGCAGTGTCTCCATAAATAGAATAAAGGAAAAATTAACAGAAAGATTTTAAAGGATACAAAAAAAATTTATCCGAGTATTTGAAGTATGGTTTATATCTGCTGTAAAACTCGACATTCCATTAAACGGGATCGCAAGCAATTTTAAGGCGCCTTTAAAAAATAGACTAACAGTGGATTCTACTGATGTTTGTGTAGTCGTTGGTAATCTTCAAATTAAAAGATATGCGTGGTGATGTGCTTTAGGTAAGACTTACCAAACGAAGAACCCGTTTTCATGATCCTTTATATGATATTATTTAATAGATAAGATCATGGAAAAACTAGTTTTAAAAAAATCATTTAAAAAGTATTTCAACTAGGGAGGAATGAATGGCATTAGAATAAGAACATTAGATAATTATCCTTTAGGAGAAATCAGTTATAGCAAATATTTTTCAGGTAGAAGGAACTATAAGCTATGCAAACCTCCTTTAAATATATTGACTTAACAACTACAAGATATCTCTAAGCTTGCGCATACCAGTAAGACAGTTCGACAAATTGGAAAATACTTAACGTTTGGTCCCCTATTATAGCGGTATATGATTTAGCAAATTTGGTAATAACCTGCCAAAAGGTATACCTACCCTTAGACAATGTTTCAGAAATAAAAATGACAGGATTTTTATTTAGATTGGCTCAGATACTAATTCCGAGTAGGAGAAACTGAATAGAAAACATATTTTTTAGAACGCAAAACATACTTAGTTGACCACTTTTTTATATTTATGTACGAGTTACAGCAAATAACTGAGGACTAAGGTCTATATGAGAATGCAAACCGTTAAAAAAATTCCCTATAACATCTTCTGTTGCATGTGACATGCTAATAATCGAGCAAGCATTTTTAAAACACTTAAAATAAAGATTTGAGAACTGAAATTGTTTTTGAACTCCACAGCTGATAATTAAAAAATTATGAGTGTGACAGCCAGGTGGGTTTCGATAGCACAATTGCAATAAACAATTATTAGAATACTGAAAAGAACTTTGAGTGCTTGCAACCACTACAATTTAGTAAGATTCAGTTCAGTACTTTCTTAATGTCCAGTCGTCCTAGCTCACAGTCTTACCGAGCTCGTTCTCAGAGATATCTCTAGCTTTCTAAAGAGTTTAGTTTCTTTCATCCTATAACCCATTCAGATAACACTCGAACATTTTTTTTAAAACAACTCCCATTGAAGGTGGTTAAAAAAAAAACGGTTTCTTAACCATGCAAATATAAAAATAAAAACAGATCTTGTTCTTTTGAAAATTACTACATAACTTAGAAAATGCAAATATGGCTACGACCAATTATTTTCTCTTGAATTAGCATTAAATTATAATAATATTCATATTCTTGTTTTTTTTTCTTAATAAAATTCTTACCAGTTTTCAAGTGTAAAAAACATTTTCAAAATGTAATTTAACTATTTTCTGCTTTTCTCTTTACAATTTTAGTAATTTTCTAAATAAATTTAGTTCTTATAATCTATTTACTTAAAATTTTGTATTTTCGTTTGAATTAAAATTAAAACTTAATAGATTTTTAAATAGTAGTTATACGATTATTTACATTTTTGTTTTCCTTTTTTAATACACACTTTTAACTAGTTTTGTTTGGTTTACATCTTTCACTTAAAATATGTTCACGGTTGTATTCGTTTTAATGAGTATTTCAAAAATAATAAAAGAAAATTTGTATACACCAAAAAGAAATAGAAAAACAAAACATTACCTACATGCAACGAAATTATTTTATTTTTTTTAATTTAAACAAATTATTAAGAATTATTGTCTAGAAACTCAACAAATTTTTTTTTTAAATAATATGATGCATTGCACTAATTTTATACACACAAACTTAAATAACGATTATTTTTTATTTTTCTGTGTTAGAAAATTAACTTACTTAAAATTTAAACTGTTTACGTTATCTGTTTTCTCATTTTTTTTTAAATAATTTATTGTTTTTCCACTTTTTTTTTATTTATTTTTTTTATGAAATTCGTAGGTACATTCCAATGAGATTGAGGAAACAGCTCTCATTCGTTTCGTTTAAATTGATAAAAATTATTTCTAATAAGAAGGAAAATTACAGTAAACTTAAGTGTAAGTTTAAAATAAGTTGCTATGCTTTCTTTAAATATTTTAGTTAGTCTTAAATTTAACTAAGTGTATGAAAAAAATTTTTTTTTTTTTTTTTGTTTAAATTTGATTTGCACGAACACTTTAATATCACGCATGTGTTAGAATGTAGGTCATGAAAAGCATGATCAAATGGGAAATAGCAATAGACGATGGAGTGAAGAATAGTAGGGTGCCACGCCCACATTGTTGAATTTCAATTTCTTCTGGATGGTAATTTATGCATTTTCTAGGTCGTCGACGTTTTTGTGTCTCTTGAGTTTGGCGACGGGTACTGCATGCTCCTATAGATAAAAAGGGAAAATAAATGCCAAAAAGAAAAATTTATTTGTTATTGAATCTGATTTTTCTCTGAATGGCAAAAATTATCACAATTATCGCTGGAATGTGGCCCACATACTCTTTAGGGGCACACAAGATTAGTGAAAAAGACACTGTCAAGCTGCTTCCTTAGGCGAAACAACTGTGTCTGGAGAGGCTAAGCAGAGAAACTACGCACCTTAAAATGTGAGATTAATGATGAAATCCTCCAAACCAGTTCTGCCCAGAGAGATCGAGTATTAAAACTCGAGAAGTCATGCGGTAAGAATTTTCTCTAAAATCCTTAAATGTTCAAAGGATTAATCAAAGTTATTTTATGCTTGAGTTTGAAGAAATACTGGAGCATCTCCTTCCACGCTCAGCGGATGGTATGCTATTTAATAATCGTACGAAGTAAATATGCAAACTACGAGTATCATATATGATCCGTAACTTTTTTAAGTAAGAGATTTGATGAAAGGTCAAATTCACATAAAGCCTTAGTTATATGTACGCTGTGTGATCCGTATTGCACGCAGTTTCTTAGCTACTCTCCAGTATCTAAATTGCGCTAGTAGTGTAACAGTTGCATTTCTGACAATGAACTCACATAACATCCCCACAGTATTCATGGGAAATTACATGCACAAACTGTTGCCCACGCAGGATGATATGAGTGCAGTTTACTCAAGCTTCTATAAATTGCTTTATATAACCGAACTCAATTTGCTAACCAAATAGAAACAGCAAAGGAATGATTCCATGATAATGCCTTTTTTAAGAACTTAACACTCAAGTACGAGTATTAACTCAAGTTAAGTTTTTTGAAAAATGGGATAGAGAGAGAAAGAAAGATGTGTGGGCTCCGTGGTTATTTCGCTCCATGGGTGGCGTCCAACATTTAATGGGGAGACTAAATTCTTAGTGGAAGTTGGCTTCTTGTTGATTTCTAGTCAACTACTCATCTTACTTGATTTTTGTTAACTGAAAAAATTAATTTTTTTCGGGCGAGACTGGGATTTGAACACCGAATCTTCCAATTTGAAAGCCAGCCCACTATCATTTGAGCCACGGCCACCTGTTTGGGAAAAATATGCCCACAAAATTGGCTTCTTTCTCGTAAGAAAAAAATGCAGCTTGAAAGCAGCTTAGCACTTAGAATTCCAGCATTCCCAGCAGTGCCGAAAAAAAAACTCGTAACGTGATGAAATGTGAAATGTATAGCGTAACTTGCGACGTGATAGAATCAACCACGACTTAAGCTGAGTACTATTTTGGATCTTCCTTAGATAATCCGTTAACTTAAGGAGAAGGCGTTACATTTACAATTTACTCAATGTCCTCTGTCGGCGGTAGTGTGTTTGTAGGTTAAGCTAAATGTTACTTCGGGTGCAAGGAAATCCGTTAACTTAAGGAGATGGCGTTGCATTTGGTGTTCACTAGTATGAACACTTTCTATCGGGTGTGGTGTTTGTGGCTTAAGCTGAATGTTACATCGGGTGTAAACAAATTCGTTAACTTGAGATGATGACGTACCATTTGCAGTTCAAAGGTATTGCCTGAGTCTTGATCTCTAAATAAATTCTCTTCGGCTTAGCCCCATGTTAAAAGTCCATTAAACCCTAGTAACTAGCCCTGTTGTAAAAATGAACAATTACGTTTTGACTAGACTAACATTCAAATCACAATGGTCTGAATAGGTGGTACATCACAATGCGTCTGCATATACTTCTCAGATACAATTAATGCGATGTGATCCTTGTATGGTAAATCGTTTCACCAAGAATTTCCTTATTACATAATTAAGTCATTGAGAACTAGATTGGATAAAATTAAAGATAGCACTCCGCCTTGCTACATGCTTCGATATACCCATCGTTCGAACAAGTACAAACAAGCCCTAATTCAATTGATCCACTTTCAACGTTGTTCATTTCTCCATTTTATATTAGGGGTAACTTTGATTAACTTTTAATACAATTCTTACCAATAATACCACCATCCTCCAATGGTTCAATATCAAGCTGCTTAGATCCACACGGACATAGTGTATCCACTACCAGGAGAATCAGGTTACTATGTGGAATTTTTTGCACACTAAATGGACGTTCACATCCAGATACGTGACAATTTGTCAGTTTACCCTAGAAAAAAGAGATCCAAGATCATCCAGCCAACCTTCACTGGTCTGCAAACTTACTTTTAGTGGGTTATTCTGTCCACCCTGATTCAACCTTTCAGGTTGTAGGACATAAAGATCTGTTCTTAGGTCACATCTTCTAGCATGTTGAGCATCTGGAGATGTTCTAGGACCCATGTGTTGTTTTTGCTGTTTTGGTGGTGGTGTTGGTTGTTCCTAAGGAAAATCAAATACATCATTAAAAGCCATAATAGAATATCATAGTTGAATTTACCACATCTGGAGTAGTGAAGAATTCATCCATGTCCTCATCAAGAGGTGAGTAGTCATCATCGAAGGGCTCATAGTCATCTGTATACGTTGGTTCTTCAAAGACTTCGTCCTTGTATGAATAATCATCTTGAGGCCAAGCTCGAATGGGAGTTGGAAGCAACGCAATCCACGCTGTACTAACTGATACAACATAATTCATAAGGCATGATGCCAGACGATGTGGTCGAAGTATTCCTCCAGCTGCAGTATATGGATTATCTGCATCGGAACAGATGCCTTGGTAATCGTTTATTGTTACACGTTTATAGATTCGATCTTGGACTAATGAATCCATTATGGTTCCATCGATTTGACCAAAAAATTTCCCTGTATGTTCATTCTCTTCGGAAATTATTACAAAGCCGTTATTGTCCAGGACATAACAGTCGAGGTTGTCAGAGGCGCAGGTACGTTTGCATCCTGTCATTCCGGTGCACTATACGAAAACAAATTTATGAACTGAAATTGTCGGTTGGATTCTGATCCAGATTTGAAAGCCTACCGCTGAAGTGATGTTGATGAAATGTTTTGCCAAAGATTCATGTTGGAACTGCAAGCCAACTACTGCCGCTGGAGCTTTATGACCACGATGTTCTACAAAAACTGCATGTGTAGCTGTCACTAGAGTGGTATTCATCCTGCCAGAGTATCCTGAATCGAAAGGAACACTATACACAAAGCTATCCTGTTCGACAGTATGTTGGTCGACAGCTCTTTTGTACCACGCCATATCCATAGCGCGAGCATTTTCCTCACTAAAATGTCTGAAAGAGAAAAATGATTTGGTTTGAAGAAAATCAAAGTGAGTTTGACAATATGGATGACATACGGATCAGGAGAATCTTCTGGGCGTTTAATGTGATCAATCCAACGAAGGAGTCCAGATCGGGTGGCCACAAAAGATGTTGCTACACTGAATTTTTGATATCCTTGCCTGGAAGAAAGTTTCAAATTTAATTAGATATTTAATTGTGATAGATTCTATCCTTGAAGTAGAGGATTCAAGCTGGGTATACGGTTACCTTCCTTAAAATAAGCTTAAATAGTAAAAACACACGTTTATTGAATATTATTGGTGGGTTTAGATAAGCGAAAGCTTATGTGGGACCTTGCAACTAGAATAGTGTCGAGAGTTACGCATGTTAGTTAACGAGGCAAATGAATAGTTTAGATAATTCAACGCAGGACTCCTTAGACAACTAAGTACGATTTATTCAAAATTATGGCTCTTCAGCAGATGAAAGACTTTAATCCTATAATACAAACGGCATTTTCAGAAATTAAATATAAAATAAAAAGGGCTCAAAGTAAAATTATGTTCAATTTCCATTGCGATCATGTAGCCAATATCTTGCTGTAAGTATAACTTTTATCGACTTACTCGTAGTAAGAATCTGATAATCACGATTGAACTGCTCCTGCTAATCATACTCCTGATCAGTTTTACTGTGCTTAGTGCTAGGACTTGTTATGATGAATACACTTTTCGAGCTAACCATGGTGACTGTTATGATTTTGTTGATCCTGATAGCTGTTTTGTGTTGCAAATGATGACGTTATAATGAACACTGTCATCGGGTGTTGGAGACAATCAATTTTAGGAACAGTATATGTACTCGTACGAGAATATGAAATTAATGAAAAATCAGTGTAACCATGATTATCGTCGTGATAAGTACAGCGATCGATTGTAGATAAGTCGATGAGATATCACGGTGGTCTTCTTTATAAAGTTGATTGTGCTTACCATGATGACAGTAGTGAATAAGACAATAGAAATCATTATATTGACCGTCGTTCTCATGGTTTTCGTATAAAATGAAGATGCTTGATCTAACTGAAAACCATTATACGTATGATTGAAATTACTTTGAAAGAGGAGCTTTGATCAGTAACATCAAAAATCCGCCTCGAATCGAAGACGTTGTTTAATTAAAATTTAAAACAAATCCAGGCATTGAATATCGTTGGTCATGAAAAAAAAAACTGAAATAGCATACAGAAGCCATTCGATAAAACTAGATAAAATCTGTGTCTAGCGTCTTATTTAAATTAAGGTTGGAAAAGGTAAAACGATATTATTACGTGAAAGAATTTCTTACAGAGTCTAAGAGATCAAAAAAGACTAATTGAAGAGTATTTGAATATTACTATAAAAGTTGTTTACGAAGGAGCAAGACTTTGGAGGAAACAAATCTGTTACGATGTTATTAACTAGTTTTAAGAGACAAAAGCTTACGAAAACTAAGCACTAGCCTAAAAGACTGTCGAGTACATAATTTTAGCCATTACACGAGTAAAAGGGAAACATTATTCCCACTTAAAAAAGAAATCATCAATTGGTTTTCAAACAAATAAATCTAAAAAATATCGTTACCATGATAATACATATGACATCCAGCAGCTTTAGCAATGTTAAATTGAAAAATTCTTCATGAAATAGTTTACCTTTTTAAAATCGCCATCAATGTGGCAATTGGACTGTAAGTTATTATTTTATATATATTTTGAATTATTTTAAAAGATAATTACAAAGTTGTAAAAAAAAATTGTATTTATTGTGGGGAAAAAAGGGTTTTATAGTTACATAAAACATAGTTTAAAAAGAAACAAATTTAGTGAATGCAGTGAAAAATTAGAAAAAAAGAAAACACAAAAAGTGTGTGCTGTAGTGCTTATTTAATTTTAGAAAAAAAGCTTATATAATCAAATAATATATTTTCAGTTACATAAGTGCAATTAGTGCCAATAAAAAGGACAAGTAAATTCTGCCAAAATTCTGGTATATGTTTTAAATAAGCTTGATATACTACACTTTCTATAGCTTACTTTTGTCAAAAATTTTTTGATTGATCTTTGATAGGTCTTTTAACTTTTGGAATGGTCTTTTCCCCAATTGTAGTGCCACCTTTTGATTTATGAATTTATTGTAGAGTCCGGAATACCACATTACATTAGTGAATGAATCACAAAAACTTTATCTTGTTTTTGTTACTTTTTGAGTTTAGATGTTGGAATTTTAAAATCCGATGCAAATAGCCAGACGAAGTGTAAATTTTGGCTAAGTTTCATAGCCTTAGAGGTGACAACACTCTGTCAAAACTATTCCATATACAATACATATACATATAGGAAATCACTTCTTGTGAATCTTTCTTTCCTGTGGGCGATAGTATTGTGGTGATATAGTAGGAGTATAATACACCAACATTTTTTCTTTTATAAGTTTTTCTTAGACCAACCAATTATTGTTTGCATCATTAAATTTCAATCTTTAGCGCTTCAGCGTTTGTATAAGAATTATGATAGCTTAATATAGCTGGGAACTTTACGAAGTGATTTCACGATTAATTTTACAGTTTATGAATATCCGCTATCTGGTCTGAACAATTCAATGAAATCTCGAACCACTGGCTTGTAGTAGCTTAGATGCCAGCAAAACACTGATGAGGGACTGACAGAAGGTTCGGTGTGCAATCCTAAATTTGACGAAATTTCTTTTTAAATAAGGGTCATTCCACGATAAATCGCCGAAGCTATATGGGGAGCTCTGAACAACATCCCTCCGATTTGGCTGAAAAGTGGTAGAAATACTCATTGGGGTGGTACGAATCATAAGGCAAAAAAGTTTTGCAGACTTCGATATAGTTTGCGTGTAACGGAACTTCAAAAATTGGCAAAAAATCTAAATTTTTGCTTTCTTTTATAATTAAAAAAATCACAACTTATGCTCTGCTCATCAGAATTTGATAAAATATACCTTGTTGAATTTAGGAAAAGGTGAACTTTCAAAGATTTGGAATAATTTTTATTTTCAAGGACGAAGGATATTCCAGAATATCCTTTTTACATATATCCTTAAATAACTCAAAAAATGTTTTTTTTTATATATTATAGAGAGATTCGTCCTCTATTTCCATTTCAAATTTCAAGTTGGGATCTCTATGGGTTCAGCCAAAATAATGTATGGAATGACCCGCGCTGTGTGCAAACATTTTATGGGTGCTTTAACCTCTGGACCGCCCGCTACTTTAAAAAAAAAAATCATTAACCCCAGTTTTTGCAAAAATACCTGACTCTAGGTTCAAGAAGCTTTTTTGGATGGCCTTGTAGTGATTCCTAAAAAAATATTAAAACTATTTTTGCTAAAACGATACGTACTCTTACCTTCCTGTACCGCACTTTGACAGAATTTACCAAATTGGGTTTAAACTTACGATCGCTACAGAATTTTTCGTTAAGAAATACAAATATTTTCAAAACTTACTGCTTATCCTCCTTTCCATTGGATGGCGCTGTGGTATTCCTATCCAAACCATCTGTAACCATAGCATCTCTTACCAAACTCTGAATCAACGTTCGATCGCAGAAATATGGTTCAGCCTTACGAGAACCTTGTCCGTTCAAGTGCTGACCAAAGTGGCTACTAACCGGTGTAGCACCGTGCATTGTATGATGCGGTTGAGGGGACTTGGGACGAACCTAAATACAGAAAACAAAAATGATTTTTTAACATCTCTATTCTTAATAACCGACTAAAGTAGGAAAAACTTACGGACATCCATTTCCAACCTGGCCTACCAGCACGTGCCAAGAAATGTAACACCTGTTCTTCAGGCGTAGCAAAACTTGGTTCTTGCTCACGCGATGTGATTTCACCGGAACTCTCACGTTCCTTCTCCAAATCACTGACACTATTGTACTCACAATAAACCCAATCAGGGTGGACACGCCAGTTGTCTCCTTTGAAATATTCCGTTACTAAAAAAAAAGTAAGGAAAAGTCTTTCAAAACACCATATTTAATGACCTACCATTTTTCCGTGAATGTCGAATCTCCTGTTGGGAGACTAACTCATGACTGCCATATTTTTCAGGGAGTACAACAGCCAACGTGAATGGAGTGTCATCAATTGGACCATAGAAATATCTGGAAAGAGATCTTTTTGATTAAAATCTGATTTGAGCATTTAAAAACAGTTCAAAGTTTACCTCTGGGTCCTCGACGAGACTCTTTTCATGCCATCAAAATGGTTTAGGACAGTGAATTCTGTTTCACCTTCTTTAGGCATGACCATGTCACTTCGCATCTAGAAAATATAAAGAAGATTGCAAATTCCGTGCTGCTAAAGTCTGATTACTCAACTTACATCGTAAAGTAGATTCTTATTCATTTCGACAATTTCATGTTCGTTACCCATTTCAGTTTCCGGCAGCTCCAACTCCGTAACATCAACTGATGCATACTTAGGCCTCAGCTGATCGATGTATTGGTTTGCATCACTAAGTGGCCTTAAGTCTGGGTGATACAGTACCCTTCCATTATTATCGACGATAAACGAATAACCATTCGGTCCCAACTTGTGTTGTGGTATCATCTTTCGGATTTCCTCAACGGGAACATCCGTACCCACAACACCCAATAAATTCGCAACCCTTACCGAATGGTTACGTCTATCGAAGACCGGAGTTGAAACTGTCGTCACCAAGCGTCGCTGGAATTCACTGTCTCGTCCAAGACCACCAGATTTACCACCTAAAAATACCGGACTCCAATGGACTGGATGATCAGCTTGATACATGATCATAGGACGGGCCATAACCAAGGCATAGTCGATAACTTTTTCACGTGCCTCTTCTAGGGAATTGATTTGGACAAAGAATCCTTTATTGGAGCATGCCATTTCGTGAAGATTACTTCGACTACTGGAATCTTTGCCAATCAAATAGGTGAATATACGGACGGGCATATGAGGCCAGTTGTACTGTTTGATGATGTCTTTATGATTCTCTGAAGTTCCTTCGGTTATGAGCATAATGGCTTGATTACATTGACTTCCTTCGCCGGATTGGTTGTACTATTAAGAAAGAAATTTAGAACTTTATTTAAAGTGGAAACTAAATCGGCTTACCCTGTGCAAAAGACTGAAAGCATATTCTAGCCCTGCGGTGAAATTTGCTGTATTTTCCAATTTAATAGCCTTTACCGCCGACTTGATTTCCAGAATGTTGTCGGGAGTTGCTCGAATCATTTTATCTTTAAAACACGGCACGGGAGTCTTTACTGTTTCTGAAAAAGTGATAAGATTGACAAAGTCATCCTCTCCTAGAGTTTCAAGAATGTTAAAAGCTGTTGCAGTGGCTAGTTCA
This sequence comes from Volucella bombylans, assembly GCA_949129095.1. Lineage (NCBI taxonomy): Eukaryota > Metazoa > Arthropoda > Insecta > Diptera > Syrphidae > Volucella > Volucella bombylans. The sequence goes on along the minus strand of OX422141.1, from coordinate 161,485 downwards.
AAGGATTTCTCTGACACTCCCGACGACGAGTCAAGAAGGATCATCTACAAAAATAAAAAACAAATCAGATCAAGGATCGACAAAGTCCGATTCAAACTAACAATATCCTTAGGAGATGAAGCCGCTTGCACAAACCAATTGTGTGTACGAAAATCATGAATTAGTTTACTCCCTCTGGAACCTTCCGGTGGCCAGGCGGTACCAGGAAATCTTCGAAGAAATCCAGTCGACGAGCCAAAATACTGCCAAGATAAAGCCGGATCACGTTCGAGGTTGTTTTGGAAGAGTGGGTCCAAGTGAGAACTCCATTGGAGGGCTGCCTTAACATCATTTTCGTCCAGGTCGATGCCACTTGGTACAAGAATCGAACTGAGACTTAAGTTTACCGGTAGTCGTTCAAAGCGACGCATGAAACGAATGTCCATGTGGCGTGCTCCTTCGGCAAGCTTACCATCGGAGTTGTATTCGTTGATGCGACGGGCGTCATAGTGCTGCGTAGCTGCTGAAGATGAGCTGTGGCTCTGAGACTCCAGCTCTGAAAGTGCTGCTTGCTCAGCAGAGTCCATAATACGCTGTAAAGAAAAGGAATGTGAATTCAGTAGATATTGAGAATTAAAAATATTTAGAGAAAATAATGTGGTTTTAAAGTATCTGCCGGAGAGCAGTAAGACGATCAAACTTGATGAGAGACAGATTTTTCGTCGTCTACCTTACTAAATCAGTACTTTAAAAAACGGTAAAGCGCTGACTTAACGTGAGGTCTGATAAGAAATAAGTGCATTCAGCATTAACGCCAAAGTAGGAAGCGACAACTCCGCTCTTAACTATGTGATGGATGTACAAAGCCTCAAAGATCGTACCAACAATAGCGAACAGTTTTTTGATTTTTGTAAACACAACCACTAATTCATCAGAAGCATATTGTATGAGTGAAGGCCCTGCCACAACATCAACTGAATCTCTTAGCGAAAATTTATAAAATCCTTCTCCGGCATCAGAAACAATCGGAGAGCCAACATCGGGATGGAAGCCTACTACCAACTCATGGTAGTTAAATACACCTTAGGATCTCAAGTGCAAGCATGGAAAGTAGCATGTCTGCCACTTAACAGATCTGAGTACGAAGCCGTGGAAAAATATCATAGCTCTGTAAAAAATGTTTTTGCGAATAAGAGACAAAGAAACCGTAGCGTATATGAACTAACATAGATAGAAAATTTTCCAGATTTTGGCCGTTCCAAAAACCGTTTTCCACTGATTGTGTCCATCCGTGTGACCCTGTTTGTGAACACGTGTGAATTGTCAACAATGTCAACAGCAGTTTACAGGCTTGGAGAAGTGTTGGTAATTCAATTACCGTGTATTTGTGAGGAGTTTAAGGGACAAATAAAGTATTGGTATAGCTTACCATCTATGTTAGTTCATCTATGAACCATAGCACATATCTGCCAGCAGTCACAAAAGGACAGATCAAAAAGCGTATTTCTTACCAAGGTAAAATTGCAGCAGTAGATCAAAAGGTTTGAACCTGAAACCTAATACCGTGTGAAAAGAAAGCACACCGTAGAGACAAGCTTATAATATACATGTAAAAACTGTAGTTATACTGGCCTAATATGCAGTACACTTGTATGCCAGTATGACTGTTCATGCTTTTGCAAATGAGAAATTGCACCAATGGAAAGTACGGTAATTAATCAGACATTTTTTAAATCAAAAGCGGTATACAAAAGGACCGTATTCAGTTACCTACTTCTTTTTTAAGCAGGGAATGTTACTTGCGCTGCACTGCCGAAAGGCGGCAAGGTGATGTTGTCTCATATATAACATCAGGAGTTGACTGATATACATATGTATCTCGACTTACGCAAGATATTTAAAATATTTTTTGAGAAAAACTGGTTTAAGGTCTTCTATGCATTATTCGCAACCTTACGTGGACTAAAAAAATAGATTTCTTTCCAGTGTCAAGTTCCACAAGTGCTCATGAATTTATCTTCATACATATGATGCCACTGAATTAAAGTGTTTCAACTTGAAATCACATAGTGTCGGTTTCCCCATCAAGCGGTTACGTTAGGTACTAAACGTGGTTACAACTCACTATGCAATCTATAATACCTAACTATAATTTTCCCCATAAGCTCATTCAACGTCTTCATACCTGTGACACCTTCCCCATGACACCTCCTCTTCCTCCAAAGTGTAATCAATAATAAACCCTAATGGCACCTATAACCGGAGGACATTCTTTTTCAACCCTCTGAAGGTACATATTCGTAGTGCTCATTTTGACGTACACCAAAACTAATTGTCACTAATACTGGTACTGGGGGGCAGAGTGATAATGTTGATGATGATGGCAAGCAAACTAACGACACCCACCACTGTGTCCCGGTTCACAGTAAGAACTTTATGACTCCCTCCTTTTCCGCTTGATATTACCTTCCAATTTGAAGGATAAAACAAGGTAGTACTCGTACCTAACATCCGCTAAACTAACTATAGAAATCAGAATGTATTTAAAGCACAAAAAATAGAGAAAATGACAAAACCGTCAGAACGAATAAAAATGAAGAAAATCAATCAATGAGGAAAGCTGTTGTATTTCATCTGGTGCACACATACATATACGATACATAAGGATGTATGTCCGTCGCAGCCGACTTTTTGGTCTTCATACTAACAGACCTAAACGTCCCGAATTGCCCTAGAAATCTGCTGTTGGATGGTTTCGTAACATCTTGGCAAATAGATTATCATCAACTATATTTGGAATGAAATTAATTTCTGGCCAGGACACCTCCCTACTTCACACAAACACACAGATTCGCAAACACATCCCTACATGTACAGTCGTGTCCAAGACGTTATTGCAATCGGGTCATTATATGACGGAACTATAACTTTGCCTTCAGCAACAGCTAAGGATTGAAGACGAAAGGAGGAATAGAAGAAAAAAATACGTAGAGAGGGGAAGAAAACTTTCCTTCTCCTCGCATTGTTGGGGACAAATGACCGGAATATTGAAACTGTTTTCTATAAGGACATGCTTATGTAGTTTTTTTCTATTTTTATATTGGTCCCTTCTCTTCTTCTCTCCCTTTCTTTCTATATTTTCTTTCGATTGTAGGAAACGAAAGGCGCAGGCAAACTCAAACTTAAAATGTGCAACAGAAGTACCAATAGCAACCGAGTAGAAGAAGAATCCACGATAATAGAAAACAGAAATTAGGTCGCGCTATTGATAAAAGGTCCTTTGCACACTGCGTGCTTTCTTTTCCTAATGAGTTTTACGAATTTCCTACCAATTTAGTGATACCGATATTTTTTTCGTTCGGTTTTGTTATTGTTGTTGAGGGTGTGAGGTGCTTCCTTTCTTCCTGTTACAAAATGTAGGCCAGCAGCAAGTGCAGTTTGGAATTACCAATGCCAACGAGAAAAAGCAGTTCATTGCTGATGCAAGACTCGTAAGCAGATACTTTACGATTAAAGGATACTCGCAAAGAATAACAGTTGCCTTCTGTTTCTGGGTTACGCTGCCTGCTACCGCCTCACCCCTCGCTATCGTTCAGGAAATATTATTGTTTAATTAAATTTAATCAAATTGTAGGCTTGAGAAAAATGGATACTACCCGAAATTGAATTGAGATAAGTTTATGGGAAGTGTGGTAGGTGAATTCGTAGTCAAAAATAACAGCATATAAATTGGACCCTTTTATGGGTTTACTTAGAATTATCTATTAGAATGCCTAAGGTTAACTATATTTTCAGTGTGACTTAAGAACAATTTCTCACAATATTTCACCGACACTCCAAAACATATTTTGCCAACGAACCGACGGCATCACGATAAGTGCGTTAAATTGGAGCATGAAATGAATATTTCAGCAAGATTCGCAGCTTGGCCAATTTCCTACATTTCAGCGGATGATGGAACTATAACTGGCTGGATACTGGACTTGTTTCATAAAGACCAGGAGTTGCACCCAGAGCACAGGCCGGCTATGAATTTCTTTTTGACTCTCTAAATTATTATTTATACATATTAGTAAATATATAAAATGTACGTATACGAGTATAACTATTCATGGTCGTCAATTTTATCTAGAGGAAGAGAAGTCGACATACGATACACTTGAACGTTTACGGATAACAACTGCAAAATATGTGCATATCGTTTAATAGAGCTTTCAGTGATCTTATATGGGCGACGCTAACATCTCAAAATATACCCAAAACACAACTATGTAAGAATAGTGTCCGATATGTTCGATTGCATTAGAACGAAAGACAAACACATTCAGGGAATAACCGAAGAATTCAAAGTTAAAGTTGGTGTACACCAAGGCAGTATTCAAAGTCACTTGTCAAAAAGAGTTGCTAAACTTATCGAATATTGTGATTTTTGGAAAATGGAACTCATAAAATGGTGCGATGCTTATCAAAGTGCAACGTGAGAAATAATCAACTCCTTGACTACATACTATCACCTGGTTTGGTTTTAAACAATGTTAGACCTAAGAGAGTCGTCATAATCTGGAAATCAAGGGGAAAAAAATCCGATAGTGCGTTGAGAGCGGACCTCATGCAGCCAAGACAGTCGTTCTTTGGAGTCTGATGGAAGAAGCAGTCACGTGTTTGCGTAGGAAATTATTGCTCCAAACAGCTGACTTATAAGATTCTGGTTGAATTGTTCTTAATCTGATTGTTCATATCATCTACTTGTAGATCTAGAGGATCCTCCACAGCAATAAACATGTCAAACATAAAATAGACGACGTCATGGCAGTTAACGGTAGTCTGTTCCAGATCCCCTCGATTTGATTGGTGCCTTTGGTTGCACATCTTATTAAATTTAGCAGAATTTAATTTGCATCGTCCCATGTCTCAGTCGTAAACTCGGCCTGTATGAAAAAATCTTCAATTGTCAATGGAGTTACATCTTGTATTCACACTGCGGGAAATACTCAAGTTTAATGAACTTTAATTTAATCTTTATCTGATTTAGGTGAGCTGGGCAATTATCGACTGTGAACAGATATTCCCAATTTTTCATCAAGTTTCAATAGCCAACTCGAAGAAAGATCTCCCGTCATCCAAGAACGTTGGTTGGCTACATAATTCACTAGCAACGATTTAAGTTTAAGCTTCAATAATTCACTAGCAACGAGGGTTTTCGCTCTTACTGATGATTAAAAGTTTTGGCTTGTTTGAGCCAGTCATGATCTCACAAGGCATGTAACTTTTCCTTCACTGCCCCCAAAATATGTTTCCCCTTTAAAAGCCAAAGTATTGTAAATGAAAAGTATAAAAAAAATGTCTATCTCATTGCCATTGAATATGATAAAACTTTACCAAAAATATTTTGCCTAGTTTTAAAACTGCTTTGTAGTATTAAACCATTATATGGTCAATAATTGCCCCGCACATTTTCGAACCACTTTAAATAGGCTTTGTCAACATTTTTACGTTCACAAATCTTGTTCCGCTTTACCTGGCCAATAGTGCTAGTACAATAGAAGCATATCAAAGCATTAATTGTTCTCTCTCAGCCTATATCGAAAAGAGTGCAGTTGCGAATGCCAAAACCTTCAGTAATTTTTCTTTTCTTTTGATGTCCTTTCTCGATCTCCTCAATCAAACAGATCTTTATCCAATGTTTTTAACTTCCTAATAGGGAAATTCTTAGATTCACCTCCAAAATGTGTGTGTGTGTGTCAATTTTTTAGCCCCCAATATCTCGCGTTTTGTCAGATGATGCGTGTCCATGCCGAATCACGGGTATTAGATTTTCACCAAAATCTGCCGATCCTAAAACCATTACTGCTCTTTATTAAATTGTTCTTGTTGACCGTATTCCCACTGTCATGGATGAGATAATGACCTAGAAAACGAAAACCTAAAAGAAAGCCCACCAAGATTTAAGAAAAATAGCTTATTTTTATGGATTGTTAAATTGAGTATACGTATGGTATGTACTCGTATATCTCAAAAGGAGTAGTAAATTGGTGTTCCCAGAGTGTAAATATATAGATTTTATGTGAAGGTTTGGCTCTGTTCTTACAAAGATCACTAGGGAGGGAGATCTGTGAACGTTCAGTTTAATATGTGATTGGTCGCTGACCAGACGTGGAAATACAGTCGAGAAGATAAATTCATTGTAGTAGATTCTATATGGATTCATTAGAACACTTGGCATAGGAGGTGATTTTGGCAGAAATTTTGGCAATCTAGCAAAGTTAGATAAGTTATGAATACTTAGACGGAAGCAGAAGAAATGACATTGAACATCTGCAAATTTCTCGTAGATATTTGTGAGAAAATTCTTGAGGATGTGCATATTTAACCGTTTTTAATGTTGTTAATATTGTTACTTCTGATCTTGGCTTTTTGTATGCCTGCACCAAGCTCCGATTTTTAAATTTGTTTTCTGAGATATACATGTGGGAGGATGAGTAAGTTGCGTTGAAAAGCACAAACAAACAAATCATTGTTCTACAACAAAAAAATCATTGTTCCACTAACCACCGATTCCAGCCTATGTAGGTCAGTGTCTCAAATTCACTTAGTATTTATGATTCACTTGATCATTTATGATTATTTATGTTCCGCTTCGAATCGATTGACCCAATTTTGGGCCCCCGCCCAATTATCAAGGCTTCGCCCATCAATGACGTTGTCTAATAATAAACGGGGACAGAGCAAAGTACTGGTCTTATCGTAAACATCTTCAGATGACGCTACCGAAGGTTGCTACGATTTGATCAGTCACAAGTTGCCGGTCATAATTCTTGTTGGCGGCTGTACCACCGGTAGTTCCTACCAGGACTTAAATCACGGTACCATGGGAGCCAGGAGCCCCCGGATCTCAGTCCGGACCTGACTTGCCTCCTTGTGAGAGCGCCATGGTGGCTGTTGTTTAAACCCAAAGTCGCGGGAAGGGTCTTCCTGTTGGTTTGACCTAATGTAGAGTTGCAATAAGTACTGGCTGCTGCGACCCTAAGAGCAGTAAGAGGTTTTAGGTCGGCCTCGACTCATACCAAGGGTGGAACTTGTGCCGGCAACACAGTCCCGAATTTATATCAATGGAATGACTGATAGCGATGGCAAGGCGTATCCTTGCCCCATGGATGTATGGGCATCCCGTAAACTTAAGTCTACACTACAGATGGTTTACGTTAAAAATCAGACACTATGACCCAATTTTATGCACTGACCCAGTGGCAAGCAATTGTCACTTCTATGATAAAGTGGGTGACTTAGATGTCAGATTTCCTTCACTGACTTAGTCGCACTGCATAAAAACCAATGCTCTGGCGGATGTCGTAATCAAAACAACGGCGACTGGGTCATTAGTGACCTATTTATACAAGATGCAGAGCTGGTATAGGCTCTTGGATACTATCATAATATGGGACATGATATGACGACAATTAGCGAGGCGAGGTGAAGAGGAGAAGACAACTGGGGCCCATAATCATGGTCGGTCTGATGGCTGAAATAGCAAGTCGGCGTTTTCGAGTGCCGCCGTAATATTAAGTTAATTTTTGTAGTTGTAATATTTAAGAAATAACCAAAATAAATTCCTACATCAGATTTATTAATCCCTTTATTTGAGATTTTGTTTATCCTCATTACGAATTGTTTCCCATTTTCTGGAAGGTAACAATGGTATATCTGCACCTGCTCTCCCCAAACAATTTTAGCTTTTGTCTATCTCTAAAAGACGAGCATTAAATAACATGGATGCAGCAATTGAAATTATTTCATTTTTTGATTTACCTAAACATTATTGGTCAGAAAGGGCTTGCAGGTAAGATTGTTACTGATTAGCCACTACTCATCTGGAGAAGCAGGTCGGTTCATTGAACATTGGGTTATATTCTGAGACCCCAAGAAAGACTTATACTTTTAAATCAACTGCATAGATAAGGATATGAATGAAATAGGATTCTTTACCTCGAACTTCATATATTCCAAATGCCAACAACACACAGGGTGGAAAGCCATTCTAATTTGGTGGCCAAGCGGGAATTGATACTTTTATCCTGGCTAGACCGTTTGGCGTGTGTTCGACTGAGAATTTGCTACATGGCTAATTGTATATAAGCACAGAGGCTACTAGCTGCCTAGGAATCAACCATTTCTACTGTTATTTCAAAATTGATTCTCAAAGGTTACAATTTGCCCATGTATACGCGGATATATTATAGACACACTCAGTGAGTCAAGGACAAATCGCAAGAATTGGAAACTCGAAATCCCCCATCAACTTTAGCTGGTCATATGTAGGTACTAGTATTTCAATTCGTGACTTTTCATATCCATCGCACCATCGGTTTTCTTTACGCTCATGAACATCCATTGTCCGGTGTAAAGTTTTTCTCGTGTACCTTGACGTTCAACACACAATCTTATTTTTACACCTCGCTACAACAAAGGAAGAGCAAATTGTTTAGCAGAGGCAATTGATCGAACTGTTATCTAAACAAAAGTTCAGCAAAAGCAAAACGTATGCATGGTATTGCGTGGGTGAATCATTTCAGTTCCGCTAAATCGACACCACCTTTGTATCCATTTTTTTTATCCCTTTCCTACTGATTCATTTTTTCCCACCACAAAACTCCCTTCACTGACCACAACTACAATAGAATCGGAAACTGCATGCAAAAATAGGAGAAAAAAAATGCAACAAGGCGTATACGTAACGTAACTTAACTTCACGGTTCCATGTACTTTTCAAGAAGCGACGAGGACCAATGTACGCGAGTACACCTATTGCCTAGGCTTTATATGGAACAGGTTGGTAACTAACTTCTGATATGGTAATGTGATTACGAGGACAACTACGCTGCACTCAGTGGAGTGGCAAGGAAAGACCGTCATGCCATCGGTCGTCGGCGAGGGAAGCAGCCCGAGTGTGTTTGCAACTCTCGACTTCTCGAATCAATTTATGGAGTTTCAAGAGTCCCTAGTTTTTTTCGTCCTTTGTTGCATTCATGTGTCCTTTGGAGAAAAGTTAAAGTTTGATATCTTGTTCCAAGTTGTTACTTTGTAGATAGGAAACAAGTTGGGGGTAATTTACTTTCATTTTGTGCCTAGAGAAGTGTATAAAGTTGCTTAATCTAAGAAGAGTTTAAGTTTTCACCTTTGAGAGAGATTTTGTTCTCTTTTTTTTTAATTTGTTTATGTTAAGAACTATTAAATCGTGTAAAGAGGTTACTCTGTATGTCATGTCATCATTTAAATTTCTAGAAAAAGTGCAGATACTGTGCCTTTCAATTTATTGTTTTTAAACAAAGTTTTACATGGAGAGCTTTGAGATCATAGATCGTTGAAACAGTTCATATTTGTGTTTGGAAGCCTTTATCCAGTATCGGACTCTTAAGTCTTGCCAACATTTTTTCCTTTCAGATAATTATTGGCGTTAATAATCTCCACTCGTCTCTTGTTCTTAACATCTACGAATAACTACCCACTATGAGTTATGGAACTCTGTGGATACAATGCATAGCTTTATCTATACAAAATAAGTTATCCTTTCACCACGGAGCGCATTTAAAATTACAAAACTCACCACTGATGCTAATTATCCCTCCGTCGCAGTGAGGTCATGCATCACTAGCTTCTGCCACAATTAATTTGAAACATTGCAGCCAATCTCAACATCACACAATATACACACACGTAGTTATTACTTATGTTTGCTATTATTTCGCTAACCATTCAATAAAAGGATCCTACCAATACATCAGCTACGACTGCACAGCGTGCGTCGGATTCAGTTTCTCTACCGGTCCCTATGAAGTTCCTGAACAAATTTACAAGTGGTTTTCAATTCGCATTCAAAACCGAATCTCACAACACGGAATCAATTATTGGAGCTAAATAGGATATTGTTCAGTGAAAGTGGAGAATTTTCAAATATCTTGAAACGTTTTAATTACATGCAGTGTTGCCACTGAAGAAAAATACCGAAAGTGTGTCAAAAAATGTTAACAAGCTCAGGAAATGCTTATATTATTTGAACTTTTAATTTGTACATAATCATGAGTGATGCTGCCATTCTGTGAGTAAGAGTTATCATAATAGTAAAGTATAATAAACGATCAGCGATGCCTTAGATAGCTTAAAAGCTTAAAACTTAAACTCCTCTCTGCCAAATAAATCTGGTGGAGACTTATGACCGGCATTTGGTTGCGCGCTTTGAAAATTAAGCCAGGGAACCTTGACGCCATACTGCAACGAAGAACTGTATAAAGATGCGAAAAATGCATTTGATCAGACTACTCCCAGACTCTGCAGGAATTGACTAAGTTAAGTAAAAGCCTACTTTAAGTACACTCTTATTGTGTCTACAAACGGACAGTCCTTTTCAGAATGATTGAACCTAACACAGAATTTTACATGAAGTCGTTGGATCTGGCTTTCGGAACTATTAACACACCAAACTCTAATGAGCAAGCAGCCCTGCACGAGGTAAAGTTCAATATTGAGAGGTTTATCTAAAATACTCAATATATATATGTCAGCCATCTTTCGATACTTGGAAGGTGCCTTCAAGAATGTCGATCGCTGCAATCCAAAAATTTATTATTAACCTAAGTATATGTAAAAATACTTGCAAGCAGAATCGATTTCAAGCTCAAAGATCAGATTATTTAAGCAAAGCTAAGAAACAGCATTTTATCCAAATATTTCTTTATTATATGATTTAATGGTAGTGATCTCAATATTGCTTACGAATTAAGACTAAGACAAGATTCAGTTAAACAGGAAAGGCAACTGAAGCAGTATAACCCAGCCAAGCCCCACAAGTGGGGTTACAAGAACAAAGTTCTAACTGGATTCAGTTACGACTTCAAAATTTTTGCCCGAGAACAGAGTAACACCTTTTCCGAAAATGCACCTGATTTAGGACACACTGGAAACTTAGTGACGAGGCTTACATCTACATTGGTTAAACATATCAACCACTAATTTTTTCCCGATAATTGGTATCACAATAAAAATTTCAAGTTCACCTGTACAAAACCGGAGTACTATTTTTAGGTACAGTCAGACTAAACCGAGTCACCAATTCTAAAATGCCAACGGAGAAAGAACTTAAAAACAAGGTTGTGCAAGCATGATTGAAAAAATTACTACACTTGCTTGATGGAGTGAAATTTTTATTTTTTAAATAAATAACAAATTTGAATTTATTTTAATAAAGTTGCTTATGAATGCTTAAACAAAACCATTTTAAGAGGCTTTCATTTTTTCCTGCTCAGGATTTAATTCATGCAGTAGGGGGTTAAGACTGGTCTCGGTCTGCGGAAATTCAAACAAGATAATGAACTGTGATACTGTAGACGGTTTTAGATAATAGAAAAAATAAAACTTTCGGCAATAGCGATGCGTTTTTCATAACCCAGTAATTCATCATATTAATATTGCTTTCAAAGTTTAAGCGGACTACCGCACTAAACAAAGCTGTCCACTGTATTTGAATCTACCTTCCAATATGTTTTTTTTTTTTTTAAATTGTTAACATATCTGGGCCTCTTAAGAGTAGTCTTTCAGTACCGATAGTTTTGCCTTGAATGTCATTTAAGGATTTTCTGGAAACTGGCGCCATTTTAAAGAGGACATAAACGTGAGTTCTCTAGTTATGACCTTTAAACTTTTATTCCACTCAATTTAGGAGAAATGTCCTTTTTACCGACTGAGTATCAAGTACTCGTATATCCAGCATACCCACACACATATGGTAAAGTGGAGTACCCTGTGAATAATTAATCGTATCTCGTTTATGAGATTACGCTATCTGAAGCTAAATTGTCAGGGCCACGCATACAATGCCGCCTACCCACATACATATATAAGCGATTATACATTCGTAGAGGCGGTAAAAACTGTATTTAAAAGATGCAGCACAGACCGGAAGGCAAAGGATAAATAAATTTTGAGAAACATACAAAAAGGTCAAAAGGAAACATATAATCCTTCCGTCGAGGGGAAAACACAGTTTTTACGGACATTTGAACAAAATCAATAGACAAGGTACGGAGGCGGGCCAGAACGACAAAGTGGTAGTGATGGTGGTGGCCTTAATGTTTTCCAAACAGACATCGTCGTCAGTTGGTCGGTTGGTTTGTTAGCCGGCAGCGGAGGTGGCAGGATAGATTGGCACGGACAGACAGCTAAAGCTGTGGCTTAGTATTGCCAGCCTAATTGTTAAAACGTGTCGATACAAAATACACATATGTACATATATATCTCACAAACGCTTATATACATACATATATATATGTAAGATGAGAATTCCTCTGATGTGCTTCGTCTGTCAGTGAGTGCGGGCGAGATTGAGAGAAGTTTTATTGTTTCGGGCGAACTTAAAAGGACATTCACTTGCCAAGATACAATAGATGGAGATGTATTTTTTTTCCTTTGGTTACTATGAGTACACCCCATTTACACATGTTTTTCTGAGCTTAACATGAGTGAAAATTGTCTAAATGGGAGAACCAACTGGCATGTGAAATACTTTACCCGCATACATGCACTATTTAAAAGAAGTCGATGATTACGACCTCATTGATCTATCATGGAAATATAATTACTTTAAACAGTCGACTTCAAAGATAAATAATTAATTCAATGTAAATCTATGGAATTTACTGTGAATTCGTCCAGACAATGAGATTTTGAAATTTCGATGCACCACAGTCATTTGTAATGCCATGTTAGCTTTGGACAGCAAGCAGCTTCCTAAGGAAGAGAAAAAGCGAAAAAGGTTGTGCATAGTTTGCATAGAGGATAGCTGCATTGAGAAGGATAAGGGATCAACTATTTTGCTTGCTTAATCCCTTGGCGTACCATGAATTAATCATGGGACTTAAGAGGTTCCATTCGGGCAATGACAAGAGGGAAAACCACGTTTTTAGAGGATTTTGATAGTTTGGCTTGACTGATGTGAAATAGAAAGTCGTTACCTTCTAATTAATTTATTGTAAATTCCGATTTAATAGATAAATATACCTCTTAAAAAATAAGTTAATACGAGGAATGTGGCTTTAAGTTGGTGCTTTAATAGGTATTGAATTAAACTCCGAAATGTTGAGCCTTACAAAAGGTTTTGTTTGATATTGATTATACCAGGCTAAAATTTACCTATATAAATGACAAACTTAATGATTGAATTGCTAGATAATTTAATAAATGTAGCTTACAATATATGAAGTAAAATTCAACTTAAAACTTTAAATATGTTGATTATGACAATCAGAATACGTTCTTCTGCGAAAAATGGCTTTCGGGAAAATGCTCGATTTTTACCTCATGGCATCAAGTTACTGTCAGCAAGCAGTTCATTTGGCTGCCCTGCTACAGTGCTGCCAGGTTTGTCAACAATAGGAATCTCTAATAAGATTTTTGCTTCAAGTCAATATGTTGGTTACAAGAGTCAAAATTTAAAAAGACTTCTTCAATGATTCCTAATACAACCACCTTAAAGCCAAAAATGACACATGACATCAAACAGAATGAAACAATTTTTAAACAGCCGGCTGATCACTAAGTGTTATAGACAAACTAGTTTTATATGCATTACGTACTTTATTTATTTAAGTCCCCCATTACGAAGGTGCTGTTCTGATTGTGTATTGGAATCTGGCCGTTAATATTCAGTCGCTGAATGGCTCTAAAGATATAAAGCTTGGTGTGTTACATCTGTTTCACTTCTGATTTTCCAGAATAAAGTAAAAGTGATAAATAGAAAATTGCTGTCGGGAAACCAGAGCTATTGCAAAATTTTATTCAACCTTGCTGACCCAGATCTCTCTTCGATAATGTAGGAATAGAAAATTTCAAACAACGTTGACAACGTTGGATAATCTAGTACTTATGAACACCAAAATAGGATGCACAAGGCTTCGGATTTTAATTTCTATCATTTCTTATACTTTTGATAATAGACAAGAACGAGCCACAATTTGAATTAGTGTATTGAATTGAATTAAACAGGCACCCACAGCACTTCGATAACACTGGCTGAAAGGAATTCAGAGATTTTGTGATAATTTAATATTACAATCCGCAGTCGCCAGCTATAAAGTTGGCCAAACAATCATTCGTGAATCCACTTTTTCTAGTTCACCAAAAGTCGATAAAGTGAAAATCATTACTAAAAACTCTTTATTCCCCCCACTTTCCTCCAGAACCACTTTTTATCATCAGCTGTAGGTTGTAAAAAAATGGGAGAAAAAATATAATGAAACTTCCTACCATCGAAATTACTGTCCCCTAAAAATGTTGTGCTATTTTTTCCTCTATCCTCCTAAACTATCTAGTCACTGTTTTCCAATCAAAAAGCCACCATACCTACAACTATGACTAAAACAACTACCAACACCACTATTCCAGTCAGTGGATTGATTATGTCAGAACGAAGAGAAGAACCAGATCAAAAATTTGCTTCCTTCATTCTATTTAACTCTTTTTTTTCCTTTTATTTATATATTTTTCGTTCGTTGAGCTGTTAGGTACTCTCTTCCTCCTGTATTGAGCTTTTTACTTGTACCCACTAAACCATCTCCAACAGATTTTTCAATAGCTGCCAGTTAAAGGGTTGTGTGTTGATGAAAATGATGAAGACGAAAAGGATAAGAGTACCTAAGGCCAAAAACCTAAAAAAATTGGGTAGGGACCGGTTACGGCTACGAGGAAAAAAGAAAGAGATAGAATATTGGAAAGTTGTATCCTCTTTTATCCCGCTCGTTCCTGTTTCAAGGGAAATGGGAACGGGTGCCTTTCGGCTTTACCGAAAATCAGTTTAGCGAGGAAAACTTTCAATTTACCATGAGATTATATCGTTTTTGTCGATATCACTTTTTTCCTTTTACCCCTTTTTTCGGAGAGGGTGGTTTACTTTTCAACCTATATCCTACCAGCGGAGTGAGGGATTTTTCTTCATCCACTGAATGGTGGTAATGGTAAGCGAAAGCTTATAATTGATATGATATGAAGAGCGATTGCTAAATCGACCTCGTCGACTGTTAACTTTTATTTAACATCAGACAGACCTTAAGTAAGTAAGGTCTTAAGGCAGAGAATTTTTTTCATGCTAGTGTCCGTTAGAAAACATTATATCGGATTCCTTAATGACGGGCAAAATTTTTAAACTAGAAAACAGTTATGAAAAATCGATATAATATGCGTTCATAAAATCAAGTGGCGAAATGTTGGAAACATTTCCGCTACTTGAACTTGGAGACGAATACAAAATGTATTAATATGGAACAAAATAATATAAGAATGGAGTTGCCATCATATTGACAGCGGAGTCTATCAAAAATAAGAGAACGACGACGGACGAATGATGGCAATTAAACTGGTGATGGAACACAAAACTTGAAATATTGTTAGCGCTAGCGCAAGTAGGCTGTGAAAAATCAGAAATCAGGGTATATTTTGGCGCGATTTAGATGAGCTGGTAAATGAGCTAGGAAGGACATGGGTCTGACGGTGCAGATTTAAACTTTCATTATGAAAAATCGCACTACGAATACGAAGACTTCCATGGAGGAAATGATTTTGGAACGAGAAACGCCGCATGAATATCACACAGCCTTACTATACTATGATAAATACGCTATTTATTAAGCAAGAAAGGCACTTGATAACAAAAAACGGCACGGAAGTGGTGGACACCAAACCCCGATAGATTACCATCTATGGTGGAATTACGCAAAAGGGCGAGTAAAAGATCTAAAGTGATCTTAGGCAAACCACTAGCAAGCCAGGACAAAATTTTGCTGACAGAATTTTTTCAGAAAAAACCAAAGAACATACTAATAAAACCAGTATCGTAGGAAAAATAAACTAATAAGAGGCAAGATCTGGGCGCTAAATTTCCGAAAATCGTTCCAAAGTTTCATACCAAGCAGAAGAACTAAGTGCACAAGGTTACATACAAACACATTTGAAGAAAAATATAAAACTAGTGCGGATAATCTGTCCAGTATTTCAAAAGACCGGTTCCACATATATAAAAAAAATCTGATGTTGGGACCATGAAACAAAAGTGACTGTAAAGAAGAAAAGACAAGGCTTTAAAATGCGGGTTAAGTACGGCGGAAATAGCGAAACCGATAAGGTCTAGATCTGAACTGTAAATGGAAATGAAACCGAAAAAAGCGGCAGCAAGAGCAGGTGCAATAGCAGGTAATAGCAAAATCGGGAATTAGAAGAAATACCTTCAGAACCTTTAAACCTAGAAAGATAACGTTATTGAAAGTTACGTTAAAGATAACCATACGTCGATTCGACGTATATGTATTTGTATGCTAATTTCTCCCACAATTTGTTTGTGTAATTAGTCGTTTATAACTTTATGTGTAACTGTTTTAATGTTCAATAAAATAACATAAGTTTTTTTTAAATTTTTTATTCAAATTGAAAAAAAATACAAAAATAAAAATCCTTTTCTAATGAAACATAAAAACATATACAAAACTGAACACGTCGATTCGACGTACGTTATCTTTCTAGGGTTAAACACAATATTAGGGTAAACAACCTAACATTTTTTTGATTGCGGCATAACAACGAAAAAACTCGAATGTTGAGTAGAGAAATAAAAAGAGATGGAAAGAGTACTTCAAAGCCTTACTATGAAAATGGAGAGTTTCTGGATTGAGAGAATTAATGATTTTAATTTAATTTATTTAAGATTATTTTTCTTAAAATTTTGTCTTCAACTTTTTGAAATTAGGACCATTAGACCATGTTATTAAGACCATTTTTGTTCTTCTTATTTGAATAGAACTATCCAGTTATACTTATACTTATACAAATTTTATGAATCAATCGGGCACTTGTTATGGCTTTGCTAATAGATTAGTAAAAAACAAAGTGGAAATGATTATAAAAAGATCTATGCAAACAAGAGCCTTCATCCTTCTTTCTGAGATGATACCTAAGCACTAACTTACTAGATTATGAAGTCTCCGATTATAATAATTGATGATATGTAAATACTCGTCACACATGAGCCAAATTGTAAGCCAAAGTGTTCTTTCTGTAATTTTATGGTTTGTTATAGAATGACCAATACCATGGGCATATATAACTACATCTTATAATTCCTTGTCAATTACTTTCAAGTACTTTTAAGGCTCGTTACCAGGAGTTGTTTTATATGGATCCTTCAATATACCTATCACCTATTCAAAAATGTTATTTCAATCCGCCTCTTAATTCGGCAGCCAAGTGTCTATAAATTCTATAAATTCAAAGTACCTGCCAATACGTTTAAGCGCAAACACATCCGTCTGCCAAAATATCTTTCTTTTCCCGATACTTTCCCCAATTTTCCATTGTAACGCGATGTCCCCAGACAACCGGAAAACTTGCTTTTCCAGCTTCCTTCATGCTTCCGAATATGAAATTCTGAATTTCCTTTTTTAAATTCGTAAGTGTCTTACCCTACCCTCCACGATACTAGTCAACTTAAGCTTTCTCTTCTTTCTGTCTATTGTAAAACCAATTTAGCGCTTTGGAATACAAGGGCAAAGGCAAAGGCAAAGACAAAGGCAAAGGCAAAGGTAATGGTAACATCGACCAATAAACTCCTTAAGCCCAACAAATGGACAAAAAAAAACGAAAATCCTGTACAAAGCCAGTAAACAAACGTAACCACACAGTAAGACAAAGAAGTTTCAAGTATAAGACATAAAGTTTTCTTACATTCAAGTACGGATATCTGACTCCATTTCGTCCTTTTTTCTTACAGTTTCGTTTGGTGCCCTTTTTCGGGGTACCAGAAATTTTCAACCACTGAAAATCATATCTAGAGAAAAAGTGGATTTTCCCAAACCCAAACAAAGAAAAGAAGGAAAACAAAAGGTAAACGAAAGAATCAAAGGCAGGAGTAGATCCTGCTTAAAAGACAGAATTTGAGTAAAAAGGTAGAAGGGAAAAATTTGGTTCTTTAATAACCCCATGGGGTGGTAATGTGTCTTCGTACAGGTGAGATTGCTTCTGAAAATTATTTTTTCCAGGTATAGACCTGCTGGTTGTCCTTGGAAAGTTTCCGGCAGGAGTAGAGTTGTCTTTGTTTTTATTCTCTTGATCAGAAGCCTTACTCAAACTCTAATTTGTCTTTTTTTTCTTTTCATTCAATTTACTCTCAAGTTGGTGCATTCTTTGCTGTGAGAAAGTTTCTTCCGATTGTCAAAGCCATCAAAAATATTTCTTTGAAATGTGGAGTCGGTATGGTAACCAGGAACTAAGGAACCCTTAGGTGGCAGCAATAGTAAGTATTCTGAGAATGAAGAAGAAAAATGCATGCACTATTCATTTGTGAGTTTATCAAATGGAATTCCAAAGATACGGGATGGAAATTTATGAAGTTTTCCCCTGAGTTTCCATTATCTTCTCCTAAATTTTGTCTGTTGTTCCCGTCATTCAGAAACTAATGAGGAATTCTTCTATTTCGAGCAGTGTATTGTGAGTTTTTCTTCAAGTAGACAAGAACGTTTCCTCGGTCATTCAAAAAGTGTCACTACTGATGTTAGTCTTGTCGGCCGGTTTCCTTGAATTTTAAATTAGAAATTCGCTACTTGGGGTTGCTATGGCTAGTACATACATAATATAGTTCATTCAACGGAAACTTAAATCTCTAAATATTAGCTGGCTTTGTCTAGTCAAAGGACACGGGCAAACGATTAGAGTTCGAGTGGGTAACGAGCTTGTTTAGTTTGCAATGGATCTACTCTGGTTTAAGCTGGCTCAAGAGTGGTCACAAAAGGCAAAACTGTATCCTATTTTACTTTGCGAACATATATTATTTTTCTAAATACTCCTTCGGATGTCCTTGTAGTCATTGGAGAACAATGAGCCTTCTTGCTGGAAGTTGCTGCGAAACTTTCAATCGATGTGATCCTTCAATAACTGACGTGGAGCCTATCTAACGGTCAATTTGCGAAACCATCTGTTACGATCCGTTGGGTACTCCGGTAACTGATGTTCACTTCCTCAACAATGTCGAAGAGATTTATGCGCCGATTTTCCTCTATAAGATTTCGGACCGCTTCAATGTTGGCCTCAGTGACACTCGCCCTTTGGCGGCAATCATGGCTCACTTTCTCGACCCACGGGTTCTCCCTCTCTTTAAGGTCAACCCCTTCCAGATCTAGGTCCATTACGGATTTTTTTTTTAAAAATCAATCCCGTTTATATTTGTTACAACCGCGTACATAACAACGAATTCAATTTGCCTAACAAACAGAAAGTATTCGATAATTTCGGCTGAATATCAATTGACCGACTTAGTTTTTAGTGGCGTCATTGACATTGATGGAACCGTTGGTAATACCTTAACTGAGATGAAGGTACTCTGCAGCCGATGAATTTGGGTTAAAACACAACATAAGAATCTGCATCTATCTTGCTATTAATGGTAATACGAGTAACTCACAAGAAGCTGTCAAACTAGTCACGGATTTCAACAGAGTGGTATCCATGGGCTCGGTCGAGAACTTTTCTAATTTTTTCTCTTTCTTTCTGGAGCCGATTCTGGATATTAGCGAGATAAAAGCCAATATGCTCGAAAAATTATTCAAAATTGGGCTCTCCGTATGAACCACTTAAAACGTAGTCGTGGTCAATATTTACATGAAATAATCTTTAAAAATTAAATAGAGCGCATTAATATATCAACTCAAATAAACATTTTATGCACTTTTCCAATTTTCCTGTGTTTTTTTTTTGACAATTAAAAACCAAACGCTAAAAAATTACCCTTTATAATGAATTGTTCGGCCCACCGCGAAGTCGATTAGCCCGGTTATTATTAGATTAGTAGAAACAATTTTTGGAAAAGTTGTTCTTTTCTTCTACAGGGGCGTGAAAGCGTTACGGGCTTATACATACTCGTACATATGTATGCATCTCCTAATACCTCCTCGACGACTGCTTAAGATAAGATATTTGTTTTGTACGTACTCATCAGGTGATACTCAGCTAACTGTGCGAAATCTTTATGTTCGAACATGGTGCCCCCAGTAGAAAGCCCAATTTCCTACAGTATTCAAAATTGTCATTACATATTTTCCTAATTTGGTAATGAAATCTTCCTGTATCTGTATGGTTTTTCGTTATGTCGCTGAACTAGTTAATAACAGTTTTACCATCAGTTAGAGGATTCGTTTTCGAGGATTCGTTCTATTCCGAAATTTCACTGTCAAGATCATTTTGGAATAATGCTGCCAAAACAATAAACTTGTGCTATGAATTATCACTTAAGGAAAACGGGTTAATCAGAAAAAACATTTTTCACGTAAAAACATGAATCTAGAAAACATGTCCTTATTCAACAACCAATTTGCATCACACTTTAATTATCTTCATTTTCCTTAGTGACATCTACAGCTAGGATACTATACTCACACAGTTTACATATCATCGTGCCAATAGTAAATGCATTATTGATATTCACCAAATTACGGCTGCTTAAGGGACGTTGCACACGATGACTGAGGGTCGAAAATGTGATCCGTTTAGAAAGGCGTATTTCGTTGTGTTAAGGTAACGAATCTGCTAAACTAACAAATTGGGAAAATATCGGAAAAAAAAGTATTAGAACGAGCAATTGCGTCGGGTAGAGAGCTTGTTTAGGTTTTTGGAGTTTAAGTTAAGCTGAATGTAAATAGCCCACTCCAACAATATAAAGGCCAATTACATGAATTTCAACAAAGACATCGCTATGGAACTTCATAGTATTAAAAGTAATGGAATAATCACAGCAGAAACTCCTCTTTTATCTAAAATCGAGCTCGTCAAGTGACTTTAATTCACAAAAATTATTTGGAAAACTATAAGAAATAGGGGTTTGCCGAAGAAGTGCAACTGAGTGCTTAGTAACGAACCAATTTCTTTAACAAACTTCAACCCTATTTTCATTATATTAAAACTTCCTGTTACTCTTTAAGATTTAAAAAGAAAAAAAAGTCGGTCCCTTATTTTGAACGAAGTACACATATGTATGTCTATACAACATAACTATTGTATCCTTTTCCTGCAAGAAGTCCTTTCACATAACACTCGCACAGGAAATGGATCGTTTCATATGAACTTCAGCTAATTACGCATTCTCCTTTGTACACTGGCTCTACTTGTTTGCAGCAAAATGTGCAAAATGCACATAAACCTTTGCAAGTTGAAAGCAACATGAAGCAGGACAGTAAAATGCAAGAGTCCTTTCTATTACCATTCTGCTAGCAAAAAGCTTGACAGTGAGCCCATCAGTCAATTTTCGTTAAGAGTACGTCATCAGATGAACGATTTGCTTGCTCCTTGCCGCAACTTAGCCCGGCGGCCCATCAGTGAAACCATGGTGTATTCATACTGCAACGGTAAAATAAGACGAGCAACAAAGTAATAAACCCTTGATTGCACCACTAAATGCACCACAAAGGAACATGTCCCTCCACCTCACAATCAATTACAAAGGCAACCTAACGCACACACTCATTGTCGACGGCATAGCGACAGCGACAACGACCACCCCCAACAATGCAAATCCCTAGATCTGCATGGCTTGTCAAATATGAGAAAAGTGCTCTTGCGAAAACATGCAACTCTGAGCTGTCTTTTTGCAAAAAGGAAGTTCTTTCCGATTGCTGTTTGATAGTGGTGATATAGCAGTCTTAGTGTTAGTGGAGTGCAATCATAAAGCTGACTACGGCTTGGATGCCATTTCCTTTTGCATCGCCCATCAGCATCGCCATCATTATCATCATTATCACCATCACCATCATCGTCATCGTCATCAGCCATATGACAGAGCTCTACACCAGAAAGCACTCAGCCGTTAGTGACGGGACTTCGTTTAAACCGTTTTTTTCTATTTTTTGTTTTGTTTTTTTTTTGTAACTTGTTCTTGTTCCCTCTACTGCTGTCCGTATTTTTACACATATTCAGCGCTGAGTAGTAGGGCAAGTAGCGAGGTAAACGAGTGGGTGTGGCATAGAGAACACAACCGGAAGGAACAGCAAACAGATCATCATCATGCCATCGGAGTGTAATTTGTTCCTCGTTCGTCCTTTTAGCCGTGCGTTACGTTGGATTGTTGTTTTCCATGGTACAACGGCCGGGCCAAGCCTGTTGTGGCCGTCCGATGTCTCGTCAGTGTCTAGGTATATTCATATGAGTTTTTTTTTCAGAGGAATCTCTAAAACATAAGAAAACCCCACAATGTAACCTTGTTGTTGCACCAAGTGTTTGGATGGGGGATTGCCAGCGGAGAGCTTAAACACGCAAAACACGTTGAGTTCTTAGAAAATGTTCATGCTCGGTGTACACATAAAAATGCATATGTAGATACATACATATAAATATGCAGTATACAGACTATAATTCGAAGGATGTATTTTTCTGTGTTGCATAAAGTAACTCCTTGAAGTTGTATCAGAGACTGACGACAGAATCATGTAAGGACTTTTTTCTCATTTTATATTTTATGTTTAAGAACTCAACGAACTGACAATGTCACATCGAAAGAATGTGCCTCTTTAGTTCCCAGCAGGGGAACCATTCATGCGAGAGTCGTGTATTTGCTTGATTGAATAATGTGCATTGACTTTAGCTGACTGCTGATGGCGCGAAGGGGCGCCTGTCTATCCGTTATACAATTTAAAACTTTACTAGAATTTCCTTATTAAAGTCACAGCCGCTGAAGATTCAATTCCTTCATTTCAAATCGAACTATAAGATTACCATAGTACTTAATTTGTAGCGATATCTCTCAAAAGTAACCAATAACCAGAAATTCCATTTGTAATATGTTGGTCCGTTTGGGTTTAAGTATCAGGAACCAATTGCATCGGCCACTCTATGTATGTATGTTATATAGACATTATTCTAGAGTTTAGACCTTAGGCTGAAAACACACCTGATCAGACAAGACGTTTTTTTGTTGACTAATGAAACAAAAATCTTATGAGCCAACACACACCAAAGCAGACGAATAAAATACATGTTACATTGTGTTACGGTTGGTGTACACGTATGTTGAAATAAAAAACGTTTTCTTGACTATGAAACGAAAAACATTTTGTCTGATCCGGTGTGTTTTCAGCCTTAATGTGGATTTAGAGTAGGCCTATGTGTCAGAGTATATACACGTTAATAAAGTAGTAAGCCGATAAGTTTTGATTTGTGTAAATCCAGGCTCTATCTACAAATGATGTGCTGTAGGATTGAGATCACGTATCAGTATCCTTAAAATTTTGCAATGAAATTAAAATTCACTACAGTTAAAAGTTTTGAAGTATACTTAAGTAACTATCTAATGTGCTTTGGTACAATCAATGGAAAGGTACTTTTTAAGCATTCGTTAAAGTTTGTTCCTAAAACAAGCAGTTAAAATTGATTATAAAATTCTTTTTTACTTTTTAACATTGTAGTTTCATTTTCCTTAGAAGCAACATTTACTTGATGAGTAGTTTGCTTTGGAAGTTTGCCGCCTTGCTTATTGTTCATTCCATGCATGTTGCTGTAAGATCACGAGACAAATGTCTTCTTTCACACTAAATCCAGGCAACAAGTCTTGAGTATAAAAAATGTTGGCGAGTGCCTGACTGCAAACTAAAGGGTTTTCCAATAGGGACTTGACAACTTTGAATTTAATTCGTGAACGCACTCTTTCACTAATCATCAAAATGTCACTGTCAATTTATTCAGTATACTCAACATTTTCATCATGGTAAAGTACACTAACGTCTGCCAATTATAAAAATTTTCTACCGAAATTCGGAGTCGGTGACTGCAACTTTAAGAGCGTTAACTCCAATTTTCGGTCTTAATTCTCGCCTTAGTAGACAGGCAATAACAAGTTTAGCGCAAAAATTTTCCTTGTGTGATGTTGCCGTGTCAGTGAGACAATGGGTTGGTCGGAGTGTCGAAAATATCGCTGCCGTTCAGGCGTCCGTAGCAAACGATCCAAATCAGTCAATTCCACGGCGTTCTCAAGAATTGGGCATCGCTCAGACCACATTATGGCATATTTTGCGTAAGGATCTTGGTTTACACCCATACAAGATCAAGCTGACTCAAGAATTGAAGCCGATGGACCATTTGAAGCGACGTACGTTCTCCGATTGGGTTCTGGAGAAAATGCACCAAGATGATGAATTTCATCGCAAAATGATCTTCAGTGACGAAGCTCATTTTTGGCTCAATGGGTTCGTCAATAAGCAGAATATGCGTTATTGTTCGGGTGAAAATCCACATGTGCTTCATGGATCACCACTTCATCCACAAAAAATAACCGTTTGGTGCGGTTTGCATACCGGCGGCGTTATTGGGCCATATTTTTTCGCCGACGATAACGATCGGCACGTTACTGTGAATGGTCACCGTTATCGCGCCATGATCACCGATTATTTTTGGCCCGAATTGGAAGATATGGACTTGGACGACATGTGGTTTCAACAGGATGGTGCCACAAGTGACACATCACACGCTACAATCGATTTATTGAAGAGTAAGTATGGTGACATGGACCAGTCGATTGGCCGCCTCCTTCGTGCGATTTAACGCCACTGGACTATTTTCTGTGGGGCTACGTTAAGTCATTGGTTTATGCCAACACGCCGACAACGTTGGAACAGCTCAGAGCCAACATTGAACGCGAAATAGCGGCCGTTTCGGCCGAAATGTGTGGCCGAGTCGTTGAAAATTGGGTCCAACGAATCGACCGCTGCAAACGTGCCCGCGGTGGCCATATGAACGAAGTCGAGTTCCATTCATAAATGTTTTGATTGTACTTCAAGCCGATAATAAAGTTTTTGAAATATCTCAAATGGTTTGCGTTTTACGAGTATTTAAAAAAAAGTTGTCAAGTCCTTATTGGAAAACCTTATACATCGATGCTGAATTCGACAACCTTAGCCTGATATTTGTTCATGACCTGAAAGAGGAGACTTAACAGTTCTATTAAAGGTTGCTTCCACTATGGGCAATTATTTTAGCAATATGTATAAATCAAAACTATGCTAAAATTGTTGGATAAAATCTACCAATATCCGTTCAATAGTTCAGTCGTGCTACAACAACACTCAGCAAGCGTATGCAGCAAATTGAGGACGAGAGCTATTATATTTACTAGCTCTATGATGAAAAAAGACAAAAGGAGCATCAGGCTTTAAAAACAAAAGGAAAATACAGAGAAGCGCTGGATAGGGGCAATGGAAAGGTGTCACTTCAGAAACGATATTCGGAAGATCTACCAAAATGTGGGAAGGACTTATCAAGGATTCAAATACCTTATGCGGAGATAGGGATGGGAACGTGATGAACGGGCAGATAATTGATAAGGAGCATACAGCAACACATCTGCAAAAATAGTCTGATGAAAATACGCCGGGTGAATACAATCTCAACATAGTTTATTCTTAAGAAAGGAGACTATCTGAACTGCGATAACTATAGAGGAATCCTTAATATCGCGTACAGAATTTCATCTACAGTACTATGTGAATACTTGAAACTTACTATATCAACAATCTCATAGATCATTATCAGAGCGGTTTTACAGAGCACAATTGGCCAGATATTCTCCATTTGTCAGATCCTAGAAAAAATCCAAAAACTTGAAATCGATACCTCCCATCTTTTTATTGATTTTAAGGCCGCATATGACAGTATTTATAAAGACGGGCTATACAGTAGCTGAATTTTCGATTTCGATTTGTGATTTTTCACCATCATACTTAGAAGATGGTAGCGTATGTTGACGACATTGACATTATAGGAAGAAACATAAAGCGGACGGAAATGCTTGGTTGCTTTAAAAGTAAAACCATTCGAATGATTTTCGACCTGATTTCGATGATTTCGACATTCCCGAAGAGCAACGTGGTAAAGGAAGACCTCGTCTTCAGTGTCGTATTAAAAACCTACTGCAATCGACATAATGTGCACAAATGCAAACGATCTGCACAATAATGCGCTAAAGAGAGAGAACAATTGGTTGAGGCACAGGTCCATCCCTAACAATAGTGCCACCTTAAGTAAATAATTTAGAAAAATGAGAATAATACCTCGAAAATTAAACAAAATTGAATGAGAAGACCACACAATAAGAAATGGCATTTCTAATTTACCTAGTAGAAGGAACGTTATTTCACAGCCGCACCCAAAACTAGGGAAGTGAACCAGATACAAGATAGGCAATATCCTAATAGTTATACATATTTACAAACAATAGACTAGACATTTTGCAAAATATGTATACATAACTTCCAGAACTAATATTTACGTTCGTTGACTGCTCCCGCTGTAAGCTTGGATAAACAATGGTTTTTGGTTCTTCGTGATGATGTTGCTTTGTTCATTGAATTGTTATTCCTGGGATGGTATGTACACCTTATAACTTTGCATTTAGGTGCTTCATGTCCTCGACTTAATCATGTTAATAAAGGAAGTTTCCATTCAAATCGCGGAGAGCATTGGCTTAAATTCAGCTGCCAGTTGGCTATTCAAATATCTGTTAGATCGTTGGCTTCTTTGCATGATTTTTCTTTAACATATCTCCCACTCTTGTCGCGGTACTCTCCATTTTCGATATATGTATATTGTATATACTTTATTTCAAAAATCATTATGTCACAATCAGACACAACAAATACAATTTCTCTTGCTAAATAAACCATTACTCGACTAACACCTTCCCTAAATAAAAAAATTTTTTTTATTTTTAAAAAACTAACATTCGCCTTTGTCTTGTGTGGAGACTTAAAATATAATTCCCAGAATACTTCATTTTTCTCTTCAGTTAAAAGCCAGATCCATTTAAGTTCCTGTCCAACGCTCTATCCCATTAATCTATCAAAGTTTACCGTCTACAAAGAGCTTTATATAAATACATATGAACGTATGTATATACGAGTATCTGGGAAGGTATGTACACCTTCTAACTTTGCATTTAGGTAGCTTAAGCTACAACTGAACAGGATGTCATATTATACAATCACCCAGGAAATTCATGATTAATTACTGACGTACTTCAGGTCCATTTAATGGTCCAAGAACAATAAACATTCTCATATCCTTGGTTTTCATCTAACCCATAAGTTTCACAATCATCACCTACCCATCTCATCCAATCTAGACCGAAACCATCCAATCCAAATCCACTGGCCATCTTCTATTGTAGTTAATTCGAATATCAACCAACAATTTATAAATTTATTCATCAGGGCATCAGAGAGAAAGAAGGAAATTTTCTATATCACTATCTTTTATGGTCCATTGAATGCGGCACGGCATCATCTTCCACCCAATCGAATGGACGGACTATGGGCTGTATACGAAATGTATATCTGTTTTTTTTTCTATCGGTCCAAAGGCAATCCTTTTTCCACAAAGTTAACGAAATCCTGTGAATATTTCTTTCACCTCTCCCCCAAATAACAAGCAGAACACAATTTCATTATATAAAGTCTCATATCCCGGTGGGTGGATTAGAAAAAGCTTAAGGACCACAGGATCTGAAGTCCTTCGTGAAGGCGTGGTAGAGACAAAAAAAAACAAATCGATCTAATCTAAAAGGATTCAGAATTTCACTTGAATGCGTTTTTGTTAAGAGATAGTTCCATTTGTCCAACTCGAACAGTAAATCTATATTTTGTTCTCCTCCATCTCTTTCTACATGTGTTTCTTCAGAGAAACAAAAAGAAAAAACAAAGCGAAAAGGACACGCAGAGAAAAAAAAACACGGAGAATAAAACTTTCTTAAGTCTTAGAAATTACAAAACATCTCACATCCTTGTAATCAGAAAGAAGAAGAAAAAAAAAACACTACTTTTGTACAACATCAGTGAAAAGGCAACTACGAAATAAAAACAGTTAACCATAAGAAAAAGGGAAAAAACCCGAAAAGATCCTTGTACGGATAAAAATAAAGGACATCTCCTTCTACGCCCTGTGATAAGTCTTGTAATGTCAACCCAAGCCACCCTCCAACTCAATCTGATTTTCTTTCATATCAGGAAAAAAAAGGACAACATGTCAGGAGGGATGGAATAAGGACCCTGGTTGTTGCCTTTGCCGGACTACCACCTCAAGGAGAAACAGCTGCACAGGAATTCCAAAGAAGGAGCCCAAGCCAAAGCAACGCGACGGGTGGACAGACAACAAATGCTGTTCTCGGAGGACATCGTACAAAGGATACAACACGCTCAAAAACAATTTTACTTATGTTCGTTATGTTACCCCCTTTTTTTCTCCGTTCTCACAAGTGAAAAAAGAGCTGAAGTTAGTTAGAACAAGAGGACACAATAGGGCTTACTAAGGCGAAAGGGATGACTCTGCTAGCTCAGACCACTCTGGCAATTCAGTGGAGCCAAGATGGCTAAAGGACATTGTCCACTGCATTTCTATATATATGGATACCACTTACGAGTAAAGAACATTGCATTAGACGAGCGAGAACGAGGTAAATTCTTGTTGACCGTAGGCACGCAGTTTTAAGTGCAAAAATAGTAAGGTTTGTAAGGTTTGGATTTTTTTTTTTTTTTTTGTCAAACTTATTGTTTGAAATCAATTATGAAGAGGGTAATACTGGGTAGAGAGGATATGGCAAGAATATCGACTTTCAGGATCTCTATGATTTATTGAGGTAATAACTCAGAATTGGTATTGAATTTTTATTTACCGAATGACAATGAGCGGAGTAGAAGGAGGGTGATTACTAAAGAGGGCGTATATAATGGTTTTTGATTTATGGGTTTCTAACTTAATGGCGGGAAATTTTGAAGCTTCAATGGGATATCGGGTATTATGTTGAATTGTTCTGGATATAAATCTAAAGGGGCGCTTTTGGGTCCTAGGCCAGAAATCAGAGTTGTACGCTATGCGCTTAAAATAATGATTTACCCTTGTGATGTTGCGCAAGAAGCTGAAAAAATACAGGTCTATACATCTTTCTTAGAACTAGTGACATCAAGGCCACACCCGAGGCAGCTTGCCTCCAAGGATCTTTGAATGATATTCAAATATTTTTTCAGAAAAAGAAAATGCAGTCTTAGAAACAACCAACTATTTTGTAAGATGGTTAGAAATTTACCGATGAGCCCAGAGCTCACGAATGTGAAGCGAGTCAATGTAGGGGTATCTTGTCCGGGCATTGTCTAGACATATCAGGACAACAATTATTTTAAGCAGATGAGACATGCCTTGAGGGCTCGTTGTCCACCTGCCATTCAATAATCAGGACTCCTGTTATGCCGCGTCTTCTGTTATAGGGGACACTGAAAGTTCTCTTCTAAATTTACATTAAAGAAGGTATGATATATGTACATATGTACATGAACTCCTCCAAAACCAGCTTAAAGCTTTATGGAAAAAGATAGAGAAATACAAGACGTATACATGTACGTAAGTATGTACGAGTATGTTATACAAATAAAACTGAACTTCTATGCAAATCCGATTCATTTAGAATCAAAAGGTCGAAAAACGTAAAATCCACTTTGGTAATTTTTTTGTATGAGAATGTATTTAAATGTAAATTTTTCATAGGCCAAGAACTTCGATAACACCAATCTAGATCTGATATCCGCTTATCTCTGTGAGGACAAGAATAAGTCCGTTGAATGGAATTTCGGAATTGTTTATCTGATCCTTGTCTTGTGATAATGCAGAAATTATTTATCAACACTTACCAAGCGATAGATAATAAAATTCAGCTCACCCCCCTGTGCCGGATTACAATGAACAATTACTATTACCGAATAACTATCAACAATTCCAAAAACGAGACTTTTAATATCAAGAATAATTTACGACACTGCGCTGTAATTTTGTAAACATTCTACTTCAGATACAATATTTCTAAAATATGTGCAACTATTCGTATACGCTGATGCTTTTTACCATGGGTATCAAAATACCAACTCAAGCTGTTCCGCTTAGACATTCTTTATTCTTTATTTCTCAGTGCCGAATGCTTAACTTAATTTGATATAGGTAACGGGGGCAGACCCTATTTTGCCTTTGGTAACTTTCCGACAAATGGAGAACGTAATCTTTATATATTGTCTTATGAGCCGTCAGCCTTTTTGCTCGTGCCTCAGATTTAAAAAGAATAAAGAATATTGCTACTGTGTTGTGTCAACCGGCTTTCACTAGCTTTCTTAAAAAATCCTCGCATTTTCTTGCAAAAAGAGACCAAATGGTTGTATCTGATGATTTATTTCATTTACAAGAAAATGGGAGTTATAACATATTTAACATGGTCAGCTTATACGTTTTTGAGCTTTTTGAAACGTCCAAACTGATACCCCTACCGATCCTCTCGCAGGTTATCTACTTTTTCCCCGTGACGAAGAAGTCAGTTTCAAACTGTTATTTGAGTATTTCGTAAAGTCTGGCTCCTGAATTATTAAATTATAAGCTGAAGGACCTAATAGTTCAAAAGGAGCATGGCAAAAATAGACTACCCTACATCGATAGTGGTAGGACTCAAAATTTTAATTCTGAAGCTTGGATACTACAGTATAATACTAAGTGATGTAGTAGATTCACTAACCTCCCTTCTTATACGCCTTTAGACACAAGAACTTGTTTAACGTCTGAAACAACTCTGAAAATGCGTCCTTGAAATAAAATTCTACTTAACCTTACCACAAAAATGAAAAATTACATCGATAAAACATGGTACTCGAACATAAAAAAAAGAAGAAAACAAAATCCTCAGAATCCATTGTTTCAGTATAAACATTCATCTTTGAATGTCGGCAATAAAGGCCTTTTTCCTAGACCTTTCATACTAGTATTTGGATCTTAAGACGAGGGCAAGAAAACATTCTCGTTGAGCTAGCTCCACTTTTACTATCCATTATCCTTTTTTTTCCTTTTATACGGGAAAAAACAAAAAAGAATAAAAATGACGCAACAAAACGACACAGTAACACCCCACAAAAATAGCAAACAAGAATTCACGAACATTTACTGGTATGTTCATATTACAACAAAAGTAAGTACGAGTATGTATGTGAACAGGGATGGTGGGGGTAGATGACTTTGGGAATATAGAGGAAAATTCACTTAACGTTTAATATGGCATCGAATCACAATCACAGTTACCCTCTCTCGTATTCACCCATCATATCAAAATAGCCCTCGCAACACATCTCCTATTTTTCCTTCGTTTCTGTATTGGCGAAGATGGGGTCGATTGGGAGCAGGAGTGGGTTGATTTTTTTTTATCTAAGGGAGTAAATATATGAGTTTCTTTATTTTTATGAGAGATTTCCTGTACTAGTTAGCTATGGATATTTCCAAGGAAACTGAGTGGTCTTGGTGGCGATTGTGGTAGTTAGTTTGTGCCTATATAGGTGGACATATACTAATAGTATCATTCTCCTGGTAGTGGTGGTTCTTTGGTGTCAAAAGAGAACTTTCATCACCCATCAATTTTGTTAGCTTTATCGACTCAAAAATGGATCCTACTCGGAATGGGTTGTCTAAAAGTGGGTGGTGGGCACTACTTTAGTCAGTGTGATGACAGCCTCAAATAGTACAGATTCTATAGATGAAAAACATTGCATGTAAGAGAAGAAGGAAGAATAAAATTAAATGTCGGAGAAGATGATGATGATTCCAAAGCATCACGATGGGATGGAGCATGGTGATGATCATTATGATTACGGCGATTGTCCTCATTTTCGGTGTTGGGGATAAAACGGCAACGATGCATTAAGGACAATGCCATTGGAGTGGAGTGCATCGCCATCTCTCAATTGTATGAGTAGTAGTGGAAAGGCAGTCATAAGGAAGAGTTTCAGAGGAAGTACAGGTTTTGGGAAGAAGCAAAATCAAATTTCACTTCAACCAAAAGTGATGTCCTGTCGTGTCCTTATATGACGCTCTATATATGATGTGTCCTTCACTCTATTACTCTGTCACTGACAAGTACAGACAAATTCTCAAGAGATCAATGAGAGGAAGAAATTCTATGTAAGTTTAAATTGACTTGGATGGAGAGAAGAATAATGGTGAACTTAACCCTCCTTTCCTTACCCAACATTGCCTGGGGAAGAATTTGAGATGGCGATATAAGTGGAGAGAGGAGAAGAAAGGTTAAAAGGTGGACAATTAAAGTTTACTTCCATCTCTCTGAGTTGTGCGGGCAGAAGAAAAAACAGATTACACTCGTCAATGGGGACTTTATTTTGTTTGTGTTTTATTTTTCGGGTATACGCAAAGGAATACCGAGTTCATATTCCTGATTGTAATGAAGTTGTGAGAGGACATAGGGTGATAAATTACAGTCTTAAGTTAGGAGAGAAAGTTTTCGTCATCATATTGCTTCCAGATATTGGTTGCTTTGGGAATGTTTTCCTTATTCTTTATTTTACTGATGGGAGGTAGAGGAGAGGGGACTTGAAAGCAGTGACAGAAAGATGAAAACTTTTTTCCTCTGGGTAAAATATTAGTAAATCCCGAAGTTGGAAATTAAAAAACATATATATGTTCATATCATAAAAGAAGTTCCTTAGGGAAGGAGATTAGGACCTGTACTTTTAGCTTGTATCACTACTCAAAGTGGATTTGATTGATAAAACGGTGTAGAAGTACTTATATAGGATTTATCAGCATATAGTACTCATGCCAGGATGACCATGACCACAACATTCGAGTAGTAAATAGGAATTTGAACATTCAAGGGATACACTGAAGCCATTGAACATTGATATAAGTGTCGTCCATAATAACTTAGATTAAGTTTTATTTGTAACGAGAGCTACCGTGCGACCAAAATCGACCTTGTGGCCGCCAAAAATTATTCACAAAATATTTAAATAAACTCGTGGTAACTTTAGAATTGAAAACACTGAACTCGTTTGCAATCAAATCACAACTTAATTTAGTCTACATTTCAATGATTTAGAACGCCTAATTTCGAGCAGCTACCGTGTGGCCAAAGATGAGGGATAGAATTTCCTTACGCGATCGTGGGAACATGCAAAATTTAGCTGCTGAACGATTTCGGCTTACATGTTACGCGTACATAAAATTGCTTCATAACAACATGAAGTGCAAGGTTGATTTTGGTCGCACGGTAGCTCTCTCTACAAATAAAGTTTAATCTAAGTTTGTACACATAAAATACCTTAGGATTGACTAAACAAGTAGATGAGAAAAACTGAGATATATATTACGGTGGTTGCAATATCATGCAGCGAATGTAAGTTGCGTTAGAACGTAAGGATAGAGTCATGTGCCTTAGATTGGTGACAATCAGTATCAGGGATGAATTCGCCAATATCGGCCAAATATTATTACACGCCCTAACAGAGGTGATGTATGATACTACCAGGTATGCATAGTTTCTCTGAAATCCTAGAGACAATTTCCGAACAGGATCAACATTAACTCGAATCACGAAAGAGAAAATGCGGATACAAGAGCAGTTCAGCGCTGACAAAAAAAAATGTGTTGAAGACAGACAACCTTTCCTGCTTGCGTTTTCCTTCAATCTTATAATTCCGCATTTCCTACATTAAGGCATAGGGCAAGCAGAGGAGAACTTTCGCTTTTATATTTCTTATAACTTTGGTATATAAGAAATATAATTGTATCGTTTGATATAAAAGAGGCCAGGGAGTCGTGCTATCATACAAGTTCACTAAAACGCTAGAGGTATAATTTGTCCTTAAGTCTATGCAGCTCCTCATATATTTAGATAACATCAACACAATTGATAAAAACCAGTGAAAAACCAAACTAAAGCATACATAGTGAGGTGGTAAAACAATGTTCTTTTTTCGGGTCTGCATAGAACTCTAGAAACACATCACCGCGGACATCAAAAAAACAATCATTTTTAAGAACCATTGTTGTATGTGTTAAAAACCCAATTTGTCAGCAAAGTCTAAAGAGTGAGATGCTTTTGCCTTTGAAAAATTACAAAACAAAATTATGAACAAAATAATTTTTTTCAAATAACTCCAAGGAAAGGCCAATATAAGAAAAAACATAACTCAAGCCCCATTCTCAACCTTCCTTCCGACAGATTCCAATAAGTCTTACAAATTGCTTACTTATGTATGTTACTACAAAATTTCGAATTCAAAACAAGTTCTTCGAGCGATTTAAGAAAACCAAAATAGCAAATCCTCTCAAAAAAAAAAACAAGCGAAATTATGGGACGCCATTTTCCAAAAATGACACAGCATCATTTTGATTATCTTTTTAATCAGCAAGGCGTTTGCTTCCATAACGATAGTCTAGCAAAATATATACAAATGCTATGACAACGTAACGGTAAAGAAGAAAGGAAGAAAACATTTGATATGCCATCGGCATTCTGATGATCTCATGAAAGTTCCTTCAAACTACAGGATACAGAAAACGATAAAGAGAAAGAAATGTGGTGCACTAGAGAGATGACAAGAAACAAAAAGGGAACCCCAATAGTTGACCTCATTTATAACTTGAATGGTGAATGGTGAAATAGAATAAAGATTTACAGTTACAGGCGCTAGAATCCATTCAGGGACACCCGAAGA
Organism: Volucella bombylans; assembly: GCA_949129095.1. Taxonomy (NCBI): domain Eukaryota; kingdom Metazoa; phylum Arthropoda; class Insecta; order Diptera; family Syrphidae; genus Volucella; species Volucella bombylans. Next base: position 126,920 of record OX422141.1, on the reverse strand, counting down.
GAGATGTAAAAAAAATCTTTAAAAAACGAACAATGGAAAAACTCTTGGCAAAGAAAATAGGAAATTGCCTCCGAAAGCAATTTGGCTATCAATTTTGAATCAGGTTTTCTTTTCCCGGTCTTTTATTCGTTTTCTCTTTCTGATTCACCTCCGAAGTTAGGTTACTGTGCTGTTTTAACTATTGCTATTCCATACCATCGTTTTCTTGATTTCATTACATATTTTCATTTTGTTGGTCCCAATTTTTTTGTTGTTATTTTACGCAGCACCCTTGAAAAGCCAATGCGCGCCAGGTAGGTATTAAGGCTATGCCGAAAGGGATACCTTAATAGAGTATCAGGAGGTTTTCCTTTCCTTCCGGTTTTGGTTCATACTTCTATTGTTCTCTTCTCTTCACTGACTCTCCTTCAAGCAAAATATATGTGTATATATTCCTCCCTCGCATCCTCTCTGGTTACTAAAACGACAATATATGTATGAAAGGGAGAAGAGGGAATGGAAGAATAACAGTTCAATCGAATTCACGTAGTGGCCATTTATTATTGGAAAAATGAATCGTATATCCTTTTGAAGCCAAAGCGAAAGCTTTTACAGAGGAAAAGTTAATAATTTATGAAAAGCGGATCTCCTTGTTTTTTGGTCGATTCCTTTTTCAGCGCTTGTTCGAATAACCAGCTTCCACCATATTCGGGAGCCTACCAGACTACACGAGTACAACTTTCCAATACTATTGATAGATATGGATCTAAGTTAGGTAACAGAGTTTGAATTTGTGCTTTAAATGTGCGGGGCAAAATAGCTATGGAGTAATAAGTGGACTTTAATCGTTAACAACACTACGTTTTTAATGCCAAATCGAGTAAGGCGAGTGAATTTACAGCACTTAATGTCTGCAAACTCTTGCAAATATTTTTCAGCTTTTATTTTCAAAAAGATAACTATACATCCCATTAGATTTCGTTTTTTTAGAAACCGATATGAGAGTCCATTTACCACAATCTCTAGGTTTCGTTCTCTGAGTCAAGCTTAATTTATCAATTGCACAACAATCAATAAGCCACGACCGCTGTTAAATAAAAAATAAGGAAACCCCATTCCCGTTAATTCAATAAAAAAAATACCCCCCGGGAATTATTAAAATTACCACCCCGTTAGTGTACAATATTTAACGCAATTTCACAGATTATTCATCCATTGGTCGCGGCACCGACAGAAGGATAATACATATCGATATCCTTTCAATTTTGTTGTTTTCTTGTTCTCCTTCTCTCGTTTTCTACAAAGAGCGATGGTGAAATAAATAAATTGGAATCTCAATTAATCGCCACATGACCCTTGGCTATAACCACACCTTTTGCTCTACGACGAAATCCTTTGCCCGCTATCTGTATTTAAGGATCAATTTATGTAAAAGGATTTTTCTCTTATTTATTTTTTTTTTTCTTTTTTTATTTACTCACCATCACGGCGTTCTTCTTGAAATCCATAAAATTCTTCACCTCGGCGGCGAGCTCACGCAAAAGGATAATGCCATCCTTGCGCTTCACTTCGATATCATTGTCCTTGTATCTCTGCAAAAGAAGAGGAAGAAGAATGAGAATAAGAAATAATTTAAAAGAAAAAAAAGTTCATTACAATTTTAGGTTATAAAACTTTACGTTGATTAATTTAGTGCTGCTGGCGGTGGGGGAGTTGGAGATGTGGAGGTTAAGCAAAGACAAAATGAAGTTGAAAGGACAAGACTTTTGAAATATTCTCTGTCATAAATTTCGCAGGATACACAGGGATAGTGATGGGTGATGGGTGACAAGTGATGGGTGATGATCCTTTAACTGATTTAAATTGATGCCCAAGAAATTAATGCTAATTAAAAATTCAAATAAATAAAAGGAGAGAGCGACATTCTAGGATGGCGCGCTGAGAAGACTACGATCAGGACAACAACGAAGGTAAGGACAGGAAAAAAGGTAAATTTTTAACTTCGCTCGTCTTAAGCTTCGATAATTATAACGACAATGGAGAAAATTGTTTCGTATAAATGTACCAGGATCCAGTATTGTATTGTGGATGGATGTATAATACGATATACCTTTTCATAAATATTCATCTTTTTTTTTGCAGGGATTATAAAAATAAATTGTGCAATAGTTGAAAATAATGCAGAAAATTGAGTTCAAAGATGATGTACATAGTACGGAAACAATGCGAATAAAGAAATTGTTGATGGAAAAAAATTGTAGAGCCCCAAGCATGGCAAATTTAACATTTGTTTTTTTCTGAATTTGGGGTGACAATTTGACTATTTCTATGCTATCTTATTATTTCTGCACCCTGCTGATATTGAACAACATAATTTTGCAGAGAGCGCATGGTTCAACTCTCCAGTGTACATTTACCTTCCACAGAATCAAACATCTAATGCATGCAGTATTGCAACATCAACAAAGGCTAACTAACATCCACCGCCAAAAAATTGTATTTGGTGCGTATAAGTACGAGTGCGTCCAATTGCATAAGATGACATAAATAAAAAATGTAAGAACAATGCAAGCCAACCCTAGGGAGAAGACTATATACATATAGTAATATATAAGACGAAAATATAATACATATGCTCGATGACTGGAATATGAGTTCATTTACAAAATTAAAATTCATTATCATTCAATTATCTCGCTCATCTCTGACTACTTTAGACACTGAGAGCTGAATGAAGAAGTTCAAAGTATCTAATGATGAGCCGCAATCAGAGCAGCTAAGTCCAGAGCTGTATAATATTAAGTGTTATATTGTATAGTTGTTCCCAACACCTAGAGACTTAAAAAAATCCTTTCGTCTATACCTAAAAGTCACTTAAGAATCAAAATAAATATTTACATACTATATTTACAAATTTTAAATTTTCCATTAATACTTAAAGAACATAGGGATAAGATTACAGAATACCGACACGACACAATTCTTGTGAAGCCACAGAGGTTTTTGCTCGTATAAGGTAGAAGAATGGCGGAGTAAATAAATTGTTTTAGTATAGTTCGTTGAGTTATTCTGTTCTTAGTAAGACAGATACATACTCACATCCACGTCCACACCCAGCCACACACCCACGCATACACACATCCATAAAACGAGTGCCGACGCAAGCAGGCATACCGATAGTCTTTGGTCGAGTAAGTCAACAATATGACAACAAACGAGTACTTGGACAAACAAGCCCTTGATTTCCAGCTTAAGGCTACTTCCCTACCCCACGAAGTTATGCGTTGCGGCGGTTGCGTGGGTTGTGATAAGGACGATGATTCTTTGCAGAGGTTAGGTTTAGTGAGTCAGAGTCTCACATTGGCATCTGCATGGTGTTCGAGCTTGTGACCGTCTGTTGCATCGAAGCAGTTTCATTTTCCCTGTAACATATTTATGAACTGGTTCTTATGCTATGAACTATGGAGATAGATTTCGATCTGTCGATGGAATTAATGCCTCATAATCTACTTAATGATCATATAGAGCGACCATCTCACAAGGCTTTTGTATTAGAGAAATATAATACCTTTCCCAGAACCAATTTTATTGTTGATGGCGGCACATGTCCTTCTTGAAAGCATCATTGCATGTCGCAATCCCAAATTACTCCTTTCAGTTTTTCAATTCCATCACTTTGTTTGCAAGTTGCTCGACATTTAATTGAAAGAGTTCAGGAAAGTTATTCGTCTGATTAAGCGAACCATTCTTCTAGACCCCTATATAGTCGCTTCGCCGCTTTCCATTGTTGCACTCAAAGTACTTGTGTCCGACCCAAACTCTTAATTGAATACAAAATTATGCTTGCCCTTGTGGCAAAATTCTCTCAAAAATTAGCTCAGTTCATAAAAGCACTTCAACATTTTTGTTCTTACCACAAGCAGCCCAGAAGGCCAGACTTTACCACATATGCCCATCCCTACAGACATGCACCTAAATATGATTTTTGCCTCCCTCAATCAAAGTGCTCGTTAGCATTTATTCCCACAAAAATGAAGGCACTGTGGACAAGAGGACATACAACATTTAAGTAAAACGGAGAAAATGATAAAACCAATGTGTCAGGGTAAAAAATACTACGAAACGAATGCTTCTGCGAATATTCGTATAGTGTCAATTAAAGGGATATTTGAATATAGTGGTATATAATAAGGAAATAAACAAAAGCACTCCCTCAAAACCAAACGAAAAAAATAGAGTCTGAGAATTTGAGAGCAAAATACGTAAATTATAAATTTTGTCCCGCAATAATGGGTCTCGTTTATGCACATAAGTTTGGAGGAAGACTTCAATGGGACGACCAACGACGGTCACATACCCGTCTACTTTTGCAGTGATACTAATTTTTTTCCGAGTGCATTTTGTGTGCTGTTTTGTGACCATGAAATTGGGATGATAGGGTTTTTTTTTGTTTGTTATTTTTTATTATACGACGTGTGGGATGTAACTAGCGAAGCCTTCTCTCTTCTGCCCCCTTTCACTCTCTTTCACTGATTTTCTCTCAACATCATGAGCATTTTAGGTACCATTTTCAGCGTAGAGTAACGGTGTACAAGTCCATTTACGATTTTATGTTGTGCTCGGTGTTTCTTCACCACGCCGCTGCATTGAGTGAGATAATTTCGTCAGGATGTTATGTTATCGTCCTTGTTGTTGATTCGCTTCTTTTTTGAAGGGATGTAGGACGGAAGAGGATTCTATTGGATTTCCCGGTATCCCTTATACAATATTCATTTGTATTCAGCGAACTTCATCGTACTTAATCATTTGGCCAAAATGCATTTTCGTTGACTTCGTTTACGTTTTTGGTTTCCCACTTTTGTCGTATGGACAAGTATGTGTTCGTGTTAATTCATTTCCGGTGCTTCTTTCTCTCTTCCTATTTTCATTTTATTTGCTGGTAAATGTTTCGGCATACATGAGATTTGTAATTTATTTTTTTTAATTAAATTCTTTATATGACTAATGGAGGAATTCAGATACTTGTTTGAGGAAAACGAACTGAGATATGTATTCGTATATATGTAGATATGTGGCGTGGAATATAAGCTTAGATTCTGGTCTTTCCTTAATTTAATCATATTTAGCTAGACACTCTAACTATTGACTCGTACAAACAAAGGTTACTTCTACGGACTTATAACCAATCGACTAATGACCAATTTGTTGAACAAGTAATGGAAGATATTTTCGCTAACTTCTTACATCACCAGCATATATGTTTGTATGTATATAATATATGACTGTCAGTCAAGCCTTATAAATAGAAGTGACATATTTCGACGGGTGTTGGTTCGCTTAATAACAATAAAAGAGGTCGTCTGCTCTATGTACTTCATAAATTTCGTTCGAGATTGGAAAGCTCTAGTGGTAGCCCATCAAGCCGCATTAACGGGCCAGAATTGGATTGCGAAACCTTAGGACACTCATAATCTTACGAGAAATACTTCCTTAAAAGACAAGATTATTTTAAAATGAGATAAAAAGTTCATCCGATGGGATGATAATGAGTCCTCTTATAGTCATGAACACTGTCCTGGTTTACCATGTCCAAACAACCATGTGAAAGTTCAGAGTATTTGTGATACTATTTTTATTGATTTTGGCATATCTCGGTATTCGAGACTTCTCTTAACGCAGTGGGAAGGCTGAACCCACCAAGTCTTGTGAATTTGTTTGCTCACCACCTACGTATGCTAGTCAAATGACGAAGTTGAGGAAAGAATCCCATATCGCGAAAAAATGTATGTGGTCCGAATAGTATACATTGTTACAAACTAAAGGATTCTTCGACTGAGGATGAGAAAAACAACACTAGTCAACTAGTAGCCGAGTATAACTCTACTCCTAGCAGTGACGTTGTTGTTTAAATGAGAGATTTACTCGTAAGTGCAAAAGTAGGAAGCGTGATCAAAGAGTTCAAACAAGTAATTGGCACACATTGCTTTCGATCGAAATACTCGTATCAGATCAGGTTAGGTCAGGTCAGGACATGCGTTACGGTAAGCTATCTAAGGTTTTTTTTTTCGTTGTATTATAATTAACGACGTTACTATGCTGCACTATCAGAGAAAGCAGAGGGGCCAAATGGACAACTATGTTTTGCCTTGCAAATTGTGGTTACGATGATCATATCCGCCTGCTCTAGCATTGGGCTATTGGACTTCTTCAGATAACCAAACATTTGCACACAACTAAATCAAGTAAAATATGGTTAAAGATAAATGCACCTTTATATAAAATCATACGCGTATATCTTTTACTTAGTTTGATATTGAGGATGTCCAGACTGTCAATAGCTGTTAATAGCTGTCCAAAATCTGAAAAGCAGCAGTGATCATCTGTAAAAGGAATATCTTTAAAAACTTACTGATCATAATGAGTTTCCTCAAAGAATCTTTGTATTATCGGTAAGACCAGAAAGACACCTGGAAGCATCGGAGACAGCAATAGTCTGACATAGGTCGATAAGTTTTTTGCCAGAACTATCTTCTTTCTTCTAAGATATTTCGAAAGAATTGTTTTTTTTTTTTCATTTTTTAACAGATTGGCTGTTTATCCTACAGTTGTGTAAGAGGCACACAACTAAAACTATCAACTGTACTACATTATAAACTTTCTCACAAACAAAATGCGACCCCCTCTACTTGTTTTACCAATTTTCTTTTATTTTTCCTGAAGACAGAAGCACTCATCTGTGTCCTTTCAAAATAATTAGCATCCAGTGTCATCTTTTTTCTCGCACGTACACATGTTTTCATTTACTCTTCCCTATACTTGTCTTTAAATTAAGTAACTTCCAAGCACGGTACAGAATGGCAAAGCTATGAAAGAAAAAAAAGAAGCATACAAAAAAAACACTACGACAAAGGATAACACAGTTATCGTACATTAAAAACGCCCAAATTATGTCAGGCTCGATTATCAAGAATAAAAAAAGGACGACATTTTTCTGCAATTCAAAAAATACCTTAGAACTAGCTCCATTTAGAGATTGAGTAAAGAAACGACGCAAACCATCTTAATTTGGCGTTCATGTTTTTTTCTGTTCTTTTCTTTGTTCTTGAGGGACGCAAAATATCCAAGCACAGTATGTGGCGAAAAGGGACGGTATGACTTAAGGTTATCGGCCCTATCCCGTCCCCCCTTCTCCACTTTACTGTGCTGAGACGCAAATTGAATAGTTTAAGGAAGCCTGCATTTCAACTAACATACATACATAGATCCCTTTGCTATACCAAAGAGCGCTACAACTCATCGGTGTCGCATTGAAATGCTTTTTGGTTGCTACTACTGCTGCAGCAGTCTTCTTCTTAACTTTCGCAGAACATGAACCCTGTCTACTTCTTCCACGTCGTCGTCGTCATAGTAGTTGCCGTTTATATACCATATGTATACCAAAGGAACAGAAGTCGATTTGTTCTATCTTCTACAAAGTAGCGGCGGACCTTTTTGTTTTTAGCACTCGTAGCTCTCTCATTTGCTATCTAATTTCTCTATCGTTATCATGGTGCGGATAAGTATTCCAACCACCTAAGGTGCGGTTATACACCCTACATACCCCCCTCTCGGCTTAAGCTTGTCGACTATCATCCACCATGTACCACCTTCAAGTCACCCCTTTTCAGCCTTGTGTCAGTATTATCCTTGCAAAATTTAATTACTAGGCACTCATAGCTCTTGCATTGTACGAGCACACCACACAAATTGAAATGGTCGGGATGTGAAGAAGGTGTAACACGATGATTCAATGGGGTTCTGGTGCAGTGTTGGTAAGAATCCTTGTCTATGCAAATATTTATGTCTGGCCCTGTCATTTAACCAGTAGCGGTACATAGGGAACATAAATTATTTTATTATTTAAATTTTCTATCCTTTGTAGAGATTTCGGATATCTGTGTATATGTAATCTGAGTTTTTGGTATGTGTGATATATGAGTGTGAATGGAAAATGGAATGTTTTTGTGCTCTCGAGAATGCATTTGCTAGATGTCATTTATGACAGTTTAGAGTGCCTACAAAATATTATAGTAGTGATGGGTGTTATACTATTACGATATTTAACATTAACATGCAGAAATGGACCCTAAAGTACCCACAACGGCGACCTTAAGATAGATGTTAACATCGGTGGCTTTTCGTGCTTAAAACAAGACACTTGTTTGGTCAATATGCTGCTAAATCTCCTTAAGAAAATCATAAGTTTAAAACCAAACCTTTGTCATATCAACTGCCTTACATCCCCAAGGTACTTGTATATTGCTGCTTTAGAAGTGCAGAGAGATCCGAACAAAAGATTCTAACTTAAAAGTAATAGCTTGGTCTGATAAAAGTGCGATTAAGATAAAAACTACGGTCAAACATGTATGTGATACATATAAAGTATTATCTTATATTTTTCTTAATCTATCAGCTCTTGATTGCGGTTAGAATGCCCAGCTTTCTCAAGTTTTCAATAGCAAAGATATTAAGCAAGTTAAAGCAAGGTGACCAAATGTTTCTTATGTTAAATTACTTGCAAATAATCTTATTCTAACTTACTGGCCCCATGCGGGCACTCTAAGTTAAACCTAACTCTTAAACTATGTCTTTCGAAGTATCTAACAGTCTAATTATATTTTTACATTTATTAATACTAAAACTAAGAAAATAAATTTTAAGCAAAAACTGAGTAGATTTTTTTTTAATTTTTTATAAAACTTAAAACTAAAAGCCTACAGACTACCTAAAAATAAATCTTAATCTACTTACATCTAATACGTGCACACATATATATATCTACATATATAATACATGTATACTTAATACATAAATATATGTATATATATATTTTTTGTTTATTTTTTTTTTTTATTAATTTTTTTTTTGTTCTTATATATTTTTTTCCCCTAAAACTAACTTAATCCTACTAAAACTATGTAAACCGGCCATGGTTAAAAAAAATTAGGCCAACCCACTTTGCCTCAGATGAAGCTATCTATCACTGGAGGCATTCGACGACGAAGCATCCTCCCCTTCAACTAGCCACGAAAATTGCTGGTGCTGCTGAGCATCATCCCTCTTGTCGCGACTCCCTACCGCCCTACTGAACCGGAGACGCTCCGCATTGCCATGTGCGACGTCTCTGTCGTAGTTGAGTCGCCTGTACGCAGCTGTTCGAGCGACGTGGAAGATTAGCGGCACCGCAAATCTGTCATGGATCAGACCTTTGCTATCTAAATAGAGGAACGCTTCTGGAGGAATAAAGCCGTCAAAGCGAACTCTCTCGTGATACATATAATTGGGGTAGTAAGCCAAGGAGGTGGTCAGTTCCACAGGTAAAGATAGATGTACGTACATATATGTGAAACAGAGATAACAATTATTTTTTTATTCTATGGTCTTCGTATCCATCGGCAAACAGCTGTACTTTATTTATGTGTCAAAGGCCTAAGTACGCCTGAATTATTTGCATCTGAGTATGAAACTCTTGCGTCTTACACAAACATTATTCGATCGATCCAGCATCAAACATTTACCAAGAGAAATTGCAGAAGCAACTTTTGGCTTATCATAATATTGTAGAAGCTCCACCAAAAATCAATAGCAACGGGAGAACAAAGAGTAAAAGAGACTGGTTTGAATTTGAATTATGACTATATTTGTTGCCTTATAATTGACATTGAGCGGAGATATACGATTTGTCGGCTTAGAACAGCGGGAATGTGAAAGCCATTTTCGAGACTTCACTTTCGGATGTTTGTCATTACCCGCCGAAAGCGTAAGCACATCATTACTTGATTACTTTCGTTTCTTGACCAAGAAAATGATCGATTTAAGTTGGAAAACATAAACCCACAGAAACCATATGTAACAAGCAGGCAAAAAGAATCTGAACACCACATTTTAGTAAAAAATATCTTAATAAAAGGATAAACAATTTCACTAACTTGCACAAATTTAAACAAATATTGCCTAGACCGAATTGACAAGCTCAGAATTTCTTCAGTCTAATGATTTTTAAATTCGCTCATCAAGAGAAAACCTTTCACCCTAGGCACAAAGTATCCTTCTTCAATTAATTTGACAAATTTTGACATATGCCACTCACTTAATCCTTGCCCCCATACAAAAATAAAAAAAATACTTTCCTTGATGGCATGCTAATGATTTCAATAGGTTTCCACACACATGCAAAACTGTTTCAAAAACTACAATATTTTACTATTTCATATTTAAAACCAATAATATAAATACAAAAAATATTTGTAAAAATATCTACAGGTATCTACGAGTGTCAATCGATATTTTAGTATACTTATCTAATCCATTTTTTAAAATTGAAAAAAACTTAACATTTAAGTTTGAAAAAGAAATCTTATGAGGGGAGGTCGTTTCGCAGAATGTGATCTGAATATATCGCGCTTTTAGTAAGGATTTTGCCATACCATTCACGTGGCAATACGTCGGCGGACAGAAGAACTTGCCTAACTTAATATGGCTAACTCCCTAAATTCTTATACTACGTAAGTCACCTCTTGGTTTCCTTTTTTCTTCTCCTTAATAAGGAAAACATTTATTACTTTATTACACTATCTTCAGAAAATATAGTGCTCCAAACCCAAGGAAACGATGAAAAATGAAAAATGATCCTCGGAGCAAGATCGAATAATTGTGTTCGAATTGAGAAACAAAATATTTACGCCCTAGAGTAAAAAAACCAAACAAGAATATGCAGTTCGAATACTAGATATAATATAAATAATTAATTAAAATAAATAAACATTAAGACCTGCTTCCTTTTTTTCGAATTAGAGAATCGAAAGTACTATGACAGTCTCAAGTGAAATGTCGAGTGTCCTTGATTATTATTGCTAAATGGAGAAAAAATGTTTTGTTTTGTTTTCTTAAATTAACAAAAAATCAATACTTTCTTACTAAAACTGAAAAGCGATTTTGAAGAGAATCTTAACTTTATAGTATTTAAAAAAAAAATGTAACCGCAAACTCAAAATTTCTATGTACTAACATTAGGCAGATGTTAAATTCGGGACATATATACGTACGAGAGGTATCCTTTTCAGCAGCCTTAATTACCCTTATGAAGTATAAATGGGATATGCTCAACCAACTTTAGGACCTATAAAGCCGACTCAGTTAATGAAATTAGAATAAGAGTATGTATATAGGTAGAAGCACGTCTCCTATTAAACTATCTCAGCATACAGAATGAAGTAGGACAGAAAATAAATTTTGAAGCCAGCGCAGTGGTAACAAATCAATTTTTATTGTAAAAAACATACAGGACCTCACCCTATTAAGCAACTTTACATTGTGTTTTTAACCAATTGGAAAGTATTATGTGAGTATCGTTCTCTGACCACAGAATGACTAATTTCTATTTCACATAAATATAACACATAAATAGAAACAGATAAATATACCCATACCGCACAAGCCTATATGAACTTAAGCATTACAAAAAATCTTCACCAATCCTTTCAACAGAACACTCCCCAAAAAGATCTTCAAATTCAAGGGTTTTCCAGACTAGTGAGCTAACGGCTCGTTTCTCCCAATGTATTACAAAGCTGGTTATAGGTGACGGCCTTGCAAAAAGTCGCCGGCACGATAAAACAGATTTTGCAGGCTGCTCCCCTTATATCTCTACGTTCAAGAATCTATCAGCTTAAAGTGCTCAAAGACTGTGTCAGCACAATGAACGAAAACCAAACTAGAAGTTTTATCCTTTATATCAGATTTAGATCTTTATTTAAAGGGAGGAGGGAAGTAAGAAATTGAGTATCTTCTAGTAAACAAATAGCTTAATATGAGAGTATATTGAGATGGAGGAGCGATTACGAGTAATAATCCTATCAAAATCGTTTATATGAAGGATGAAAAGAAGAGGACTTTTAGTGAAAACAGTCGCAATAACATTAATTTAATTGCCATTTCTACGACTGTTTGAAGAAGTTAGTTTATATTCTAGGAAGCCATACTGAAGGCGGGAAATAAGAGATTTGCATTTAAGGCTTCTTATAAAATATTTTCGAAGAGTTTAGGTATATGAGAAAGTTTAGCAATGGGACGATAATTGGGTACATTATTCTTTATTCCTTTCTGGGTTTATGAAAAAGGTGTTCGAAGCATGAAGAAATTCTCCTTGTGCGATGGATAGACGAAATAGGTTGGAAAGAGAGAGAGCAAAGTTGGAGAAACACTTTTTAAGAATACGGCGAAGAGACCATATGGTTCTGAATAAAATCCATCTTTAAGTTGTTGTAACTTTTCCCCGATACTAGTACGATAAAGGTTTGATAAAGAAGGAGTAAAAGCAAACGTTAAGTAGGTTATTTAAGCATGAGAGCTCCGTTACGAATAAGTTATCCACACATGATTGTTCAACAAAAAGTTAGCGATGGTATGTGGATCGGTTGACGATCTGTTTTCAAAAAAGTTCGAGAGCTGATAATCATCGGATATATGGTCGACCATTTGGTCCTTTATTAGATTGGTTTGCGCCCTATTTAGGTAGTGCTGGAATAGGAAAATATAAAGCTACGTAAACGCCAAAATATTACCGTTACAGCTTTTTTGGTTGTAGAAGCTAAAAGAAGGAAGAAAGAACGTTTAACCGGAAAAAAATCTAAATAAATGGCATGCAGAGAAGGCTATCCGTACGATGAAGAAGGAATGAAAGTGCAACCGAAAATGAGGTAAAAGGGGCGCAGAAGAAAACAAAATTGCAAAGTGATTGTTATGAGATGGCATCCTTTTGCAGAATTCACTTCATATTCGTGAAGCATGAAACATAAGTTTGTGCTCCTGACATGCGAATAGGAGTTCTTTTTCAAGTTTTTTTTCTTCCTTTTTGTTTTCCGACTGTTTAAAAGATGGAGTGTGATAAGTTTAGATAAGTTGCCTTTTCATTCCAATTTATTTCTTCTTTCGATGTGGGATGTAATTTTTGTCATTAAGTCCTTCAAAAAGGAGTGAAGAGGGTGGTTTATTATTCATTCAGCTCTGAAACTTCAAGCATCAGTATGTGCCGATTCATACTACTCAGTTTTTGCAGACAATTTCCTAAAATTGTTGGTAGAAAGAGTGGGAAGTGAAGAGAAATGTGAAACATGGATGGCCCACAATTTTCTATCCATTTCCTGCATTCTCTTTTGTTATTCTTTCATTATTTTGTGCGTTTCCTTTATCCGTGTGTCGCTGTTGTAAAAGGTTGGCGTGTGTTTGAATGGATGCAAAAAAATCGTTGGAAGGTTTTTGTTTCAGAAATTAGTGTTTGAATTGTAATTTGCACAGTTATCCTTTTGCAAGGATGTTTAAAGTGGCTGCTAATTTTTTTTTCATGTTTCGCTTTTCACAATCGATAAAAGCAAATTGAATTTCTACTTGTTCAGTTGCAAAAGGAGGTTTAAATCTAATACATTTTCAACTTACTCACATTTCTCATATTATCACAAAGGAAAACCCCCGCTAATAATAAGGGCTACCTGATAGAATGAATGGAGAATGGCGAATAAAGAAAACAGAAAGAAATTGAATATCATAGCTACGGTGACCATATTTTCCGAGACAAAATAATGAACAGTACCCAAAAAATGAAAAATGTTGACCAGTTTTGAAGATTTTTTTTTTATTTCATTGAGTAATAGTAAATAAATATAATATAATATAAATTAATTAATAAATATAGTATAATTATATTTATAAAATAAACAAAAAAGGAACTTTCATCGATAATAAACAAAACAAACATAAAAATGACACAGTTTCTTTCAGTCTCTAACTTATTTACAAAAAAAAATAAACAAAACCTTAAACTCTTTTATATCATATTGGCAAGTCAAACAACTTTGACATCGAATTACAATATATTAATATTGTTAAAATAAGTACTTTTCGGAAGAATAAATTTTTTTAATCAATTCTGGATTTCCTTTTAAATAATTCTTAAATTGATTGTTTCAATTTTCATATTGTTATTTTCGTTTGTCCATACATTGTTTAAAATTGAGAAAACTCTCTCTGTAGGGGCATTAGACCCAGGAAGGCATAAACTAAACTCTACGATTTTTGAAATGTTTTCATACTGTATTATTTTTTTCATTGAAAAACTTGAAAACTTCAACCCACCTATCTCCAGCACTTATTTGGCTCTCCTTCCATTCAACGATTTTTTTCTGAAGAAACATAATTTTTTACACATGAAGACTCGTCGAAAACATCAGTGTCATTAATTGAAATATTGCTTCTCTTTTTCATAATATACATTAAACTTAACTCCACTTTGTCGCAGGAAGGGGTTGTTTGTAGAAGTACCCATTCTAAATCTTCAATATCTACATACGCTTTGTCCCACTGATTTAAATAATCAAGACAACTGCTGTAGAATTCATAGGCATGGCATTTTATTTTATTCTAAATCTTTGGTCATTTTTCTGAACAAAATTGGCAAAAACCCTCAATTTTTCTTTGTTCAATTTTAGATTTAAGTTTTTTAATTACTAGAGACACTTCTATCATGGATATTTGCTGAGTTTCTATTTGTAGAATGCTATTATGAAAAAGCGAAGCCTGAGAATGAACAAAAAAAAAAAAACAGATTTCCGAATAGGAATTATTAAAAAATTCCCTTAATATTGTTGGGCACTTTGGTTGAGATAAGAAATACACCTTTAAAGGCTTGAACAATTTTAAAATCCTTTCTATTGATGGTTGAAGAGCAAGCCACCTAGTCTACTAAATCCCATCAATTTTTTATATTCTGTGTCAACTTCATCGCATATTTCTTTTAAGTGTTCAACACGAATTGTATAAATATAAAAATAGGAATATATTTTTACTACAATTACTTCTATGTCTAACGGTAAACATTCAACAGCAGTTTGAATGCAATTATTTAAAATGTGAGCCGCACAATTGACTCCGATGAGTTCCGACCCAGTTGAAATTTTCAGTTTGTTGAAAACATTGTTTGTGCCATTCCTTGCCGCCCCACCAAAGTTACAATTGGTGTTGTCTGCGCAGATGCCAATGAGTTTAGTCTCTATTTTTAAGTCGCGCAGGAGACGTGATACATATGTCGACAATATATCGGAAGATTCTCCTGGCAGGCTTTCCATTTCCAATAATTTTACCTTAATACCTTTGAGTGGCATGAAGTAGCGCACAAGAACTGGACATAGCTTCAAACTTCCATGATTCGAACAATCTGTTGTCACAAAATTAATGTTATCCAAATCAGATTGGATTTCTTGAATAGAATTTGGTGACAGGATATTGCATACAATTGCTTCGCATTTCGTACGCGCGCATGCATACTTATCATCAAAACAGTTTTTTATAAGCTTTGATGTACAATCATTCGAACGAAAAGAATGATTGTGCTTTATTGAATGGAAGGCCCACGTACCTTCGTTTACGCTGGTTAGTCTTCCTGAATCATCAATGCTCTTACTTCGAAAGAATGAATTTATATGTTTGGACGATGAAGCAGCAACGTCAGCGTTTTTGTGTTTTGAAGTTTTTAAGTGCTGTTCGATATCCAATTTTCCATTATTTGCAATCGAAAACGTTGCTGTGCATTTTATGCACTTGACGTCGCCGTGTGCTGTTTTCTTTAAGAATTTATATTCTTTCTGTAGATCTTCGTTAAAAGAACACTTTCTCCTGGGCGGCATCACAATAAACTAAAACAATAAATTGTGTTAAGTATTTTACACCATATTTTTGTTATTTCATTTTAAATTTATCAAACTATTTCTTTTCCAGAGGCAAGCGACAAGCGAGAGGTAAACGATATCAACAAGTGAACAAACCACAAACTTTAGTAATAATGATCCTTCCAAATGAAACCTAATAGTTTTTTTCCAAAAGTAAAAAGGAGTGTAATCGTTACTCTTCATTTATTTTTGGAGTGAAGAATTTTTCAACAATGCAATAATTCCAACAGTCGGAGTGCACTCTCAAAATTACTTTTGGAAAATGCCATAACTAGTCCAAATGCAAAAAAGATGAGTTTCATTCACATTCACTGAAAGTTATTTTTACCATTGTCATGGTCAGTAAAACTCAATGGTAAAATTAATTTCCAGTGCTGAAATTCATCCTGTGCGCAAGTGTAAGGGTATTAATTTAACTTCCCCTGTATGTTAGTATGAATAATATGATCTTCTGATTTTTGTAATTGAGAGAGTAGGAAGTGTTCCGCAAAAGAACGACTACGAATTATGATGTAAGGGTGCGTTTTCATTAAACATTTAATGGTTTTCATGATTAAGCTTTCCTTAAAGAAAAAAATTATAAAACAATGAACAAATAATGAGCAATTTCTAAAATAATGAACATTTTTATGTTTTCCGACACACAATAATTCATAGTGAACATTTTCTTCAAATAATGAACTGTTCATTATAATAATGAACGGATGGTCACCGTAATCATAGCACGAGAGTGGAAACTGAATAGCGTGAATGTATCAGTCAGGACCAAAACAGAATTCAGAAAAAATGCCCAGCAAAAACTGAGTAGTATGAATCGGGACTAAGCAAATCATGCCTACTATCTTGTTTCTTATATTGCCTTACAAAATAGGTAGAATAAAAGAAGTAAGGATACCTTCCCGAAGATCTAATCCCATCACTGTCAAACCATGCACCTTCAAACTTGGCAACTTAATGCGATGCAAATTTCACTGAAACATTTTGCATTTTTTCATAGCACAGGGGTTCACATTACGCAAGAAACTAAATTCTCTGCCAATCTGCCAATGTCGTGATAAAGATGTGAAAATGTTAAATTCCAAGGACCCGTCACCGGTCGATGGACGACGGTCGATGGTGGTGGGGTTGTTCTCCAAGGTAAACGGAAAAAGTAAATGGGTCACTTTACGGGAATCTCTATAATGCAATGCGAGCAGTCTCAAGTCTGTAAGGAGTGTCCGTTCCTTCTTCATCCTTCCTTCTACAATCCCATGTGTATTAATATCATTCTTGACACGTTCTCACTTGCGAAAGCTGCTTCTTGCAACTGTTGTCGTCATCGTGTTTACTGTGAATAGTTCGTCTTCGACCTCAACCACCTCCGGTAAGAAACTCAGTACTCCAAGTCGCAGTCCTTCATTTGGATGGTATGGGTAGATATGCAACAAAAAAGAGAAAAATTCATCTCTTCTTGCCTCTTGTTTTCTATCAAACTGTATCTCAATGTAATTCAATGTTGTAATGAGGACTTTTGAAAAAAATGTTGTTGCACTATTACCGTGACGAGTATATCCTTGCATTCTCACCTCAAGAAACTATACTGTGGAGTGGATCATGTGGAATTAGAAACTTACGTTCAACTACGAACGTGCTGAGGTCCTGTGGCACTGGTTGGTGCGGATGTGGAGAGATAAGGTAGTATTGGTGGTCGTAGTTAGGTGAAGCTGAGCAGAAGGTGATATTTCGTTGCATGAATAACCAATGAGGTAGAAGGATTATGTTATGGAATGTTGATGGTTACTGCTGCACTTAGCACGACCTACACAAGCACCTACTCCTACTCTGATACTATCAGTAGCACTATGTATCACTAAGGCCAGCACCAAGGATGGAATTTTATACTCTTAAGACTTCGAGATGAGTTTCTGTTTTTTTCCTTCCTCTATAGCCGCAAGAGTTTTTTTTTTCTTTTTTTGGCATGACTCATCTATGTTATGTATGCTCAGGAATATTAAATTTCTCACTCAGGAAAGGACGATGAAAATTTATCAAATATTTCAAGATTGTAACTTTCGGTCGTCTTGGTTGTTTGCTCTACTCGAGTGCTGGATGAATGACAGGAGAGGATTCTTTAAAAATATGCGATGGATGAACGGTTTTGAGTGGAGCAATAGTTGGCTAATTATACATTCATCAGGGCGCAGCAAAAGTCCCACAAAAAAGAAAAGGTCATGTCGTGTGAGAGGGGGTGATTTTCGGGGTGGGTTATGTAAACAGCGAGTGCAACGTAGATTATATAAAAAGTGTGCACACGCAACTTGTAACAGTGAAGCGGGTATTGCTTGTGCGTAAAGGACATTATTGGATAGTCTTGAGCATATAAAAGTTTGGTCAAAGCGAAGTTTTCATGTGGAAATCTTAGAAGGCTGGTGGATTGAATTAAAGTTGCTTAGGTGTTGCTTATAAGATTCTTTAAGAAATGTCAATTCGTCATTAAAGCATCTTGAATCTTATGAAAGGCAGACGGGTTAATATTTTGCGTGCAATTCAATTCAGTCCTACTACACTGTCAAACCTCTTGCACTAAATAGTTATGTATATAAGGAAACTTCTCAATCGGTACTCACACGCACTTACACACATATATGAAATAATCCTGTGCGTATTATCATTAATTCTAAGCATTCTCCCTTCCAAATCTGTTAATTGTTGAGAATCAAACATATGTACATATGTATGTACGAGTACTACAAGCTACGCACTCCAATTTATGCCACACCGCCTTTCAGCAAAGCCGCATGTTGTTGGTTTTCGGTTAATTTGCTTAACTACCACTGTTCGACATTTTAATCTACAAATACATCGAATGAAGAAAGAAAAACAAGCGTGCTTTAAGCTCGGTCCTCTTTGAAAAACGGGAAGAACCGAGCTGAGATGGGAACAATAGAGGGAACTTCATTGTAAAGTGGATTTTCTCAGTTTTTGAACTTCAGAGTATCTACTACTATCTGTGATTCGCATTTAATTAGGAATGACATCGCTTAATGTGTGTACTTCCTTTTCAGTTCTGCTATCCACCACAAAGGAACTCCATTTAAGGTAGGGTGCTATCCCTCTTCTTGTTTTAGTTCTAATGACTGTATGTGTGTGGGTTTTGATTGTGTTATGCTTTTTATACTCCACAACTTCTCATAAGTTCTCTTTTGGTTGTGGAAGCTAAAAACAAGAAGAAAGAACATTTAACCGGAAAAAAATCCAAATGAATGGCAGGCAGGGAAGACTATCCGTACGATGAAGAAGGAATGAAAGTGCGACAAAAAATGTCGAAAAAGGGGCGCGAGAGGAAAAAAATACCAAAGTGATTGTTATGAGATGACATCCTTTTGCAGAATTGACTTCATTTCAAATCCGTGAAGCATGAAACATAAGTTTGAGCTCCTGACATGCGAATGGGAGTCCTTTTTCAAGTTTTTTTTCTTCTTTTTTGTTTTTCCTATTTTTTAGAAGATGGAGTATGATAGGGTTAACGAAAATTTGCCTTTTCATTCCAATTCCTCTTCTTTCTGTTTGGGGGTGTGAAGTGAAGTTAGGGTAGTTTGTTATTTTTTTATACAATTAAGCTCACATGGAATGGGGGGGAAACATATTTGACATTAAGTTAGGTCCTTGAACATCTTCGGTCGAGACATATTTTTTGGTCAAATCTGTTTTCTTTTCTTTTTTTCTTTTTCCGACGGAAGGGGTGGAGTAGTGTAATTCTTGATTTGTATTTGGAATATTTTGTATTCATGTATGCTTTTCTGGGCAGAGTGGATGTAAGGCTTCGTGGATTACTAAAGGATATCTAATTTAGTTGTGAGCATATCTTGGGATACCTAGGAGTACATCTGAATTTTAGTGCTTTGAAGGTAAGCGTTTCAGTTTTTTTCCTGTTCTTCATCCTATTTTGGCCCAAACTTTCAATTAGGGTCGCTCTGCAATTAGTAACAAAGTTTTTGCGCAATGTGTCACTAAGACTCATCGTTAACAATCAATCAGGTAGGTATCCATTAACAACGATCACTGGTTAGTAATCATTTAACTTTCTTTTTCTTGGTTAACCTTAGGAGAGTTATTATTCAATATTACAAAATATTTCTGAGGCTAAGTGATCATATTGCACCTGATCAGTAAATACAGTCAAGATCTTGTAGAGGGTAACTACGATCTTGCACACAATATCAACTGTTTTAAGCAAACCCAAATAAGCGCTGCTTCTGCTCTCTGTAGCGATTCCCATAGAAGAAATCAAGTTCTTGGATGGCGGTGATATCCGCTTTGTAGCGGCTTAGAGACTCCGTTAATTGTTCGTTGATATTGATGATATTGATGCACAGATGAAATTTGATATCCGCTTTTTATTTGCTGAGGTATTCAAGAGAAAGTTTATTGATATCCGACACTTTTTGTCGCATTACAATGCAACTCCAACCTGGAAGACCGGATCCTTCAACCCATAAAAGCGCTGCTATTGCTGTGCTAGAAACTCCTCCGTCAACAAATTCGGCAACCTGACCAGATGAGTTTTCGAGTATTTTTGGGCTACTTTAAAGTGTCACCAGCAAAATGTCTGTGTATATAACGAATATACTAAAAGTAACTCAGTTGTACTTGCGTAGTCTCCTGTGTTCAGTTACATTTGTGCGATCTGACTGAGCATACTGCAAAATGGTGGTGGTTCACTTCAAGCACTTCTGTTCTCTTTTTGCAACCTGAGTTCGGGACCAGCTATGAAAGAGACTTCAATTTCATAATGATATTTATTTATTTACTTACGTTGATTGAGTCAGTTTAGAGTAACATTTTAAGCTGGAGCGTTGGGAAAAATTCCATTTCCCGAATTATGCATATTTCGAGCAACGAATATAATAACTTAAGGGGACACATTTCACTCTGGCAAGGGTTTCCTCTACAATTTGCTTCAACAATATTCAACTTAAACATAGTCGCACTCGACAACGAGTTATCACTCCGCAAGATTACTCAGCCCGTTATGGATGTTCAATTCCCTAAGACAGAACTGAAATAATTCTTCTTGTTCAACCTTCCACACTGGGCCGGAAGATATAATTCCTATGTACTACCCAACTACCATCCCCCTCTTAACCTTCACCGCACTCCAACCATATCCCCAGGAACTCTCAGCCATATTTGCTTTCCATATCTCTTTCCTCTGCTCTCTAGTGTGATCCATGTATGTTCGCCTGTATAAGTATATACATAGATACATATATAAGTTGGTATTCGTATCTTTCATTTGCCAGTGGGAATAGTAATGTGGGTTAGAGATATCATTATGATTATTTTCCATCTGAATGTTAATTCCGCGAGATTCCATTTTGGTTTTTCGTTTAATTTTTTTTTTATTATTTGTTTTTGTTACTTGTGTACTTTCCGCACACCCTTTGTCTTTGTTTTCCTGTTTTTCTGCTATCTTGCAGTGTTTTTCGGTGCGGCCAAATTATATTCATATCCTTATCCGTGGCGGTGCGTACTACATACATACATACGGGGTATTTCTTCATTTTCATTTAACTCTACCACTTTGTTGGCAACGGTAATGATAATGGTAACTCACTCGTATTACATCCCTGACTCATCCCTGACTCATCCCTGACTCAGGCGTATGCAATCATTTCTAAGAAAAATAATTACGCAAAGGGGCAAGAATAGGTATAATGTAGATGTATGCCTTACCATAATGTGTATCTGTATTCGAACCCGTATTCGTCGAAATTGTAGTCGTATTCGCATTCAGCTTGGTACTCTGTGTGTAAGCTAAAAAGGAATGAATAGGATGATGCCGACAACGGCGAGTAGAGTTGAGTTGAATTTTGAGATTCGAAGACGACGACAACCGACGACGCACCAGAATGAAGAAAATTTTCCAACTTGAAAGTAATTGGAAAAGTTCTGCTTGAAGTTTTGCATGATTATGCACAGTTTTCATCTTTTCTTTATTTTTTCTTCTATTTTCACCCCATGTTCTGGGTTATGGAATTATTGCTAAGCTGTTTTTTTGGATTCTATGTATCTATGTGAATATTTAGCTATAAATCAAATATCATATTTTAATTAGTATTTGCCATGGAGGCAATTCAATGACACTGTTTTTGAGATCATTAGCAGAAGGCAGTGTTCTTGGGCCAAATAAATATAAAGCCTTTTGAATTCTTTAAAATAATTTGTCCATGCATCAAGCCATACAACTCGTTTAGTGCCACTTAATGCTGCCAATCTATTGCAGTATTTTACTTGATCTGATTTAGGTACATACAGTCTCCGCTGAGTTTGATATGATTCTCTACAATTACAAAAAGTGTGGGACGTAATACATCTAACTATACCAAGGAAAGGAACAATAGAAAATGCCTTTTTGACGTAGGTTGTGATATCAGAAACGTGACAGGATCACCAAAGATATTCGTAGTTCTAGCCAATATAAAGCTAATTTTCATATAAATCTGAGACTTTTCCACAAATGTAGAATAAAGGAACAATCACCACGCTGCGTGAAAAAAGACTTTCCTCTTCTTGACTGGAACTATAACAGACGATAAATCTTTGTCGCCTTCAAAACGCTGGCCAATCAATCCTAATGTGCGTGCGATGACAATAGCTAGAAACCCCAAATGCACACACATCATAGTGTTATTAGTCATCCCCACTGACATTACAATTTTTTTCCTGTGAGCTCCACCAATACGTCGCTCATTAAAAGGAACAACGTCATAACTCAAAAATTGACAAATTTGACCTAGTGATGCAGTTCAAATATATTTTTATTAAGCTTTCTGGAAGAACCTCATATTTGTAACTTACAAATAGTCAATTTTAATGTCACAAGTAAAAATGTTAACTGGTTTGTTATTTTTGGTAACCAGTCAGAAAAATAAAACTCAAATAACCTTAAAAATAAAAATACTCAATAGTTCTACCAAGGAAAAAATACAAAATTTGCCACAAGATAAAATGGTTATAAAGAAAACAATTTTAATATTTAATAACGTTTCCTCTGGATTATGACGTTATTCTTTTTAATGAGCTACCTGTTGAATTTGGACCAAAAACAACAACGTGTTGATGATTCGACGCGCTATTTGAAGCTGTTTAAGCGAAATGAAAAGAATTTTTTCATACAGTACAGAACAATAGATGAAATACGTATCCTAATACCTGTTGGCAAACCTCAAAAATGAAACTGAAGCGTATTTTGAAGTGTTGGACAAATCGTTATATAAGAAATGCATAGACATATTACAGCGGCGTGAATGGACTGATGGTATCACTCAGGAGATGTTGATGAATAAAGTCGAATTTTACCAAAAGGTTATGTTTTTGTGGGCTAGTCTCGGAACTTTTCAAACCACCTGTTACGTATAGTTGCGGGAGCATTTTCGAGTGTTCTTGATTCATTCACTGGTTTTATTTTTTTGGTCATATAGATCACTTCAATGAATTCTTAAATAAACATTTAGGCTATAATTAGGATATTTTCCAACTATCACATATTATAATGGTTCTCCATTTACCCGCAGTTGAAGAATTAGAGAAGAAGAAAATGCCGTCTGGTTAAAGATCACAAATCAGCATTGCAATGAACTCGTAAAGAAAGTGGAACTTTTCCAAGCCCTAAGAAGTATTATCTCGACCGACGTAGGTAATGTTTTCTTGTGCTTTAATTTGTGTTTCTCCATTCCGTAACGATGTAAATCTGACCAGTTATGTTCCGAAGTTATTTCTTCATGAGTAAGATTTCATCTTCTGTTGTCATCTTGAAAGCTTTTGGCTAACATTTCTTCCCAATTAATCAGCAAGTTGGTATGATATAGTCAACAACTTGTCAATTTTTAGTGGATAGAAGTGTAAGACAATCCACAAGTATGTCGATAACAAATTTCAACGAATGTGGAAGCCGTTTAACTTTACTTGAATTTTTTAAAAGAAGGTTGAAATACTTAGTCAACATTTTTTTGAATTAATATGGAAGTTACTACCACACTGTCTTCCTCCATATAGTCCTGTATCATGGAGTTCTTCCTACATGAGGTCTTGCCTAACACAAATTTACAAAAGCTTTGTCATATTTCAGCTACCATACAGTCTGGTAATACCTTTATTAAATTGCGTCATATTTCAGCTTTTCTGAATTTGTGTTAGGCATGAACTCAGTAGATGAATCTGCTGATATTATGCTATTATGTTTTGTTTATAACTGCTCAAAAACATGTAAGATTGCGATATCTCTATGGCCGCTTTTGTTAAGAAAAAGACTTGTATAAGAACAACAATGTTTGAGGTCACAATCCTTTCCAAAGGCAAAGCCATCATTTGAAGTCAGCAAGAAACGTAAATCTATTTCTTAATGTACAAAATGATAACATGAACACACTGCACTATCATCTTGTTTAATTAATTAAAACCATAACTATCTCACTTAGGCTAGGCGTGACAAACTTAGCATCATGAATTTTCCTCGTGTAGATTACAGTCCACAGAGTTCTGACATTAAGGGTTGTGTTTCCGAAAAGTCGAATAGTTAGGCAAAATCCATTGAAGATTCACATCCCGAATTCCAGAGAGAGCGACCAAATTCAAATTGATGCCAATAACTTGCTATATTCTTGTTCTATTTTGAAAGTGTTTAAAGGATTAAGCAATTCATTCGCTTCTTTCTTCCAAAAACTATGCGAGAACTTATAGATTTATTGACGTATACGTTAATACTTAGCTTTATTAGCTCTGGCAAATACTTAGAGTATTAAATTTCGTCTAGCGATTTTTTTTCCTTTTTCGAATTATCTCAAAATTGTTGTGTCATGTCATTGGCCTCCGAAAAGTTTATTTTTTTATTGCCTTCAACTTAATTAATTTAATTAAAATTTAATTTAATTTAATTAAAAAAAAAACAAAGCAATCGATCCTGAGTTAAAGACATGGGTCCCTACCCACTATTGCCTTCATCAATTCTAAAGCCACACAAATTTTACACCCAAAAAAATACATACAATTATATCCGCTTGCTAAACCGAGCTCAGGTTACTAAGATTTATTTCACCGATTAACCCCTCTGCGAAAAGATCAAATGGACCTACTCGAATTTCCACTTTACTGCTTTGTATTTGCCACTTGCTGGCATATAATTGGCACATCCCCTAATAAGGTGTAGCTAAAATCCATTTCAAATCTTCACTCCCATCATTCCGCTCTACCTCTGGCACAATTCAAAAAGTTCGTGTTAACAAAATATTTAATCCGCTGTAATACAACTTTAATAGCTCAGAACGAAAAAGAGCGAGCATTTTTTGCAATAAATTAACCTGTTCCCCTGGCAGCGAGTAGAGAAAGACGAATTGAATAGTAATCGAAAACAATAATACCAGTCGTTTACCCTTGGAACCCTTATTCTGTACGCGAAACTTCAAATCAAATCCAAAAACGCTCATATCTGCCACAATTCCTGCCTGCTTTGCACCCACAGGGCAGCAAAACAAAAATCGAAACTTTTCCCTTGCAAAAAAGGCAGCTAAATAAAGCAGGAGAGAACAAAAATAAAACAGCGGATTTCGATGCTGCATTATTGATTTCACCTTCTGTTCTTTCATTAGCCCAACTTTACTCCTCTCCACGGATTTTTTCTCCATCACAACGTGGCTCACGTTACCACCTTCAATCATCGGAGCCGAACTACTAACTGGACTACCAATCCTCAGGCAACCCCGAAAAACTGTTCTCGAATTTCTGGGATTGTATTATTTAAAGAGCTTTCAGCAATTGACTGTTCTTTTGTTGGTTTCCAAGTCATGTCCTTGTAGTAATCTACGAATAGACTGAATGGACATAATCTAAAATAAAGAAAAAAATACATCGAGTATACGTACCTACATATAAGTATATGTTACGACAGTTATTTTGATTAAAAAATAATTTAATTCTCTACTCTTTTTGAATGTCATTGGTTTGGCCTTTTTTCGTTTGCGCCAGAGTCAGGACCATCACCACCGCGCCGACGGTCGCCATTGACGCCATTTACAAAGGCGCAAGGCAACCTTCTAAGTCAACCAAAGTTTTGTGACCTTTTTTCTCCTTTACCATGTTTCATGCTTTCTGTGACAGAAGAAAAGGCAAACGGTCGAACAGAGGGGTGGGATGTTGGTTGGTGTATGGATACTGGTTTTTTTATGTAAAATAAATTAAAGAAACGGCAAAAACAATGCGACAGCATCAAGCGTCACTTTAGTCGTTAAGACGAATAGCAGAAAAGGTAAGCGAAACAAAAATAAAACATAAAAAGCTTTCCTTTCCTTACAAAAATTTAAGCTCAAGCACAATTACATACTTAGAAGTGAGGCGCGCCATGTTGCTGTGGGTGATGGGTGATATGTGAAAAATGGGTAAATGCCAATTTTCAGGTGTATGGTAGGCAACATTTTGGCCCCCAAAAATGCCGCGTGGTAAACCTCTATCCAAAAGCTCTTTCGTAAATTTTGTTTCCAGTTAAATTAAGTCAAGAGGAGGAAACCGGGATAATGGACAGTGTTGCCGTGAATAATTTTTTCTTCGTTCTTTAAAAAAAACCTGCAGAGCTATGTGTCGAGAATATATGTAACTTAACTTTAATTTAGTGTCAGGAAAAGAGGAAATGTGGTTTGTAGAAAATTATGAGAACGGCCGAAGCACTGCTCAAATCATCTTAACTCCTGTGTATGCACGCTACATGTCTAGAATCTTGATTCTGATATCGGTTTCGACTATTAGTAGGTGTCCTGTTGGGGCGCTGCCGACTGAAGTCTAAGACTCCCTTTAACTGCAGAGTCTACGGCTTGAATAAAAGTACTGAATTCTGTTCCCACATAGAATTAGGCAAAGATTACCGCTGTCCTGGGAATACTGGTTTATTTATTTATTTATTCGTACTTATTCATTGTTCACGTATAATATGAATTTACTTTTTTCAAATAATTTAAATAACATACTCGTAGATATATAAATTTAAATTGTGAGATAAAATAGAAAAGGAGAAAGAAAAGAGAAAATATAGATAGATAAATAGATATATGAGTTCGGAGGGACAGTTTCATTATGAGTTTTCAGCGAAATAGTTAAAAACATTTTTATTGAAAGTACCTGTGTTGCTCGTGCGCTTGATATCTAAGGGCAAGTTATTCCAGAGCTGAATTGCATGAACATAAAATTGTCGAGACGTATTTAAATATTTGAACCTAGGTACAATTAATTTTAAGGTTCTCTGATTTTTTCCAAATCTGATGTTTTCGTAGAGATATTCTAGTTCTTTGTTTATTAGTAACTTGTTCAATAACAAAATGGTACAATAATTCAGAAGACTAAACTATTAAAAGGAGAACCGCAATGTCCCCGATGTATAACATAACAGCATGAGGGTTCACCGTGGGAAATCGTCTTCACTCATAAGTTATTTCGTCCATCAACCTTACTAAATACGAGTATGTACTTTGACGTCAACCATCGCATAGTGCTGTAACTATTATGACTACACGTCTATTGTGTCCATTTTGTCTTCTCGTGGGATACGCTGCTTTTGTCCAATCGCACTCTTTCTAAGAAAAAAAAAACAACAATCGCTATCTCAGGTTTTGGTCATGAGATACTTCAATATATTTGGAGCCGAGCTAAAAGGATTTCCAGGACTAGGTAGGATTTTAAATGGTGATGGTGGTGGATGCACCTTTAGTGAGTCAGCTGCGGATCTTATATCTGAATACAAGGCCAGTACCAAAATTCATCAAGTTGCGATCGACGCAAGACACTCTTCGAATATCAAATTATTGATATGCTAACATTCCGTGCAACCAATATAAAGCCAGATCACTAGCTTACATGCAACAGTATCAGAATAATGCTTTGAGATGTGTTATATATTTGAATGGCTGCAAACGAAACCCAAAACCTTTGCCGATTGAGTCTCTCTCAAACTCTTGTTAAGCCATTTACAATCGACATCAAGTACTGGAGTGCAGCGGCATCGCTCCTAAGTACTTAGGTACGTAACTTCATATTTAAATCAATTGGTCAGATTTTAAAGTTTAAATTTAAAGTCTAAGCTATCTAGCCATCTCTTGGAATTGTAGGTACATATGCTACGAGAGTAGTTATCTCTAAGATGAATCACTTTGTCTTCTACTGAAAATTTTCTTGAATGTATGTACGTAGGATAATTAACTTTAATTAGTTTTGTAATTAAAGTAGTTCAGAAGAGACCTGATGTATCATTAGTTATTATTAGGAAATGCCTGACAAAAAAGTGGGACTGTCATCATAAAAAAGGGCAAAATCTGGATCGAATATTGCTTGCCAAATTTAATTGTTTTATTCTTAAATGAGTGTTTAGTACAGCGACGAACTGTAGGAGCAAACTGAACAAATTCTGTTCCAAATAATAGCTCACTTTCTAATATATTGAAATCAGAGTCGAGCAATTTTGATGCCCATATAGCAGTGGTAACTCAGCATGAATTCTACAATATCTCTTTAATCTTTTCCCAAAGTAGTGAACAAAAAATACTACTAAGTACTAGAAACTACAATAAAATTTCATTATATGCCACTCTTGCTGGTGCCAATAAAAGCTTACTCTACCGTATACACGGCTCACAACTCGCCCCAACTGAGCATGTGTCGGAATATCAGAATTTTCTTTCACTGTTTTTTATTTTCATTTTCATATTTAACCATTTTGTACGAGTATATACTCGAACTCCAACTTCAGCATGGATTCCAGAGCGCGCACGTTTCTTGCTCTTCTGCCGCCATCTATGCATGTACTTAAGCATGGATATACATACATATCTATATTCAAACCTTGGTACATGTGTGTTTGTGTATTGGTTTTTGACATAATCAAAGAATTCATCATATAAGAGATAGGATTTTCGCGCAAAATAAAACTTCACAGAAACCACACAAGAGTGCACAGTACATACGAGTACCATTGATCTAGAAATAGTAAAATAATTTTTTTCAAAAAACAATACTCGTATAACAATGCTGCACATTATAAATGTATTGTCCTTTGACTGTTTCATAAATGAGAACGCCACTGTCATTTAGAAGAGATGAAGAGAAAGTTTCTTCAAATTTAACCTACATACATTCGAAATTGTATCAGTATTCCTTTTTTGCCACCATGGAAAAACGCATATCTGTTAAAGAAAAGCATTAATAAAAGTGAAACAAAAGGCTATGAACGAGTACGTTCTTATGAGTATATCTACTGGGTGTAAGGACATGCGAATCGTCCTGGTCTCAGAGCGAGTGCATTTCAATGAGTAGATGCGCGAATATGTGTATGATACATGACTGTTTTATGATTCAATTAAGTTATGAAACTAGATTTCGCAGAATTGGTGTCCTTCACAAAACCAATACACACACAAACACGACATTTCAAAACGTATGTGTGGGGAAAGGAAATTGCGTAAAAAAGATCTCGACCCATTTCATTTCCTGGTGTAGCTGTTGCTCACTCTGGTTGTTTTTTTTTTTCTTTGTTTTGTATATCCATATCCTTGACACCAGACATAGGAACCTTTACTCGGTTAAACACAGTTTACGAATATAATAGATTAATTATAAAGAGCTTGAAGGATTTTGCTCGTTTAAATTTCTTCTTCTTTTAGCTCATTTGTCCTTGTTTTACTGCCTTCGATCCTGTTTAGGAAAAATTTCTTTAGCAAATGAACATCAGCACAATTATAGGTCATCATTTCGACTATTTGTGGAGTGGAAGAAGAGAAAAGTAAACAAGAGCATACTGTGGCAAAAAACTTTAGAATAACGCTTTAGCGATGAAAACGACTTATAGAATGACGACTTGGATGAAGACTAGGATGAGGAGGACAAGAACGGTCACATCTACATATATGAATTGTGCAATTCGCTTGAGACAGGGAAGAGGAAGTAATTGTTCTCGATATTATTATTATTATTAGTTCCAAAAATAGAATGGAAGTATAAGTACTTGGTAGGAGGAACTTTTCGTTGAAAGTATGTTAAAGCGTGCATTGTACTGTACTCACTTTGTTTTCAACACGATGTTGGCATTATCTTGAGAAGTGGACTCCAAAGAGAATGAAAATTCAATCGAATATCAGCAATAGCTCACGTATTATTCGATCGGACCAAATTGATTGCTGTGCAATAAATTTACCTAGAGAGCAATTAGTTCTTTATGCGCTGACATTGGTCATTACGTCAGGATGGGGATTCTAATAGATGAAGGTATACATATATTATTAGCTCATGGAAAAAGATTGTATCATGCAATTCTGAGGATTGCTATGTTTTTTGTTAACAAATATTTTTTCTTAGCCTTAAGTATACAAAATAAATAATTCTAAGTGAAGTGTAAATAAAGTCGAAAGACATAGATATAAGAATTTAGAGTAGCTTAGAGTGCCTGTGTGGGGCCAGTAAGTTAGTAGTGATAAAACGAAACAAGCTACAATATTGATATTATACCTACTCAGAGAAGCTACGTCGTCCAAGATATTCAGCGACTTAGTGGAAAAACTGTCTTCCGTGACTGTCTGGACGACACATTTATGCCACCGAGGTGGCATTTAAAAAAGTCTATCACGGTGGGGAAGATAAGATGCTTTAATAACTTACGTGACGAAATTGATATGAATCCTTGGGGCATTGCAAACATGCTGACAATGACTAATCTACAGAGTGGTAGGTCCTCACAAGTATCATGACCGACAATGCTTAGGAATAAGCGAAGTATTACACTGTGAAGAAGAAAATTCTACCGCTTCAAATCATTATACTCGAACTACCACTATACTCAAATCATTACATTACTACCACTTCTGGACGCGTATAGCAAACAGATGTCGGCCTAAACTGTTATTCGTCTGAAATCTACCTTGAAGTAGTCCACTTGTTCTTTCTTACATCAAATGAGGCAATCAGTCATAATATTGACCACAAGGTAGCATATCCTAATCAGTGGGTGGGGTTGTATTTTCCAAATTACTAGCACTGAATATCTCTATAACTATTGTAAATTTTTCTGCAAAACAGGTGATTATGACCCTTAAGTCCGATGTGCTGCTGTTTCTCAAAGGGTTTTCTCTTATTTTATTTCTTCAGCGTTTGGAGCTTAATACCTGATATACGAGTATTACTAGGATCTCCTTGAATGAGGCAAAGGTGGTTTATCTGAACTGTAAGCTAAAACCATTTTTTTTAATTCAGATACATTCCATTGTTGGTATCTTTTGATACATTAGGATAATTTATCATCATGAATCTTACAAGCCACCTCATTTTGTCAAAATAGTACATTTGAATATTGTTGGTCTGTCACAACCATTGATTGTTCCACCTCTCTACAAAAGAAATTTTAGTAGCACTGAGAACTTGATTAGTTCTTACAGAGCAAATCGCCCGAAGATCTAACTAAAATGCTCCACAAAAACTGATGAATTTTCTTAGTACTCGTAGGTAATGGAAAACAATAACGGAGCTAAAGGAATAGAAAGAATAACTAAATATCATGATCAAATAATTTTTCATAAGATAGTGAGCAAATCAGTATATTGTAAATACACGGCTATACGTACACAACTTCTCAAGAAAAAAAAATCTTTTTTGGAATTTAAACGTAAGGATAGAAAAAGTTTTCAAAACTCAATATAACCCGCAAAGTCCTTCCTAAAAATGTTTGCTACTCAACGTTAAGAAGGTGTTTCTACTTGATTTCATCGTGCTATCATGTCGATCAATTTCGATATTAGACTTAAGGTCTTCAAGTCCGAAATAAAAACTTCCAAAATACTTCTATTGGTACTTACACTTTTGATATCGTTCATTTTCGTAAACTGTCTGCCAAATTCCCATAAGTCCACTCCGAATTTTAATGCCCAGTTTCGAACTCTGTAAATAGAAAAATAGAAATTTTCACTTAAGTCTGAGATTTAGGGTT
This sequence comes from Volucella bombylans, assembly GCA_949129095.1. NCBI lineage: Eukaryota > Metazoa > Arthropoda > Insecta > Diptera > Syrphidae > Volucella > Volucella bombylans. The sequence continues at coordinate 95,195 of OX422141.1, read as the reverse complement.
TTAAGAAAGCGACAGAAAAAAGCAGAAAGAAAGGTATGTATGTATATACATAATACATATGTCTTTTTGAATATCCATGAGCCCAGGTTATATCGCTGAACCTTGCACATATTGCATAAATAACAAGCGATAAAGGATGTGTGTTCACGTGGTAGTCGCGCTATGCATCTTGAGAAATGTTTTGGTAAATTTGTGCAGCAAAAAAAATATAATAAAGAACAAGACGAACTTAAAACTGAAACCTAGTAAAAACGTTTTTTTTCTTTTTGGGACGAAAACTTGAAAAATTTGTATCCTTTAGGGTATATGTAAGCGGTGGTGGGTTGTTATGGGTAGTGCAAGAGCGTTAGATGCACAGAAAATATTTCCAACTATTACCCCGAAGCTGTTCATGCGTTTTACACACAATTCACCCTGCCCGTGTATTTTTCTGCAACATCCTGTGATTCAAACTAAACCTGACTAATACATACATACATATATGGTTTTGTGTGATGAATGCACTATATGTGTACCCCAATTTGTATGTGTAGAAATATTTTATGCACATCGCGACGCATCCTTGAGAGGGTGAATAATATAATAATAGAAATACAAAGCCAGAGTTATGCTACATACATAGGGGTTGGTTGCGTTAGGAGATGGAAGTGGAACTGGAGCTGGGTCTGCTAGCATGGCAGAGGATAACAAAAGCCCGAAACATCACACACAACACACTAAACAGGATCAAAATTGTACAATGCAAAATATTTCACCATAAATCTTCGTTGCATTCGTGGTTTAGTAGAAGCAGCAGTATAGCTACCCCAAACAGCAACACCAACAACAGCACAAACAGCAGGTCTGGAGCAATCGAAGGCATCGCCAACATCGGCGGCAAAACTGGCAGCCGTATATCTGTGATGGAATCTCTTTTCCCTCATCCCGGATATGCAGTACGGATATACAACCCATACAGAAGAGTGTGTTTGGTTTTTATATATGCGTGTGGTTATGTCTTTGATTATTTACTAGATACAACTCTCATATCCGAGCAACAACTGCAAGGGGTGGGAGAATTGATGGTGGACCGAGGAAGCCTTTGGTATGAGGCACACATATAGATTTATATTTCGGCTCAAAAAAGTCATAGATTTCTTAGGGTTTTTAAAGGATACAAACCGATTAATAAACATCAGTCTGACTTTGACTTTTCTTTCTTTTCTTTTTTCCTTAACGAAATCCGAAACTGTGCTAAAATTTACAAGGAGTACGGTTTCAGCGAAAGACATTTTCTTTTATATTCATATATTGCTTTTAACGGCAAGCGCCACATGACGTTGTATCACGTATGCCCAGCACACTTTAGTTCTAAGCAAAAGAGTAATGTGTCGTCACAGCGCCTGTAAGTAATCTGTAATCTTTCCCACTGAGAGACAGCAGGAAAAGAGTTGATTTTTAAGTGACGTTCGTTAAGAATTCGTTTCGTCTTACGGCAACCTAGAGAGTCATGCCATCTGCAGATATGTTCATATAAGACCCATGTGTCAATGGAAGCCCTAGCTGAGAACGCAGACCTAAAGTATTTGCAAGTCCTAAAGAACTCTTCTCTGAGCCCTATCTAGCAAGTTCAACGGCGATTTTGTTTCCCGCGATCCCATTGTAGCCTAGGACACGGAGAAGACTCAGTGAATTTAGCCTTGCGACTGCGTTCCGTGAAGTCCTGCATTCTCGAACTATTTTGGAAGTCATAAGCGGGTTTAGTAAGGCTCTAAACGCAGCTTGGCTGTCGCTACAAATGCAAATCCTTCCCCCGATCCACCTATTCTTCACAATATAGTTCTTAGCCATCAAAACTGCGTATATCTCCACTTCTCAAAACTCCAGTACGTGTTGTACCAAAGCCCACTTCCCTTTAAACGGATGATGGGTTGAAAGTACAGTAGTTTGGTAAAATCCCCAGTGACGTATTTTCGTGAGAGCTTGTTCCACCCGACAACATACCCATAGAATTTCATTGACTTTATCATAGCCGTATAGATTTAATGGACTATTCTCGTTGCCAAGCTCCTTGTCTTGACGACAGCTTCTTTGTGGTGCCAGAAGACCGAGAGGATTTCGACGTAACATGTTTCAGAGAATATTGCCATTCAGTATGACACCCAAATACTTATCTTCTTTGAAGTATTGAATGGTAATACCGTTAAGCACTACATGAGTCAGACCAGTCAGCTTCCTCCTTTTCGTAAAGAGAACAACCCCAGTTTTGAAAGGTTTGGATGAAGGCCCATTCCTAGTGCACCAATCGTCGTTGTGCTTTAGAGCAGACAGTCGCTAGACACGATCTAACAGACAGTACAGATACATCATCTGCATATACATTAGCATAGACATCGGAATCGGTCTGAATCAGTCTGCCATGCTAAAATGCATTTTGGGAAACGCGATAACAATGCAGTTTGCGTTTAGGAGTTCGCTCCCATGCTAGGCGCTGAAAACTTCCTTCGTTGATAAATCCCCATCCAACTAGACGTTAGTTCTGCTCTCTATCCCCTTCACAATATTGAGTTTCCATACCTTTGTTGATGTCTATTTAGTGTATGCAGTAGTTCTAGCTAGTAGGTACTTAGTAGAGTATTTAACTCTCTTCAGTCACAAATGAGGAATCAAATTGCCTGAACTTCAAATATGATTGATCGAGTTTTCTCCGAATTTGACCTTTCGACTTAATTTAAATCCTAATTTAAATCCTCCGGTAAAACGTCCACTTTGCGAATGTTATGGAACACAGTTTTGTACTGAAATTCACCCAGCTGTTCTTCCAAAGATCCAAGTGCTCAGTTACGAGTATATGGCACTGTTAGACTCAGCATACTGCATATGGTGGGTAATTTTATTATTTTTCCTTTCATCTTTTAACTCAGTCAAAATTAAATAAAATTTGCATTATTTGGTACCTAAATATGTATCGCCATGGATTTCCCTCCACTACCAGACTAATTTCTTGATACTTAGCTGTCTCTTTGGCTAATATTATATTCCTAATAACCTAACATAGTTAGACCACGGATTTCCGTCCATAGTTAAACTTGCCCTATAATGTGGTTTAGTCATCTTTGAGTAGGTTATTCTACAATATGTATATAGTGCACGTCCTTGTTGTCACAGTATTCGACACATAATTTAGCTAATAAGCTAGGCACTTTTCGCATCTCCGTTTGAAAGTTTGATCTTAAGTACATATACTGGAGAGAAACAGGAGTTGTTGAAGCTGCTAAGGCTGTTAAAATGTGGAGTTGACTGCACTGTATACTTGTTTGAAAAATGTGAACGTACCTAAAAAGTTCATTAATCCATCAGATTTTTTACCCTTTTCACACCACTTTTCCAGTATCATTTCTTTTTGTTGGAATCAAATAAAAAGCAAATCGAAAAATACTGTCTGTTTAAATAATTTATTATTATTATTAAATATAAGAAAACGAAATGTTTGAAAAGAAAACACGATGCCAGCTTAGACGTTGAATGTAAGTGTTGAAGTCTGAACGAGAACTAAAACAAAAAGATAAATGGACAGCATACGTGTATATGTACATATGCAAATATGCAGGAACATATGGAGGCAGCACATGTATACATGTATGCATATGTATACATATGCCGCAACATTTCGCCCACCTTGGAACGAATTGTAAAATTTGTTCAAAAAACGACCATTTTAGGCGCTCAGAACTTTCATCATCCATGGGCATCAGTAGTGATATATTAACAACAGGTCGTATTAGCATCCCATCGGCTGTTTTCAGCGTAACCACTCGTACTTTGCCATCTGTTCCAGGGTGAATACTGCTTATCCTTCCGAGTTTCCACTCGAGGTGTCCACTTAGCACGCTGTTGAAGGTGCACCAAATACTCCGTACTCCATCTGCAAAAATGCTGTTTTAGATTCGCTAAGAGTTGCCACCTATCTAATAAACTTCCTTTGAAGTAAGAACCCGGTACGGGTTCGGGTATGGTTTTTAGAGGCTCCCCAATCAAAAAGTGCCCAGGGGTAAGCGGGACGAGATCGTTCACGTCAGTAGACATTGAGCAGAGTGGTCTGGAGTTAACGCAGGCCTCGATTTCCGCCAAGAGTGTTGTAAATTCCTCGTATGTTAAAAGAGTATCTTCTATCGTACGGCGTAGATGAAACTTTACACATTTCTCTGTTGCTTCCCAGTATCCACCCATGTGTGGGGCAGCTGGAGGGTTAAAGTACCAGACAGTGCCGTCGCCGGATAGATGCTAAGTCAAATGTTCGTCTTGTATTGCAATTTCTAGCATTTTCCTTAATTGTTTTTCAGCCCCAATGAAGTTGGTGCCATTGTCGTTATATAGCTCTCCGCATTGACCGCGACGGGAAACAAAACGCTTGAAGGCGGCGATAAATGCTTGAAAGCTCAAAATGCATTGCTCCAGTAGATATGCAAATAAACACAGCTATGTAGCCCCCACAGCTCTAGTGCCGTGTCCCTTAGATAAACGCAATCTTAATGGTCCAGCGAAATCTACTCCGCTACGATAAAAGGCTCTCGATACTTCTACTCGTGGTTTCGGTAAATTACCCATAATTTACTGTTGAACTGCACGTGAGTACCGAAGACATTTCGCGCACGATCTTGAAATTTTCCATAGAATGTTGCGAGCTCCAGTAACCCAAAATCGACTTTGTAAAACAGCCTGCATTGTTTGTGGGCCCGCATGCAATGTTAATTTGTGAATATCTTCACAGATGAGTTTGGTGAGCTTTGCTTTTGCCGGAAGCAGGATACTTCTTATCCAATCGCCCCTGTGCATTGCTCAATCGGCCGCCCACTCTGAGGAGTCCTTTTTCATCCAAAAACGGGTGCAAGCGAAGGACTTTGCTTTGGCGACTAACGTGCTTGTGGGATCGGATGCGCTGAATATCTTCGGCGAAGAAATACTGTTGAGTAAGACTTATCCAGAGAGTATCAATCTTCATCAAGCTCGTGGATATTCAAATTAATATTGTTTCGAGGAGTTGTTTCATAACAGTTCCTTTTCGTTGCGACAGTAGCTCGTACGTTACGCAAGAACCTCACCACATATGCTGTAACACGTTGCAGTTTGGTCAATGACGAATATTTGTCGATGATTTCCCAAACAGGTGGAGGGTGGAATCCTCTTGTTAGATTTATAGGCTCCGATTTTTGATCCAGACTTGTAGTGTAAAGTTGCTGTGGGTGCCATGAAGTCTCGGGTTGTTTCAACCATGGTGGACCATTCCACCGAATGGTTGATTAAATGCTGTGGAAATACGCCTGTTGTGGCGCAGTCAGCTGGGTTGGTCGAAGATTGTACGTGAAACCAGCTTGCGGAAAGTATTACTTCTTGAATTTGCTATACGCGATTCGCAACAAAAGTGCACCACTTTTCAGGATGTTGGCGAATCCAGGCTAGGGCAATGCTTGAATCGGTCCAGCCATATATGTTGTGAGTGTAGGCGTCTAAACATGGTTTTATATGCGTAACAAGTTGAGCCAAGAATGCAGCAGCACATAGTTCCAATCGAGTGGAGCCACCCTTGTTTTTGCTGTTAGTAGGTAGACGTTGATTCTACCAACAGGAGAGACTATGCGTGGGTATACGATAGCTGCGTATGTGATTTGTGAGGCATCAGCAAAGCCATGTAGATCGGTGACAGAGTTTGGGGTACCGATATCAAGCCCCCTCGGCACCTTGATTGCTGCGAGGCTTGTGATATGTTCCCTGTAATTATACCACTGTTGACTAATATCGACCGGCACAGCTTCATCCCAGTCCACTTTTGGTCTCCATAAACGTTGGAACAACATTTTGCATATGATTGTGCTTGGCGATAGTATTCCAAGCGGATCAAAAAGTCTTGAGGCATCTGAAAGGAGTAATCTCTTAGTTAAATTTGTGAAGATAATTTCATGAACCTGCACAATGAAGGTTGTTAACCTGTCCGAGGAAGGTTCGCATTGAAGACCTAATGTGCGTACACTGTCTTTTGGTTGTGTTATTTCAACTAAATCTTCTGGTATGGAGTTGATCACAAGCGAAGAGTTCGATGACCACTTTCTAAAATGTAAACCCCCGCGGTTTAAGATGGTGGTTACCTCTTTCTGCAAACGTTGTAAATCAGTTTCTTCGTGACAGCCAGTTAGCAAATCGTCCATATAAAAATCATGCAATATGGTTTGCGCTGCCGATGATGATTTCAGCCCTCGTCGATAGCAGTTTGCTGAAGAGCTTCAACAGGAAGATAGGAAGCCGATGCAACTCCATAAGTTACAGTCAACAACCGATAATCTTTGATGTCTTCATCTGCAGAATTACGCCATACGATCCGTTCGTAGTCAAAGTGTTCTGCGTCGCCTCTAACTTGGCGATGCATTTTTGCTACATCCGCGCACATAAATAGCAAAGCGATGAGTGCGTAAACATAGCAGTGTTGAAAAAAAATCGGGTTGAAGTTGAGGATGAGCGTCATTCAGCGAAAATCCTGTGCTTGTTCGGCACGATGAGTTGAAAACGACTCTTAACTTTGTTGTCGTGCTTGTTTCCTTCACGACGGCTGCATGAGGCATATAATAGTGTTTCGTGTGTGCTAAAATCGGATAAGTTTGTTCCCTATGTCCTAGATCGATGAATTCATGGATAAAATCTGTGTACTGGACTCGAAGGTTTTCATATTTGGTGAAGTGTATTTCCATGCGAAGTAGAGAGCGAACAGCTGCTCGACGTGAGTTACCTAGAGGACAGTCAGGTTTGAACGGTAGTTTAACAACGTGCCTGCAATCTTGTTATCGATAGTGAGTTTGTTGGAAGTGTTTCTCAGAAAGCGCTTCCCCGACAGTTAGGTGTTTTGCCTCAGGTATGGATTCTATCTGCCAGAATTTAGACTCAGAATTTATCAAAGTGGTGTCAGCATACAAACACAGTGTAGTTTGAGTCAACAGCCTTTCCGAAAAGAACCCAACCAAGTGTTGATAGCTGTGGGCAATCAGTACCGTTAGGCCATTTGATTAAACCTGCGCGAAGAAATTGACAATTCATCAACTCCTATGAGAATGTCAACTGCTGCTGGCGGATGGAAATGTGGATCAGCCAATCGAAGTCTCTCAATATGAGGCCAACGAACTTCATGCAATGGGACAGATGGTATGTTGTTTGTTATTTTGGTGAGTATTTGTGCACGAACAGTCGTCGAAAAGCTTTCATCGGCAGATGATACGAGTATGTTGAGCTGTATTTCACCTTTAGATTTGCCTGCTGCTGTACCGCCTATTCCCTCGATCATCGTTCAACTGGAGCTTCTATTTAGTTTTAATCTTTGTACACAGCTTTCGGTGACGAATGTTAGATGTAAACTATTATCGAAAAGCAACCTGGCTATTTGAAATGTTCCACCTAGGTCCATTATTTTGACGATGGCTGTACCGAGGAGAATGTGATGATTGGTTGAAGTGCGGTCAAATGGTGCTGAACGGTTGATTGCAGTTGTGGTGGCTGATATTTGCACCTCTCGATGTAGCAAGGTGTGAGATGACGTACTTGAAAACACGACAATTGTTTATCACACATCATGGCCAGCTGTAAGGCAATTTGAACAAAGTTTCTTCTTCTGCACGAAAGAGAGACGTCCCTCAACGTTTTCGAAAATTGTTGCAAATGTGCAGTCTGGCTGCTTGAGCAATAAGCACATACATACTTTTGATATCTAGCAGATATGCCAGGTTCTAACTGCCTTGCGCTCTGAAAAACTCCCGAACCGTGCTTGCCTTTACCCTTGGTTAGACTTGAGGGCACTTTAAGACTAGTTTTCGTCTGTTGATGCGAACAAATAGCGTCCAAAGATCGGCACTTATTTTCCGCGAAAGATACAAGTGTATTAAAATCGTCGTTTATCTGTGAAAGTTCCCATTGTCTATAGGTTTCCGCATCAAGGTTGGTTGTGGTGAGATGTAGAAACCAGTCGTCCCAATTATGATGAATGACGTAAAGGCGTCTCGGAAGGGTCACCAATCTCCAATCCGCGCACTATCGCGTTTTATTATTGCCGACATTTTGCGAAAAATGTGTAAAATTTTTTTTTATAATAATAACAATAGTAATTTGATCGAATATCATTAAATGAAGAGACGCGCGTAGTTTTTTTTTGTTGCGTACTGTACTAAATGTGAACTTGTTAGCTTTGTATGAATGAACGGTTTATACGCGTCGGCTGTTGCGAGCGAAATATAACGGCGTATGCACCTAAGATAATTAAGTTGAAAAAACGTGCTGATTCTTTTAATAGTCTGGCTCAAAACGACCAATGTTTTTGTTGAAATGAAGCAAAAAGCAAATCAAAAAATACTGTTTGTTTAAATAATTTATTATTATTATTAAATATAAGAAAATGAAATGTTTGAAAAGAAAACACGATGTCAGCGGAAACGTTGACTGTAAGTGTTGAAGTCTGAACGAGAACTAAAACAAAAAGGACAGCATACGTGTATATGTACATATGTACATATGCAAATATGCCGGAACATAAGAAGACAGCACATGTGTACATGTATACGAGTACATATGTACATATGAATATATTCCGCAACATCTAGATTTTGGCATGTGATCGAGTTAATTAAGGAGATATTCAGCAGTCCGTTGCAGATTCTATCTTACTTGTTATCCGAGATTCATAAGAGAACTTATTAGAAAAATAATTCTAAAAAGTGTCATGTGTACCTGCATTTCTCCAAAGAACTACCAAATGTCGCACTTTATTTGCGAAAGTCTCTATTATAGAAAGCTCAAACATTTTCCCAAAAAATATCAATCGATTTTCACTAAAAATAAACAGAATGCGCATTGCTAAGAATGGAAAAAAATATATCCAAACATGTTTCCGTCACTGAAAGTATTTTTATACATACTCGTATACACGAAAACATTTTCAAGAAGGGAAAAAGGAAAAAAGGAAACGAAATTCATTTACCGCGGCTTTTTCTATGTTTATGACCAATGCACCAGATATCCTGGCCTACCCTTGCCTTCAAATAAAATATTACAACAACCAGCCGAGGCTCTATTTTTCTATGAAATATTATGAGAGCCTTTTCTTATGCATGGAAAATGGAAAACGGAATGGAATATGAAGAGACCGAAGAAACAAATGCTTCTGCAAAAAAACAAAATTATAAATTAGGTAACAGGGTTTATATTTCAACGCCCCTTGGTCCTTCTAAGTGCTGCATTAGTGGGGCCACCAAATTGCAACCAGGCTGCTAAATAGGAAGAGGAGTTTTTTTCAAAGGATTTATCGTTTCCACTGTTGATCATGAAGTTGGAGGTCTCCATTTTTTTGTTTGGAGGAATCAAAAGAAAGATTAGGCGGAAATTTTCAATTAAAAATTGTAAGAGAAGGGGTAAAGTGGAATACAAACAAGCAAAATAATTGTTATGGAATGGAATTTATTTGCCTTTTTTATATAATAGCTTTGGGATTTACTTAGTTTGTTAAGCAATTAGTTCGTTTATTCTTGTTAAGTGTTCAAATCCCAAAAGTTCAGAGGAGATGATTTTAATTTAATAGAGGTTAAATGCATCTCTTGGGAAACTTGATGACCCATACATAATACAGCGTTTTTAGAAATGCTGGCTACGTTCACTTCTGACAGTACAATAGCAAAGATCAACAGCATAAAGAACTTAGAGCACGTAGCTTAATTTAGTGCTTGTGCTTCCGCTTAAAATGCACTAGAATAGTTGGGAAGGTAAAAAGATTCGTAGGTATTCAGCTAAGTCCAAATACGAAATCGGACTTCATCTCGGAGTCGTCGGCAACGAAAATCTAATATTCATAGTTTTGGTATAAAAGCTGCACCTATCCGATCTGCAGGTGCCACACAAGACCTCATTCGATTTTCGAAAACAGTATTTTTGTTTGTTCTATTTTGTTTTATTTTTTCACACAGTTGTCAATATAATGTAGTTAAAAGCAACGAAATGACGCAAAAAAGCATCCATGATCTGAGATAATAATCCTCTGAATTCATTATAGTACCTGATGTAGTGACAGATTAGGCTCTGACCCTGGTACGAGTACAAGTAAAATGTCCCACACTGTGAGTGACTGTAAAAGACTTTGCTAATTTCAATATTGGTGCTCTATAATTTATAACTGCCATCTTAGTATTACTGTTCCGTGAGAATTAATAACGCTTGACTTAAATAATTATAGCTCCCTAAATCAACGGATCTGATAGGCGACTACATTTGATCAAAGAATCGACCAGCAAGAAGGACTAATTTTACAACTGCTTTGGAGAATACTGATTAGAAAAAGTCCTGGGCTTGTCTCGCTTACAACTACATTCTTGGTCCCACATATAGAAAAGCCTATTAAGAATTAGCAAGAAATCGCCAACACTCAATTTATTTTGAATAGAAGATATATTGGAAATATCACAACATATGTAAAACATTCAAAAAGTCTCAAACGTTGTCAAGGATAATAGTCTGAATCCTAGCACGATATTCATAGTCTGGCGAACTACATATATTTTCAAGAAACTTCAAACAAAAGAAGACGGAATTAAAGAAAAACTAAGATTCGTGGCTAACCAACCATGAGTAAATATAGTATGTCAAGGATTTTGGTAAAAGAAACAATAAGGACCGACCCCATGGTCCCCCATTCCCATATAACCATAAAATTACAATTTCTAGTTCAAATGAATGAAAGCCAAGTTGTATTTAATTATTATTTCATCACAGAGCAAACTGTTAAGTACAGATCTCCACTCCACTGGCTTCTTATCGACTTTAAGATAAAATATCATAATTCTCGGTTAATATAAACTTCATGAAAGAAGGCTGGGTCTAGATATATACATATGATGAGGATAGCTTTGCAAACTATGTTCTCACTCAAAGAAATACTATTTTACTCTACAAAAATCTGATTTTGTTAGGTCGACATTAACAGATCTAAATGATCGACAATAAGCAAGATAACAGAATTCGTATTTCAAAAGAAAAATTGGATCTCTTCGAGTCTAAACCAGACACAAAATCTGGAACAAATTTTAAGGGCCATCTTCGCTCACGAATCTTAAAATTATTTGAAACAAATACAAACCATTATCTTATCTCACGGCAACCGCTGATTAAATCACGAAAATTGATTCAAAATCCAAATGGCCCATTACAGGAACAAAATTTCAAAGAAACAAAAACAAAATGAGTATATTTAGTGGGGGCTAACGCCCCCATTTATTTCGCTTAAAAACTAACAAGAGTTAAGAGTTAGGAAGTAAGGGAATGCTGGAGGAGATCAAATTTAAGAAGAGAAGTGCTCAGGTTAAAATCAAAAAGGAGGAGGTTTGAGTTGACCAAACTCAAAATGAGTAAAGCCAAATATTGCAGATTTTATTGCACTAAGTATTCCACAGTGCTCGTATACCAATTCACACGCGCGAATACACAAGCTCGTACGTATTTCCTGTATATAAACTCTGCACTTCGCTTCTTTCCTATAAAGATACTGTTCGTTCAAACGCACATCACAACCATTTCGTTCCCATGGCTGCGATAGCTTATGCTAATATCTTTTCTATTTCAACACCATAGCCGTTCTTCAACCTTCTGGGAGTAACGATATGGCATATTAACTGCACTTTCCGGAGCAAAATCGGATCCAAGAGTATTTGCCAAATAGATTTACAGGACCATGGCCGTTATTAGTATTTGCATCTCCGTATTAATACTCGTATATGGATACTACAATTAATATTGCAATTCACCTTTAGAAATGCGGTGACCAATGCGTGAGTTTTTATGGCCACGATAGTGATTTAGAGAAGGCGAAGGGCAAATATGCAAAACAAGTAAAACGTTGACTGTTAGACACATTGCACAGAATGTCCAACGGCGTTTACATTCTTCGGGCAATGTTCTCTTAAATTAAAATTTCCTTAAAAAAAAAGGATCCTACATGGTTTCCAAAACGTCAGATAAAAATAAAATATTTTTCCTATACGCTGAAGTGATACAATGATGTAAGCTTGGACCAATATGTTTTCAGTTTTTGTTTAAAAAGCATTTCATACCTTTCTTTGGTTTGAGGATCGAATTTCCTAATTACTCTAAAGGCAAAATCTGTACACATATATGTACATATATATTTTTAGTATCATAGGTATGTGAGCCTCTATGTATATAAGATCAGTATGAAACGTAGACACTAAAGCATCGTAGATACGTAGACATATAATCTCTGAGGTTGAAAGGATAGCAAAATACTTTGCCAATGGAAAAAAAAAACTGTGGAAAGAAAATCTCTTTTATGCATTTTTAACTGTCGAAAAGGTTGAATGCGTTGTAGTTCTCGGAATATGTATATATCAATATCTACATATATCATTGTGTTTGTATACGTGTTTACCCATAATAACGTAGCCGGATGTTAGCAAGGAAAAAATAACACAAAACCAAAAGAAGAAGCGTTTTACAAACATAAATTACATACTCGTATTTCTGCCCGATCCTTATCGCACGAAAAAAAATCGCATATCTGAGATTTAACCCTTATGAGTATGCAGCCTCTTTGCCTTCATTCATTTGACTGCATTTTCCCTCTATCGGAAATGTACTATTTCAACTAATATCCTTTTGGTGTTGGCCTTTTTTTTGATTAGCTGTCTCCTTTTAGCCGCATCTCTATCCGGTAAAAAAATTCCTTGTGGGTGAGAATAAGTGTAAACCAGTGTTTCCGAGAAGCAGATGATATTAAGAGTAGTATTTATTAAAATCGTAGTTAAGATATCAGTAAGATTACTGAAGCTTCAGTGAGCCACTGTTCTAACTCAATGCTGAAGCAGCAAGCTCGATATAACAATGGCGTGCTTATCTACGATAAGCATTACACATATACTGGCACCTTTTTCTTGTTCTTGTTTTTATCCTCCTTCACCATTAGTAGGCAACAAGTTAAGGGATATGTTCCTTAAATGTTCAAGGTCAAATATATCCACTATTTCCGTGTGAAGGATTTGATTTGACACGATCCCGAATACTTGTGTAGATTCCAGTTTGTTTCAATAATCTTTTCACACCCGCGTTTTACGTCTTAAATCAGATGGATGGAATTCCAAAACGATACTTGCTTAATTAATTTCATCTAATGTACATATGTAGGCTTTGTATCTTAGACTTTTGAATTACATTCGAATTTTGATACAGCTTACAGAGTTGACAAACCAGTCCAAGTGTTTTGTGTTTTAATTTGCCTGTGTCAAAAGAATCTTTTTATTGGACATCCGAGATTCGAAAGGTGTCAACGTTTACTCTACCGAGAAAATTTTTCTGCTGAATAAATTGAACCAACAACCACTGTCTCATCTATGTTCGTATATACAATATTTTATGAAATTCAATTGGATGTGTTCTATTCAGGTGCAGGTATTCGACTCTACGTTCGTTATTAAATTCATCATAACTCATTAGCAGATAAGGCGAAAGAGTGATAAAGCAATGGAGATTATATGTACGTTTCCACGCTAAGACCTGAAAGGACATCTTCGTTGTGAAAAAGAACAACTTTCATTTTTCTTATAGCTTCAGGAGTTTATAAAATGTCCTTGTTCAATTTTCATCCTTTATATTTTTTCTTCCAAAATAGTCATGCATGGTGCATTGCTAAAAGTCCTCCAGCAAGTATGGAGACCCTTACCTTTATAACCATTCTCGTCTCCAAGAACATTGACTTCAATCGTAATCAGAGCTTAAAACTCATTATTTTAGTATGATAGAAACAAAACAAAGTAATAAAGTTTTTTTAACAAATTATGGTACCTACATATGTAAATTTGTTTTATTAACAATTAGAGGTAATCAATAAATTGAAAACAATCATCAATTTCAACTAAAAACTCTAGCGTTTTTCACAGGAAGCAATAAATTAAAAAGTTAGAGTTAGTCGAAAGTATACGAATACTAAAATACGGGTAGTTGAACTATCGAAAATACTGCTATAAATCCTGGAAAAATAAGAATATGTATCTTTGAAAAAGGAGTAAGAAAGGGCAACAACCAATAGAAGGAAATTCCAGTGTTTGTGTATGCTATTCTATTCCTATGTGCAATAGTTCGCTATCTTATCCTCTAGTTTCTTTTAGACAAGATTTTTTGACTACGCCACGAAGAACGAACTTACAAACAAATATACATATGTGTAGAGGACAAGGATTTTACTGTGTTGGCAGAAAAAAAAAGAAGATATCTTATTGGCATCACCAACGACGAAAACTACCATCTATCGTGTGCAAATGTATGGACCCGAAGTGCAGCCCTTCTCATTTTCAAATGCCAATGCCCGATTCGTTTTTCCTCTGCGTAAAATGTATATTTGATAAGGATATTTATATGTATGTACGAGTATACACATAGACTACCAGAAATGATTGCACATATCCTTGAATTTCGAAAAGAAAATAAAAAGTAAGAAAAAACTTCGCATTGGCAATTTTAATGCATCCCCATACATTTTGGGTTTTGTAGTTGCCGCTGGATAGTGGTACTGGTGACGATGCCGCTGGTACTGCTCCAGCTCTTCATCCTTCCACTTGTAACGATAAGAGAAATCGTAGAAATCCGACGGTATGTGGAGGAAAAAGGAAATGAAAATCACTCTTTTGATGTTTTTTTCTGTTTTTTTTTTGTATGGATTTATTCTGTTCAATGTATGGTATGGAGGTGATGGTGAATACCACGAGTAAAGGACTTTTACAAGTTGTCAAGAATTTTCTTGCTGGGACCCGACAAAAATAAAACAGTTTATGGTCGTTACGAGAATTAGTAGCAACGTCAAATGCTCAAAAGCGGGAACGTGTAGTAAATACAAATCATGAGTTGAATGTCAAATGGTATTGCTAATGAGGTTGAGTTGTATGGTGAATTTAGGGGCTAGGATACAGCAAAAATAAATTAGCCTTCTTTTTGAGTAGATCGGTAAGCTTATCGGAGCTTATCGGTAAAATTTTTTGATTAGATTTCTATCATTCAAAAAGAATGGCTCCAGTTGAATTTATTATCTGATTATCGTTTCCTTATGCTTTGAAGCTTAGATGTAAAATAAATTTAGAGGTTTCGTCGATTTGTAATATGCCCAGCAAATACCACCAGTCGGTGTAGTTGCTATAATCAAACACCATATAAAAACAGTCTAATATCATGTGCCTTTTTTTAATTAAACAAATTTCGGGAAGCCTTTGTTCGGTGTATCTACATGCCACTTACAGTTTTGCTCGATTCTTTGGCGACAACCAGAAAAATATCTTGAGAAATTTCTGAGGGGCAAGATATTTAGTCCTGTTGAAAAACAAATGATGACCTCTTTTAGCATTAGTTAACTCATACCTAGTTTATATGACAGCTCAAAGCTCGTTGACTCAATATGTGCCTAATATCATGTGTCTTTTTTTAATTAAACAAATTTCGGGAAGCCTTTGTTCGGTGTATCTACATGCCACTTACAGTTTTGCTCGATTCTTTGGCGACAACCAGAAAAATATCTTGAGAAATTTCTGAGGGGCAAGATATTTAGTCCTATTGAAAAACAAATGATGACCTCTTTTAGCATTAGTTAACTCATACCTAGTTTATATGACAGCTCAAAGCTCATTGACTCAATACGCTCATATAAACATTGTACATTTCATTTCAGTTTGAAATGGAATTTATATGAGCGTATTGAAGCAATGCGCATTGCGTCAATGCGCTTTAAGCTGTCATATAAACTAGGTATCGACCAGTCAAATTCTTCGTTCTTTTGAACTTAGTTTTAAGATAGCTGACTGCAACCCGATTTTTGGCCTGCGTACATATGTACCTACATACAGTACATACCCTCGAAAGGTGTACAAAAGTTCGCCCTGGTGCTAAACGAATTTAGCAGGACTACTGGGCTCCTTCGTTTATACGAGAAAAATACCGATGGCATCGGCGCTTTTAAGAAGACATAATCTCGGTAAGTTAGCCACCGTTGATGCAGTACTGAGTTTGTACCCCAGAATACCAAGCAACTTTTCGTGCACTTTATTTGCTCTATGACATTATAGGCGCACAATTGGTGCTAAAATTTGAGTCATGGCTAGAATTAACCGGCTTAGAATTTAGCGAACTGGTACTGAATTTGCTAACCAGATAAACTTTGTCACGTAAAATAAGCTTGGATATCGATATACATAACTCGGTTTGTCTTTCTTTAACCGGTCGAACACCAATATAAACAGTGTAAGGTTTATCAAATATCATCCGAACTTTAACTTTAGATATTGGATACTCACCTTTTCTTTATAAACCCCCTATTAGGCGTCTTTAGGATATTACTCGAACACCCTTATTGACTTTCCTTATAACCTGCTCTTTGAACCTTACCATAAGTATACTTGTCCATTTCGCTCCATGAGGCCTACAGTCCTATGCGGGAGTACTTGTATAGTGCAACAAAATTTGTTTGTTTGTTGTTTCCAGTCTTTCTCTAATTACAAATAGCAAGCGCCTTCTGGAAGCCTAAGACCGGATCATCTTAATGTTGGTAACAAACAATAGGAAACTTCGCATTTCCTTGTATAAAGAACTAGTGTAGCTTGGTCTTTTACCCAGTATTCTCTAAAATACAGAATCTTAATATATATGTACACATATCTAAAAGTTTGAAGTCCAGTAGCTAAGCACTCTATCCCAATAAAGCAAATACTCTTTAATAAAATTGTTGACATACCAAGAACCTGGCGTATTGATGCAGAGCGACATTTCTGAGGAAGTAGTAGACGGAGACGATTTTACATGTGTTGCAGTTCGATTTTCACCTGCTTTATACTTTTTGACACTGTTGCTTGAGCAGGAAATATATGATAGGGAGAACTAGCATACCTTCTACCATCAAATGAACAACAAGATCTTCTCCTCTACAAAATCATAGGCAAATCACCTGTAATCAAACATGATAATATAATTTATTAAAAGAATCACTTGTTGGGTTCTACCGTGATGTTCTTTCTCGTTGGTTTTATCATCGTACTTGAGGCATTTGTTACAAAACAAAATTTGTTGGAGCACTTCTGTCCGATTTGGGTATAATCTCTAGTAAAAACACAATTCAGTACTAAGTGTATCTATGTATTGGGAACCTCTTAAAAATTTGGACTGGTGGCAAAGTAGTCAATTCGATTACAAATTGTTTGCTAGTCATTTGACACTAGCAGGCTTTGCACTTGTAACATAGGGTTGTCAAGTGTTCAGTTTACCTATAGCATGCTAAAATTGTCCATTATCTTTGCCAACTTTAGCATCATAATGACTAATTGCTGTGCTATATAATTAGACGGCATTTTTTTTTTAGCTAACAGTGTAGATATTATTATGACTCGTCGTACTCTAGTACGGAGTCTGGCCGAAAAAATTTGTTTGATATGCTACTACAGGAAAATTAATTATTTCCGCAAAATTTGCCGTACTCTATATTCATATGAGTTTCTGATTTTTGAATCAAAAATTGTCAGTTCAAATGTAGTATTAGTTTTATTTTTATTTTTCAGCGATAACTGACTTAATAATTCCCGGCTCTATCCTAATTGAAAGAATGTTGAGTTCAAGAATACCCAAAAAGCCAGGTCTATAAACATTCTTAAAAAAAAAGCATTTCAAAGAAAAGGGAAACACCAAAAAGTCCATTGGCAATGGTTTTATGGGCACTCTTCCACTGACCGAAAACCTCACTGAATCTCTCTGGTCAAAAATATAATTTCACACCACATTCTCTTTACCTTTATCCAGGGAAATCTGTTCTCTCCTGTTTTTATTCAAAAGGGACAACACAAAGGACTAACGACTAAGGAATAAGATCAAGAGCAAAAGCAAAAGCACAAATCGGTAAATCAACAGAAATTTTTCCAAAAAACAATTCCACTATGGCTTTTATTCCATCGCTACCCTAAGCCCCTCTCCACATCCTATTCGAACTTAAATGATTTCTTTGAAATAGCAGGGAATGAACCTTAAACCAATTTCCCACCAGCCTACCCTCCGAAGGACAATTCAGGCTCTTAAACATAAAAACGCTGCCAGGGCCTGATAGAGACGGATTTCTTTCAGATCTTCTTTATGTCCAATCTAAGAATCGACCCTGGGGATGCAGCAACACTCGTTGTCTCAGGGACTCCAAAACTTTTCTACTGAACACCGTGTCCTTTAAAAAAAATTGGAATACCCCGTTCCGTTTTTACGTGTTTTTTTTTTTCACTTCTCAAATTTGTTGTTTTATCGCCCCTTTTACTGCTCCTCTCTCACTCGTTGGTTTTATAGATGTATGGTTTATCCTGTTTTTAACACAGAAGCACCCCTGCCTTTCTCTTTCTTACTACATCACTATATATATATGATTTATTTTTCGTCACAGACGCGTGAGTAGAAGAGAGAGCTCATTATTTTCTCTACGTGTATGCGAGGAAAGTTGATATCCTAAGAGTACAACACTACTCTCCAAGTACATTGTGGACAACCATAAAGCAGTTCAAAAGTGTTTTCGTCCATTTGTTTCATTTTTGTTTCACCCATTTGAAGTATGTATGCATTTTTTTTTTAATCTTATTTGCAGAAGGACATCAGCATTTTCTCTGGCTGGCATTATTGTTGGGTGTGATGCTTTGCAAATGTGTATTGTGCGCTCTATACACTACCACCACCCGCAACCACCATTAAGCCATGAAGTGAGAGCCTAAGAAATGAGGAAGCGTAAGAGAGTAAGGGCGTAGAGAGAAAAGAGTGAGAATTATTATGTAACGTGTACGTATTTCTCGTACAACAAATGGCACACTTCCCAAGTAAACGGTACAGTCCGCTCTACCAAAATTAGGTAGAGCGGCAGACTGAATAAAGTAGAATGAAGAAGGATGAATCACAGTTTGAATTTTGCCACGAGTCCAGGCATATTGAACTACCAACACTTTTAAAAGAACAAAACGTCCGCATTTACAAATACTTGAGCAAATTGAAAAATGGCGCGTAGGGATCTATTTTTTTTTACTAGGTATACTGAACTTTAGATTGGCATCAAAATGGTGAAGTGTTGCCATGAGAAATGTTTTTAGCACTTAATTTAGGAGATAGATGTATTACGTCTCTAGGTAATAGGTAAACAAAATCGACCTCTGCGTGTACAAAATATTAAGGGATCTCAATCTCTAATAAAGTGAACTTGGCGAATTTAGCAAAACCCGAAAGAAATACTTTGAGACAGAAAAGAAAAGAAAAGCTGCTATCGGAAATGTACGCCGAACAAATACATACATATATAAACGAGTTATACCGATAGACCAGTAACAACTAGCATTAAAACACCGCAACTTACGTTTTGGGTTTCAGCCTATCATAGCCACAAAACCAAGTTTCGATAAAGCACTACAGAAGGTCGGGAAATTTAATGAAACTATCATGAACCTGCTAAAAGTTATTTAAGTGAGCAAATCTCTTAAAACACTATATTAAAGCACAGTTACCAGTCAGGTCAAAACACAGTCCGCAATAGAGTATGCTGTCGATCCATTGAGTTTCCTGAAAGTACATGCATATTTTTTATATACGTAAGGGACATGCTTCGTCGAATTGATGACGGCATTTTTCAAAGTGGTTATACAGATCACCTAAGAGTGTGCAACAAATACTTTGAAAGTCCATTTTCAATTATTTACTGACAAAAATGTATATACTGCTGTGGCCAGAGCTAAAGGCGCTTTTGCCCTTACATAGAGACTGTTTTATAGCAGCCAACTCGATGCGAGGGTAAAAGTAATCTGCTACATGGCCCTTATCAGGCCCATGCTGGTATTTGGTTGTCCCGTGTGGTTCAATGTACGAGCAAGCTTAATGGAAAAGATTCGGGTGTTTGAGAGGGCTTGCCTTCGCTTGTACAGAACACCAGAGTCGGAGTACAAACAAATTTATCCTAATGAGGTCCTTTACAACAGGGCGAACCTAATACGAGTGGACAACTTCGTAATTAAGCTGACTCGAAGGCACATTGCAGGAGCAATGACCTCGACGAATAACCAGATATCTGGGTTTTACTACCCCAATTACCTTTACCACGGGAGTGTGCGCTGTGACGGCTTCGTTCCACCGGAAGTATTCCTCTACCTTGATCAGATAGGTCAGCGGTCCCGTTAATCTTCCATGTCGCTCGGACAGCTGGGGACAGGCGACTCAACTACAACAGAGGCGTCGCACACGGCAGTGTGGATCGTCTCAGGTTCAGTAGGGCGGTGGGGAATCGCGATAAGACAGATGTCGTTCGGCAGCACCAGGATTTCTGGTGGTTGAATGATGGAGAAGATGTTTCGTCGTCGTTTCCGTCAATTACGGACCAGGCTCACTAATGAGGCAGGGCTGACCAATATATTTGCTTTGTAAATAGCGATGGCCAGCTTACATAGGTTTAGGTTAGCATTTAAGTAATATATACATATGTTAGTATATACAAAGGTATATACTAATATATGTATATTATTGTGTATAGTGTATATATGTGTGAATGTGTGTATTAGGTTAGGTAGACTAAGGTTTATTTTAAGTTAGATATTAAGTTTTTATAAAAAATAAAAAAAATGTCCATATGCTAAGTTTTTTGTGAACAAATATTTTTTCTTAACCTTAAGTATTCAAAATAAATAATTCTAAGTAAAATGTAAATAAATTCGAAAGACATCGATATAAGAATTTAGAGTAGCTTAGAGTGCCTGTGTGGGGCCAGTAAGTTAGTATAAGATTGTTAAGTAATTTTAAGGTAGCATTTAAGCATTTTTTGTTAGTATGGAAGAGTTAATGATTAAAAAAAAATAAAATGCATTTAAAACTAGACTAAACTAACCAAATAATACTTGATTCCAGAGGTTCAACGCAGTATGGAAAGGCTTCGCCATATGTCGTATCTAAAATTAAAAAATATGTGAAGCACCTTCACGTTCGTAACATAATTTTTTATTTGTACAATAATTACCAATTGCCCAACAAATCTAGCAATGCCTTTGATTTAAAGATTAAGGAAATTTTTTAATTGGTATCTAGATATATATGTGTGTGTATGTATATACATATGTATACTGAAATCAACAGCAACACCTTTTTGCAAAAGGAAAAATACTCTACTGCACATACCACCATATCCATTGGAACCGTCATGAGTTCTATTCCTCTTCCGCACATCCTTTCTACACCCCATATCCATTCCCATCCCTTATCCATCTTTTACGATTACACAATCGAGAAAATACAAAGGTCCTTGATTACGTAGTGGTCAGACGAGGAAATTTAGGAGAATAACAAAATTTTATACTCCACTTCTGCGAGCGAGTATTCCCTACTAAACCGAAGCCCCAGTCCATCGGCCTCCTGTCGGACAGCTTCACATTTTACTACCACTACCACTACTGCTACCACTACCACTACCGCCACTTGTCAACATGAAAATGAAAAAGAAGCCTAGTATTTGTACTTTTTTTATATATTTTTTTTACGGGATAGTCTCTCTAGCTAAAGGGGCTTTTGTTTTTCACTTTAACCGGTGAATGAGAACTCCAAGCCGGCCATACTTACTCCTACCCATCCGTACATACCTACAAGTATGTATATACAATAGTGTGTACGTCGAGAACCTTTTACGGGTTTGTAGGTTTAACTAAAGCAACATATGTAGATATCTGTACGCGGAGGAATGTAGAGAGCACAGTGTACGGCAATTTGTTGTTGGCAGTAGCTGGCTATCAGACGTTTTAGTTGCTATTGATTAGGTTCTCCAGATTTTTTGTTTTTGTAAAGGGTGGCATAGATGGTTATGGCCCTTGGTGGACGATTTTTTTTTCGAGGGATTCTTAACTAATTCTGCGGATTTGTTCAAGTTGATTGGATTGCCTGCTTTCCTTGAAATTAAGTTTCTTGTTCTAGTTTTTTTTTTTTTTGATATGGAAATTTTTTTGGCATTGAATTTACTTTAAAGATTTTCCTAGAATAAATGACACGAAAATGTGCTAATTGTCTCAAGAAGACGTAGCATTGAGTTACCTATATGGCACAAATTTAAGTACGCACATCTTGAGAAACTTGCCTGTATTAAGAGTAAAGCCTGAATTTGGGCATCCCGAAGTCGTATACACATGCTTCTATACGTACATATGAATACATAAGAGATATCCATAATCCAATGGAGGCTGATCGTCGGCTCCTATGAAATAATATAATGAAATACTTCTTTGAAGTAAGTGAGTAGTAAATGAGGTATGAGTGAATAGTTCCGGAATGATATCTGAAGGAGCCTGATTTCTGTTTACCTTTGGAGAATTGCCTGCGCCCTCTTCGTGTAAAGGAAGTAAATTAGTAAAATAAAAAATCACTGAAGAAAAACATTTCACAATAAAGCCGGAGGACCAAAAATATATATGTATATATAAAAATACCATTTTTTTCTACCCTTTGGCACCCTCAAATGGTTAGTATAATGACCTATCTCAACAATCCACCAACATGCAATACAACACCGCCCTAATTGTCACTTTACCCTCTTATTTTTCCCATTTAGAAATGCACTCCTAGAACAAATTCTGCCATCTTCAAAGTACAGGAAAAAATAACTTTTACTACAAAAACCCATCTTATATATTACGAAACAAATAACCAAATTTTTAAGTAAATATACATACTTGTTTTCTACCCCCATCCCCTTAAGGGGAGTACCAAAAAAAGTATATATTGATACATATGTATGTTTGTCCCAAATACACTAAATGTAAGAACTTTAAAGTAGAATAGTGCACGAACGACAAGAAACCTTACACTAAAAAAAGATACTAATATATCATATGATAACTCCACCCTTAGGCGATCGCCTTCGTCGTGATTCATTTCTGTTTCCTTCATTTCATTTTATTCCGTTTTGTTGTTGTTGGTGTTTTATTTTTCATTAATAGGGTAACCCAGCCCTTGAGGCTGGATTTTCATTTTTTGTTTTGCAGTTCTCCCCTAATTTCTGTGAGTATATCCATCATAACTAATACGAGTAGCACCAACAGCAATAGCCTCTAAAATTGTTCTCTTTTTACTTTGCGTATATTTACTCGTACTTTTATATCCTTTAGCACCAGAACTGGTGTATCGTGCTCTATTTTTTTTTCTCGTTTTTTACACTTTTTTGAGTTTTTTGGTTGGGGCAAGTGAAAAAAGATAAAGGGATACAGGAATGGAGTTTTTTTTCCCTGAAGGAGGAAAGTGATAACTACATTTAACACTAGAGCGCGCAACACGGGAGCGTTATTTGGGTCAATATTTTAATTTTCCCTTTTCACCCACCAAAAGCGGATAAGCCACTGCATATTCTGAGTAATCAAAAGGGATTTAAACAATGTAACGTAACTATAACTCAATCTGTTGAATCTGTGAGTATCTAATCTAATAGAAAATATTCCAGACAATTTTATCACAACAAAAGGACGCCCAGTCTGAATACTGAGCGTGGAAAATAGTGAAAGACTTAAAATGCTAATACTACAATGAAATAGACGTGGTCGCAAAACAGATAACATATACCCACGAATCAATCTGCAAGGAAGCTCAGGTTCGATGACTTACTTTCTTAAAATTCCCAGATAACTTTTCTTATCATCAATGCCCAATGGTGATCGCTTTCAGCCCGAGAAACGTATTGTTAACTTACAAAAGAACTCAAACATATTCGAATATCATGTAGAATGTAGATGTAGAAGGCAACAGCATTTAAGGGCTTTGAAAATAGGTAGAAGTAAGTAGGTACACCCACATATAATCAATAGCAGTAGTATGATTGTCATGCGTCAATCTAGCCAGCTGCTACATCCTTTTGCAATGCAAGGCTGATTCGAACGCTGGAATAGACGGCAAGCCGCCTGTTATCGAGGGTCATGGGTCTTAACCTGAGAACCTATCGGCTTATTGTTATTAATATATGTAAGTGTGAAATGATATCGATATGATTCTTTAATGCGCACGCGTCTTTAGCGATAAAGCTAAATATTGCTGAGTTATTTTGCAACATCTTTGATCTTAGATGGAGATTACGGAGCCGTCTAGTAATTGCCTGAACTTTACAAAATACCCTTATTAGTAGCACAAGACTTCTTCGACGGGAATAACTATCTGGGAATACTCTGGATGGTCGGATCACTTCATCTATGGTCAGATTTATTTATTGGTTTATTTAAGGCAAAGTCACCTAACTGAGTATTTTCTGTGGTGGAGGTGGACTTGCAGACAAAGAGTGATCTTCTTCCTGTATTTATCCCTGCAGCTTCCGCCAAAGTTGTTTTAAGAGAGATCTATCATAATATATTGACATACCAATACTTCAATATTCGTAGCATGGGTTATTTTTTGTTTTTAATTCGAATTTTGGTGTACCCTTAAAATGTTTGCACACAGCGCGGGTGAAGAAAAATATCGATTGGTTTTGGATGCTTGTAGGTTTTAATGACCGGAAATAAAGAGATCTGTATAGCTTATATATTGTAGCTAGATTAGACGCTTCAGAGAACCTAGATCTTTCGGAGCTTTTTGGCGACATCGATTATAAATTATATATATAAGAATATACATTTTTTTCGGTTTTGACAATGCAAGTACCATTCAGAGATAGTGGTTGGGTGTTTAAATCTTTCTTTAATGCCAGCAGACAGCATTGTGTTTTGGAAGCACTAAATTTCACATAGCTGGTAGTTTCCCAATTAGTTATTTTGTTAATGTTGGTATTTAATGAGTTTAGCATACGCTGCAGCCGAGGAGCAGCGACATGAATATGGGGACGAATGTGAAAAGTAGAGAGTATTGTTATCAGCAAAAGAATATATTGGATTAGAAGTAGCAGAGAGGAGATCATTAATGAAAATTTAAAAGAGTTTCAGAGAAAACAGAAATCTGGGGCACATCACCGTTTATTTCGGGTAACAAACGAACTGCTACAATGTATATATAAAATGATTTTGACATCCTCATTTCTTCTCTATGACTTTTATACGAACAGAGGCGTCCAGTCTTCATCCACGTGGTTTGCGCTGTATTCTGTAGAATCGTCCGATTTAGAGGGACATATCCCTCTAACGTATTATGTTTTTCCAAAATCATTTGCAGTCCTTTTACGGCCAGTTCAGTAAGACAATTAAACACAAATTTTGAATTCATGAAATAGCCGGTCATGTACCAAGTTACAAAAAAGGATTCATATGTCTAGAGGTGGAAGTATAGCTTAGTAGGATGGACGCCAAGTCTTCTGAAATAGAAGTCTTAGTTAGATCTTGGGTTAAAGCCCAACATATTGACTATTGACAAGATATCTTTGTCTAAGTTTCATCTATTAGTTAATGAGATTACTCTAATACATCCCAAAGGCTTCGACATAGATTCCAACGGAATGGGGGGAATCACTTTAACCTTACCGATTCGTCTACTACAACTACGAGTAAATTAGAAAACAAAAAATATAAAAATAGAAATCCTTCATTCACACCTGTTCGCATTATGTGGGCTTCGTGTCACTTTCTATTTAAGTCAACTCCGTACATTGACACGAAACCAGGAAAAGAGAAACAGACAAAAAGTACAAACACAACAAATGTAACAAAAACAAGGACAGAAAAAATAAAGAAAATCCTTTTCTATTCGGATAGCATGAAAATTACAAACATTTCTGTTCACATTCACATGGGTATCAGAACAGAGTTGTCCACATATCCCGACCCCTTGGGGTATGCTGTTAACACCGCCATAACTATTGGGAATGGGTGGGCTTTTGTGTATTTTTAAGACACACGGAATGTGATTAATGGTAAAAGCAAAACGCCAT
The DNA here is from genome assembly GCA_949129095.1 of Volucella bombylans. Taxonomy (NCBI): domain Eukaryota; kingdom Metazoa; phylum Arthropoda; class Insecta; order Diptera; family Syrphidae; genus Volucella; species Volucella bombylans. The sequence goes on along the minus strand of OX422141.1, from coordinate 69,283 downwards.
TAAGCGAAAATACAAATTATTATGTGAAAGGCTTTCGTCGTTAGTTAAAGCTGCCGCGAGTCCACCTGGAGTCGTTGCCTTTAAGTTAGGCACCATATCCACCTACATATACAAAAAATAAGAAAAAAGATATCGTTGCGGAATTGCGTGTTTCAAACCGTTTTGCCATTTATAGGAATATAGGACGCGCAGTTATTGTGGCATGCATACAAGTTGGGATACTGTAAAGACTAAATAAAAAGTTGATGTCTTAATGTTTTGGCTGCAATATCGCTCTAGCTGATGTTGATGTTAATCGTGATGTCCCTCTTGTTTTTGGTAAAATGATTTTTTAAATTAACCGATGTGAATACATATTAGGTTTTTTCATTAAAAATATTGACTCACCAACTTTATCTTGTACAAACCCACCTTTAACCGGTTTAAGTTTTTAATTAGCCGGCTCATACGTTTTCCATCCTTTCATTTCCTACTTTTATAGGAAATATATTCCTTCTAAGAAAAAATTGTATTACACATGGAATTTGTTAGCAGATCGCAAGGCATCAACTAGTCTCTTGAACCTCTCTCTATTATGTAATTAAGTTTATTCGAAATTCTTCTCTGTCGTCACATAAGTGTTAGTGGCTTCATTGAGTTCCCCCTAATGCAAGAGACTCACCACCTTTAGGCAATGGCATTACATTTCACTAGTCAAGTAAATATAATCCAGTTACATATTTGTGAATAAAAGCAAAGGTACTAACCACAGCATCACACCGAAAAACAAGCAGCACTGGAAACTATGGGGCTCTCCGATCGAATCGGCCAAAGAAACAAAGGTTGGTTTGTCAGGCAACATAACGACAGCTTTTGGGATGCACGAGGCATAATCCATATCGATTACCGTCAAAAGGCAAAAACCATGAACGGTCAATATTAAGAACACTTATTGGACCGATATGAAGGAAAAGCGACAACATTTGAAATCAAGGCAATGCCCAATGCATTGGGCTACGAATGGCTCCCTACTATCGCTTTAGTAAACGCTTATTTTGAGGGCCTAGGCAAATCAAAAAATTACAGAAACCTTGGGCGAAGTTTATTGAGCTCAGAAGAACCTTCGTTGAGAAAATAAAACGTTCTTTTCGCCGAAAAAACTATGTTTCATCCAAAAAGTCACAGACTAATTGATCCACCCTCGTACCAGACTATTGACAAGAGCAACGAAGTGAGCAGTAGAAACGGCAGAAGCGGCAGGAGGAAAAGCGAATTGGATTGCGTTAAAGGAGATGGTATAAGAGGTGCATCTACTCGGAAGACATTACATATTAATAAACTTAATAAACAATGACGCAAATAGATATCTTATAAAAAAAAATCGACGATCCCCAGTTTATTACGGCTAGTGTAATGTGCATTTGCATCTAGTGCAAATGGTTCACCACCAACATGGAATGGCATTACGTTAACATTACCAGTCACAACGATCAATGTGACATATTCGATATACATAATCGACCGAAAAGTGTTTCTTCGACCATAGCTAGCATCTGTGGCGTAAGATATCTGATGATTTGGATGATCAAACCGTTTCATGATACAGATAGCTTTTGCGCTAAATTATATGCACTGAACAGGTGGGAATAGCTTTAATAATAACTGATATAGGCGGCGCTGGCCTGGTGGTTTCATCTGAACGAATTTTAAATTTTTTGAGAAATGTAAAGTTTAAAATTTTTTACTAAACAACAAGCTCAGAATTTAGGTAAATGACGTCCTTAATAGTTGGGGAGCAGCATTTTAGTTCATAAATTTTGAAAGGTGAGTTAACATTTCGGTAAAAATATCCCATAGTGTTCGATCTCACATTAGCCACTAGAAACGCTATCATGCGAGTGTAAGCTGAATTATCCCATTCAAAACAAGTGCGTTAAGATGGCAGTAAGATAAATGAATAGTGCACTTTTTAAATCTTTTGTACTGAAGTATACAGCTAAATAAAAAAGAACTCAAGCCAAGAACTGGGCTAGCCTTAAATTAAATTAAGATTATGAGATATTGTCTTTTGAGAAAAGTTAATTTCTTCTGAGAGCTTATTGAGTCTTAAAGTCAAAATAAATATATGTACTTTCAAATTACTGGTAAACAGTTTAAGGTTGAGCGCCGCATTTATTAGCATGATTTTTAACAACCACTTTCGTCGGCTTACTTTTTATAAGACCCTTAGACCATCAGATTTTGACGTTTTTAAAAAAATGGATGGTTATGCGCTTAAGTTTGGCGGGATACCAAACATCTATCATTCCCCTTCATGGAGAAACAAGTGCTTTTAGTTTTCATCCTTCCTACACGGCTGAATTAATTCCATTGGACTGTCAAATTAGACCAGTAATTAAGGACTGTGAGCAGTCTCTATGCAATTATCAAGGTATGTGAAGAAAAACCATTCAAATGCATCTGACCTAATAATATTATTGGCGTCAAGTACACTCCGCAGAAAATGACATGAGCGTGCGTAAGAATGTCAAAATATTAGAACATCACTAACCCATTTCATTTGTGTGCATATAAGACTATGGCAGGTCTTATGCATGCATGCGGTCATCATCTTGACATCGTTTTGGTGTCGTTTTTTTCTGTTCCTCACATCTATTATGGGAATGAGAATTTTTTGAAGTATGTCTCAAGAATGGATGATCCTTATTTGTCTTCATTTGTCCTTCCTTAAGGACCTGTCAACAAATAGCTACGAAGAAAAATTAAGAGCACACGCTATATCAACTGATTCAACTGACACACACAAAATGGCTACAAGCTACAACCTCCCTACCACGTGGCATGACAATGGGCTAATAGACCTAAGTGGGTAGGTTTTTCCAACAACTACTCTAACCTAACCTAACCTAACCTACAACCTCTCTAACCGAAGCTTTTGTTGATTGCACTCCACATGGTGCACTCGGGCGTCTCATATCATTAAGTTTCCTATAACCTATGTATATCCTGAGAGGCTTTGAACTTTCAGACTGATTACCTTGCATATATACATATGCTTAACCCTCTTACGACTTATAAAAAAACTCGAGTATGCGCTTGTTATTATTTTTTGTTGTTCCGAAGGGCTCCGGGTAATAACTGTAAAGTTAAACCTTAAGCCGCAGCTGAGTAAAATAGGTTATATCTTCTCAGTCCTCAATCATCTGCATACTTTGTAAGTTGACACATGGCAAAACGACCAACCGAGGCATTTGACAGTTTGGATCAGGACCTTTTCTCAACATTGCCCACCTAAGGTTAAATAGCTGAGGGGTGACCTGTACGAGTAACCTATTTTATTCTAATGATATTGATATTGATTTCTTTTTTTTTTCCAATTTTTACAATTGTATTCAATCTGTTCTAGTGCATACTTCTTCAATTATTTGTTTTTTACCATTCAAAGGGCATTCTATTTTTAATTGATAGTGACTAGAGCTCCTAATTACGAAATAATTTCATCATAAAGTTAAGATATCATGTTGACGAGGGAAGCGTATGGATAAGTTTGACGCAACGTCCATAAACGTGTGCCAGATAGAGGTTCTACCTCACCGGATTCAAATCCATTGAAATTGGACTACCGAGTCCTTTTTTTCTTTGAAATGGGAGTGCAAATATTTTTCAAAGTTATATTTGAAATCTACTAAGTGTTTCGAAATAAAATGGCCAAGGGTAGTTTGATTTTGGGTGAAAGAAGTTTCGGGGATACTATGGTGGACGATGTGGGATGAAGTAACCGACTTTGCGAGGAAAGGGGTAATTAAAGCCGGAAGTGGTGTACAGTGTTAAGTTTAAACGGGCCAGGAATGATTGTAACCTCTTTCTTAAGAGTGTGAAATTCCAATACGACCAAAAGCTGAGGCAAAAAATACTACAATGTCCCAAAGGTAGTAAAAATTGTTAGTAGTTTTTCAAAAATATTAGAAATTCTGCCTCATCCTAGGTCCCAACGTTCATTTCTAACGATATTCCAGCTGTCATAGGCTTTTTATACAAGGCCTATCTGATTGTTACACACTTTGCGGCCAGCTTAACACTTTCAGATTGTGTTTTGTCTCTGCCTACACTTGAGTGCGTCGAATCCCCAAAAAAGTCGAATCTTCTTCTCTCCTCCCAACTTATTTCGTAAGCACTTACGTCCCTTCTTTGTAAGGTCATGCTGATAAACGCTGATAAACCATCAGCTCATCAGCTCATGAAATATCTCGAAACACGAAAACTTCTAAATGACCAGTACGGTTTTCGTAGCAACAGGTCCACTGGTGAGCTGAAGGCATGTCTCATCGAAAAGTGGAACCAAAGCGTACGTCAATCTAGCGAAAGCAAGATAATTGCACTTGATATTTCTGAAGCACTTGACAGATTCCGGAAATGCGTTCTTTTGGGATCGATGATTCTCTTCTTCAATGGATTAGAAATTACATTTCGAAACGTTCAATTCAAGTTATCTTAAATGGTTTCAAGTCTGATATTCACAAAATAAATGCTGGTATGCCCCAGGGTTTCGTTCTGCTTCCGATACTCTTTTTAAATTTCATCAAAGATCTCTTATCTGCTACTTCTAATCTAATGAATTCCTTTGCTGATGACAGTGCTCTCTGATTTTCATATTCGTTCCCGAACTAACATCCCTGCTTTTCGGCTGTAAAACGGGAACGGCAGCGTATGCAAAGCCCGAATCGTCCGATTGGGAAACCAATACACTACCACTTGAACCACGACCACCACGACAAAACTTCTGTCGAGACCATTAAGTTCAGTTATGACTCACGTCCCTATGTGCACCATTTCTAAACAGGTCACTTAAGACTAATTTGGAGGAGGATTGGAATCTTTACAGATCAAAGAAAAAAGATTTTAATAGGATTATTCGGAACTTGAAGAGCGCCTCTTACAAAGCTTTTTGTTCCTCAAAAGGGGAAGATCAACCAGACTGGAACCACTCAGAAAATCTGACTGAGTCGAAAGCAGAGACTCTTCGTCTCAGGCTTGAGTCTCACTTCCCAGGTAACCTAATCAAAACCAGCTCACAACTAGCTCATATCAACGAAGCTAGTAGTGAGCTGAACAACACAACAAGCCGTAGCTTGTGAATGAGGCCTTTAAACATGCTGTGTCTTCCTTTGATGGCTTCAAGTCGCCTGTCATCGATGGTATTTACCCGATTATGTTACAAAGAGGTATAGGCCAGCTGCTGCAAATCTAAAGGGAATTTTCACTGCTAGCCCGGATTGGCATATATACCGAATCCATGGCTAACAATAAGAGTGGCCTTTGTACTGAAAATCGGAAAGGAGGACTACTCGCTCGGCAATAGTTTCAGACCTATAAGTGTGACTTCCTGCATGCTGAAAAGCATTGAGAGAATGGCCGAGATCTATGTGAGCAAAACCGCCTTGCGATGTATTCTCCAAAGCGGAAGATCCTGCGAGAGTGCGCTTCAGAATGTGGTAGGCAGAGTTGAAGGCGGGACTCATCCCTCTATAGAGTTAACGGTCGTATCTTGAAAACTACTGATTTAAGAAGAAATGTTTTTATTTTTATTTATAAATAAAGTTGGGGCTAATAAGATATTTTTCTCAGAAAATGATGACAAAATCAAAATTTTAAGTCTTTAAAAAAAAAAACACATTTGGTCATTAATAACATTCATTTTAGAGCAACATTTACTTTGAATAAAATAAACCACTTACATTTGCGAGTTCAGCGTTACTCCATATGTTACCCTACACGCATAAATTTGAGAGATATTATTTTCAATAGGGGTCTAAACAAGGCAGCGTAAGGTTTTGCTTAAAACCTCTGTATCTCGGAAGAAATGCATTTCCGAATCCCCCCCGTATATGATTTTTTTTCTAAAATATGCCAAGGATTCTCCCCTTAAAAATCTCGAGAGTGTACTTGGAACGCCCTGTATATACATACATATAGTGTATATCTTATATCCCCTTATGTAGTCTCTTCACAATTCTTCTATTTTTGTGACTCTTTAGTCATTTATATAATGCCTTGTTATGTCTGTAACTGAGTATATAATAATTATATTTTAAAATTTTGTTACAGTGTATATTGTAGAAACGACTGGGTATGTCTTGGGCTCAACTGGTCAAACGGACTTGTGACCCTTCAAAAAAGTATTATTTCTTTTAACTAATGTCAACATTTTTTCTTACATTTTGTCGTAAGTTCAACTTGTAGTTTTGTTGTGTGTAAGGCCCTATAAACGTTGCATGCGCAAAAGTACTCCCTCGTATACAAGAATTCCAGCTCATCAATTTTCCGCGTTTCGTTTCGCCTTTGACGTCTTAAAATGAAAAGTAGTAAGCAACACAAATGGTATTTTTTTTACCTACATAATTATCCCTCTTTTTCTCTGTCGCTTATCCCTTCTTTCCTCTCTTACTATTGTGATTTGTTTCTCTACATCCTTCCTCCTTCTTTTGTTCGCTTTTTTTTTGTTTTATTAATTGAAAGTGAACAGCAGCAAAAAAAGTTTCTAATCCGATTATGTGACAAATTATACGAAATTCCTTTCTATGGATGACGCGTACGTTACGTAGCTTCACGTACACGTTGCGCATAAGTGCCTGGGATGTAGTAAGTGCCAGGAACGTAGTATGATATTATATGTAAGTACTGTGGTAGTTACGAAGAGCAAGCAGTGGTATGCTGAGCTTAGAGTTTTTAATGGGTACCCTTGTCACATGCTTCTGATTTGCAAAAAATCGCATTGAAGTTGACGTGTGCGTTACAAAATATACGAATAGGATATCTGCGCTAGTGATGAAAGGATTAGTCATAATTCAAAGTTTTGCTGCGAAAATACTGGGAATTCTTCAAAGTCTTAAGATTGATAAAGAGACTGGGAGAAAAGTAGTTGCTGATTCTGTGTCGTAATATTGGAAACAAAAATAATCTTTAGGCAAAGTCCATATAAATGAAAACAGCATTTAAGAAATAAAATTCGATTTAAAACCGAAACAAAACCACTATTCACTCTCTAAAGGATCCATTAATTAATTTAATTACAAATTCCTGAGTTCACTGCGTTTTTTTGTGCAGTTTTCTGGCTTTTCCTTTCAATCGTTGCACAGGATATATGAGAATAAGTTGCTACTAGTAGTAGGTACTGCCCAGAAAGAAGAAAGTACTCCATTGAAAGGATGCATTTGTGGTTGAATGCATCCACTGGATATTTATTGCCTAATATATACGTACATATATGTGGAGCATTGGCGTTTCTATATGCTTATGTCAAGCAAATTCTTCACTTTTCATTAGAGATATATATGGAAGTATGAAAATATAGTCTCGATCGATTTTAAGGCTTAAAGGAATTAAATTCAGTTTGTAAGTAATGGAAAAAAATTAAAAAGGATTAAGCTACTTTTTGGTTGACTTCCCAGAATAATTAGACAATAAACTTTTCTGTTTTGCTCACAACTTTAATGAATAACAACTAATCGTGCAATTTCAGTCCAACGAGCTTCCTTCCAAAAGTCATGAACACCTACATATGCCCAGTAAAGACAAATTTAGTTCAATCATAAGAAAATTAGTCGTACAGAATATACAAAGATGACATGCAATCTTCATAAAGAAACAAAATCCAAGACATCCTACTGTGTGCGGTGTTCGCCGGTTCATACTTAGATACTTATCATGATAGTTTTCAGATGCAATTTCGATGTGTTGTTTTGCTTACTTACCCTTATTAATCGCTGTATCGCGAACTGATACAGTACACGAGCTATTTTATTGCTAAGCGAATGAACGTTTATATACTATATTAACACAATTTGTTTATCTTGAAAAAATTTAAAGCTATCATGAATATTTAACGATGAATGATATGCAACTGAACTTTCTGTTACTTGATCCTTTTGAGATAGTTTATTAAGAAACAACGATTAACGGTGATCCATGTAAACAACTTGTTTATCGATGAAATAAGTTGGAAAGATGCTATCAAAAATATAAATTTGGAGTGGACTACCTGATCGACTTATCTTCTGTCAAAATAAAACTTCAATATCAAGATGAATGCAAATTTCCGCACTTTAACATTTACTTATATTACTTAATTTATATTAATATTACATGGTTTTCTTAATGAAAGCTTATTCCGTAGCATAACGTAAAGCACAGGTGCTTTACCAACTTACATAAACAAGAACTCTTGACAAAGACGCCCCAGCACTTTCGTATACGGTGACGGCTGAACGCCTATACTGACTGCCCCTTTGAAAAAAATATCATTTAAGTTTTTCTTATTTTTACGTGTCACTGTAAGATCTTCCGCTGCAAGATCTTTGAGCATCAATATAATCTCGCTTGGTCATGGAGTATATATTATTTCGGGTTTTAAGGTACAAAGTATTAATTCGTTCACGAAGGCTGTATTTCGCTACGTACAATGAATTCTTCCAATTAAGAACTATGCTACTTTTCTGCCGCCGTTGAGATATATTCACATTGCACTAGAAATATCCAATAAATCCATTAGTCCTCAGTTCTAGTCTCAGTAAATAATAATAATAACAAAAAATATCTTTGAAGGAAAATCAGAAAAGATGATGATTTACAAAACAGACGTTTTTAAGGAACTAACTTTTTCTGGTGCCTATCTTATATTGTTCTTAGATCTAAATGCTAGATATAAGCTGGTGTTGTCTAAGACATATATGTACGAGTATATCGCTCACCAAATAAAATGCTGATGCACTGATTTTATTCTAATTTATCGAAAAACTCTGAGATTTTTCACACATCGGTCTAAATCACACAAGGCATGAAGGTTGCGTTCTTCTTAATTTTTTTTAATATTGTGCTCATATTCCTGCCACATCCTTGGAAGAGCTTCACTTAGATTCTCCTTCTTCATATACTTTGTGTTCCTGCATGTGACACTGTACTTGGTTTCTGTGAAAGTTTAAGGGCAACAATAACCAGATCACTGTAGGAGCATACCATCTGAGGATTTTTTCTCATCTTGTGACTTGGAGAAAAGAAAGAGAAGCCAAGAAATTTCAAAATGTGATTTCTTGATTTCATTTCCATACTTTAAACTATTTTATCGTCCTTTTTTCATTTTCGCCAATGTTTTGTCCTCATCATCATCAACACCTTCAACACCATCATCATCATCATCATCATTATCATCATCATCACCATGTGTCAACATCAGTGGCTCTTTACGGGTAGAAATACTCTCAGCTAGATAGTATGAGCTCATCACTCTCACAAAGGCTAAGAACGTTAAGACATCCTTTTGAGCGTATGCCAGAGGATCCCGAGGATATTGTCGCTTTGGATTTTCCTCACTCCACCCTAAAAGAACAACCTACCCTATCTTAATCTTTACAGATCTTTACACTCTCTTCCACCCTGTTTCACTATAATCCGTCTATCAACTGAGCAAATCTGTAGGAGCCCATTGAAACCCATTGCCTGTACCAACCAGCGCCTTCGTCCCTGAATATGTTGGTGAGGAAAACTTAAATAGACAATAAAAATGCATTAACTTTTATTATTTGTACATTTCTCTTTTTCCCTGGTATTTCTTCTTCTTGTTGTTTTTTGGATTGGTGTTTGTTCTAATTTTTTTTACTGTTCTTCTCTTAGTTTTGGTTTTATTTTTGTGTTTTTTCGACGGACTTTTGCGTAGTGGTATACGCATGAGAGGGAGAAATTGTTTTAATAAAAATGCAAATTAGCACCGACAGAAGCAAGACGAGTGGCGGACATACAGACATACATACATACGGACAAACAGATAGACACATAGGGAGGCAAACTATGTTCAGGCACCATTTCAAGCCCGGTATTCGAACATACGAGTATAGAAGGCAGACACTCGCAGAGTTTTGTTTAGCTGTCTTGTTCCTAACGTGTTATAATGGAGCAGGGCCTATTACATTAACGCTTTCTAATGACTTTGGTGATGGTATGGCGTGGTAGTGTGGGGGGAGGTCTATGGGAAATCCTTTCTCCGTTTTTTTTATTTTTATTTTTTGGATTTATTTCGGAGCTGGAAAATGGAAAGCGAAAAACGACTAACCAAATGAATGCTCATTAAGTTGCTTATTCGGCGAGAACGCTTCACAATGCATTCGAAATTGGGGTTAAGTTGGAAAGCGATATTAGGTCATTGGGTCTAATGGGTGTTGATTAGGTGAATGATTGCATACCATAGAAGAAAATTTTCTCAATGAAAATGAAAAATTTTGCGATTTCTGGTTAATGAACATTAGTGACCGCAGTACATAAAATATTCCGATTAGCATGGGGATGGTTATAAAACTGTGTAAAGATGAGACATAAATTACTAGCTAAAATGTGCTGCAGGGCAGCAGATTTTACATCAAGATGATTCCCAATCCGGAACACGGCGGGTCTAGTATATTTTTGTATTCTTCGAGACCTTGGTTTCAAAACGCTTGATCGGAATGAGATCTAGCCCCACTCTAATCTTGTTACTGCCACATCACCTCTAAAGAGGTGTAACCAACCACTGACTTACATTTCTAAACCTTGACAAACAGCTGAGTGCTAGCCTTTCTCCTAAGGCTTTAGACCAATTCTTTTATGTTTTAAATTTCTCGGCGCTGATGTTGTGGGTGCTGGTACTGTAGCATTATCAGTGTAGTGTAAAAGGAACGTATTACACAAATACTACAATGGAATATTTCTTTGTCTGAGTCTCTAGTCTCTATTCAGACAAGAAAAAAAAAAAAAACGTTATAAAATAGGATTTTTTTTACTCTACTTTTGAATCTCTCATCTTCAAGATCCGATTAGTACACGTTTTCAATGATACGCAGGTGTTTCATGCTACTAGTGTAGCCGTTAACTCTATATTACGTGAATTTCTAGCTAATTTAGAGTAGAGTAAGACAATGTCCCGAGTAGACAGAATCAACACACCAGCATCTTACTTCACTTGACATTAAGATGTGCACCTATTATCGACTAAACTGTCTCTGTAGTTTTAGGACCCCTGTCGTTCTGGAGACCTTCTTTTCATAGGCTGACGAGGGTCTTTAAATTTCAGATTCAACAGCTAAATGTGATTTTATTTGGCTCAGTTCTTATTCGGCGCATGATGTCGTTTTTGTGTGGCTAATGGGTTTTGGTTGATGCACTACTAATACAATATTTTTGTTAAACAGGCAGTGGGTACATTGTAACTCAATTTGTTTGCAGATGACTTATCCAATCATTCAGTCATTGGTATAGTCGCTGTTTTCACTTTTAGTAGACTAAGCTCTTATATTTTATGTTTCAGTACGTTTTGTTTCTTTAACGGACTACCACCCCTATTGTCTTTGGAGAGCTTTAACCTTGAATTCTCATAATCAGAGTGCAAGACCATGGTTTCACAATACGTCGTTGCTTGCTCGTTGCTTGTCTCTGTTTCCCGTTTTTTTCACAGTCGTTGTTAATGAATTTAATGAAAAACGAAAGTAATTTTCACAATGGGGACACACAGTAATGAATCCTTTCCTTTTTTTTCACTAACTAACACCTCCTCTAGTACCGTCACCACCCTCAGCAATATCATTTTCTTTTTTCCCCTTCAGGCTAAAATCTCATTTTCATTTCAACCATTTCCACTGTAAAATATAATACAAGAAAAAGGATACAGCAAAAACAGCACCGGAAAAAAAGGAAAAGCCAAGCCAACTGACGAAATGAGAGCAGCATACTGACACGTTTCACGAATGTTTATCAATACTCATGCTAGACTCGAAGATTCCTTGTAGTAGTGCAAGAGAAATTCTGTTTGATGTCTCATCCGAAATTATATTCCTACTCCTGGCTATACACGAAACCTACCAACATTAATACCAGGCCAACGGAAACACAAAATGGAAACCTTACTCGGTATTCCCGATATTAAAAAAAACAGCTACGTTTTTTTTTCTTGTACAACTTAAGCATTTATGATTTGCCTAACCGTTGTCGTTTTCGTTGTTCACCAAGATGCGTTTGAGTATTATTTGCCTGACTCTATGCCAAAAAAGAACAAAATGCATACCAATAACTCAACAGAGAAAATAAGGGACAATCCCTGATAACGTGAATGAAAAAAAAATCTATCGAAATCAATTCTTCATCTATCATTGGAGATGAAGAACCTGAAATCAATTTGTAATTTTTACTACAGTTTCAGCCACTTGCACTTGCACGACCACTGGTAGCTTCTTGGGAATCTCGGGCCCATCATCAATCCCATTGTGATGAATTTTCCCACTTTTCTTCGGATTGGCCCTGCCCCAGCCGATGTACTTTGTTGCGCTGTTGCTCTCAATATTCTATTCGTTCATTTTTCTCCGTTCCCTTCCCATTCAAAGGTTTTTTTCGCTTTCCTCTTCAATGGATTCTCCGAAGAATTTTCATTTGCATTACGTGTTTTTGGTAAAATAAAAAGTGGAAAACGAAAAAACTGTGTAACCTACTAACGGTTAGGGCGGAAGAAAAGGTGTACGAAATGAATAAAATGAATGAATAAAAAGCTTAAAATTACCTAAATGTCCTTGCGTATAAGGAAGCGGCAAGTTTTCTTTGTTGGTGTTCTTTTTTCTACGTCTCCGGGGATTTATTTATTTTTAACCACTGAACACCTTCATCATTTTGAGGATAAATTGTCGTATCAGCCACTAGAAAGAACTCACGTAGTGAGCCTTTGGCATTTGTGTATTGCCTCCAAAGATCGTTTTTAGGATTTCTGCCGACCATGTCTAGCCTCAGCCTTCGAAAGTCTACGGTCACCTCAGTAATTAAAAAATAAACACTTCAAGTTTCCGCAAAACACGCCGACTTGCCACTTTTGCACTTTTGAATCATTGGGTCCGATTGCAGTGTAAGAACTAAATTTATGACAGGTGAAAGCAAGGCAAAACAAAAATAGATAATATTGAATTAATTAAATGACACACTCGGAGAAACGGTCTATACCACACCTTATGGCTTCTTCGACGGACTAATTCTTTAAACGGAGGGTGGGTCATACGATCCATCTTGAGTACCGATGAACTGACAAATCATCACAAAATGAAAATTAAATTATCTGCGGTACCGTCATCACTTTCGTAATATGTCGCCGAGTACTTTAAGAGTAGTGTAGTCCATGCTATATGGCAAAGAACAATGATCAGTGCTCCAGTAAACTAAGCTGGGCGATTCGGGACTAAAACTTAACATTGATAATAACAGTAGCCTGTGAGAGCATAAGCTAGACCAGTTAGATGCGATGTATTCTCATTAGTGCGGTCGGGTCCGTTAGTCTCCCATCTGTCACGAAAAATGGGGAATATACCATAACTGAACACATTTACTGTCTAATGAGTCTGACCGTGCAATTGTAACCGTGAATACACGTGAATAAATAAATTAATCTGGGAGAACTTCAGCGCATAAACTCCGTCGAAACAAGACAAAGTACAAACAGTTTTGCTGAGGTTTTCCATTAATAAAGTTAAGGGCGCTTAAAGTGCTTCGACATTTTCAAAGTTCAGACCTTTGCTGAAGTTACAAACATATAAGCAAAGTACTAAGCACTACTTATATATTATATAAAATCGTCTTTTTTAATTTTAGAGCTAATTAAGCAAAGAGAAGCCTACACAGAACAACCTCCATAATCAACTTGCCGCGGAGCAAAATATTATCCAAGGTGACATGCGTTTCTCAAACCTCAAACTCGACGATAAGTTTTGCGCATGTCCTGATCACAAAAATACCAACAAGATTGATCACATTGCATTCGAATGATCATAAAAAAGCCATAAACAAAATACATAAAAAAGCAAAATTACCTCATTTGGAGTTAAGAAAACCTACAAGCCATATTGAGTCGCTTTTACAAAAAGTTACTGTTTTCTCGAAAAATGATACAAAGCGCGACACAATCAATTTATTGAAGGAATAGGAAGGATTCGCTGAGGCCATAATTTCGCGAAATGGAGCTTGGAATTGGCCTCCAAGATGCTTTGATTTAACATCTATGAATTATTTTCTGGGGGTACCTATACGCGGTATGCGAAACTACAAGTATAGATAGCTAGGAGTTCAAAGTGATTGGAAATTTTTTATAAGTTGTAGCCAATCCAAAGAAATAAAAGCAAAGTCTTAAAAGTCGGGCAAAGCCTTAGAGCATTACAAATTCAAATCTTTTTAAGATAAATTTATCGTTCTTATACTGAGCGGTTTTAAGCTACCTACACTTAAGTAACTTAACTTAACTAGACAGAACCTGAGACTTGTGTGCCTTGAGTAGATTTTCAAAAATTTTACCTCCAACGATATACGTTTTCAGACCATTCAAATAGTTTTCTTTTTAGCTCTTTTATTCTAAGCCAATCGCACGATACTAAACATCTCACTCACTTCTATCATTTCCAATACCAGTCTATAGATACGAGTACCTTTTACTTTCTACTTAAATTCCACATGTGACAACCTAACCAATTTTTATCACTCCTATGGTAAATTTTAAAAAATTCCTTATTTTTTTTCTTTTTTTTTCGTGTTCCAGTTCTGTCTTTCGTGTTCAAAAGTGACACAATCATACTTTGAAGGTTTTTTCCTCTAACTTTCCTCCTATTTTAAGGGATGAGTAATGGTTGTCTTCCCATCTGCATCCCCTCAAATTTACTACCTATATTATTGCGAACATTCTATATAGGTATGTACATATATTCTCTGGAGAAGTACGAGTACTTGGTTGTGTTCCAAGGGATAAGGAGGAATATAGCAAAATTGATTTCGCAACACCGTTTGGTGGCGTTGAAAAATGACGAAAACTGCCACCTCACAGGATACACAAAGCCAGACTGGTACTGTGTTGTTGTTTGTCTAGTTTTTGTGCTCTTTTTCTTATTACACTTTTGGGAAATGTCGGTTCTTAAAATCGCACGAGACATCAAGATTGCGATAGCGTGTTTAAGTTGAGTCGTTTTTTTTTCTTTTGCTCTTCACATTAGGGGTAGAAGTTTCGTAAATGAGTGTGTAGTGAAGAAACTCCATTTGGGCTATTAAAAATACAAGAATACGAAAAAATGACACAACGACGAAAGAGAAGAAGAACGTAAAAATAAAAATAGATTAACGGTAATGGTGGTTTGCTTTTGTTGAAAATGGTGACTATGACCATGGAGACAATGACAAAAACAAGAAACATACATAAATGATTTTGATGAGTCATTTCTTTTGATGGGGAAGTCTTGTTATTGTTATTTTTTGGTTCTTTTTTTGGTCCCATATTCTTTCGCCATTTCTTTAGTTGTAATCGCCGAATGGTGTAATAGACGAAAAGGTGTCTGTAAAGGAAGACTTATGCATATGTAGATAGAGATGGGTCTTTTTTTGTTGGCAATCTAATTTTATGGGTTGCGATGCGATGCGACTACATTGCGTTATTGTTTTTGTTTACTGAGGTTATTTTTAGTTAGTCCAATTAAATTAAATAATAAAGGATGCATACAAGCGTCGTTTGATAGTTTAATATTTTGAAACAATTGCGGCACAACAATTTAAAATGGCTCCTATTAAACCTAGGACACCCGACTTAACAACTACGCAAGTAATAACATTTCAGCAAGTGGATATTTTATTATCACCCACTTTTTGCAACTTTGGAACGTGTAACTAATATTTACAAGCAAAAATTAATTTTTTTCAGTTAACGAAAATCCAGTAAAATGAGTAGTTGACTAGAAATCAACAGCCAATTCCCAGTAAGAGTTTAGTCTAGTCCCCCATTAAATGTTGGGTTCCACCCATGGAGCGAAATAACTACTGAGCTTAAACCTTTTTCTCTCTATCCTATTTTCCAACAAAAAAACTTTACACAGGCTGAGGCATTATAAGTGTATACATACCCACTGGAGTGTTAAGTTCGTTAACAAAAAAGTCTGTAGTTTTCAAGATACGTTCCAACTTATTGAAATAGGTAAAATCGGTAGGTATATGCATTGTACTACCCTATTTTAATTATAAAATTAACAATATCTCCATTGTTCTTAGAATATGTGGATGGGGAAATGTTGATATTTTAAGTCGTTTGATCCCTGATAAATATACTCGAGAGTATCTCCAAGAGTTCGTTCAGGCCATTTCGGAGTCAAACAATCACCTTGAGTATTTTATTTTCTTAGAGATACATAGACAGTGCTGGCCATTTATGTATGTACCTATCAATTATGGTGTTAAAGAAGTCACATCGCATGACAGCGCGTGACCTTGTCCAAAACCTTTTATGAAATCAAGGGTCTCTCTTTAGTCGTTACTGACTTTGATGGAGTGCGTCCTCAATTGTAATTCTACACAGGCGGACGAGCTTGGCAGGGATGCCAAAACTAGACGTATTTCTATATACTCGTACTAACTCGTCTCTATAAATGCTATGATATTCAGCCTTAAAATCAATGAAAAGATGTTGGGTATCGATTTGGAGTTCTTGAGTTTTATTCAGGATCTGCCGGAATATTTGTAAAGATTTGATAGATTTTGGACTTTGGTGGTCTGAAACCGTACTAATAGGGGCTAATCAGGTTGCTGACTAAGGTTATCAGACGTTTACATAATATGGCAGAAAGATCTTCTGTGGCAAAAGGTACATTTGCTATTCTGGCTTTCAGAAAAGATTCATGGCAATGATATTGATTCCGTGATATATGCTGAAATACCCGATCCTGAAATAGACAAAGAATTGTACGATATCGTATTAAAAAATATGATCCATGATCCTTGCGGTACTCTTACCGCAACGTCACTCTGTGCAGCAAAAGATATCCAAAATATTTTATGGAGCTAACTGTAACAGGAGATAATGGTTACCCTACGTACATGCGACGTGCTCCACCAAGTTGTAGGGGAACTGCAGAAATAAAGGTGGGTAAACAAAACGTTACTATTGATAATCGTGTGGTTGTACCGTATAATCCGGTTTTGCTTCGCACTTTCAATGCACATATTAATGTTGAACTATGCAGTTCAGTTAAATCAATCAAATATGTCTGCAAGTATGTTAATAAAGAAAGTTATCAAGTGACGTTTTCCTTGCAAAATCGACAGGACGAGATAGAAATGTGGAAGATATATTAGTACCTCGGAAGCAGTGTATCGAATTCTGTCATTTAATATTCACGAGCACTCACCTACTGTCGTCCACCTTGCGATTCACCTAGAAAATGGCCAAAGGGTTTTTTTTATGAAGAAAATGTGGTTGAAACTCTACAACAGCCAAATCTACGTGTCAGTGTTATGCCTTCACACGCAGAATTTTTCTGTCTGAGTTCCAATTACACAAATGAAAAACTGACTTGTCATGGGCAGGATTCGAACCTGGGCCCTCCGAGTGAGAAGCGATTGCTAGTACCACTACACAACGGCCAACCGTTTGTAATATTTCTAAGCAAAGTGCAGTTGAAAAATTGTTACAAAAATGCTCTCTAATTTATTGGGATGAATGTACAATACTATGTCGCACAAAAAGTGATTAGAAGCTGTTGACAGAACTTTAAAGGATTTAAGATCAACTAATGCGCCATTTGGGGATGTAACGATATTACTAGCAGGTGACTTACGTCAAATATTGCCGTTAATTGTCAGTTAATGACGAAGTTAACACCTGCTTAAAGAAATCTGCAATATGGCAATTTGTTGAAAAAATGAATCTTCCAAAGAATACGTGAATTCATTTGCAAAACGAACGCGATACTGAAACATTTTCAAATATGCTTCTGAAAATCGGAAATGGAACAGCACCAGAAGCAAATGGTAAAATTACTCGTTCAGTTGGAAACCAAGTTAGCAACATCAATGGATTAGTGGACAGCATATATCCTTTTAGTTCAACATATAAACAGCAAGACTTCTTCTTGGTTCAGAGAAAGAGCTATTCTTGCACTAAAAATGATTCTGCGTCCAAAATTAATGAATTAACTTTAAGCAAGATTAATGGTGACGTACGAATTTATAGATCAATTGACACCATTGTAAATACTGATGACTCTGTGCACTTTTCAACAGAATTTTTAAATTTTACAAATCTAGCAGGACTACCGGGGCATTTAATTTTCTTAAAAGTTGGAGTGCCAATGATTTTATTAAGAAACTTATGTCCCCCAAAACTGTGTAATGAAACAAGATTGCTGGTTAAAGATATGAGACCTAATGTAATTTTAGGTACTATTATAACAGGACCAGGCACAGGTGAGGATGTATTTATTCTAAGAATTTATTTTTAAAAGACTACAATTTCCCATAATACTATGCTTTGCTGTCACCATCAATAAGGCTCAAGGTCAAACTGTTAAATTTACGGGCATTGATTTGAGTAATGAATACTTTTTGCATGGATTACTTTACGTGGCCTGATGGCGAGTAAATAAGTAGGAATGGTACAACAGCAAATTTTGTTTACACAGAAGTACTCTAGCTGCGGAAATACCATAAGTATACAAATGCTTCAGAAACTTACTAAATTCTACCCGCAGGAATGAACTTTATGATCAAAATATTAGACATCAAGGATTTTGAATTAATTTAATTTGAATTAGATACATTAAGCTTCGAAAATAATAAATATTAAGATTTTTATATTAATTTGAGGTATATTCATTATCACAAACATAATACCAAGTGCCTACTCAGAAAAGCGGGTACATCAGCTAGTGCTATACAAAGTGATTCAGTAACATAAGGGCTGAAGAATTCCTTATATCAGCGTTTGATAGAGCCAAGAGAGGAATTGGTTTATTCCATATTATAAAGCTTAACGAAAAGCCTAGAGCCTTCAGTTTGAGCAGAATGATTTTATGAGAGATTTTTTCAAAGGCTTTTCTGAAACCGGTAGCGATCACATCAACTTTTAACCCGCGTTCTATTGCACACAAAGTATTTGACATGAATTCGGTAGGACTTGTAGTTGTAGATCTATTGTTATTTTACAAAAGGATAGACTTGCGTTGAAAAAACATGGAATCATAAATAATGCTCTCAAATAGTTTAGCTATGCTAGAGAGCTTAGCTATGAGTAAATAATTAGCAATTTCATCCTTGAGGCCTTTTCTGTGAAGAAGAATTATGTGAGAATCATTGGAAAGATTCCTTGCAAGACCGAAAGTTGAAAGTTGTAAGGGGCTGAGTTAATACAGAGTTTACAAATGTTTTTAAACTCCATAACAACATCCAAATGTCTTTAAACTCCATAACAACATCCTGATAAAATCGCTAAGCGATCAAAGAAATGGGAAATAACAACGAAATAGGTCTTGCCGGTTTCTCCACGAAACTTTGACGGACAGTGCAGTCAATATTGGCCGAAACCTGTAGTTCATCGATTCTTGAAATGCGTCTGAGGGAGTTTATTTAACCCTATAAGAATTACCAAACTACATATGAAAAGCCTATATATTACATAAAGAAAAGCTGTTTGCTTTGAAGTTCTTATTGAAGTCCAGCATAAGACATTGCTGCTTTGTCGAAAAGAAACATGGGAAATGGATAAACCCTTACATCTTAACACAAGCATTTTGACAAGGCTGATGATACTCGTATATGCCTACTCTCTGAAAGAGTTAGAGTCCGTCCCCATAGCAATTGTAGGGAGAGATGCAGGAATCAACGGGGCTGAAAGAAAAAACATGGAAAAAGCAAAAATAATCAGCCTCAGTTTACAATAAACAAAATTTATTGTCCTAATATTAGTGAACCAAATTTATTCGATTAAAATATCGCCGAAAATATGATAGATTATGCAATCAATGCTAAACATAAAGTCACGACTGTTTCGCTCAAAACTTGAGTATGTTTTGTTATATAGGTGCAAAACTTGGGAATAAGCGCCATAATTAGGAGATAGTTATCAGCATTCATAAAAAGGTACCATAGTTAGGACAAAGCTATCAGTATTAATAAAAAGGTACCTACTCACGGTCTTAAGCGCCTTCTGAGCCAATCGTGTCGCTGTTGAATAACTTCATCAGGGAAGGGAATAAGAACTAAAAGGCACATACATCCACTCCTGTGGCGGCAGTGAATTTGACATTATCTTTATTTTCAAAAAGGCGAACGCTCGGGAGCCGACTAAACTAAAGGGATACAGAAAATTAATAAGTACGAATCAAGAGAATCAGAGATATGAATAAAATCTGCTATCTACCCAAAATAGTCACAATATTCGGTGATTGGAGTATGAAAACTACGCCCAAGTGTGGATAATCGAAATCAATGAATGAACAATTTTTTTGGATGGTATGTATATATGTGTCGGGGCCCAAGCTTAATTTTTTTTTTAGTTTACGAATTTTACGCATTAACCCATCAATATTGTCGGAGGGTCATCTAGTCACGATTTTGATGGGGTACACAGAAAAGTTATCCCTAAAGATATGCAAGAAGAACGGCGACGAAGTAAAACAAATTGTACAATTACACTATAAGAAAAAAGAAAACAAAGCAAATATGAAAAAAAAAATACAAAAAGCAAATATGGTATCTACACATGCTGCACACTTACTCATTATGCGGTATATCCTCATCCTGCTCTCCAAGGACTAATACCATATTCAGTTTAATTGCGAACAATACCACGCACAGTGTTAAAATTCCAAGCAATTTGTGTTGCTCCATTGTTGCTGCTGCTGTTTGTGTTTTATTGTGTTTCGCTGATGATGATGGTGTTTTGGCTGCCTGTCAGTTGGAGGGGAGTTGTGAGCTGGTAGGAAATATAGGTGGGATTTTCACTGCACTGATGGATGGAAAATACAATGCAAAGACAAACGAAATACAGAAAGATATAATTTTTTTTTCTCTTTAGCTTTTCACTGATTAATTTCAATTACACATTCTCTGAGTAGATTCGAAACAGAAAAAAAAGGAAATTGCATTTGCAATAGTACACGCACGAAGACACACCGCACACAGGATTAACACTTTTTTTTTCTTCACCGAATTTTTATTTTTTATTTTCTCGCTTACTGCTTACTTGCTTACGGCGTACTTACTTCGAATCAAATCAAATTTTACACAAGGATAACACTGAACACTTGAAAG
The DNA here is from genome assembly GCA_949129095.1 of Volucella bombylans. Lineage (NCBI taxonomy): Eukaryota > Metazoa > Arthropoda > Insecta > Diptera > Syrphidae > Volucella > Volucella bombylans. Next base: position 48,199 of record OX422141.1, on the reverse strand, counting down.
AAGATGACACCAAAAATAGATCATTTGACACACAGATTCGTACGAGTAGAAAGGATATTATGATAAATACTTAGGGCGGGAATTTTCTGAATTTTTATTTATTTATTTTGAAAGGGATTTCCCCTTATTTCTTATATTTTTCGCAGGATACTTAAAAATTCGCATAGATTCGCGATGAATTCTGTGAATGATGATGGTTCGTTCATAAGATATGAGTACTCGTACTCGTACTCGTAGTCGTAATCTTAAACGTAGTCGTACTCATAGAGATTACACGCTGTGACTAAAAAGGATAATCTCCTTGTTGGTGTTCTGTAAATTTATAAGTTTGACTTCTTTCGGGACGTCTGAAGTTGCAGCCATTTTCTAAAACAGAGTACCTAAGTCTTTGGGAGATTTTTATTTTAGTTGGTTTTAATATGATATGTCTGCTCGAAGGATATTTTTATAATTTATTCCTTTCAGGATGGTGTATATGAAAAGCACTAGTTCATATACGTGTACATGTTGTATGTATGTGTACGCAAGCAATTGTTATTTTTCCTTTTCTTTTTTTGAGTGCAGTTTGTTGCTCGCTTTAGTTGCTTATTTTATTATAGATACGCTCTCAAGGATGCATTCGTTGGATGTTTCGAAATTCATTTCCTCATGCTGTACTGTGTGATACTGTTGAGGATGTGGTTGTGGTGGTTTCTGGTGGCTGGTAGTAGAGCTTGTGGTGATATGTGGCACTGGTACATCCTCTCCTTGAACTAGTTTCGAGTGTGAAGTCGTTGTATATTTTTCTTCATTTATTTTTTTATTATTATATATTTTTGTTTAAATCTTGATTCTGCTTTGATTTTCTTCTATTTGTTTTTTTAATTTCTTTTTTGTATTTTTTCCAATCCGTTCTTCCTGTTTGAAAAAGAAAAAGCAAAATTACAGAAGTTAAATGAGAAATTTTCATATATGTAAATAGCTACTAAAAGTATATGTAAGTCTACAGACACACATTCTACATATATACACATAAATAGAGACGCCACCAAAAGGTTATGTTTATATTTTTTTGTTTTGTATGCTCTCTAGAGGACATAACATACAATTTATGTAATGATAGAAAGAAACAGAGATATTCAACAAAATTTAAATTCAAGGAGAAAGTGTGTTTTAATGGTGTGAGACGTATTCCTACTTATCTATAATACATAATCATATACCTAGTTTATATGACAGCTTAAAGCGCATCGACTCAATGCGCATTGCTTCAATACGCTCATATAACCACCACTTCAAACCGCAATTAAGTCAATGCGCTTTAAGCTGTCATATAAACTAAGTAATAGTCTCCAAACTCCGACCAATTTGAAAGATTCAACTGAAGTTATACCAAAATCTAGATATGGGTATGTAGATACATATGTTTGACGCATAGGATTCCTGATGGCTACAGTTCATGGGGGGATAAAACTAAGAAATATGTATATGTTTGAACGACGTCGGAGAATATTACTCAAAATTAGGAAATACATACATACACATGTGCATATGACTAGACAAGAGATGTCATTTTAAAACAATATAAAAATGCAACATTTTTGTGAAAAGTGGTGATATTTTTATTTTAGTCTAAAGTACAAACTCCACGGTTAGTAATGGAATACAATATCTGTCAAATGTCCGCCTCGGCTCTGCCCATATTTAGTCATTCTTTCGGTTCATAGCATCAATTTCAGACAAAAAAAAATTGGTAACGCAATTCATTCACTAAAACGGTCCACCATCAGTTTCGAAAAAATATGGCCCAATGACACCAGCAGCCCAAAAACGGCACCGCTGTGAACGGAGAAGTTGCTTCATTATTTCCTTGGGTTTTCGGAGTCCCAGATGCTACAGTTTTATATGTTTATGTACCCAGGCAAATGGGAATGAGCCTCAGCACTCAGAATAACTTTATGTAAAACATTATGATCTTCTTCATTCATTTCCAGTACCTAATCAACGAAAATACGGCGTTGTGATTGGCCTTCTAGCTTCAAATATTGTGTCAGCTGGACCTTGTAAGCATGAAGGCCAAGATCTTTATGCAAAATGCGGTGCAAAGTGGTTCTAGAAAGGGCCAATTCCTGTGATCATCTCGAAATGGACACACCTGGGTTTTCAGTCATGCTCTCAGCTACGGCGGCGATATTTTCATCACTAACCTGTGCGAAAATTTTAAATTTATCGATGAAGTCAACTATAGCTATGCGAGAAGGCGCTTGATGATAACCAAAAGCAGTACGAACTTTACGATACGTTTCCGCGATATTGTCACCTTTTTTTCTGAGCTTTCACTATGTCAGCAAGTTGTGCGAGTGTGTATCGATCCATATTTAATAATTTAACGTTATACTTATTAAAAGTCATCGCAATGATAGTTGGATGTTGACAGTTCAACAATGGCGTAAAATTTGGTTAAATAGTCTCTGGACGGTAAAAATCAAAATGGTATATAAATGAGACCTTGCAATTAATCATGACTACACATCAGTTGCACTTATTTTATCCCCCATGACCAATGGTAATTGTCTGGTACTGTACCAACCTACGGGATAAAATCAAGTGTGGTAACAGTCTGCAGGGATGACACTCTATTATGTACTACTGCAATGTATTTGCACCTCAAGATTTTTTACAGACTAGTCAAGATTAGTGGGAGCTCTCATACTCGTAGCTCCGAAATGGATAATTGACTTCAGAATATCCGCACCATTTTTTTAGAGGAATCCCAGAGACTGCTTGCACACGGGATCAATACTGCTAAGCAGAAAGGGTGTAAGTATCTTCATTCTAATAATTTTGTGTTATCCAACTTTTAATATTTTGTCACATGCCATTCTGGTGTTAAACTGCAGAATGCAACTATTTCAATTATTGATATGAGTCATTTCCAGGTAGAGATTGTAATTTTTCAAGTAAACAGGAAAATAGAGCATTCATGTTGGTTTTTATTTGATTATTTGTAATTTTCAGGTGGAAATACATCTTACTCGTATTTAGCGAACACAAAAATAAGTCATCTATTCATAGTGGCAAATATTCCTCTAATTTATATATAACCAAGCAAAAAATAACATCCAAAACTAACTGACAAATGGCAGACAAGCTTGCAAGCAAAAAGAGGAGAACGACGATCAGATCTACTCATGGAATATCCAGAACCTAAACAGGCCACATGCAGTCGAACAACCATCAATGGCCCATCCAGGAAGTCTGGTCGTATAAACCAGTCGAAAGAAGGATTTGATATCAACGGCAGATATAATAAAACGACTTAAAACAATTTGCATCAAAGCTAAGTTCAACAACATTGGCCTGATATGCACTCGCGCCCAACATACAAATAAAACATATATGTGGATTTTAACACAAAAAAAAATGTGAATATCTTTTATTGTAGAGTCTAAATTAATAGTCTACACCTCACTACGTGTAAAATTGAATACTAATTGACTTTCATCCGGAGCAGGATATCACTATAACTATGTAATTAACGTTTTTCTCATTTCCCTACTCACGAAAGTTAGCAGGTAATACAACAAAACAAATATCGTGCAGACTAAACATTTCAGCCTATATGGACCTCACCAATTATATAGGAAAAACTTTGTATTACAAAATTTCAAATGTCAACCATTGAATAGAAAAAAAAAACATTGTAATTGCTACGAGTACATATAAAAAAATAAAACGATTCCTTTAAAGTTTAATGTTTTTACCTTATTATGAACTTAAGCATTTAAAAAAATAACATTTATATATTTTCTCTAGGTTGGTTCTAATTGCAGAATAGAACACTTTAAATGACTTTCCAAGGATATGGAGAGAACCCGGCCGCCTTCGTTTTTATCCCCATACCTACTCACGTTATACTCTCTTGAGACTTAATTTCAATGTTGCATACACCCTTCGTTTTATCATAACTCGAATAAGAACAAAAACAATAAGAGAAACTAATGAATTGTGGCCACGAAAGCACTCAGTTGGGGGGTAAGTCCCTCTATCAATAGTTGCAGCAAAATAATTGCAAACTTTTTTTTACGTCTATATGTATAAATAGGTACATCTCTGCTATGTATATACATATGTTTTGTACAATTCCGTGAGTGTTAGTATGGTTTGGTTTTTTATAATTATAATTTATCTTGTTCCTCGCGAATGTGCATTTTCCGCCAATTGTTTTTTTTTTTAGTTTTCAGTTTGCATACTATATTTCTTAGGTTTCCTATAACAGTCATGTATGCACAGCCAGTATATGCGAGAACACAAAAAGTAGAAAAAAGAAGCAAACTAGTAAAATTCTTGCAAAATCTTTTTGCAATTTTCAGCAGGGCAGAGACCTACTTTCTGTTGTCACGGCAATATAATGGTCATATGGTAAATGATTACGATTCCATAGGTTTCATTCGAAACACACGTCCACACCTTATCATTACATAAGTTATATTTTCATGAAAGTAAGGTCGTGGAGTAAGTGATTCAAACGAAGAACCTTTTACAATATAGAGGTGACAAGAAGTGGAGACTGACTAACGTTAAAGTCAGCTATTTTATGACCCATATATGTGATAGGACCTATAACGCCATGCGCTGAGTTCTGTTTCTGCTTTGTTACAAATATTTTCTATCGGTGGAGCAGTAGCGAATATTTTATACTAAAATGACTTAAATTGTTGACGAAGGAGAAACTAAGCATAAACATACAAAGAGAAAAAAACAATTGAAAATGGACAAGATAATACTACCTTTTGCATCTGGTTGTTCTATGTTTTTCTAGTATATCAGTTTTCTATCGACTTTCTGCACTTGCTCGTATGCCCCGATGCAGCAACCGAAAAATTTTTTATGGGCAATTTTACCGAATTCGAAGAGCAACGCAGTCTAAACGTCGTATTATTAGAAGTGGACTCATTTCCAAAACAACAGCATCACAAGATTCTTTTCGCAAAGTGTTGGCTTGGGTAATGACAAGTTTTTCAAGCTTACTGCAAAGGGCAAATTGCGAGCATCTTGTCATTATGGCATCTGCCATAAATGAGGATTACCACAAAGTGACTTTATGATCTCTCGTTTCGAAAATCTAAGACTTATTTTTAAATATTTCGCCTAGACAATACCAATTCAATACTCGTACATGCGTCGGAAAGCAAAACACAAAGCACCACTATTGTTGCCAACACCCGAGTATTGAATATACAAAGTACGGAAGATGAATCTTATATATGAGTAAATAGAGGAAGTGGCAATAAACCAAGCCGCCTACGCAACCCTAATGCAGTCCTTATTGAAATACCAAAGGAATCTTTTAGGCCGCGGAACGCTCTGCAATTGGCGAATCAGATCTCTCAAACAAAAATAACAACAAAATCTCAATGTATATTTAAGAGCTCTGGAGGGCTCCGCTTCGTCATACCATCTCCATCAAGTTAATGAGTTTAATTTTCAGTTTTTCAATTTTGACTAGTTTGGACTCACCCCTTGTCAATTAATGCTATTATCCAGGCCTAGACGATGCTGCTCCATACAAGAAAGAACGCATTTAAACAACAATTGTCGAGCTAACAAAAATCTAATTCTCTGGTATTTCAATTCTTGTGGTCTTATCGTAAAAATCATCTCTCAGGTCCTTGAACTTTTTTTGTCCTGTCCCCTCGTGTGCCCGTGGCAAGTCAGAGTCAGAGTGATGAACAGCGTACTGATGACTTTTATTATAAAATGATAGAAAGTAATCAACTTAGCCCTAACAGGAACGCTTCAGATTATCGGATGGAAAATCATTTCAGAAGTATATTATTTCGTTCAAATCTTAGGTAAATCAAATTCCGACTCAGAGATGAAGCCACTCTTCATCCTGAAGAGGATAAACCAGAAAAAATTAACTAGAGTACATTTTAAAAATTCGCCCCAATTCAGAACAAAACAGAAAACAAATAAATCCGTGCAAAATTTTAAAGGTGCCCTGACAAAACGTTTTTAACTGACGTGTTCAGCTAGAAAAATCGCAGCCTATAACACATCAGTTTTACTTTGTTTGTACTGAAAAGCATTAGTACAAAGATTAAACTTTTAAGGTTAAAAACTCGTTTATTCCACATAAATATAGGTTTCAAATAGTTAATTGAGATACAAAATCTTAAGGAGGTAGTCTCGTGTTCTATCATCGAAAAATTGATTTTTTTTGCATATTTTCAAAGTTTAATAACTTGAGAATATACTGTGAAAATTTTAGAACGATACACTGTCATTTTAAAGTTACAGCAAATAATAGGGGCGAGCGTACAATGCAGCTGCGGCGCTCATACCTATTAGTTGCGACCCTATAGCCTTGAAAATTACTTGTAGTGTACGACACGTAGAATTTTGATATATAAAAGAAAAGTGAAAGTCAGTATATGCTTGTATTTCAAAGTGTTAATATCTAGCTCTTAAATTTTTTTATTTTTCGAACGAGAAAATCAGTATACGCTTGTATTTGAACGTGTTAACGTTTACTTAAAATGGAGACACCCAGAAGAAAAGGCTAAAAAGAGAAGTCTTAGAGGAACTCAACATACTGCTGAGGAAAATACTGATTTTGTTAGCACATTTGCTCAAAAATTGCAAGGTGAAGACGATTGTGAAGTAAATTTTGATCCGATTCATAGTTAGAGTTTATTGAGTTTTTATTTGGTGTTCACAAGTTTGCAAGCAATGGTGAAATGTAAATTGTGTTATGATGATCTAGAGTTCTTGAAACGATCACAGCAAGGATTAGGCTTTAAATTATGTGTTAAATGTCCGTGAAAGAAACAAGCTTATTATTAAATTGTAGAACACATACACATTGCCGTAAATGCTATGGCTAAAATCATGTTTCAAAAAGCAGTGAAATAAGAGCAAGAGAAAAATATTAAATTTGATCATCCGAAAAACGAAATTACTGTTTCAGGTGATGGATCGTGATCTACGCGTGGGTTTACGTCACTTTTGGGTATTCTTTCCCTTATTGGAAAATATTCTAATAAAATCTAAAATGTAATTGTAAAATCGAGTGTGTGTAAAGCTTGTGAAAAATGGTCAGGAAAAGAAAAAAGTGATGAATACGCTGCTTGGTATGGTGAACATCAGGAGAATTGTACAGCTAATCACGAAAGTAGTGCAGGTAAAATGGAGGTTGACGGGATCATCGAAATGTATAAAAGATTTGAAGAATGTCTTGGTGTAAAATATACAAAGTATATTGGTGATGGAGATACTAAAACATTTAAAAATTTATTAGAAGAAGATCCTTATAACGGCGACCCTGTAATTGAAAAACTTGAGTGCGTTTTACACGTAAAAGAACGTATGTATAGGTACGAGTATGTGAAAGAGGCAAAATAATTACTTAATCAGTGCGCAAAAGCTAAAAAACAACTGCAAACTGAAGGAAATGAAAAGGCTAAAAAACGAAGTGCACCAAAAAAGAAGAAAGATATAAAGCCAAAAACGATGCTGTTGACTAATAAAATTGTGCTGAAATTATCTATTTATTACGGCCTTGCAATTATGAGAAATATAAATTCTCTAGAAGAAATGAAACTTCTATAGACGAGAATCCGCAACATCATTATTGTCCGGAAGGTTAAACTTCCTAGTATGGGTATCAGAAACTCAAGCTGACAATAAAGAAGATACATTTATACATCCACCTACTTTAGATGAAGCAGTTATTAAAATTTTAAAGTGTTTGAAATTTTGATTTCAGATGATTACAAAATGAGCAACCAGGGGGCCAGCCACCTACTTTTTTTTTGAAGAGACCTACTTTCCCTTACCAAAATGACTTTAAAATATTTTTTTTTCCGACATACACTTTTTGGTCTTTCGAAAAAAAAAAAACAATACCAACATATGAGTAAATCAATATCTAATAGGTTCGAAGTACAACCGCCCTGACAAAGTGATGGATCCCTTTCTGTCAAGAGTTTGCACAAATTTTTGAAGAGCTCTATCATACTATTAGAGCTATTAAGAAGTAAAGTGAAACAGTTGCTTAGGCTTGCGAAATCATTTATTGCTTAAATATCTTTCCTTCCTGATATAGTGAAAGATGAATCAATAGAAACGTTGCAGAAGATGACTGAAAAAACCATTATGATTCTCTTTGCAGCTTAAAAATGTGGATCCTGATGGAGTGGTTTAGAATGAGAGAATATATTGGCAGCCTAACATGTGAGTAGTTCAGGTGCTCAGATGAAATATATTTGACCACCCTAAATTGGGCAATAAAAGCCAAAGAAGTAAATTTCCCTTGCCAGTTTTATCAGAGCTTTGACCTCTTCTCAAAAACCACTAAACTAATCTAGTCAACTATTCCTGTCTACTGTCAATCCGTCCCCTTAATCACCACAGTGGACGGCGAAATACTAGTACTGTACAAATGCAACTTACGTGTTCACTCTTTTAATTGATTTCAATGTAAAATGCACGAACTGGCTTGAGGGGCAGCGCTAGAGCCGTACAAGTGCAACGTACGTGTTCACTCTTTTAATTGATTTCAATGTGGAATGCACGAACTGGCTTTGTTTTGGAAATTGGCTGTTAATTATTTTAATCGCAAACAAAACACATTATAGCTGCTGCTATCGACGATATGAAATAAAATTTAAATTCACTTTTCGACAAGGTAGTGCCCTGCAGCATCCTCCAAAATGAACCGCTAAAACGCCGGCCTGTCGGTTTGTCCTATCAATTTCAGATACATTCACTTAGTCACTGATTCCCCTAACTTTTAGCCAAAACAAACATTCCATATTACAACAACCCGATAATATACTACTCCATGTCCTGGGCCACCAATAACTGAAAAAAATAATCAATAAAAATAGGAACTTTAGTGCTTAACAACTCTGTTAATTAATGCGAATTGAGCATATCGAATTTTACATCAACGCCCGCCCCGATCGACCCTACGTTTTTCGCCAGATTTAAAAAAATATTGCGATTAATTTTTTTTTTTAATTTTTTCTCTTTATTTGACTTTGATGTCATTTGCATGATGATGGTAATGTTGACATACACGAGTATCATCCGTTTTGGGTCAACACGTTCCAATTCGAATTCACACAGTCAGTCCACGAATAGTTGGATGGATGGTTAAGATGGGTCTCCCAAAGTCGATTGTCACGCCGGCCGGTAGGGCTGTAATTTGCATACTCAATTTATGTTATTTTGTATCGCCTCCGCTGTTATGATCGATACTTTACATTAAATTAAGAGATTTAAGGGATGTAGCATTTATTTTTTACAATTTACTTTGAAGTAGTTTGTCAGTGGAATAGTAGTCGCATTCATATTCGTATTTGTCACACCCAAAATCGGTGTTCCAATCGCGAATTCAATCACAATCTGAATTGTGATTACAATGGAAAATCGATTTTTATATATTTATTGATGACGAAATATTAATTTAAATTGCTGATTAAATAGAAATGTAATTAAATAAAAACTCTTGTCTATTAAATAAATTCAATTTACTATTTGCATTTGACTCGTGTGTATTTTTAGATATTTGTATATTACGGATTACATGTTATGAGTTAAATATAAATGATAGAATTACACTACCAAAATCAGTAAGCCAAGTACTTGATATAGCAGAAATTAACTGGAGGGAAAAGTTATTTAAATATTTAATTTAATTTATATTTATATATTTATTCATAATCATGGTCATATGGGTATAAATAGCTTAGTCATAAAAGAATTTTCATGTATAGGTTTTCCAGCTCGATTAAGGTTGGTATTTTTTATTTAAATAAACTGAAAATAAATGACCATAGCCTAAACCATTCATTTCGACATCAATCATGACTTTCTCAACTTGGCTAGATTGACAATGTTAGAGTAAACACAGTATAATGCACAATAACTATTTTCTCAAGACAACGAATATGATTATAAAATTGTAATAGGTTAAGAAATTCATACGAATTGTATTATATCATATACATTGAAATTAGTGTTATAAGAACTTAGACAATAATATTAAATATGAGTATATATATTTTAAGTTTGTAAATAAACACTTTCCCTCAATTACAAAATTTAAGGTCTTTTACGTATGTTAAATACTTAGTTGCCGGAAGTCCAGTAGTTAATATATTCGCAGTCATGTGATCCGTATCAATTATTTCAAGAGAATCTCACCTTTCTGTCCAGCCTCGCAGACAAAATGAAATCTAATATCGAGATGTCCGTGAATGTATACTAGATTTTTAGCAATAGATCGCATTTCCACTCAGTCTCAATACGAATATCCAACAATGTCTTTGACCGTACGTAATCTTGTGTTCCTTTTAGATACGTTAAAACTCTGTTAGCTGCTGTCCAATGGCGATTACCATAGCCTTTATTGAATTGAATCAGAAAGCTGATCGCATACGATATATCAAGCCTCGTTGTCACTGCTAAATATACAATAACAAAGTACCAATAAATTTGGTTGCATACTCATATTGCTCCTTTCTATTTATGTACTAGAACACAGTTTCTTAAAAAATTACTATTTGAATCGAAAGGAAAACTAATTGAACTCGAGTTGCTTCAGAATATTGGTGACATATTTCATTTCGACTCATGGCAACTTCCCCGCTTTCGTTTTTGATTAGATTATATTCATATAAAAGACTTATTTTCCCATGTCCTTCATTTTAAATTCAGATTTTAGTTTTTCTTTAAACAATTGAATCTGCTTCCCAATAATATTTGATCCTATAAATATAACGTAAACATATATTGCAATGACAGTTATGTATGTCACTACATTTTCATAAGAAATATTGTAAATGGTATATGGTGATTTGGATAAGGGTTTGATATTCATTTGTAATAGTTGCTCATTAATCTTAATAAACCAATGTCTTCCGGATTGCTTAGCTCCATATATGGACTTTTAAATAATACATACTTTATTATATCCATATGTCAATTCCATATAAATTATTTCTTCGATTCTTATTTTTTTCAAATTAGCAGTTAAAACATCCAAATGATGCAAAATGGTCTCCCATTCAGCAGTTAAAGCCAATAATAAACGTATAGAACACTATCGTGCTACTGGAATAAACGTTTCCTTAAAATGTTAGGATTGCAATTGATTTACATATACCGGGTAAGCAAAATTAAAAACGATGAAATAACGCCAAATTGGGCTTATCTTTTCTCTGTCGTAGACAAGCTATCGAATATGCAGTTAGATAACAATGTGGAATTACTCTCCATTGCTATACCGCTTACCAGACTCATGCGAAGGCTGAATACAATAGGAGACAGTACAGAGAGCTAGAAGGTAAAAGACGATTTAAATGTTTACTATGTGGCCGCTCAGGTCATAAAGCGGAAAACTTTAAAGTGAGATGAACTAGAGAAGGGATATCTGGTATTACTGAGGAATTGGTTTTGATAAGGCCAGCTACAGAAAAAGGCTAATCAGTCGAAACGAGCGGGGAAACTGTTTTTTAGATAATGGAGCAACATCGACCATATGCAATGGTAAAAACAAATTTTCATAATTGGAGCATAGAAGCTACTCCATTGTTATTGACGAATAAACAATCGAAACCGAAATCAATGATCTTGGTTTAGTTAAGATGATGCCGTGTTGTTTCAAGAGCGTACTTTTCCCCGCAGGACCTTTTAATTGGTATACCTTATGCAGTTTAACCCAGACATCATATGACGTTACACAGCCTCTTCTTTCTTGTAATTCTTATGCACCGATTGCTAGTATCAAATGCGATTTCGTCGTTCTGTCTTCTATGTAAAGATATTCGGTCTTAAGTTCTCATAATTATCTCCAGAACTCAAAGCAGGATCCATATGGCAGGATAAATGTTGTTCATTAAGATCGAAATATGGCCTTTGTTGTGGTTCTGAAGGTATTTTTAAAACCTGTTGTCTATTGAGGTAATATACCTGTCATTTTCTTTTCAAATTCAAAAAGGTTTATTCCTAATTTTTGACAAGGAAAAGGCAACATTTCATGCGGCATTAAGGTTTCTTTTGCATTTGACATTTTATACTTATAAGGTATTTCACAATTATCTACTACGTTTTTATTATACGCATATATATTTGGCCAGTAAACCAAGCTCAGAAGATGAAGAAAGCACTTCGTCATGGTGTTAAATCATTTGAAACGCAGCGCGACGATCTCAAATACGCGAATGCGGTCCTCTTTATTATAGCACATATTGCAACTGCGATGAAGTCCACTAAGCAGAACAAGAGGAAAGTCCATTAAAAGATGAGGTTTTCCAGATAACTTCCAGCAGATAATACAATAGTTGAGTCCCTCAAGATGGACATTCTGATGGACTGTGGAAATTGGCGAAGTATATGTGTTCTGGTAGGCTTTGTATTGTACAAAAAAGAAGAGAAAAATATAAATCTCTGCTCCAATTGGTTTTTATTGGTTTCATTAATATGGAGAGCCTTGCCTTTGTCACCGACAAAATCATCACTACGGTAAGGTTTCATACAACTGAAATCGACTGCAACAAGTTCAATAAAACGCAAACAGGATAACGCATGCTTCTGTATAAAACCGACTTATCTCGAAATGGATGCATTTCCGATCCCACCCGTCCGAAACTAACATATGTACATATGTTATATATTCTGTACACCCTGCAAACAAATTTGCTCTGAGATTTATATTATGAAGATCCTTGAGTCCTTATCCGATTCGTCCTCGCATTAAGTTTTCTGAAATAATAATAACCCACCATTTCTATAACTGTGGGACGTTGTTGAGCAATAAAAGCTGGAAATGATGAGGTATTCGCACGTTTAACCTCCAGCAGAATAACGGGCATGCTGTTGGAAGAGCCTGGTGACTTATCTACATATATACTTATATCCTGTAAGATTGTTAAAGGCTTGGACTGTGATATTAAATTTAGTCTCTTCTTATTAAATATGCAAGTTGTGTTGTTGTTGTTGCTCCTTATTATAGTATAAACGGATGTAGAGTTGTTTTTGGATCTTACTGAATCTAATCGAAGCCAGAAATCTTTATTGTATAAATAATACTGGGGCTAATTCTTTAACTACGTCACAAAAGTTGATATTTTAATTTATTTACACAGTTATGGCTCAGTCGGCATTGTCATCTTGCTGAAGTTGCATGCATTCTGAAGGAATTGAGTATTTTTTAATTACATATCATCTTTTGTGTCAAAAAAAAAATATTGCCTCCTATTGATTTTAATAAATATAATAGATAGTATTGTAATTTTATGTCGAAAGTCATATCTTAATTAAAGCCCAGAACATCGCTGTTTTCTCCATATACGAGTATAAAAAAAAAACATTATTTATTACTTGTATTACAGGACCCCCTACCTTGAATCTTAAGTACTAGCTTTTTAATTAAATTGTTTTTCGCTCAAAACGCTATCACATTTCCGTAAACCCTATAGTGGTTTACAAACTCTTCGTCGAATTCTTTCTCATCTCACCGTACAACCAACATCCTTATCCTTAACAGTTTAATAAAAAAAGATGCAAAAAAAAGCCATTCAAGGATTATTTCCTGTGAGTGATGGACTGCTGTTACACAATAATCATACATTAACACACACACGCATACAACCATCCAGCGAAATGCAGTGGTATAACCCATAAAACTGCATTTTGCATTTGTAAATGTGAACACATAAAGTTTCTGAGTACAATATCCTGTATAAGCTGTGTGAAAGGCGACCTATGTATCCTGTTTCTAGGTCAAAGAAGAATATTTTAGGATACCCTCTTCCTCATTCATTCCTATTATGTACCTATGAGTGTAAACAAAACTAGCCAGAAACAACTCTACAAAACAGAAAAAAGAATGTGAAAATGTGAAAAAAAATTTCAAATTCTGAAGATGGTATGCTTAATCTTGTGCTTCAGCTATTGAAGGAAAACGTTAACAACGAGAAATATTCATATTCTACAGAAGCCAAAGTAGATTCTTGTGAAAGGAAATAATGCAAGTCTATCAAGGATAAATTGAAGCTTACAGTTGGAATTGCAAAAAAAAAACTAAATAAATATCCTTAATCGTAAATCATCCAATCTCTTATCCCTATGAGTACGAGAACGACGAGTACCATCACCCGTTTCTGAAATCTGTACAGAATATGTAGCGCGCGCGCGGTCACAAATTTTCAAAGGAATGCTCTCAGTTCACTCTCTCTCTCTCTCACAAATTTACAAATACGAGAATTTGTAGCCATTGAGGAGTCTAAAATATTATTTTTTTTATGTAAAGCAGGAAGAGTTGATGTTTAGAGTTTAAAATGGATAGGGGGGGTGAAGGTATACAAAAAGGGCTTCAAAATATCAACTTAATTGGAATTGGCTAAGTTGGGACTTAAAGTGAGGATTAGGTGGAGGTAGTGGATGGTATTAGACAAATTTAGAAAGTTTGCAAAAATTTGATGAAATTTAGCGACAGAATAATGAAGTTTGATACCGCGTTCGCTAAAACGGGTACACACAGGTGATCTTAAGGGCATTCAACTTTGAAAAGAAAATTGATTACGGTGTAGTTTCAAATAGGAATGTTAGGCATGGATTGAAAAACTTTCTAAACAGTAGTATGATATAACAGCAAAATGAGACATTTGGGAGATTTGAATTTACGAAGAAGTAAATGTTTTATATCATCAATATTTTGGTGAAAGAAATAAGGTACAAGTAAAAACCTAAAGCCACTCGAAACTTCATGTATTAGGCACTATATATTCTCACATTTTAAACTGCCTACAATGTTTTTTGACAGTTTTATTTTTAAGTCTGTGTCTCTCCACAGACAACCACTCATTCGAAATTTGTCAGTCCTAATTGTAATGACTTGACATAAGCAATACAAAAAATAAAAATGTTTCAAAATCATTCCAAAGTCATCTGAGCCGACCAAGAAACAGAAAAAAAATCAGTATTCGTTACATAAATCCAGAATCAGAAATTAGAAAGCACAATGTCATTTTAGAAGTGTTAACATTATTTAAATCAAGTTGATCAGTTGATTATGCCGATGTGACTCTGCTACACTGGCAGAGTAATGTCCGAAATTCGCCAGCCTCAAAATAATACTTATTGCAATGTGTACTCGTGTACCCTAATCGGTGACAATTATTATCAAAGTCTGCAATATTTAATTAAGCGTTTAAAAGAGAATTTGGAACCAGTGGACATATTTCAATTGCTTCTTGAAAATAGGGCATGTATCATCCATAAATAGGTTCTCCGAAATATGCTAACAAAAAAGCTGATAGTTCTACATATCCCGGGAAGAGCTGCGACATTTACAAACATAATAATTACAATATGAAAGGAAATACTCTTAGGTGTAACATTAAGTAATGTTTTCTCTCTCCCTTTTTACGCGACGTAAAATAGTTCGAGAAATGTTTAAAGAAAAGAATTCCAATTCTGTGAATAGAAGGCTGCATAAAAGATTCTTTTCGGAAAAAGGTTGACGAAATAAAACAGGTAAACGTGAGCTTCTACGAAGCGCTTAAAACTCATTAGCAGAGTCATAACATTACGGTTCTTTCGTCAAAAATCCGTGCATTTGCGGTCAACGAGTCTTTCCGTCAAACAAAAAGGGTTAGAATAAACTTTTAGTTTGGTCTGCCACAAATTGCCTGCAGTTACGCACTCCAAGTTGATTGAGTTCCCCTTCCACTTGTGCATCACAGCGTAGGCGAAACTTATACTGATTTTCAATAAAGATAACAATATCCTTGTTTATATTGACCCCATAACTACCGTGAATAAAGCAAATACGCAATCACTTCTGCGTCGATGGGTAAAATAAGGAATGGAGGAAAAATCTGTTTTACTCAACTTTTGATAGCTATCTGAGTGCTACTAGTACAATCCGTCAGTTGGGGTCGATTTATCAGTGTTCGTAGTTGTTGAAAAGTGGTGGGGGAAATTTTGTAGAGAACATTTGGAATTTGGGATTATTCTTTTGAAAGTTGATGGTGTTATGGATTCGTGTTTGGCGAGATTCGATTGATAGGGCTAAGAGAAAAATGGGCGACACATTTCCTTTATACACTGAACGCGAAGGTTTCCAAAGGTTGTAACAAGATGTTCTCGTCGGCTTCACCGGTCCTAGTTTCTCAGGGGCGATATCACCAAGAAACTGTTATCCTCTAAGCTACAACTCGCTTATGGAATGACCTGCCGAGCTCTCTATTTCTTAGTTATTACAGCTTGCAAACATTTAAAGCTAGCCTTTATAAGTATCTCATTTTGTATTTATGTTTCCGTTACCGGTACTAGCGAAATAATGGGTGATTTTTTAAGCGTTTGGTTTTCAATTGTCAAAAAAATAACAGGAAAATTGGAAAATTAATCTTTTTGAAGATTATTTCATGTGAATGTTGACCACGACTACGTTTAAGTGGTCTATACGGAGAGCCCAATTTTGAATCTCTTTTTAGAGCATACTGGCCGGTTGCATGCTAATAACACGTGTAATGTTGTCATCCAAGGCTGCAGTTGACGCTGTTTTATCGGCATAGACGAGTGATTTTACGTATCCCCATAAAAAATAGTCTAAACGCGTCAAATCGCGCATCTAGACAGCCATTTCACCGGTCCAAAACAAGAGATAAATCGCTCAGTGAACTCATTTCTCAATTGGTCCAACGGTTCGCGCGCTGTATGACATGTAGCGCCGTCTTTCCAAAATCACATGTCGACCAGGTTCAGCTCGTACATTTTAACCAAAAATAAGTTCGAAATCATTGAAAAATAGCGGGCGCCATTGACGGCAACGTTGTTCTCACGGTCACTTTGAAAAAATACGGGCCAATGATTCCGCCGGACCATAAACCGCACCAAACAGCGCATTTTTCCGGGTGCATTAGCAGCTCTTGTATTGCCTGAGGTTGCACCTCGGAGTCGAGTAACATAATCCCAATTGCTGAAAACGGCGATAAATGGACAAGTCACGGTCTTCATTAACACTGGCGGATATAGCAGCAATATTTTCCTCTGCACGCACTCTACGCATGCGAGTAGGTGGCTTGATGTCCAATAGTGTGAAATTGATGCGAAATTTGGTCACAATGGCTTGAATTGCTTGCTCAGTAGGTCGATTATGTCGACCGTAAAAATGTCGAAGTGCGCGAAAAACATTTTTCAGAGTGCACTAATTTTGATAATAAAATTCAATAATTTGTAAGCGTTGTTCGGGTGTAAGTCTTTCCATGCAATGGCAATGTCACGAATCATGTCTGAGCTGGCAAAAATGGAACACTAAAAAACCAAACAGCAAAATAATCACCCTTAATACTGTAAGCATACATTTCAGGAGGACTTAAACACGTCAACTTGTATATTTTACAAAACAGACTTAAACTCAAAATAAATAGATGATGTGGATATTGGAGTAAATGAAATACAGTATCTAGGGGTTATTGTTGACCTAAAATTATTGTTTAAAAGTCATATCAATTATACAATAGTTGTAAAAAAATTATTAAAAAGATAGGTTTCTTAGAAGGATTACAAATCAAATTTCAACTAAGCGTACAATATATATATCTGAATAAAATGATTGTTGAACGGGACTCCGAATATTTTTCCACAATCTTGTTTTTATGTAGTGAAGTGTATGATTGCAACGATTGCAAAATAAAAGTATGCGATGTATTTTAAAGTGCAACAGATATGGTGTGTGTCAATTCGTTTTATGTTAATTTCGTTGAATGAACTAGTCTTTGTTTTTAAAATAATCAACAATATGATGCCAAAATATTTACTAGACTATGTTAGAGACTTGCAACTCTAGGCCTTGAGAAATATGCACGAGTTAAGTTTGCCAAATTTCCCAAATACTAGTGCCTAAAATTCTCTCTTTTATAAAGCCTTTAATTTATTTAACTGCTTGAAAAATAAAGTAAACAATGAAACTAACTTTGATATACGAGTATTTAAAGAATGCGTAATAGAATATGTTTAATGAGAATACTGAAAGTTATTTCATAAAAAAATAATGTATTGGATTTTCGGAAAAAAATTGTTTTTTTTATGAAAATAAAATACGATTTTCTTATAGTGAATAAATATTTTATTAAATTATATATTGCCCATTCTGGTCCAGTAACTTTTGGCATTTTTTTGGCAGTAGCATGATTCCACGCTCATAAAATAGTTGTTATTTGCTGGCAAAAAACTGATCCAGGTGATTTTTGACCTCCTCATTTGAAGTAAAGTCTAAAAAATCTCGTAGAGACCGGAACAAATAATAATCAGAAGGTGCCAAATCTGAAAAATATAGTGGGTGTGGCAGTATATCTCATGCAAGCTGTAAAAGCTTTTGGCGAGTTATCTCTCAGCGATCTGACGAGTTGTTATCCGCCAGTTTGCATCAATTAATGCCTTTATTGTGTCATTAACTTCAACTGACTTTCCAGAACGAACGATATTATATCCGAACAACCCAATATAATGATTCTTCAGAGTTGTAATTACATAGTCTGAATGGAACTAAATAAACGTAATCTAATCTAGATCCTACTCGTTTTGTTCAAAAGCGCCCGCTGTTAAATCATAGGAGACTGAAATTAAATTGGAGTCTTTTGAAAGCAAAATATTTTTTGGCTTTTCAGGTTTTGTGAGCGAGGAAGATGAACGAAGCAATCGCAAACGTTGTTAGTTATACAAGTGTGTAAATCTTGTTCAGATATTATACTCTTTGAACTTGTGGCCTCTGCTTCGAGAAGGAAGGAAAATCGAATCGCCGGTTCAATGATCAACCGATAAACCTGAAAGACTATATCTCAGACAGAGCTTAAGGATTATATGGTATTTTGTGCATTTACATAATAATATATTCATATTATGTTCTTAAACTTACAATAAGAGACGAAAATTCAAATTTAATTAATTAATTACAAATACATTGCCGACCAAAATTAGATTGTTCAAAGGTATGTTCGTATCTAATTAATTCATAGGACTTCTAAAGCATTTTGCGAATCCAGTCCTCTTAACTTATCTCCTTAAAAAAAGACGCAGATTGATCCAAAAACCTCCAGCTTTACACGCCAATTCACTACCCTTACAAACTAGAATTAAGAATTATCCTTTTTCGCCTTATGTACAAGTATATCCACAAGAACAAATCTCGATTAATAGGATCCGAACAGATTTTCAATATTTGGCATGGTGAATCAGAAAGTTCTTAACTTTTTATACATACATACACACACAAATAACCATCCCATTCCAACTACTAAAGCAACTACAAAATGAAAAAAAAAATATTTAAAGCTAAAATGGCATTCGTTGTCTAAAGTATGTTACGTACGTTTTGCGGGCCTACGAAACTATAAAAAAATAAATAAATCTAACTATGAGAGGAACATGAGGCGGCCGGTTAATGTCCTTGTATGAGTGTGTTCAAACGTTTTTTTTCATATTTTACTTTTGCACCCAGGGAAAATATCCTTTAAAATCTGGCAATAGGCCAAAAGTCAAAACCCAACTCCACTCAAATGGGTTCGATATATTCGCATGATGAAATCCCTGTTTCCTTTACATCCCATCGAATCAAATATAGAAGGATGAATAGAAACAGAAAAAAATATTTATTAAATATGCTTAACATTTCTTCTTCTTTTAAATTCTCATCTGGTTAAGTACAACACAATTAAGAAAAGAAAAACAGAATCCATTTAGCATTAAGAAAATTTATATGCACCACGTAATCCGAGAATAAGAAGAAAATTCATTCTCATTATTGCACTTGCTCTCAAAACGCTGAAATTCTTTCTTTCAACGAAAAAGGCGCTCTCATTCTCTTTCTCTATATTCTCTTACTTACCCAAAACAAATTTATAGAAAGATACGAAGGTTCCAAATAAAAACTTCGATATTAATTTTTTCTCTAATTATACAGGGCAAGAAAGAAGAAAACTTTTCCGACTCAATGTTGTCCTAAAAGCTCACTCTTTTAAACGATCCCAAGAGATAAACGAAAATTAAGGGTGGTGGTGTAGTGTATAGAGATTTTTTTCCTTTTCCCCTTTTTTGACTTCACTTTTTTTGTGTGGATTTTAGGTTTGCTTTAAATTTTCTTCTTTTAACAAAAACTGTTTCCACTAAAATTTCACTAATTCACTTGCGGAAAAATCACATTATCCTTCGAAAAACTCCGTTTTCGGTTAGTTGAAATATTTTCAAACACAATTTTGTGCAAAATGTATCCTTAAGAAGACCCTGTGAACGCGTTTCTATACAAGCAGTAGAGGAATTTTCTAACTCCTAGTATGAGTACTCGGCCAAAAACGTCTGCTCGCGAGAATGTTACACACCGAACTGAAGTATTCAGTACAAGACCTAACTGTGTGAAAAGAGCTTTCCTGATTTCTTCATTGCGTTTTGAAATTCGTGCTGGTGCGAGTTGATGGGAGTCTCGTATTGGACAGTTGTAGAGAAGGCCTTGAAAATAGAAATTTATGGGCTCTCTTTGCGATATTTGCCACGGCGTGGTAGTACAATTTTCTCTTAATATCTACTCCCGTGTGTGGGTGCAATCAATGTTTTTCCTGAAAATGAACTAGAGAGTGGGGTTTATTAGATTCGAGAAAGTGAATATGGCTATTCGAGTGTCCTTTGTTGGTGGTTTGTCTATGGACTGCTAGAAAATGTATTTTTCGAAATGGAGAGTCGGCTTAATCCCACTGGATACACTAAGAACGAATAGCTACATATGTCAGTTGCGTTGACTTAGACAATGTTTTTGGATAGTTTTACCTTCAAAGCTATTTTCTCAATGCACCAAGATTGCGGTATCTTGTAGAACATCCTCACTTACACTGTTCAAGCCTCCATTTTTAATATTTTTTCCGCCGATGGATAGAAGATACCGTGAAATGCTTGTGTGGGTTCAATGGATAGAAATTATTTCTACCAACACACTCCCTTTATTTAAAATTACTCTACAAAAACAATTTATAATTCAATCTAATTTAAACTAATTATTTATCACTTTCATTTGCCACTTTAGTTTAATTTATCGTTAACTTAAGCCATTTCATCACTACTCTTACTTCAATTTTCAAATTAAATTTTAGGACTGCTTTCATCCCTGTTCGACGCCAGTATTTATACTCCCTGTCATTTTTCGAGAGCTTACTGTACTAATTAGCTATCCGTACTTCTTTCCATATTTCCATGCCCTTCTTACGCAGTGGATTATACCACCGCACAAGGTCTACTTCGTTGAAGCCGGAAAATTTTGCTTTGGCAGCATACTTTGTTTTTATGCGATTGCTCGCTAGCTTAAACTTTCCTCTGATGTGTGTGTATATTTTACGAATCCTGCAAATATTGGCACAATTCCTGAAAGACTTTTAATTACAAGTTTCGTTCTTGATTAGAGTGTAACTCCATTGGGACTCCAAATGTGCTCCCCCAGTTGTTGACTATTTCTTCTGCTACGGTCTTAACACTTCTGTTCACTTACTGAAGTAATTCATGACAACGAGTCTAAATCGGCTGCCTTGTAAATTGATGTAAATTTAAAACGTAAAAAAAATATAATAAATAATAAAAAATAAATAAAAGATCTTTAACCCTTTGGGGGAAACGGACCAGCTATGTCAATAGCTATTGGTTCGAGTGGTGCTCAGACAGTGTATTGTAGCATTCTTTCCTGTAGCTTAATTTTCGGGCCCTTGGTAGCTGCACATGTTATGCCCTTTTAACATTAATTCTTGACATCCTGATTTGTACTTAGCCAATAGAAGCGTTCTCTTACCTTCTCCAGCGTCTTACTAATTCCCAAGTTACCCCCTAAGCTTCCATCATGTATTTCATGGAGCAATTTTCTGGCACGATTAGCTGCATACGAGTTGTTCTTCCAACTACATTCTCCGATTTTCTCTTCAGAAAATCATATTCAATACAGAACGAGTCCGACTATGACCAATAGGACTTCAGAGTTTGTCTCCGGTCTGATATCTCCTGTTAACTTGGACTTTCCTCAAGTTCTTTTTAGGCCAATATTGGCTCGATGTCGTTGTCTGCCTGTTGAGAGAAACGGAAACTGTCTGTATCCCAATTCTCTATTGGCTCAATCCTGACCATATCGTTAGTGATCTGTACTTTCGCTTCCTTATGATTGCATGGTTGCACGGTCGAAGAGAAATGACGTCAGAATTTGACTGCAGTTTTCCCTTGCGGTGTTGCATTTCAGGGTCGTAGCCCTTCAACTGCTCCATCCATATCGCAACTTGGCCTTCAGGATTCTTAAATTGTAGTAGCCATTTCAGAACATTGTGATCCGTGCAAAGAATGAACTTTTGTCCATAGGAGTACTCATGGAAATGTTTCGTTACAAAAATTAAAGCCAGAAGTTCACGCCGGGTTACACAGTAGTTCCGTTCAGAGCTGGAGAATGCCTTATTGTAATATGCAACCACTTTTTCTTAAGCATCATGAACTTCAAAGATCACAGCTCCAACCCCAACATTCCCGGCGACTGCGTCCACGATGAACATTTTTCCAGGTGTGGGGTTACTCAAGATGGGAGTATTGTACAGCCGCTTGAGTTCTCGAAATGTTTTTTTTATACTCTCCGGACCTCATGATCTGTAGACCTCTTTCAGTAAGTTGGTACACGCTCCTTGGAATACTAGCAAAACCTTTTACGATCCTTCAGTAATAGGTGAGTAAGTCTCAAGTCCCAAGAACCTTCTTAGTTATTTGACGTCATCAACCAATCACAAGGCGCCGAAAGAAGTGGGTCCTGTGTGCTACAGCAACGGTAAATAATAACATTCCGAATTGTTTGGATGAACTGTATAGACTCTTCCTATAGCGCGTTCTTTGTACGTGGTAAACGTTATAAAGAGGTCTGGGCGCCCATACTTCTTATGTGCGCTCGTGCATGTAGCGCGGGCCACCCGTGAAACTCGACGGCAGAATTAGTAACCGTCCCAATTCCTCAACGTTAGCATCCTGCTTCATGGCGTCCTGTAGATCAATATAATTTTCAGCACGCAATCTTTTTTGGTTTATTTGAATGTATACCAAACGCTCTGCTTCGATTTTAGCGTACATATCAACCACAAACTGATTCAAAATACCTCGAAAGCAGTGAAAATGACACAAAACGGTTGCGTCGTATATGCATGAGGCATGAATAGAACTGCAGATCAGATATTTTTTTATTGTAATTTGCCGCCCCGGTAGTAGGATTGACTTGGCAAACGGCAAAATTATATCCGTCCTCACCGCGACAATAAATCAGTGAAGACTATCATAGCCCCTATGGGTTTCACTTATCCGTTGCAAGCGATCGTCGCGGGTGCACAGCACAATATCTCGCCTATCGCACTCCTGATCCACCAAAACAACGGCGACTTCGTTCGTGCTAGGAAAATTGTATTGGTCGCGATGTGCTGTCGCGGGTCTTTTATCAGCGCTGATTACAAATTTGTAATCATTTTGTTGATTTTGAGGAATAGACTCCAGTGCAGCCTTGAAGTTATTCATATATGGATTGATTTCATGAAACATTCTTTGCAGCTCGGAAATCAGACTGGCGTTTAGATATTGGAAATGTTGATTCCTGATATTATCTTGTTCGCAATAGTCGGATACAAAGTATATTTGTAGGAATTTCGGTTCACCTGATGACAACAGAGATCCAATTAAATGATAAGCTTGACCCTGTATTTGGAAGGTGGGCATAAATAAACCTTTGGTTTGCCCCGAACGAAGTCATCTGGAATGCACTGTTGTAAGAACGCATACATTCCAAAAAATGTTTAGATTGTGGGTGATCCCCAGTCAATAGTGATTTCAAGGGTTCTGGTGGTTCTTGAAAAATATCTAAAAGTACCTTTCCGCCTGAGCAGCAGATTCCATTCGATTCTTTTGTCCATTTAAGAGCTTGACAATTATCACAGCCCTGGGTCATTCCACCGATACCAGCAAATTCGGCATAATTATATAAGTCTTTTAGTGTAATAAAACCAACTTCTGTTTTTATTAATCAACTGAAGATGTATGTTTGTTTGTGACATGCGAGTTGTAGCAAGACGTTCATCTTCGGTACCTGACCTAATGTGACGTTCTTCATTTATTTTATGTGATCGGGTTTGACGAATTGTCCTAGCACGTTTTGAGCTTCGAGAGAGATTAGACTTTCTCTACAAAGGCATATTTTTATAAAGTAAACGGCGTTACAAAAAAAAACGGTAAGCCTTGTGTCAAGAAATAAATCTATATATATAATAAAACTGTAATGTTTTTCTTTTGTTACCTTATTGCATGAAAACCCCTCGATAAATTCGGGTGAATTTTTTTTTAAATGTTTCTTAAGACTCTATGTCGCTTTTTACTCAGCCTATTTTTGTGAGCGTTTTGTAGTTTTTATTGTTTTTTTTTCAGTATTTGTTGAAGGTAATGTGCTTTCGATGTGGAACCACCACCACTCCAAAGCAGAACAACGATCAGGAACAATCGTTGTTAATTTCTTTCGGTTTTAGAAAATATATTTAGTTTTATCATCTTAGATTTTGGTCTGTAACTCAGCTTCTAGATAAAGCAGAAAGCTGATGGATAGCTTAAAATATTAATGGAAGTGTTGTCCCCATTACGCATTCTTTTTTTTGTATTGATTATAAATTACCCTAGTAATAGGAGGGTAAAGGCAGTAAAGTCAATAAAAAAATAAAAACTACAAAAACACTCACAAAAAGTAGGCTGAGTAAAAAACGACATAGTCTATGTCCTTCTTGGAGTCTTAAGAAACATTTAAAAAAATGTTCACCCGAATCTATCGAGCGGTTCTCATGCCATTAGATAAAAAAAGAAAAACCTTACAATTTTATTATATGTATAGAAGATATATACCTTATGGGGTTTTGTAGGATTATAGAGGGCGTTGGGGATAAGAAGATGACAAGAAACTAGGATGTGGATTGGACTGGGAAAGAAAATGAAAGTACGGAAAGGATGTCTCAGAGTAAGGGGCGTGACATGCTTGCATGGCACAGCTATGCTCACCGAATGGGGCTGATTCTTGTCCTCACTCTTTGATAGGATCTACTACAAAACATAAATCATGCCGACAATTCAAAAATACAAGCCATTATAACGGACGTAACTTACGATGCTGTAGGGCGCTGTAGTATTGATCACGGCTGGCCCTTTCTATCTCAACCTGGAAATCCTATGAACGACTTTAGGTTCAGGATTCACCCTATTGAGCATGTATCATCTCACCTGCTCACATCATTACCACCCGCGTTCTCTTACCGTTGACACACCCTGAAAATTGCTAAACATTTCATAATAGGGCCTTTTTGCTCGCCATTTATTTCAGACAAAAAAATTGTTTTTAATTTTTTTTACGTTTACTACCTACTTTTTCTTTTTGTTGGATTTAATTTACTTCTTTTTATTCTCGATTTCGACATTTTTGCACTTGTTAATGACTGTCGCTACTCTTTTTTAATCTTGACCATATCACTTCTCAACCAAAAATTAATTTTGTACTTTTTCTAATGGAGGATTACTGCACCTTGTTGCAGTCGCAGCACTTTGCACTCTGGCGTAATGCATTTATCTGTGACAATCCCAAAGTTTTTTTTCGCTACATAGTTACCGGCTCCCATCTATGCACGCATATTTATTATAGGCAACTGGTATTTATCTCTGTGGATAGCTTAATAGACGTTTTAAGCAATTTGCACAATACTTTAAACAGTAATTAAAAATTTGGTTCTAAGCCTTGTTGACTTGGCACCACCTTTTCATTTTTCTTCGAGAATCGAAATTTCTTCCAAAGTCGAATTACTATCTCCACCATTTTGTTGCCGTATTTGACAGTAGGCAAACAATTTAAATCTTTGTAATAGGAGAATGATTCAGCACGTATTTAGTATTTTTTTTATTCTTATTTTAAATATCTCTACTTGCAGAGAAATGCAACAACATTGGAAATAAACGATTAAGCTTTGGATGTAAGTAATTCTTTAATAAAATAGCAAGATAAATAAATTAATATCCAATATGTTTAGGCTGTAAATAAATTTGGAATTACTAAAATTATCGAATGACTTGATTCTCTGAATTCTGCAAATGAGCTTGGATATCGACGCATTAGGTGTACCATTTGCACCAAGTACTGGCACAGTAATACTTAGCTGACTTACCTTGTGAGAAAGTGTACATATATTTTATGGAAAAATTACATACATAATACGGGTCGAGTGCAAGGTGTTGATTTAGTAGAAGTGAATCCTCGGCAAGAACCAAAAAACGAAGCTGACCAAACTTTATTTAGCTCAATGGAAATAATTAAATTAATCTGTGGACACAAGAAATGTATAAATTTTGTGTAAATACTAAAACCAACTTACTAACCCAAAGATCTTCATAACTATACGATGTGTGTGTGTGTACCTCCCAGTGCAAAAGTACGCTACCCAAAATCCAATTGCTACCTACTGGAGGTGGAGCTAAACAAAATATTACAACGATATAACAGTAAACCAGAATTTTAATGATGGGAAAAATGCCCCTCATAAAGGCGTAAACATGCTGATTTATAAATTACAGTTCTTTTAAGAATGCTCACAGCCAATCAAAGATAACTTTTAATAGCAAAAATGGCCATCAAAAAGAGAATTCCGTGATATAACTATAAATTGAAATGGCGATTTGATTTCATTTAACGGAATGTAAAATTAAAGAAAAATAAATGACTGAGCAAAAATGGAATTTCTAATAGAAAAACAACCTAAGTTGTAATACATACTGCAAAAGAATACGAAGAATTAAAAAAATGTCCATATAATTTAACTTAAATATACATACGTAATATGAAGGAAAACGGAATAAAGGCAAAGACTGCAATGTTTTCACAATTCTGGCACTTTTTTTCTGTTTGTTTTAATTTACTTAGTCTTTTATTTTCGATTTCGGCATATTTTAATTTTTTCTTGACTTTTGTCTTTATTGTTTTTTTACTTTTGACCACTTCACATTTCAGTCAAAAAAAATTAATTCTATCCTTTCTGTAATGGAGGATTACAGCACTTTGTTGCAGCCGCTGCACTTCGCACGCTGGCCTTATTCTGGAGCTAAGAGATTTGATCTTAAGCTTTATTGGTTCGGCACCACCTTTTTATTTTTCTTCCAGAATCAAAATTCTTTCGTAAATCGAATATATATCTCCACCATCTTGCTGTCAAACAATTTTAAATTTTGAAATGGGAAGGTGTTTTGGTACGTACATACATATTTGGTATTATTTTTATTCTCATTTTATATCAATCTATATCTTTACTCGCAGGGAGATGTAACAACATTGGAAATAAACGTTTATGCTATGGATGTAAGTAGTTCCTTATTAAAATAGCAAGACAATTAAATAAATTAATGTCCAATATGTTTAGGCTGTAGATAAATTTGGAGTTACTAAAACTATGGAAATGACTTGATTCTCTGAACCCTGCAAATGAGCTTTGACGTCGACGCACTGGCACAGCTTACCTTGCGAGAAAGTGTATATCTTATGGAACAATTACATACATAATACGAGTCGAGTGCATGGTGAGGAACGAAAAACGAAGCTGAACAAAGATTATTTAGCGTAATGGGAATAATTAAATCAATCCGTGGACACAAGAAATGTAGTAGGGCTGTGTAAATATCAAAACAAAATAAAACAAAGATATATTGATCGATAGTGTTGTTGTTGTTATTACTTGTTGTTGCTATCGATTCTAGGTTCCCAAATTTGAGTCGAAAGAATGGTACGGACCTTAGACCCTGTTTAGATGGCGACTCATGAGTCTGCTATGTCGATAGTATTTAGGTGAGAAGAGTGAGGACTAAAGAAAAAGAAGGACAGTCACGAACAAAATATAAAAATCGAGGAAAGTCGCTTTCCATAAGGAACCGTGTACGTAATATAAAAGAAAATGAAATAATGTCAGAGAACGCGATTTGTTGAGAATAAAAACACGGGTATAGTATAGATATAAACAGACTGTATATATATATAAACAGACAATGTGGCTGGAAAATGGGTTGGCGAGTATATTAATTTGATTTAATGTTAATAGAGGCCCCGGTTACAAGCACAAAGCACACTCAAATAGTAGATTTAAAACTACATAACAACATTAACTATACTCGTATTTAAAACTTAATGGTTGGGAGAATGGGTCGAAAGGCAAATGCATAGTTTATCAATAGGCAAAGGTAAACTAAAGGAAGTTCCTTATGGAAATTTAGTTAGTAGAAAATAAAAAAGCGTTTGGATACGTAAGAGTAGTACATGCTTAAGATTACGTGGGTTGGTACTAGAGAGATACATACATAAGTCGAAGTAAAGAGATGCTGTCGATGTTATGAGTTAATATCTGATGCAAAAAGGGAATGCCGGTTACTCTCAGGCGTACAGAAAGAGAATGTAAGACTGCAAGCATGAGCCGATATTTGTGCCGTGGTAAATTTAAATGATCAGTTCAGGGGTGTCACCGTATAACGAATCGAAGGAACCTGCGTTGTACGTCAACAATCCGGAGAATATAGGTAGGATATATATACAATAGAAGTAAGGTAGCTAGGGGCAGTGACAGTGAATTTTGCTTGGGTGGATGTCGGAAAGGGTGTTTGGTAGCGGGTGGATGACTGATAGGGGTGGATACTAGTGGGTAGAACATACTAGGTGTTTAATGGGCTGTGACAGCGGGTTTTGCATGGGAGGATATCGGTAGGGGTGTTTCGTCGACGGTAAAGGAGTTGTAGGGGTGGTAGGGTGGGTACTAGTGAGTAGATGGTAGAGGGTGCATGGGTGGTAGGGGTAAATAATAGTGGGTGGATTATGATGCTTGGTAGTTGGGTCCTAGTGATGGGTGCTAGTATGTAGATGGATGTAGGGGTCGGTGGATGAGTGGATAATAGCGGGTGGATAATGATATCGGCTAGATGGGTGCTAAGGATAGATACTAGTGGGCCGATGGTGGTAGACGTGTTTGATAGCGGGAGGATGAGCGGTAGGGGTATGTAATAGAGGGTAGATGGGTGGCAAGAGTGGATTATAGTGGGTGGATGGTGATACTGGGTAGTTGGGTGCTAGGGATGGGTGCTAGTATGTGAATAGTAGTACAGGTGGGTAGTTGGGTGCTAGGGATGGATGCTAGTATGTAGATGGATTTAGGGGTCGGTGGATGGGTGGTAGGGGTATGTGATAGTGGGTGGATGAGTGGTATGGGTGGTAGGGGTTGATGATGATACTGCGTAGTTGGGTGCTAGTATGTGGATGGTGGTAGGGGTGGGTAGTTGGGTGCTAGTATGTGGATGGTCGTAGGGGTTGGTGGATGGGTGGTAGTGGGTGGTAGGGGTGGATCGTACCTTGTGGATAGTTATAATGGGTAGTTGGGTGCTAAAGATGGGCGCTAGTATATGGATGGTGGTTGGGATGGGTAGTTGGGTGCTAGGGATGGGTACTAGTGGGTGGATGGTGGTAGCGGTGTAGGTAGTTGGGTGCTAGTATGTGGATGGTCGTAGGTGTTGGTGGATGGGTGGTAGGGGTGGATCGTACCTTGTGGATAGTTATAATGGGTAGTTGGTTGCTAAGGATGGGTGCTAGTATATGGATGTTGGTAGGGGTGGGTAATTAGGTGCTAGGGATGGGTGCTAGTGGGTGGATGGTGGTAGGGGTGTGTGATAGCGGGCGGATGAGGGGTTGGGGTGGGTAATAGAGGGTGGATGGGTGGTAGGGGTTGATGATGATACTGAGTAGTTGGGTGCTAGTATGTGGATGGTGGTAGGGGTGGGTAGTTGGGTGCTAGTATGTGGATGGTCGTAGGGGTTGGTGGATGGGTGGTAGGGGTGGATCGTAGCTTGTGGATAGTTATAATGGGTAGTTGGGTGCTAAGGATGGGTGCTAGTATATGGATGGTGATAGAGGTGGGTAGTTGGGTGCTAGGGATGGATGCTAGTATGTGGATGGATGCTAGTATGTGGATGGATTTAGGGGTCGGTGGATGTGTGGTAGGGGTATGTGATAGCGGGTGGATGAGTGGTAGGGGTTGATGATGATACTGGGTAGTTGCGTGCTAGTATGTGGATGGTGGTAGGGGTGGGTAGTTGGGTGCTAGTATGTGGATGGTCGTAGGGGTTGGTGGATGGGTGGTAGTGGGCTGTAGGGGTGTGTGATAGCGGGCGGATGAGGGGTTGGGGTGGGTAATAGAGGGTGGATGGGTGGTAGGGGTTGGTGATGATACTGCGTAGTTGGGTGCTAGTATGTGGATGGTGGTAGGGGTGGGTAGTTGGGTGCTAGTATGTGGATGGTCGTAGGGGTTGGTGGATGGGTGGTAGTGGGTGGTAGGGGTGGATCGTACCTTGTGGATAGTTATAATGGGTAGTTGGGTGCTAAAGATGGGCGCTAGTATATGGATGGTGGTTGGGATGGGTAGTTGGGTGCTAGGGATGGGTACTAGTGGGTGGATGGTGGTAGCGGTGTAGGTAGTTGGGTGCTAGTATGTGGATGGTCGTAGGGGTTGGTGGATGGGTGGTAGGGGTGGATCGTACCTTGTGGATAGTTATAATGGGTAGTTGGGTGCTAAGGATGGGTGCTAGTATATGGATGTTGGTAGGGGTGGGTAATTAGGTGCTAGGGATGGGTGCTAGTGGGTGGATGGTGGTAGGGGTGTGTGATAGCGGGCGGATGAGGGGTTGGGGTGGGTAATAGAGGGTGGATGGGTGGTAGGGGTTGATGATGATACTGAGTAGTTGGGTGCTAGTATGTGGATGGTGGTAGGGGTGGGTAGTTGGGTGCTAGTATGTGGATGGTCGTAGGGGTTGGTGGATGGGTGGTAGGGGTGGATCGTAGCTTGTGGATAGTTATAATGGGTAGTTGGGTGCTAAGGATGGGTGCTAGTATATGGATGGTGGTAGGGGTGGGTAGTTGGGTGCTAGTATGTGGATGGTCGTAGGGGTTGGTGGATGGGCGGTAGTGGGCTGTAGGGGTGTGTGATAGCGGGCGGATGAGGGGTTGGGGTGGGTACTAGTGGGTGGATGGTGGTAGCTGTGTGGGTAGTTGGGTGCTAGTATGTGGATGGTCGTAGGGGTTGGTGGATGGGTGGTAGGGGTGGATCGTAGCTTGTGGATAGTTATAATGGGTAGTTGGGTGCTAGTATATGGATGGTGATAGAGGTGGGTAGTTGGGTGCTAGGGATGGGTACTAGTGGGTGGATGGTGGTAGGGGTGTGTGATAGCGGGCGGATGAGGGGTTGGGGTGGGTAATAGAGGGTGGATGGGTGGTAGGGGTTGATGATGATACTGAGCAGTTGGGTGCTAGTATGTGGATGGTGGTAGGGGTGGGTAGTTGGGTGCTAGTATGTGGATGGTCGTAGGGGTTGGCGGATGGGTGGTAGGGGTGGATGGTAGCAGGTGGATAGTTATAATGGGTAGTTGGGTGCTAAGGATGGGTGCTAGTATATGGAAGGTGGTAGGGGTGGGTAGTTGGGTGCTAGGGATGGGTGCTAGTAGGTGGATAGATTTAGGGGTCGGTGGATGGGTATTAGTGGCTGGTAGGGATGGATAGTTATAATGCGTAGTTGGGTGCTAGGGATAGAGGTACTAGTGGGTGGATGGTGGTAGGGGGCGTTATAGCGGGCGGATGAGTAGTTGGGGTGTCTGATAGAGGGTGGATGGGTGGTAGGGGTAGATAATGATACTGGGTAGTTGGGTGCTAGGGATGGCTGCTAGTATGTGGACGCTGGTAGGGATGGGTAGTTGAGTGCTAGTAATGGGTGGTAGGGGTGGATGTTAGAGGGTTTATAGTGATAATGGGTAGTTGAGTGGTAGTATGTGGGTGGTGGTAGGGGAGGGTAGTTGGGTGCCAGGGATGGGTACTAGTAGGTGGATGGTGGTAGGGGAGAATGATAAGAGGTGGATAGTGATAATGGGTAGTTGGGTGCTAGGGATGGGTACTAGTGGATGGATGGTGGTAGGGGTGGGTAATAGAGGGTGGATGGGTGGTAGGTTTATATAATAGTTATGGGATGGTGATACTGGGTGGTTGAGTGGTAGGGATGGGTGCTAGTATGTGGATGAAGGTAGGGGTTGGTGGATGAGTGGTAGGGGTGGGATGGGTGGGATGGTGGTTGGATAGGTGGTAGAGGTGTGTGGACGGGGTGGGTGGTAATAGGTGGGTAGAGGGTGCACGGGCTGTAGAGGTGGCTGCTTGTGGTTAATAGGGGTGGGTAATAGAAGGTGGATGGATGGTAGGATTGGATAATAGTGCGTGGCTGGTGATAATGGCTGGTAAGGGAGGGGTTGGGGGATGGTGGAAGGGTTGCTGGTGTTGTAGTGGTTAGAGAGATGTGGAAGCAAGTAGGAGATGGTGGAGAGCTTAGGGAGAATGGATGGGTTTTAGAGGTTAATGGATGGGTTTATGGATGCTAGGAGTTGTTGATAGGGGGTAGATCAGAGATACTTGTTAAATTCCTGTTAGGGGTGGGTGTTAATATATGTTTGGGTGGTACAGGGTTGCCGGGTATAATTGCCTAGACGGGTGAAAAGATGGGCGGATCAGTGGGAGTTGGTGGATGAGATGTACAAAAGCGGGTAGGTCTAAGTTGCTGTAAAAGGAAAAGCGGAAGATACGAGATGTTTATATAGTGGCTATCTAACACTCAAATTCAGGGGAAAAGGCATTATATTTCAATGGTATTAGCAAAACAATGCAGAATTAAATCGTTGCATAATTAACATATTTGTCAATCCAAAAGGCTCCATTTTCTAAGCAGACTATAGTTAAATTAAATGCAAATACATCAATACAAGTGTATGAATTTTATTCTACACGCAGAAATCCACACACGCAAAAACTGATGTGAAAAAAAACCAAACGGAACACGTGCTAATTAATACAAACAAATAAAATATCTCATGCCCTTGTTTATACACAACCATGCTCAATCTGTCAACTTCTTAACCAAATAGGTATGTACAACTACAAATGCAACTTCATAAATATGTATATGCGCGGCACACATCGCATGTTCAAATAAAATCGCATTCGCATGTAAATACTTATTCCATTTCTACATACCACTACATACATACAATCGTATGTCTACTAAAAACATCCATTCCCATAAAAAAAAACTGCATTTGCTCTCTTCTAAATCACATTTGCCGTACTTCATCTACTTACACGATCACCTACATACAGTTGCGAATTTACTAAAAGATTCTCCTTTCATTCCCGCCAGAAATGACATGATCCGACTATATGTATACATACATAACACATAGCTCTACATAAAAATGCATGCAACTACTTATTACATTTTTACATTCCAGTCCATGCAATTGCGAATCTCGTAAAAGTATGAATACCCATACAGAACTGCATTGCATTCTTCTAAATCACAAATTTCGCGCTCTTTCTACTCCTCTGTTATCTGCATACAGATGCAAATTTACTGAAAAATTCCTCTTTAATTCCCTCCACAATTGACACATTCGTCTGTAACTATACATACATACATAATACATAGCTCTACTAATAAATGCGGCTGTTCAATAAACAAACAATACGCCATTTAGAAAAAGAAAAAACAAAATGCATAATTGCATACTTACAGAGTGAGTAAATATGTCATCTGCACACATTTGAGAATTTACTAAATGATTTCCCATTCATTCCCTCCCCAATAGAAACGATCCGACTACACCTATACATACATAGTGCATAGCTCTTCTTAAAATTCCATCTGTTCAACAAAACAAATAACAATTTATCCAGAAAACGAAAAAAATAAATGCATAATTGCATACTTTTACTTGCGAATTTACCAAATGATTTCACATTAATTCCCTCCACAAATGACAATAACACATATTTTAAAGATGGAACAAATGCCCAACATAAAAGCAATTGCATAAGTTCAGGCTAAATGACAATCAAAATTCCCTCCACAAATGGCAATAACACATATTTTAAAGATGGAACAAATTCCCAACATAAAAGCAATTGCATAAGTTCAGGCTAAATGACAATCAAAAAGCACGTGGTACACAAAAAAAACATAAAAGCAATTGCATAAGTTCAGGCTAAATGACAATCAAAAAGCACGTGGTACACAAAAAAAAAACAGAAAACACGACATAACGAGTTCCCATGTGGTTCCCCATCTAGGTACTAAAAGGCACCAACAATGCTTGATTTCGGTGATCTAGTGGAAACACCACTATGCCAATTTGCATCTTTCAAAAGCACACAATGTAAGGAGAGCAACATAGTGGTCCCCCTTCTAAGTACTAATTCGACTAACACTTCTTGATTTCGGTGATCTAGCGGGGACGCCACTATGCTCATGTGGCGTTTGTCAAAAGCATACACAGTGTAAGGCGAGTAAGAGTGTGGTCCCCAATCTAAGTACTCACATTGACCAACACTGCTTGATTTCGGTGATCTAGTGGGAACGCCACTATGCTCATGTGGCGTTTGTTAAAAGCACACAGTATAAGGCGAGTAAGAGTGTGGTCCCCAATCTAAGTACTACCAACGACCAACACTGCTTGATTTCGGTGATCTAGTGGGAACGTCACTATGCCCATGTGGGGTTTGTCAAAAGCACACAGTGTAAGGAAAGAAACAGTGTGGTTCCCCATCTAGGTACTACGAATGACCAACACTGCTTGATCTTCTAGTGGGAGCCGATCAGTTATTTTTTTTTTTCAGTTTACATGCATTTTTATTTATATCACTTAAATTACTCTTACTTGCAAGACAAGAAAATGCTTAAATAACTTAAAAATAATGTTATTATAACCTACAGAGAACGCGATTTGTTGAGAATAAAAACACGGATATAGTATAGATATAAACAGACTGCATATAGATATAAACAGACAATGTGGCTGGAAAATGGGTTGGCGAGTATATTAATTTGATTTAATTTTAATTGAGGCCCCGGTTACAAGCACAAAGCACACTCAAATAGTAGATTTAAAACTACATAACAACATTAACTATACTCGTATTTAAAACTTAATGGTTGGGAGAATGGGTCGAAAGGCAAATGCATAGTTTATCAATAGGCAAAGGTAAACTAAAGGAAGTTCCTTATGGAAATTTAGTTAGTAGAAAATAAAAAAGCGTTTGGATACGTAAGAGTAGTACATGCTTAAGATTACGTGGGTTGGTACTAGAGAGATACATACATAAGTCGAAGTAAAGAGATGCTGTCGATGTTATGAGTTAATATCTGATGCAAAAAGGGAATGCCGGTTACTCTCAGGCGTACAGAAAGAGAATGTAAGACTGCAAGCATGAGCCGATATTTGTGCCGTGGTAAATTTAAATGATCAGTTCAGGGGTGTCACCGTATAACGAATCGAAGGAACCTGCGTTGTACGTCAACAATCCGGAGAATATAGGTAGGATATATATACAATAGAAGTAAGGTAGCTAGGGGCAGTGACAGTGAATTTTGCTTGGGTGGATGTCGGAAAGGGTGTTTGGTAGCGGGTGGATGACTGATAGGGGTGGATACTAGTGGGTAGAACATACTAGGTGTTTAATGGGCTGTGACAGCGGGTTTTGCATGGGAGGATATCGGTAGGGGTGTTTCGTCGACGGTAAAGGAGTTGTAGGGGTGGTAGGGTGGGTACTAGTGAGTAGATGGTAGAGGGTGCATGGGTGGTAGGGGTAAATAATAGTGGGTGGATTATGATGCTTGGTAGTTGGGTCCTAGTGATGGGTGCTAGTATGTAGATGGATGTAGGGGTCGGTGGATGAGTGGATAATAGCGGGTGGATAATGATATCGGCTAGATGGGTGCTAAGGATAGATACTAGTGGGCCGATGGTGGTAGACGTGTTTGATAGCGGGAGGATGAGCGGTAGGGGTATGTAATAGAGGGTAGATGGGTGGCAAGAGTGGATTATAGTGGGTGGATGGTGATACTGGGTAGTTGGGTGCTAGGGATGGGTGCTAGTATGTGAATAGTAGTACAGGTGGGTAGTTGGGTGCTAGGGATGGATGCTAGTATGTAGATGGATTTAGGGGTCGGTGGATGGGTGGTAGGGGTATGTGATAGTGGGTGGATGAGTGGTATGGGTGGTAGGGGTTGATGATGATACTGCGTAGTTGGGTGCTAGTATGTGGATGGTGGTAGGGGTGGGTAGTTGGGTGCTAGTATGTGGATGGTCGTAGGGGTTGGTGGATGGGTGGTAGTGGGTGGTAGGGGTGGATCGTACCTTGTGGATAGTTATAATGGGTAGTTGGGTGCTAAAGATGGGCGCTAGTATATGGATGGTGGTTGGGATGGGTAGTTGGGTGCTAGGGATGGGTACTAGTGGGTGGATGGTGGTAGCGGTGTAGGTAGTTGGGTGCTAGTATGTGGATGGTCGTAGGTGTTGGTGGATGGGTGGTAGGGGTGGATCGTACCTTGTGGATAGTTATAATGGGTAGTTGGTTGCTAAGGATGGGTGCTAGTATATGGATGTTGGTAGGGGTGGGTAATTAGGTGCTAGGGATGGGTGCTAGTGGGTGGATGGTGGTAGGGGTGTGTGATAGCGGGCGGATGAGGGGTTGGGGTGGGTAATAGAGGGTGGATGGGTGGTAGGGGTTGATGATGATACTGAGTAGTTGGGTGCTAGTATGTGGATGGTGGTAGGGGTGGGTAGTTGGGTGCTAGTATGTGGATGGTCGTAGGGGTTGGTGGATGGGTGGTAGGGGTGGATCGTAGCTTGTGGATAGTTATAATGGGTAGTTGGGTGCTAAGGATGGGTGCTAGTATATGGATGGTGATAGAGGTGGGTAGTTGGGTGCTAGGGATGGATGCTAGTATGTGGATGGATGCTAGTATGTGGATGGATTTAGGGGTCGGTGGATGTGTGGTAGGGGTATGTGATAGCGGGTGGATGAGTGGTAGGGGTTGATGATGATACTGGGTAGTTGCGTGCTAGTATGTGGATGGTGGTAGGGGTGGGTAGTTGGGTGCTAGTATGTGGATGGTCGTAGGGGTTGGTGGATGGGTGGTAGTGGGCTGTAGGGGTGTGTGATAGCGGGCGGATGAGGGGTTGGGGTGGGTAATAGAGGGTGGATGGGTGGTAGGGGTTGGTGATGATACTGCGTAGTTGGGTGCTAGTATGTGGATGGTGGTAGGGGTGGGTAGTTGGGTGCTAGTATGTGGATGGTCGTAGGGGTTGGTGGATGGGTGGTAGTGGGTGGTAGGGGTGGATCGTACCTTGTGGATAGTTATAATGGGTAGTTGGGTGCTAAAGATGGGCGCTAGTATATGGATGGTGGTTGGGATGGGTAGTTGGGTGCTAGGGATGGGTACTAGTGGGTGGATGGTGGTAGCGGTGTAGGTAGTTGGGTGCTAGTATGTGGATGGTCGTAGGGGTTGGTGGATGGGTGGTAGGGGTGGATCGTACCTTGTGGATAGTTATAATGGGTAGTTGGGTGCTAAGGATGGGTGCTAGTATATGGATGTTGGTAGGGGTGGGTAATTAGGTGCTAGGGATGGGTGCTAGTGGGTGGATGGTGGTAGGGGTGTGTGATAGCGGGCGGATGAGGGGTTGGGGTGGGTAATAGAGGGTGGATGGGTGGTAGGGGTTGATGATGATACTGAGTAGTTGGGTGCTAGTATGTGGATGGTGGTAGGGGTGGGTAGTTGGGTGCTAGTATGTGGATGGTCGTAGGGGTTGGTGGATGGGTGGTAGGGGTGGATCGTAGCTTGTGGATAGTTATAATGGGTAGTTGGGTGCTAAGGATGGGTGCTAGTATATGGATGGTGGTAGGGGTGGGTAGTTGGGTGCTAGTATGTGGATGGTCGTAGGGGTTGGTGGATGGGCGGTAGTGGGCTGTAGGGGTGTGTGATAGCGGGCGGATGAGGGGTTGGGGTGGGTACTAGTGGGTGGATGGTGGTAGCTGTGTGGGTAGTTGGGTGCTAGTATGTGGATGGTCGTAGGGGTTGGTGGATGGGTGGTAGGGGTGGATCGTAGCTTGTGGATAGTTATAATGGGTAGTTGGGTGCTAGTATATGGATGGTGATAGAGGTGGGTAGTTGGGTGCTAGGGATGGGTACTAGTGGGTGGATGGTGGTAGGGGTGTGTGATAGCGGGCGGATGAGGGGTTGGGGTGGGTAATAGAGGGTGGATGGGTGGTAGGGGTTGATGATGATACTGAGCAGTTGGGTGCTAGTATGTGGATGGTGGTAGGGGTGGGTAGTTGGGTGCTAGTATGTGGATGGTCGTAGGGGTTGGCGGATGGGTGGTAGGGGTGGATGGTAGCAGGTGGATAGTTATAATGGGTAGTTGGGTGCTAAGGATGGGTGCTAGTATATGGAAGGTGGTAGGGGTGGGTAGTTGGGTGCTAGGGATGGGTGCTAGTAGGTGGATAGATTTAGGGGTCGGTGGATGGGTATTAGTGGCTGGTAGGGATGGATAGTTATAATGCGTAGTTGGGTGCTAGGGATAGAGGTACTAGTGGGTGGATGGTGGTAGGGGGCGTTATAGCGGGCGGATGAGTAGTTGGGGTGTCTGATAGAGGGTGGATGGGTGGTAGGGGTAGATAATGATACTGGGTAGTTGGGTGCTAGGGATGGCTGCTAGTATGTGGACGCTGGTAGGGATGGGTAGTTGAGTGCTAGTAATGGGTGGTAGGGGTGGATGTTAGAGGGTTTATAGTGATAATGGGTAGTTGAGTGGTAGTATGTGGGTGGTGGTAGGGGAGGGTAGTTGGGTGCCAGGGATGGGTACTAGTAGGTGGATGGTGGTAGGGGAGAATGATAAGAGGTGGATAGTGATAATGGGTAGTTGGGTGCTAGGGATGGGTACTAGTGGATGGATGGTGGTAGGGGTGGGTAATAGAGGGTGGATGGGTGGTAGGTTTATATAATAGTTATGGGATGGTGATACTGGGTGGTTGAGTGGTAGGGATGGGTGCTAGTATGTGGATGAAGGTAGGGGTTGGTGGATGAGTGGTAGGGGTGGGATGGGTGGGATGGTGGTTGGATAGGTGGTAGAGGTGTGTGGACGGGGTGGGTGGTAATAGGTGGGTAGAGGGTGCACGGGCTGTAGAGGTGGCTGCTTGTGGTTAATAGGGGTGGGTAATAGAAGGTGGATGGATGGTAGGATTGGATAATAGTGCGTGGCTGGTGATAATGGCTGGTAAGGGAGGGGTTGGGGGATGGTGGAAGGGTTGCTGGTGTTGTAGTGGTTAGAGAGATGTGGAAGCAAGTAGGAGATGGTGGAGAGCTTAGGGAGAATGGATGGGTTTTAGAGGTTAATGGATGGGTTTATGGATGCTAGGAGTTGTTGATAGGGGGTAGATCAGAGATACTTGTTAAATTCCTGTTAGGGGTGGGTGTTAATATATGTTTGGGTGGTACAGGGTTGCCGGGTATAATTGCCTAGACGGGTGAAAAGATGGGCGGATCAGTGGGAGTTGGTGGATGAGATGTACAAAAGCGGGTAGGTCTAAGTTGCTGTAAAAGGAAAAGCGGAAGATACGAGATGTTTATATAGTGGCTATCTAACACTCAAATTCAGGGGAAAAGGCATTATATTTCAATGGTATTAGCAAAACAATGCAGAATTAAATCGTTGCATAATTAACATATTTGTCAATCCAAAAGGCTCCATTTTCTAAGCAGACTATAGTTAAATTAAATGCAAATACATCAATACAAGTGTATGAATTTTATTCTACACGCAGAAATCCACACACGCAAAAACTGATGTGAAAAAAAACCAAACGGAACACGTGCTAATTAATACAAACAAATAAAATATCTCATGCCCTTGTTTATACACAACCATGCTCAATCTGTCAACTTCTTAACCAAATAGGTATGTA
This sequence comes from Volucella bombylans, assembly GCA_949129095.1. NCBI lineage: Eukaryota > Metazoa > Arthropoda > Insecta > Diptera > Syrphidae > Volucella > Volucella bombylans. Next base: position 8,286 of record OX422141.1, on the reverse strand, counting down.
CAACTACAAATGCAACTTCATAAATATGTATATGCGCGGCACACATCGCATGTTCAAATAAAATCGCATTCGCATGTAAATACTTATTCCATTTCTACATACCACTACATACATACAATCGTATGTCTACTAAAAACATCCATTCCCATAAAAAAAAACTGCATTTGCTCTCTTCTAAATCACATTTGCCGTACTTCATCTACTTACACGATCACCTACATACAGTTGCGAATTTACTAAAAGATTCTCCTTTCATTCCCGCCAGAAATGACATGATCCGACTATATGTATACATACATAACACATAGCTCTACATAAAAATGCATGCAACTACTTATTACATTTTTACATTCCAGTCCATGCAATTGCGAATCTCGTAAAAGTATGAATACCCATACAGAACTGCATTGCATTCTTCTAAATCACAAATTTCGCGCTCTTTCTACTCCTCTGTTATCTGCATACAGATGCAAATTTACTGAAAAATTCCTCTTTAATTCCCTCCACAATTGACACATTCGTCTGTAACTATACATACATACATAATACATAGCTCTACTAATAAATGCGGCTGTTCAATAAACAAACAATACGCCATTTAGAAAAAGAAAAAACAAAATGCATAATTGCATACTTACAGAGTGAGTAAATATGTCATCTGCACACATTTGAGAATTTACTAAATGATTTCCCATTCATTCCCTCCCCAATAGAAACGATCCGACTACACCTATACATACATAGTGCATAGCTCTTCTTAAAATTCCATCTGTTCAACAAAACAAATAACAATTTATCCAGAAAACGAAAAAAATAAATGCATAATTGCATACTTTTACTTGCGAATTTACCAAATGATTTCACATTAATTCCCTCCACAAATGACAATAACACATATTTTAAAGATGGAACAAATGCCCAACATAAAAGCAATTGCATAAGTTCAGGCTAAATGACAATCAAAATTCCCTCCACAAATGGCAATAACACATATTTTAAAGATGGAACAAATTCCCAACATAAAAGCAATTGCATAAGTTCAGGCTAAATGACAATCAAAAAGCACGTGGTACACAAAAAAAACATAAAAGCAATTGCATAAGTTCAGGCTAAATGACAATCAAAAAGCACGTGGTACACAAAAAAAAAACAGAAAACACGACATAACGAGTTCCCATGTGGTTCCCCATCTAGGTACTAAAAGGCACCAACAATGCTTGATTTCGGTGATCTAGTGGAAACACCACTATGCCAATTTGCATCTTTCAAAAGCACACAATGTAAGGAGAGCAACATAGTGGTCCCCCTTCTAAGTACTAATTCGACTAACACTTCTTGATTTCGGTGATCTAGCGGGGACGCCACTATGCTCATGTGGCGTTTGTCAAAAGCATACACAGTGTAAGGCGAGTAAGAGTGTGGTCCCCAATCTAAGTACTCACATTGACCAACACTGCTTGATTTCGGTGATCTAGTGGGAACGCCACTATGCTCATGTGGCGTTTGTTAAAAGCACACAGTATAAGGCGAGTAAGAGTGTGGTCCCCAATCTAAGTACTACCAACGACCAACACTGCTTGATTTCGGTGATCTAGTGGGAACGTCACTATGCCCATGTGGGGTTTGTCAAAAGCACACAGTGTAAGGAAAGAAACAGTGTGGTTCCCCATCTAGGTACTACGAATGACCAACACTGCTTGATCTTCTAGTGGGAGCCGATCAGTTATTTTTTTTTTTCAGTTTACATGCATTTTTATTTATATCACTTAAATTACTCTTACTTGCAAGACAAGAAAATGCTTAAATAACTTAAAAATAATGTTATTATAACCTACAGAGAACGCGATTTGTTGAGAATAAAAACACGGATATAGTATAGATATAAACAGACTGCATATAGATATAAACAGACAATGTGGCTGGAAAATGGGTTGGCGAGTATATTAATTTGATTTAATTTTAATTGAGGCCCCGGTTACAAGCACAAAGCACACTCAAATAGTAGATTTAAAACTACATAACAACATTAACTATACTCGTATTTAAAACTTAATGGTTGGGAGAATGGGTCGAAAGGCAAATGCATAGTTTATCAATAGGCAAAGGTAAACTAAAGGAAGTTCCTTATGGAAATTTAGTTAGTAGAAAATAAAAAAGCGTTTGGATACGTAAGAGTAGTACATGCTTAAGATTACGTGGGTTGGTACTAGAGAGATACATACATAAGTCGAAGTAAAGAGATGCTGTCGATGTTATGAGTTAATATCTGATGCAAAAAGGGAATGCCGGTTACTCTCAGGCGTACAGAAAGAGAATGTAAGACTGCAAGCATGAGCCGATATTTGTGCCGTGGTAAATTTAAATGATCAGTTCAGGGGTGTCACCGTATAACGAATCGAAGGAACCTGCGTTGTACGTCAACAATCCGGAGAATATAGGTAGGATATATATACAATAGAAGTAAGGTAGCTAGGGGCAGTGACAGTGAATTTTGCTTGGGTGGATGTCGGAAAGGGTGTTTGGTAGCGGGTGGATGACTGATAGGGGTGGATACTAGTGGGTAGAACATACTAGGTGTTTAATGGGCTGTGACAGCGGGTTTTGCATGGGAGGATATCGGTAGGGGTGTTTCGTCGACGGTAAAGGAGTTGTAGGGGTGGTAGGGTGGGTACTAGTGAGTAGATGGTAGAGGGTGCATGGGTGGTAGGGGTAAATAATAGTGGGTGGATTATGATGCTTGGTAGTTGGGTCCTAGTGATGGGTGCTAGTATGTAGATGGATGTAGGGGTCGGTGGATGAGTGGATAATAGCGGGTGGATAATGATATCGGCTAGATGGGTGCTAAGGATAGATACTAGTGGGCCGATGGTGGTAGACGTGTTTGATAGCGGGAGGATGAGCGGTAGGGGTATGTAATAGAGGGTAGATGGGTGGCAAGAGTGGATTATAGTGGGTGGATGGTGATACTGGGTAGTTGGGTGCTAGGGATGGGTGCTAGTATGTGAATAGTAGTACAGGTGGGTAGTTGGGTGCTAGGGATGGATGCTAGTATGTAGATGGATTTAGGGGTCGGTGGATGGGTGGTAGGGGTATGTGATAGTGGGTGGATGAGTGGTATGGGTGGTAGGGGTTGATGATGATACTGCGTAGTTGGGTGCTAGTATGTGGATGGTGGTAGGGGTGGGTAGTTGGGTGCTAGTATGTGGATGGTCGTAGGGGTTGGTGGATGGGTGGTAGTGGGTGGTAGGGGTGGATCGTACCTTGTGGATAGTTATAATGGGTAGTTGGGTGCTAAAGATGGGCGCTAGTATATGGATGGTGGTTGGGATGGGTAGTTGGGTGCTAGGGATGGGTACTAGTGGGTGGATGGTGGTAGCGGTGTAGGTAGTTGGGTGCTAGTATGTGGATGGTCGTAGGTGTTGGTGGATGGGTGGTAGGGGTGGATCGTACCTTGTGGATAGTTATAATGGGTAGTTGGTTGCTAAGGATGGGTGCTAGTATATGGATGTTGGTAGGGGTGGGTAATTAGGTGCTAGGGATGGGTGCTAGTGGGTGGATGGTGGTAGGGGTGTGTGATAGCGGGCGGATGAGGGGTTGGGGTGGGTAATAGAGGGTGGATGGGTGGTAGGGGTTGATGATGATACTGAGTAGTTGGGTGCTAGTATGTGGATGGTGGTAGGGGTGGGTAGTTGGGTGCTAGTATGTGGATGGTCGTAGGGGTTGGTGGATGGGTGGTAGGGGTGGATCGTAGCTTGTGGATAGTTATAATGGGTAGTTGGGTGCTAAGGATGGGTGCTAGTATATGGATGGTGATAGAGGTGGGTAGTTGGGTGCTAGGGATGGATGCTAGTATGTGGATGGATGCTAGTATGTGGATGGATTTAGGGGTCGGTGGATGTGTGGTAGGGGTATGTGATAGCGGGTGGATGAGTGGTAGGGGTTGATGATGATACTGGGTAGTTGCGTGCTAGTATGTGGATGGTGGTAGGGGTGGGTAGTTGGGTGCTAGTATGTGGATGGTCGTAGGGGTTGGTGGATGGGTGGTAGTGGGCTGTAGGGGTGTGTGATAGCGGGCGGATGAGGGGTTGGGGTGGGTAATAGAGGGTGGATGGGTGGTAGGGGTTGGTGATGATACTGCGTAGTTGGGTGCTAGTATGTGGATGGTGGTAGGGGTGGGTAGTTGGGTGCTAGTATGTGGATGGTCGTAGGGGTTGGTGGATGGGTGGTAGTGGGTGGTAGGGGTGGATCGTACCTTGTGGATAGTTATAATGGGTAGTTGGGTGCTAAAGATGGGCGCTAGTATATGGATGGTGGTTGGGATGGGTAGTTGGGTGCTAGGGATGGGTACTAGTGGGTGGATGGTGGTAGCGGTGTAGGTAGTTGGGTGCTAGTATGTGGATGGTCGTAGGGGTTGGTGGATGGGTGGTAGGGGTGGATCGTACCTTGTGGATAGTTATAATGGGTAGTTGGGTGCTAAGGATGGGTGCTAGTATATGGATGTTGGTAGGGGTGGGTAATTAGGTGCTAGGGATGGGTGCTAGTGGGTGGATGGTGGTAGGGGTGTGTGATAGCGGGCGGATGAGGGGTTGGGGTGGGTAATAGAGGGTGGATGGGTGGTAGGGGTTGATGATGATACTGAGTAGTTGGGTGCTAGTATGTGGATGGTGGTAGGGGTGGGTAGTTGGGTGCTAGTATGTGGATGGTCGTAGGGGTTGGTGGATGGGTGGTAGGGGTGGATCGTAGCTTGTGGATAGTTATAATGGGTAGTTGGGTGCTAAGGATGGGTGCTAGTATATGGATGGTGGTAGGGGTGGGTAGTTGGGTGCTAGTATGTGGATGGTCGTAGGGGTTGGTGGATGGGCGGTAGTGGGCTGTAGGGGTGTGTGATAGCGGGCGGATGAGGGGTTGGGGTGGGTACTAGTGGGTGGATGGTGGTAGCTGTGTGGGTAGTTGGGTGCTAGTATGTGGATGGTCGTAGGGGTTGGTGGATGGGTGGTAGGGGTGGATCGTAGCTTGTGGATAGTTATAATGGGTAGTTGGGTGCTAGTATATGGATGGTGATAGAGGTGGGTAGTTGGGTGCTAGGGATGGGTACTAGTGGGTGGATGGTGGTAGGGGTGTGTGATAGCGGGCGGATGAGGGGTTGGGGTGGGTAATAGAGGGTGGATGGGTGGTAGGGGTTGATGATGATACTGAGCAGTTGGGTGCTAGTATGTGGATGGTGGTAGGGGTGGGTAGTTGGGTGCTAGTATGTGGATGGTCGTAGGGGTTGGCGGATGGGTGGTAGGGGTGGATGGTAGCAGGTGGATAGTTATAATGGGTAGTTGGGTGCTAAGGATGGGTGCTAGTATATGGAAGGTGGTAGGGGTGGGTAGTTGGGTGCTAGGGATGGGTGCTAGTAGGTGGATAGATTTAGGGGTCGGTGGATGGGTATTAGTGGCTGGTAGGGATGGATAGTTATAATGCGTAGTTGGGTGCTAGGGATAGAGGTACTAGTGGGTGGATGGTGGTAGGGGGCGTTATAGCGGGCGGATGAGTAGTTGGGGTGTCTGATAGAGGGTGGATGGGTGGTAGGGGTAGATAATGATACTGGGTAGTTGGGTGCTAGGGATGGCTGCTAGTATGTGGACGCTGGTAGGGATGGGTAGTTGAGTGCTAGTAATGGGTGGTAGGGGTGGATGTTAGAGGGTTTATAGTGATAATGGGTAGTTGAGTGGTAGTATGTGGGTGGTGGTAGGGGAGGGTAGTTGGGTGCCAGGGATGGGTACTAGTAGGTGGATGGTGGTAGGGGAGAATGATAAGAGGTGGATAGTGATAATGGGTAGTTGGGTGCTAGGGATGGGTACTAGTGGATGGATGGTGGTAGGGGTGGGTAATAGAGGGTGGATGGGTGGTAGGTTTATATAATAGTTATGGGATGGTGATACTGGGTGGTTGAGTGGTAGGGATGGGTGCTAGTATGTGGATGAAGGTAGGGGTTGGTGGATGAGTGGTAGGGGTGGGATGGGTGGGATGGTGGTTGGATAGGTGGTAGAGGTGTGTGGACGGGGTGGGTGGTAATAGGTGGGTAGAGGGTGCACGGGCTGTAGAGGTGGCTGCTTGTGGTTAATAGGGGTGGGTAATAGAAGGTGGATGGATGGTAGGATTGGATAATAGTGCGTGGCTGGTGATAATGGCTGGTAAGGGAGGGGTTGGGGGATGGTGGAAGGGTTGCTGGTGTTGTAGTGGTTAGAGAGATGTGGAAGCAAGTAGGAGATGGTGGAGAGCTTAGGGAGAATGGATGGGTTTTAGAGGTTAATGGATGGGTTTATGGATGCTAGGAGTTGTTGATAGGGGGTAGATCAGAGATACTTGTTAAATTCCTGTTAGGGGTGGGTGTTAATATATGTTTGGGTGGTACAGGGTTGCCGGGTATAATTGCCTAGACGGGTGAAAAGATGGGCGGATCAGTGGGAGTTGGTGGATGAGATGTACAAAAGCGGGTAGGTCTAAGTTGCTGTAAAAGGAAAAGCGGAAGATACGAGATGTTTATATAGTGGCTATCTAACACTCAAATTCAGGGGAAAAGGCATTATATTTCAATGGTATTAGCAAAACAATGCAGAATTAAATCGTTGCATAATTAACATATTTGTCAATCCAAAAGGCTCCATTTTCTAAGCAGACTATAGTTAAATTAAATGCAAATACATCAATACAAGTGTATGAATTTTATTCTACACGCAGAAATCCACACACGCAAAAACTGATGTGAAAAAAAACCAAACGGAACACGTGCTAATTAATACAAACAAATAAAATATCTCATGCCCTTGTTTATACACAACCATGCTCAATCTGTCAACTTCTTAACCAAATAGGTATGTACAACTACAAATGCAACTTCATAAATATGTATATGCGCGGCACACATCGCATGTTCAAATAAAATCGCATTCGCATGTAAATACTTATTCCATTTCTACATACCACTACATACATACAATCGTATGTCTACTAAAAACATCCATTCCCATAAAAAAAAACTGCATTTGCTCTCTTCTAAATCACATTTGCCGTACTTCATCTACTTACACGATCACCTACATACAGTTGCGAATTTACTAAAAGATTCTCCTTTCATTCCCGCCAGAAATGACATGATCCGACTATATGTATACATACATAACACATAGCTCTACATAAAAATGCATGCAACTACTTATTACATTTTTACATTCCAGTCCATGCAATTGCGAATCTCGTAAAAGTATGAATACCCATACAGAACTGCATTGCATTCTTCTAAATCACAAATTTCGCGCTCTTTCTACTCCTCTGTTATCTGCATACAGATGCAAATTTACTGAAAAATTCCTCTTTAATTCCCTCCACAATTGACACATTCGTCTGTAACTATACATACATACATAATACATAGCTCTACTAATAAATGCGGCTGTTCAATAAACAAACAATACGCCATTTAGAAAAAGAAAAAACAAAATGCATAATTGCATACTTACAGAGTGAGTAAATATGTCATCTGCACACATTTGAGAATTTACTAAATGATTTCCCATTCATTCCCTCCCCAATAGAAACGATCCGACTACACCTATACATACATAGTGCATAGCTCTTCTTAAAATTCCATCTGTTCAACAAAACAAATAACAATTTATCCAGAAAACGAAAAAATTAAATGCATAATTGCATACTTTTACTTGCGAATTTACCAAATGATTTCACATTAATTCCCTCCACAAATGACAATAACACATATTTTAAAGATGGAACAAATGCCCAACATAAAAGCAATTGCATAAGTTCAGGCTAAATGACAATCAAAATTCCCTCCACAAATGGCAATAACACATATTTTAAAGATGGAACAAATTCCCAACATAAAAGCAATTGCATAAGTTCAGGCTAAATGACAATCAAAAAGCACGTGGTACACAAAAAAAACATAAAAGCAATTGCATAAGTTCAGGCTAAATGACAATCAAAAAGCACGTGGTACACAAAAAAAAAACAGAAAACACGACATAACGAGTTCCCATGTGGTTCCCCATCTAGGTACTAAAAGGCACCAACAATGCTTGATTTCGGTGATCTAGTGGAAACACCACTATGCCAATTTGCATCTTTCAAAAGCACACAATGTAAGGAGAGCAACATAGTGGTCCCCCTTCTAAGTACTAATTCGACTAACACTTCTTGATTTCGGTGATCTAGCGGGGACGCCACTATGCTCATGTGGCGTTTGTCAAAAGCATACACAGTGTAAGGCGAGTAAGAGTG